>JALXJV020000013.1:17961329-18561329 GCA_024633595.2 Lepomis macrochirus | reverse complement strand
CTGTAGAAAACAAAAAGTACATTATAAAGAATAGGGCTGCAACTAACAATTATTTTCGTTATTAATATGCAAAATGTTTTTCTCGATTCATCATCTTAGTCTATAACAAATACTGAAATAATGGCATTCACAATTTCTCTGAGCCCTTACGGAGAATAAATGTTACACCCCAAGCTGTCAACCTGTCATTTCATATAAAGAGTTACAGACGCATCTGGTCATGTGGCATGCTTCTTTTTCAATACTTTTAGGGAGTGTTTGAAATCAACCTATGTCTTGTGGACATCTATTTGTGCAAATCCTATTGTCTGGGTGATCCACACAAATAAAAGGTCTGGGTGTGGCCTTTTCAAACTGGTTTTAAATGAACCCAAGAGACAGGCTCAACGTGGAAAAAAGATCCTCTTCGCTGATTGATGGAAAGTATTATATGTATGTGAAAACACTTAACAGGATGGAAAGTCAGCTTTTGTTATGTTTAAACCAGGAATTTGACAAAGTTGGACAATATTAAGATATGGAATTATTGTGTTGTAGAGTGAATTAGAGGAATTAGTTTCCCAAGAGAGCTCTGTGTAGTTTGTGGACATTGTTTTTTAGCCAGTAATCCTGTTCACCTGATGGCTGTGTATCACGGAGGAATCCCTCCTTAGGCAAACTTTACACAATGCTTTGGTTCCTGCTTAGATGTCTGAAATAATAGTTATCTCATGACCACACAGGTGACATTTACCTTGTGCCTCTCTGTTTTAAATAAAACACACAGACTTTATTGAGCACTGCAAACAAGAATCATGTCACAAATTTTACCTTTAGACTTGCTCTCATTCTGCACCAGTGTTGCATTTACAGCAAATTAATAAATTATCTTGTGTGTGGTGTGTGTGTGTACCTCTTTCCTGTAACTATGAACTGAAAACCATTCTGGTGCTACATGCTTGCTGACCTGTGATAGAGCAGTACAGTAATTATTGAGCATTTCTTTGTGTTTACATCTCAGTTTTCAGCTGCATGTCAAGCAAAATAGGTCAGACATGCTCACTTGTGTTCGTTTCTGCGTTTATGTACGTATGTTTTTTATGTGCCGTTGTGTTGTCGGTAACCTTGGTTTTTTGTATCCCGCTGTTAAGTGCTCATTCATACAGAATGGGTGGCTGCTGTAATTCCTTTCTTCTGTTCAGTGATTACAAGAATGGGAGGGTAAGAACAATGCAAAAACTCTTTAATAGTTTCTATTTCAACGGCCTTTACAGCTGTCCTTCTCTTGCTTTGTCCACATTCAGGTCTGATTGATGGCTACACGGGTGAGCGGGCTGCATTGGAGGAGCAGTTGCGTCAGAAGGAAGAGCTCCAGCTGATCCTCGAGCAAGAGCTGCAGGTGAGGCATTCCAGCTGCAGAGGGGAGGAAAAATAATTACCTTTTTTGTATAATTAGACATGACATTTAAAGGTAGATTTTAGAATTTTTGCCTCTGGTGCAGTTCAGTAGTGACTCATGAATAAGTGCTTGAGGTTGAGTTCAAGCCAGTTAATATGTGTGCATGTAAAATAAAATGTGAGATGTGAGGTAGTTTTTATTATCTTTAGTGTCATATTCATGTATCATCCTGCATATATCCAGCCTATAGTGCTTCAAGGATAGGTCTGGTGATATTCTGTGTATAAACCAACAATAAGTTGATTCTGCTAACAAGTATTGTCAGTGTAGCCAAAGCGAAATATATCTTTACAATTAGGAAAATGTAAAATATTGCCAAAACAACATATATTTACATTTAACTTACGCAGTAGATATCAGAGTTTTCTGCCAGTCTGTAGCTAAAGATCATTTCTCCATCCAGGTGACAGGTAGCCGTCTGCACGAGTTGGAGCAGGAGAGGCTTCAGATGCAGGAGGAGCGGGAGCTGCTGTCACGCCAACAAGACGCCATGAGGGAGCACGCTGGGCCCCGTGAGCTTCGTATGTATCCAATAACATATACACATCTTTAATAGCCCACTCACAGTTGAATAAAGAAATATCACAGGCAATTTCTTTATTCGGCTTGGTCTGAACATCTAGTGTAGTTTGTATGTTGTGAACTTAATTGTAGACATCATAGCAAAAAGGAATGAAAATATTAAATCTCACCTCTTGCGTGAAAGTTGTCTGTTCTCTTTGACAAAGCTCACGTTTCAAATTACAGTTTGTTTGGTATGGTTCTATTAATAAAAAGAAAGTCAAAAGTAACTTTATTACCAACAATTAAAACTTTAATTGTTCCTTGTATTTCACCTGACAGCTAGATTGGTGTCAATTATTAACTCAGAGTCAGTGTCAGCTGCATGTCATACAGCAGTTGTAATCAGTGTCTTTAGCTCCTTAAAAATAATGTATATTGACAGTATACAATACCTAGAACTGCATCTATAGGTCACTGGTTTCTTGGAAAAGGCTGTAGCTCTGTTTTTAAGGTGCTCTGCTCTCTTATTGATTTCTTTTGTAGTACTTGCATTGCTGTGAAAATGAAACAAAAATGCATGAGCCATAATCAGTGACAGGAATTCTGACCAAGGGTCAGAAGCCAATAAAAAATGTTTTTAGTGTAACGATGCTGAGGCAGCAACTTTGATCTACATTTTTTAAGCACTTGCTACCCATACTTGTGTGCATCAAATCATACATTTACAGGTAATTGCCAAGAAAGGTTCCAGAATAAGGAATCTTGATAACTGTATCTGCTAATTCTGCATTATAACCCCTGTATTATCAAAAAGGTATCCCATGAGTACATTCTCTGATTAAATGGTGAGTATTCTGTATCTAAGGGTGTAAACCAAATGGGCGATTTCAGAAACCTTTCCCTTTCACAGCATCCTTTCTGCAGCCTTAACCTACCACTGTGAACAGAAAAGCGCTGCCATTCTATCTTCACCCTTTTCACCTCTTTTTCTACGAGTTGTCCTGTTCATGACAAAAACAAGAGCATGTTACATTCCTGTCCTTTCTTATTCTCCTGTAGGCCTAGTTGAAGCTGCAATGGTTGCAGCACCTGAAGCAGGTGTGTCCACTTTGAGCATGGCTCAGTCATATCTACTATATGTTCTAATAATTGTCTACTGTAGCTGAGTGACAGTATATCTCTCTAACCCAACTCCGGCAACTCACCAACAAAGCTTGGAGCTTGCTTGCTATGGGCTCACAAACTCACTCAATTCAATCACTAACCTTCAGCTTCAGCTTTTCATTTTGATTGATTTCTGTCTTGGTTCGTCACTTTTAATGTCTTGGAGTCAGTGTTTTAGCACTCATTTTTAGCATGATGAAATTAAAGTTCAGACACACATATGTAGTCATTATTTCCTAGTTGTCAATCATCTACACTATAATTTGAGCTATGTTTTTTAATCAGCACATATTCTTTAAATTCTGTAGATGCTGTGCTTACAGCATTTCTTTGAGTAAGTGAGATGATTGGCCATTCAGGAAGTCCCTCTCCCCTGCCTGTAAACGCTTATTGGGCATGGATATTGCGATGTCCGGGCTGTCCACGTGTTTGTTCTGTCATTTGCACTCTCTCACCTTGTTACTTTTGCACTAATCCTGTGGGGTTTGATCCTGGGTAAACCGGTGTGGGTTGTTCACTGAAAAGTAGCGGAGGGGCACAGAGGCATCATGATGGGGAATCATGTTTGTGGCGTTACTGTTTGGAAGTTGACTGAGATGTTGGAGGAGTCTGAGGTATTCAGATGGAGCTCTAAAAGTGACCACATTATAATAAAATTGCATCATTTCAGTGAAGAAAGTTAATTATTAGTTTTTACAACATGGAAAAAAGCTAAGATTTGCATTTAATCTAATCACATGGCTCACAGACTTCAGGCTCTTCCTTAGCTCCATCTCAGTATTCTGTTTGTCACCAAAATCAAACCTGAATGAATAGTTACCTAAAGTTAGCCACCATTAATTGACAGGAAGTGGTACCTGACCTCTCAACCCTCCTCCACTTTACCCTGTAGACCTGCTGGAGGAGACCGAGAAGCTGATGAAAGAGAAGGTGGAGGTCCAGCGTCAGGCGGAGAAGGAGAACACCGACCTCCTGAAGCAGGTGAAGCTGCTGGAGGCGGAGCTGGAGGAGCAGGTCAGCAAGGTGATTGAGCTGGAGCACGCTCAGCAGACGGAGAGCGGAGACCTCCAGCAGCGGATCCAAGCTCTGGAGAAACAGCTGGAGAAGAACAGGAGGTTCCTCGATGTAAGTGACAAAGACGGTGACCTCTGATGTCTTGTAGCTGTGCATTTTGTCTAAGGCTAAGTTTACTATTACATTCAAAATGATGTATACTCTGACATCAGGGGACAAAATCATTTTAAATTGATTGCTTTTGGGGCATTTTTTATATCATAAAAGAAAATCTTGCATTCTTGTACCAAATCTTCTAATTGAAGATGAAATGATAGTTAAACAATTTAGTTAATCGATGAACTGTTGCCATGATACGTTTCCTGGTCTTAAATGTGAATATTTGCTGCTTTTCACTGTCTTAAATCACATTAAATTAAATATCTTTGGTTTTAGGAGTGCAGCTTATTGTCCCCTATTAGTTAATGAGTTAAAGATTAGTTAAACTATTTTAAAGATCATTACATTATGTATCTTGCAAGGTATGTATGATGATGACTTGATATATTGTGGGCAACACATTTAATAATTTTCCAACAGCTTTATGTTACAGTTGCATGTAACCAGAGAAATTTATGTCTGACAGTCAGACTAATTTGAATGAATTTGAAAGGCTCACTGTTATTAAGTTAAGGCAGGAATAGCTGCTAAACATTCTCATTACATTTTCATGATTTCCAGTCTACCAACCTCACATTTGGCTCTTGGTATAATGAGTTGTGTTCCCACTGTCATAATTGGGTCACTTGGCCAGGAGTTGGCATGTAATCGTCTAATTGAGGTTTGAATGCAGATTCCTTCTGTTCTCTCCTGTTGATGTAGATTATACACTAAAATCAAAAGAGCACATTTGTAAACATGTTACTTTCTAATTCAATTATTTTGCCAGTTCCTTTTATCATAGACATAATCATAATCATCAGTATTATGCAGAAAAAATGGTTTATATTTTGACAGCCAATAGTGCAACATGTTTGATTAGTTTGTGATTAATTACCTAGCCATGAAAAGCTCCATAATTGGGTTCATGTGATCCTGTAAATATTTTCTGTGGTAATCTAAATCTGAAGTTGTTTTTATTGTTATTTTTAATGATGTCGTTTTTTTGAACCAGCCTGTGAAGCCACAGACAAATTTCTATGTTTGTGGACAATAAAGATCCTTTAGATTAGTGGAAGAAAATAGTCTGCCTTAACATGAGTGAAGACTCTGTGGAGACACTGAACTCTCAGCGTCTCCTAGAAACATTTTGGTTGCTGGCAACTACATGTGTCTCTCCATTCATGTATTTGCAAATTATGTGACGTTTGCCTGAGCTTTTGTTACTGAATTAAACAACAACAGCACCGTATGTCAGTGCTTACGTCATCAAATGATCAACCAAAGAAGAGCAACCTGCAAATTTTGCAAGATCTGTAACACTTGTTTTGCTGTAGCTACTGGTCTGTTTATAGTTGCTCCTAAAGGAATGTCCAAGTTTCATTGGGGTCTGCAGGCAGGATTTATTAACAGTTAAAACAATCAAATAATCGCTTGACATGGCCTTACTTACCTTCAATTTAGACTTATGTAGTACAGCATTGACTTCACGACAAACTGTAAATGGGGGAGAAAAATAACACACATAGACACTCTGATTATTAAAATGTCTCATTGAACAGTTCTATGACAAAGACACCAGTTTCTCAAAAGGTGAATTCAAGACATCTTTGCAAATGAGGCAAACCTGTATTGATTTAAAATTTATTTATTTGTCTGTCTGTTATTTTGGCATCCAGGAACAAGCTGTGGACCGAGAACACGAGAGAGATTTCTTCCAGCAGGAGATCCAGAAACTGGAGCAACAGCTAAAAAATCCACAGAAGCTTCAGGCTGGCTCCGAGCAAAGAAACCGAGAGGTAACAGGAGAAAGCTCTGTCCTCTGCCAGGCGACCAGGCATTAACAGAGATGCTTATTTTCTGAACATAACACTGTCGTGGCTATGTACACTGAGCTGAGAGTCACACAGACGAACAAAAGTGCTGCTAGAATTACCTGCGCTGCCTAGAAAATGATACTAAATAGTGGGAGTGTTACGCAGACGAAAGAGTGAGAGTGGGGTTAATGTTTGTCCTTGTGATCCTTTTGTAAGTTGTGTAATAGTGGGTTTTATTTGTATGTTCGTCACTTTAACAATAAACTGGGAGTGAGGTTTCCATTAGATTTTCCAAGATGTTAATTACTGCACTGTTGCTAATACAAAATGTTGTCAAAAATAAGGCCATGTGTTTGTATGACAAGCATTTTGGCTTTAGGATAACATGATCTGTAAAGTAACCTCAGATCATATTTCAGAAGTGAAGACTTTTGTCAGGAGGTCATGGAAGACAAATGATTTTGCTTAGAGTTGCAAGTGACGGTGTGTATTGTCAAAGGTGTTGCTTGTAGTGACAAACCATGAGAGAATTAACACTCTCTCACTCTGTGATTCCCCTCATGGAGTATTTTAATTATTCGGCTCATTGTTTTTGTTTGACAGCCCTCAGCTAACTGTTTTGGTTTACTCTCATGGCCTTCATCAATCTCGTTTCAAGCTAAAAAGCTCAGATTAACCCTCCGTACACTACCTGCCGGCACCAAACGTTAGTGACTAACTTTTCCACTTTAAATGAAAGGTTTTAATAAATCCATGTTGTGTTTACACCTTGTTCCACAGTCGCCATGTTGCCAAAATGGAACTTAAACCTTATTCTTTATAGGATTAAAGTTATTTTCCACAGATATGGTTACTAGTCTTTCCAGTAATCCAGTCCATCAGTTCGATGTCCTGAATTGCTGACTTAATTTTGATGGTCACATTTTCCCAATTGGCGGCGTGGTGGTGCAGTGGTTAGCACTGTCGCCTCATAGCAAGAAGGTTGTGGGTTCAAAGCCCGGTTACCCAGGCCTTTCTGTGTGGAGTTTGCATTCTCCCCGTATCTCTCCGGGTGCTCCGGCTTCCTCCCACCATCCAAAGACATGCAGGCTAGGTTAATTGGTGCCTGAATGTGAATGTGAGTGTGAGTGGTTGTTTGTCTAATGTGTGTCTCTGCTATGGCCTGGCGACCTGTACAGGGTGTACCCCGCCTTTCGGCCAATGTCCCACCCCCCACCCACGACCCTGTACACAGGATAAGCGGTTGACGATGGATGGATGGACATTTTCCCAATTGAATTATTATACACGGGAAAAACAGAGGAATATTTGACCGTAATAGAAAAAAGTAACCTGCCCTTTTAGGTCCTTATTGTTGGCACCAAATAGCAGAATTTCTTTTTGTGCATTAGTCTCATTCATCAGAGCAGTAACTGTCAGCCATAAATGTTGTTCATTTGTTTTGAGTGTGGTGTTAATACTCACTGGCTTCTCAAGGATTTCTTTATTGACATTGTCATTTTTGAGCCTCTCACAATCCAGCCTCCAGTCCACTCGGGGGCAAGGAGAAACATAACTTTGGTCAAGACTGCAGTCATCGTATCACAGCACATTTAAAGCGTTAATTGTGTCCTCAAAACAATCGATTGAATCCTTGCACACAACAAAGTGATTTGCCAGTGAAGCATTACACCCTGTTTATTACAACCCTGTAATAAAGACATCAAACAATTAAAATAGAAAAGAACTCCATCAGGAGAAGATGAGTTTAATGCTCAGTGATAGCATAATGTTCCCTGTCCTTTCTTTTCTGTCTTTGTAACTGAAGTATTCTTGATTTTCCTCTACTGCTTGTTGGTCTGCGACCAGAGCAGCGTGCAGATCAGAGTACCTGATTAAATTAGACAAATACTTGAATGATAAAAGTTATGATTGCAGCTTTGATTTATGCTACACTATAGTTAGCTCCTAGTTCTGTTTATGGCGTATACTTTATACATCAGTCCCACTTGTGCTTAAACACACAGGCTCATACCCCCAAAAATCTACTATTTCTATGATTTCCAGAGACTCCTGCGCATCTTTATCACTAAGTGCTTTTTCTTCCTCCTCTTGCCCACAAACTCTCCATCCTCTGATCCTTTATGCCTCTGCCTTCTCTCTCCGTGGCTATTACAGGTGGATGGAGTAACCTTTAAGGTATTGCTTCTAGCTACATGTAGAATTAAGTCTTCCCCAGAGAGCAATTAGTGCATTTTAGTAACCCTGTAGCAATTACTGGCCTGTCCATCTCATCCTTTTCCTCGTCCTTTTTCCTGTTTGATCTCTTTCAGCTGTGTATGTCTTCATCTGGAAGTGACTCAACTTGTCCTTTCTCACTACGCGCCTTCCTCTTGTGTCTCCCACCACACCCACTACAAAGCATGCTTTGAAAGCTTTCATATTTTTCTATGAGGCCGGGAAAAAGTACATTCTTACATCAGTATGATTTATTGTTGGTCAAAAGTATAATAACAAACCACATTGGAAATGCTTTGGAGGTAAACGACAAACAAGCATTTCTCTAGCTAAGCTTTTCCTGAATATCAAGCAAGTTGGATTTAAAAACATGCACTCGAGTTGTCTATACATCCATCCATAAATGAGCCTCAAGAGACATTCTGCTAAAGTAAAGCTTAAAGAAATATAAATAGGCCATTCAGTGCTGAATTACTCTGATGAAGAGTCCATCCTACACTCGAGTTACATTAATACTTAATGAAGGGCTGCCAGTGAGGGGGTGTATTTCATCTGCCTGACTACGGTGTCATTTTGTTTTGAATAGGAACTCTGTTTTCTTTCACACAACATCTTAAAAAATGCATTTTGACACAACAGTATGCTTAAAAGTCAGTCAGTCTTTTGTGAAGCTACATCATTTTCTAGTATAATAAAGCAGGAGGAACAGTTCAGGCCATCTAGATAGAAATTTCTTTCCCAATTCTGAGATAATCCTAAACAAACCTTCCGTCTGTTGACCCCTCTCCCTCCCCTTTATTGATCTGCTGATGTTTTCCAATCTCACAGATGGATCAGTTACCTGCCAGCAGTCTTCCTGGTTAATGTACTGCTCTGTGGTTTGTGTCGCCCTGAATGAAATCTTTCTCTCCCCTCTGTCCCTGCACCTCTTTTCACTCTGCCCCCTCCTCTCAGGTGGATCAGCTGACATCCCAGCTAGCTGTATATGTACCAGCTATGCTGTAGCGAGTGGTGTCTGAGAAAGCGATTCTCATTAAATGACCCCCCTCTCTCTCTCTGTCTCTCTCTCTCTCTCTCTCTCTCTCTCTATACCAGGTGGACCAGCTGACCTCCCAGCTGAAGGAGAAGGCGGATTGGTGCAGTGAGCTGCTGCTCAGCTCAGAGCAGCTGCGTCGGGAGTTGGGTGAGCGCAACGAAGAGATTGACAAGCTGGAGAGCCGCATCCGCGAGCTGGAGCAGGCCCTTCTGGCCAGCGCTGAGTCCCTGGAGAAGGTTAGGAAGTGGCGGGAGAGGGGGAAGAGGGAGATGAAGGATGTGCAGGAGACAGAGTCAGAGACTGCAAGAGAGGAAAAAAAAACAGTCTTGAACAATAGCTGTGGAGCATGACAGAGGGTGTGTGTGAGAGGATGTAGATGAGGTGACAGCTAGAGGAGGAACGGGAGGAGGGTTGGGACACAGAGCGGGAGAACAATGTGTGGGTGGGTCTTCTTCGGCAGCCCCGGCAGTTTGCTGTTGGGGATGACACTGAGCTATGGCTAGCAACTGTCAAGATTGCCCCCCAGTGTTCGTGGCGGGCTATGCTGAGTGAACAAAAGAGGAAATGTTAATATCTGTTGTGCTGCTGCCGATTTTTTTTTTTTTTTTTTTTCAGTTGTACGATAAAGGATACAATATGGACAACGTGCATTTGTAGTTTGCATCCTTGAAAATGAAACAAACAAGAGTTTGTTCCTTCACGCCTTTCTGCGCATGTTGTTAATAACTGCCTTGCTAAATAGTTTCTTTCGTGTGTGTGGGCGCGCCGCAGGTTGAACAAAAGAAGCAGCATGCATCCATCACAGAGGCACGACACACCACGCTGGAGGCTCTGTTACAGACGGAGAGAGAAGCTCTGGAGCGCAAAGAGAAAGAGGTAGTGTGCTGCTCAGTTTGTGCTTTGAGGTTTTTTCCAAAGCATTGATGAAAAGAGTGGTGCCTGCACGCTCACTCTGAACCGCAAGAGTCAGTGTGCAGGCGTTACATCAATGTTTATCAATAGCCTTGCAACTACGTGTAATTTGTGTATCTTCCTGCAGGGAAAAGCCTAGATTTTTTTTGTTTAGTTACAGGAATAGTTCAAATTTGGAGAAACTCTGAGTTGTTAGATTTTCAGTGGTGCATATTCTACACAGTCTCAACCTTGGTGTCTCCTCTAAAAGTGCTAATCATGTCATACCTGTCGCCTCAGATATGTAACCTGGAAGAGCAGCTGGAGCAGTTCAGAGAAGAGCTGGAGAACAAGAGCGAGGAGGTGCAGCAGCTTCAAATGCAGCTGGAAATCCAGAGGAAGGAGATCAGCAGCCAGCACCAATACTTAGAAACAAGGGAGAGCATGCTCCAGGTAAAACAGCCATCCAGCTGCAAGAACTTTTTACCTAAGGTTGTGAATTCCAGAAGCGGTTGAGTCTGGTTGTGGGCGTGAACTGCTGCCACTCTGGCTTAAAGTCCTACAGACAGGCTGGCCACACATTTTTAAAAGTTTTTAGTAATGCTTAACTTTATGGTTTTATTCTGTTATTGTATGATTAATCCAAGTTTTCTACTTAAAATCAAAAGTTAACTCAAAAACTTTTTGCACATTCTTCTGCTATGCAAGACTCACTGTCGCAGCACATTTCTTCTTGGACACATCAGTGTACTCAGCTGTCCTCAAGGCTGACTCTGAGTGAACTCGCGTGACGTGTTTATTAATAGCCATCACATTATAATCTCTGACTTTTGAAGGTGATGGAGGAGAAGGACAGGGAAATAGCACTTCTTAATGAACAGATCACTAAGCTCCAACACATGGAAACAGCCTCTGATAACAAGGTAACACAATATGCGCATACGAAATAGACAAAATGTATATTTCGAATACGCATAGCTCCGTGGTAGTGCATTCGTGTGTGTGTTTTCTGGTTTCATTTTTGCTTTTTTTTTTGTTGGCTCCATTTTGTTGTTGTTTTTTTGTGGGATGGTTTTGCTTGCTTTGTCTCGGTAAGTACTAACAGTGGTAACAGCACCATCGTCTGTTGTGAAGTGATCATTTGTTTGTGTGAGGTGGCTTATTAAACCTCTGAGTCTCTAAAGAGTTTTTTCAATCTGATCAACTTAAGAAAGTTTAAATACAAATACTTTTTAAAACAAAATTATTTTTGGCATAAAGACTGTTGTTAAGCACAACAGGGACTCAGAGGTTTATCCAAACTGCAGGACAGCTAGAAACTCCTCAAATATAATATCTTTATGGTTTAATAATGCCTGTTTCTTTCTCTTTAGGGAATTGATGACAGGGATGAGCGGATTAAAGACCTGGAGTCCCAGGTGGAGTGCCTGCAGAGTGAACAGGAACGCCTGAAGAGGGATAATGAGGAGGAGCTTGACCAACTGAATGCAGTTATAGACCGACTTCAGGAGGAACTTGCTAATATTGAGCAGAAGCCGGCTACAGAGGAAGACGAGGACACCAAGGCTGAGCCAGAGAGCGGGATATGGGGGCCAAGTAAAGAGGAATTTGACGAAATGAAGCAGAGAATGGACGTGGCCAACAAAGAGGTTGATACACTCAAAACAGAGCACAGTAAGCTGATGAAGACGTATCTGCGCTTGAAAGAGAGCGCCGAAGCTTTAGCTGAAACAGAAAACCTTGAGAGCTCAGATGGCGACCTTGAAGAAGCTCTCAGAGAGAAAACTGCAGGCCTTGTCGTGATGCAAGCCCAAGTACAAGCTTTAGAGCAGAGTGCAACATCCAGAGTGCAAGAGTTGGACCTCCGCATCCAGGAGCTTGAGGCGGCGGTCGGTGAAAAGGACTGCGAGTTAAACCGCTGTCGCCTCCTTGTGGAGCAAACACAAAGCTATGCAGAAGGTCTCCAACAGAAGGTCTCTAATCTGGAGAAGGATCTGACAGAGAAAGTGGCTGCAGTGCTCGTCAGCCAGGCCACACTGGAGGCTTTTCAGCAACAGCAATCGCAAGGATCCAAAGAAAACCAGGACCAGCAGAGAGCAGCTGAACCCCATGTGAAGCCAGACGTGGAGCCACATGCCTATGATTTTGGTGACTTTGGTATTCCCCGCATGGATTTCAGTGGAGTTAGTCAAGCAAGACAAGTTCCCACAGGCAAGGTGGTCCATCTGACCCAGAAGCTCCGGGAGCTGGAAGTGGGGCTCAGCGGGATGCAGAAAGACCAGGAGCTCCAGAAGCAGCTGCTCTCCAGCTCTGAGGAGGAGGTACTGGAGTACGAGAGGAGGCTTTCTGTGCTCATGGATCTGCTCAGTCAGATGAAGGGCGGGACACACCAGAGGACATCACCGACTGTTGGGGTGAGTTTGGCCAATAAGTGATAAAGGAACAGTTCAACATTTTAAAAACCACATCTTATCATTTTTACACAAATAAGATACTGCATGTTAATTAGTGAGCTTTAGAGATGCTGATAGGTGGATTTTGTTAGGACCCTGATACACCTCTGACCAGTTTGAGTCTTTGTATTATCTCAGGCCTCCTCTGCTGACGACCAGCCAGCTGTGTCTGAGGTTCTTCAGGAGTTGCAGGAGGTTAGAGACGAGGCCTCAGCCACCAAAGAGCAGCTCCACAGCTACAAGGAGAGCTGCAGCAGACTCCAGGAGGAGCTCAAAGTATGTGACTGCCTCTCAGTGTTCATGCTTCTTCTGAGAGTGTTCTCCAAGTTTGGTAGGACTGACGAACATGCGCTTTTCTTTACAGGAAAAAAGTGTTACAATAGAGAGACTACAGGACCAACTTCAAAAGGTAAGAACAAATATTTGATCCAACTGCAGCTTACATTTTTTATAAACAATCTTTTCTCATCTAATATTTAATCTTTGTTGCTTTAGGTATCATCTGTGGGCAGTGAGGAGACCAAGGTGTCTGAGCTTCAACAGGAATTAATGGAGGCTCAAAATGAGGCAGCCGCCACCAAAGAGGAGTTGAACAGCTGCAGGGAGAGCTTGGAGAAGCTACAGGAGCTGCTGCAGGTACAGAGCCGGGACATTTAAAAACTTTACAGCCATACCCTGTCTTGGAGATCTGTAGAAACCTCAGTCTTGCTGAAACAGATATGTTTTTACCTTTTTTCAAATTAATTAATTTACTTTTGTGCAGGCAGATTTTAGCTCATGTAACACTTTCTTGCTGAGAGTTAGATGGGGAGATTAATTGTTATTGTTTGTCTGTATGGTAAACATGTAGCTGGAGTCAGCAGACGGTTAGCATAGCATACAGGAAACAGCTGGCATAGTTCTGTCCAAAGGTAACTAAATTCACCTACCAGCACCTCTGAAGCTCACTAATTAACATATTGTATCCAGAGATATAACAAGATATAACATGTTAATTAGTGAGTTTTAGAGGTGCTGCTATGTGGAGTTTATTACCTTCAGACAGAGCGAAGCTACCTTTTTTTTTTCACTTTCCGCTAAGCTAAGTGGCTACAGGTGAGCAAGCGTATTTCCCATATATTTCCCAAACTTTTGAACCTTCAAGTTTATCAACTCGTTTCATCTGTATATCCTTAATCACATACAATATATGTGTGTGTGTGTGTGTGTGTGTGTTTTTATGTGTACACATTTTAAACATATATATACAATTGTGTTTTTGAAGGAGCGGGAAATGACCATAGCTCGCCTTAAAGGAGAACTTTTCCAAGTAAGTCTAATCATTTTATGATGTACTCTATAATCAAGATCAGAATGTTAGTTTTTATGGAAACGTCAGTCTTTTATGATTCCCTGGCTGTATGTATGGTATTTGACCCCCTGCCCAATCGTTCTCAAGGTAAAAGCTGAAGAAGATAGAGCCAACATGACAGAGCTTCTCCAGGAGGTCATAAACGACGCGGCTTCCACCAAAGAAGAACTCAACAGCTACAGGCAGCACAGTGAGAAACTTGAGGAGGACCTCCAAGTCCGTGAAGTTTCTATTTCTAAACTCAAAGAGGAGCTCCAGGAGGTGCAAAAGAATGTGGATACCACCAAAGAAGAACTTAACAGCTACAGGCAGCACAATGAGAAACTACAGGGCGAACTCCAGGTCCGTGAGCTCCACATTTCTAAGCTCAAAGAGGAGCTCCAGGACCTACGAACAGCCATGATGAAGACCGCAGATTCTGGTCCTCCATCCTCTTCTCCCTCCCCCTCCCCCTCTCCGTCACCCCTGCCTCTCTCCTCTGCTTCCTCTTCCACCACACAGCCTAAAAGGAAAGGAGGCAAACAGCCGGCTGGTAAGGGAAGCGGCGCCAAAGATAGACCATCTCTCGCCAGGAAAAACTCTGCAACTTCCAGCCAGTCCTCCAGCAAATCTCACAGTGCTCGGCTAAACAGCAGCTCTGAGCAGCAACAGGCGGCTGTAACACACTCGTTCACGCAGACCGAACCTCTCCAGATGTCGGACCTCGCTCCGGAAGGCACGTCTCCAACCAAAGAGGAGATGGACGAGGTGATCGGAGAGTTCCAGGAGAAGATTGTACAGATGCAGGAGCTCCACGCAGCAGAGATCCTGGACATGGAGGCTCGGCATATTTCAGAGAGCGAGAGTCTTCGTAGGGACACACAGGCTCTGGAGGATGAGTGTAAGGCCCTCAAGGCTGTCATTGACAAGCTGCGCTCTACAGAGGTGAGGTTCTGAAACAACAGCTGTGTACCGAATACGTACTACATACCAATTCAGTACAGCACACTTAAAAACCAACCATATTTTGTTTGCATATTGAGTGTAACAAAATACAAACTAAAGACCTGCTTTATGATAAATGTTGTATGGTTGGGGGACACAGCAAATGTTTGTTCTACACTATTTTAATTTTGGAAGTAGAAGGAAGATGTTCTATAGTATATGTCAATGTAAAATTATATAAAATAGAGAAATCATCACATTTGAGCAGCTGAAAACAGGAAATATTTGTACTTGATGATTGATAATATTTTACTTGATAATTGACTTTAAGATTAAGACATTATCAATATTGTAATACTAATAATTTTCTATTAAACGGCTCTGTGAGCTTTTTCACGAAATGTGCAGTAGTTCAATTTGTTGAAGTTATTACATGCTGATGTAGTGATGTTCAAAGATTTCTTTCAGTGTGTTATCAATTTGATGTGAGACAATTAAAGAAGGATCTGAATCTTTTCTAGGTCCTTTCATCGAGACAAGACCGTCCTACGTCACAGTTCAAAGATGGCTACACAAGTGGTAAGAAACAACGTGTTGATACAGCACAGTCACACCAACTATTCTCTATTCAGGAACTCTATTTAGTTGTTGTTTTTTAACAGTGTTTAAATGTTTTTCTCCAGACTTCTTCATGTGTTTTTCAGGTTTTGTTTGAATAAATAATCTTACTGAGTCCTGAGAGGGTAGTCTGCTTAGCTATTCTTACTTCTGTCTCAGCGTTTCTGTTGTTACTTTATGTGGCAATAAGGCTCAGGAGGGATTTTGGTTTTTGCTCTACACACAATTCTTTCCAGAGCTTTAAATAGTTTTTTCATGGCAGCTAGTGTTAATTCCACACATTTCCTTCTGCATTGGTACTTAATTTTTTTGCCGTGTGCAGCATTGCTTTGTAAAAACTAGCAAACAATAACCCTTCAGTCTTATTTCTAGGTATATACGGGCACGTCAGTATTAAGTCAGACCAAACCTATCCCTTATGACATTAGATTATTAATAAGTACATAAGGCTTATTTGCATATGAATGCTATAAATAGTTTTGTTTCAAGGAATCTTTGGTCCTCTTGCAGACAGCAGCTCAGACTACAGCCAGCGGACTGGATTTGACCTCCCAAGCTTGCAGCAGGAGTTTAGGACGACTCCAGAGGGCGCTAGGAGAGAGACTGATGATCCACTGCCTGACCGGATCAAGGTACAGCCTTCACTTAATTTATATGTTATATAATAATATATGATAATACTAAATTATGATAATGACACTAGAATTAACCTGTAATTTTAATTACCAATACAGTATTTTCGGGTCTTAAAGAGAGTATTAACATGTGTTGAGACACATTACTATTATAAGTTATTGACTGTTCTAGCTGTGTTTGCTTTCTGTACCTGTAGGCATTATTCCAGTTCGTCTCTAAGGGGCTTTTCCCCATTTTTTTTTTGACTAGAAAAGAATTGTAAACCTAACTACGATTCTGTGTGCTGTTTGTCTATTTAGACGTTGCTCCGTGAAGTGCACCAGGAGGGCATGCAGGTTCTCTCTCTGTCAGAGCTCCCTCTCTCTGAAGGCGAGCCGGGCAGCCAGTTCAACATCCAAGGCTGGATGAAAGAAAGAGATGCCTTGCTGGCAACTGTGGAGTCTCTTAAAGGCCTCATCACCCAGATGCAGACAAACAGAGAAACACAGGTAGAGGAGACGCCACAAGAGTCTTCATAAAACACAACTAGAGCTAGTGTCAGAGCTCACCCAGCCAGAAACTTCACAATCCAAAGGGGCAAGGATGCTTTAAATGTCAAGTTGTCCTTTTTGTCATGTGTTTCATCTTTGTGTTTGGAACATTCTGCAGACGCCAGGCAGTGTGGACTGGCGTGCGGAGCTGCTGGATGCAGTGCGGCAAGTGTTCGTGAGGGAGCGCAGCGTGCTGAAGAGCGCCCTCTATTGCCAGTTGGACCTTCTGGACACCAGTGACGCTATCGTCCATCTCAATCAGCTGGAGCGCAGATTAGCTGAACAGGTCAGAAATAACAGTTAAATCTGTACTGGACTGTATAGACTGTAGTAATTTACATAAATTGTAATCAAAAAATATGCTCTTCATTTAGTTATTATTGTTAAAATCCAGTACTGGCACAGATTATATAGCATTTATTAGAAAATGTAATATGTCAAACCTTTTCTAAAAGTTAATTAATCCCAAAGTTGCTCATTCTCCCTTCACTTTAAGTTGAGCTCTGACCACAAGTTTTTTTTTCTTTTTCATTTGCACTAATACAGAAGAAGTTAAAATTAGTGACCTATGTGAACTATATTAATATTTAATGTTTTGAAGTCCTGCCACTAAACTGTCACTCAATGATCGAAACAACATCATTTCTGGCGTTTACCCAAAAGATGACAAAAGTCTGTACATTATCGGACAGAAACAACACTGAGATGTCTTTCCTCTCCTTTGACTATCATTTGTACTGGTCAGTAACCAAACACATGTTGTATTTGTGATCCTGATTCAGGACGCGCAGCATAGAGAGGCGATGGGTTCCCTCCACATAGCAGACAGGTCCAGTCTAATCTCTGAGGTTCATCAGCTCCGTGCTCAACTAGAGCAACTCCATCAAGGTCAGAAGTTTAAAATCCTTTAAACCTTCATCACTGTGCTGGTTATGTTGTTCAGATGTTTTCATATTTGCTTACGAGTGTAATGGTTTGAGTTTTGCGTGGGAACATGTCCTGATATTTATGTTTTGTGATTGACGTCTTTCAGGTGCCCAGCCTGCTGTGTCATTGGGTGGTGAATGTAGCGTGGCTGGTGAAGAGGCTAACAGGCTGTTGGTGGAGGAGCTGAAGGGGGAACTGTCCCAGACTAAGCTGGAATTGGAGACGACGCTCAAGGCTCAGCACAAACAACTCAAAGAGCTGGACACACTCAGGTTAGACATGATGTTTGTTCACAGGCATTTCTGTCACCACTAGGGTAAAAACACTTGACTAAAACAGATGTGCTATAACATAGGTATTCCAGTGATCGGAGACTTTATAAATGCTTTTACTCTTGTGACACTGTAACTGATTTTTTAAATTCAATTTCTTTCTTAACCATCATCTGCTGACCCCTCAGATTTATTCATCTTTGGCCCTCTTGAGAACCCATGCTTTAACCTTTGCATCAGTGAATGTTTGCCTCCTATCACAACTGCTTATGTAGTTTGAAGGAACAAAACTTCAACAAAACTATTTACAACTTTAATATCCATTAGCCCTCATCTCATTAAAGTTATCTATCAACAGGGCTGAGGTTTCACAGAAGGCCGCCGAGGTGGACGCGCTGAGCGACCATCTGACAGAGGAGAGGAAGAGAAGCAGAGAGCTTCAGTGGGCTGTGGAGAAGGAGAAGTGTCAAACTGGGAGAAAGGAGGAGAGTAAACGAGAAGAAATGGAGGTAAGAGCTTTTAGACAATTGTCTTTTGGTGAGGTTTCATTCAGCAGACTTTCCCTTTCTTACTTTAAACTCTATTCTAAAAACATATTTCCATTTTCCTCCCAGGACCTGCACCTCGCTCTGGAGGAGCAGAAGAGCCGCGTGGCCCAGCTGACCCTGACCCTAGAGCAGGAGCGCCAGGCCTCGTCCCAGCTCTCACAGCAGGCTGAACAGGAGCACCTGAGCCTCCACAGACGCCTCCAGGAGCTCCAGGTCCAGCTGGAGACGGAGCGAGCCAAGGCCCAGGAGATGAGCACTGTGTTGGGGAGGGAGAGGGAGCTGCGGACGGGTGTCTGCTCAGACAGCGGCCCCACTAACGGGGAGGATAGAAGTGGGCTGGAGGAGGAGGGGAGTCTGCTGGAAAGACTGCAGAGGGAGCTGGATGACAAACATGCACAGGTGGGATATTTGTGGTTTTTCTGTACTCTGAGGAATTAATTCCAAATGGCCACAAGAGGGAGGACAAAATATCTTGTATTTTGTGTCCATTTATTAAAACTACATGTTAAAACTTAAAATAAATCAAAAATTATATTACGAGCCTGATGGGTCTTTACCAGAAACGTGATTTTGCTAAACCAGTTGTTTCCCACCTGTGGCTCAGGAAATGAATCTATTGGGTCGTGAGATGAGTACAAGAGTAGGATATAAAAGATGACATTCTGCTATACTAAATTTTAAACTTTTAAAAATATGTTTTATTGTATACTATATGAAAAACTGTGCAGTTTTACCTGTAAGTCCTCTGAAATTTATTCAAATCACAATATATACATACATCACAAAATATATATATATATATATATATATATATAGAGAGAGAGAGAGATTCTATCAAAGCATATAAAATATCTGCACACAAAATCATTGAATAATTTTTGAGTCAGTATTTGTCTTTGTTTTTCTTCTCCAGGTGGTCCACCTCCTCAGTCAGGTGGAGGCCCAGAAGCTTGAGGTGGTACGAAAAGAGGAGGAGCTGACGTTGGGGACTCAGAGGTCAAGGTGGGACCAGGAGGCGCTACTGGATGCTCGGGCTCAGCTGCAGCAACTAGAAGCACGAATGTCCGAGGCCCAGGAGCAGCTGGAGAGAGAGATGGAGAGGAGGAAGATTCTCGAAGAAGAGAAGGACAGACTGGAGGAGAGGTTGAACCAGTCAGGGGAGCTGAGAGGAGGGAGGGAGGAGAGCGGACCACTGCAGGCTCATGGCCACAGTGTGAGTATCAAACACCGGTCAAGCACTCATCATAAATCTTGGCCTTTAAGTAGTTTAATAATAGTGAGTTTTTTTCATCGAGCTTCTTGATACGTAAAGTATTAAAGCTGTGTTGTTATTGTCCAAACAGCAGGCGGCCTGGCACAGCGAGTCCCCCCACCGCACCAAAGACTGGGTGTTCCAGCAGCAGAGTGGAAATGTTCAGCCAGCGAGCTCCAGCACTTCTCCCCATCCGGAGGTCTCTGCAACAGGTCGCACCAGCGGACCACACCACGGTCCTTGGCGCACAGCCGACAAGATCCTGGGCAAACTCCACCTCGTTTCCTCAAAGATCCGCAGCATGGCGAGCAAGACTACTGGAAGGTATTTAAAGCGGCTATAATCAGTGTTTTTATATCAGCAATGGATCACATGATACAGAATCCATATATGGATACGCTGTAGGAATTAACTTATTGTGATTTGTACTTGTGCACAGGCTGACCGCAGAGGTCGACAGTGAAGAGTTATCCTGGGTGCAGTCCAATGTCGATGAGGTCATCACTATGCTGCAGCAATCACCAGTTCTACCCTCCGTCCCTGAGGTCAGGTCTTGCTTGTTTTTATAGTTTTTTTAACCTCCTTTGGCTTTTGTGGTTGCACTTTGAATACATTGAATATTTCTTGATACAAGTTAAGTTTTAATAGATGATATACAGAGGCTTGATAGAAGACCAAATTCTTGCCAAAAATTTGGTCAAAAGAAGAATTTTCACTTTGCCAATGAGTTCAGATAAACTGTTTCATTTTTCCAAACGTGTGGACTCTCTTGAGCTTGTGACCACACATGGTTGTGACTGCTCATGTGTGCTTCCCCGCAGAGTGTTTCCCTGCTGGCAGGAGGCTCCTCCAGCTCCTCCAACTCCCTGACGGAGCGCCTGCTCAGGCAGAACGCCGAGCTGACGGGTTTTGTCAGCCGTCTGACCGAAGAGAAGAACGATCTGAGGAACCACACGCTCCGCTTGGAGGAAGAGCTCCGACGCTACCGGCAGGCTGGACTGGGATCAGGCGACAGTGTGAGTACACAACAGCAAATACTACTGATAGAGGGTTAGATGATGTCCCTTTAAGACAAAACATTAATCGAGATGTGGCGACCAAAACTATGAGACGACATTAGATGCTAGTGCCTCATGTGGATAGCTGTTTCAGACTTTAGCTAAATTCCATTATTTCATTTCCTCCTACAGTTCAGCAGCAGGAGAGGATTGTCAAAGGCGGACTCAACAGGTATGCTGCTTTCCCAGGAGCGGGAGGCTTGGACAAGAGAGAAGGTCCGCCTGGAGAAAGCTTTACATCTGGCCCAGGCCCAGGCGGCCCGACTCAGGGGGGAGATCAGGGCCGACACCCAGAGGGAGATAACCGGACCTGAGGCTGACAATGCTGCGCTGAAGGTCAGCTAAAGACAAACCAGTTAACTACCTAACACTTTACTGTTATTCACCTTGTATCTGAGGAGTACGTAACTGCTGTTAAGAAAGGCTTATGATTTTAATCCTTTCTTATGCCTCCAGAGGATTTATGGGAAGTACTTGAGGTCAGAAAGCTTCCGCAAAGCGCTGATCTACCAGAAGAAGTATCTGCTGTTACTGCTGGGCGGCTTCCAGGAGTGTGAGGAAGCCACGTTGTCTCTCCTCTCCAGGATGGGCAGCAAGCCGTCTCTCTCCAGCCTGGAGTCCCTCAGCCAGCGCCGCCGGGGGCTGATGCGCTTCCGCTCTGCCGTCCGAGTCTCTATCGCCCTCTCCAGGTAGGCAGCTGGAGATTCCTCGCATTAACAACAACTTGTAAATGCAGTCACACAGAGTCCAAACTTTATTTTATGAAGCTAAAACCTACACACATTCTCTGTTCAGAATGCGTTTCTTAGTGAAGCGATGGCACAAGGCAACGGGGATGACCTCTATAAGCTCCTGCAGCGTCAGCAAGAACGGAGCAGGAGCAACATTTGGTAACAAAGACATTTTCAAATGTTTTTGGCTTCTACGTGTCGGAGAGAATCCTCCAGAAGTGATGCTCAGTAGATTTTTATTCATCTCTCTCAGGTACAGACATGAGAGACTCACCTTATCTTCACCCCAGCAACGTGGACATGTACAGAGAAAGAGGAAGTGGAGGAGGAGGAGGAGGAGGAGGAGTTTCCAGCAGCAGGGGACGAAGTGGACGTGAATCACCCAGATCGGCTGTCTCCTCCACACAACACAGGTGCAATTTTTTGTTAATTCTTTAAATTGAAGTCTAACTCAGATCAGAATTTAGATCTGTCTTGGTGAAATATTGTGTCCATTAGTGAAGGCTGATGCCTGTTGTGTCTGTGTTGTGTAGGTTTCACATGGCTGGAGACCACGGAGCTCTCACCTGTTCTCACCTGCAGAACTACGACCCCGACCGAGCGCTCACGGACTACATCTCCAGGCTGGAGGCGCTGCAGAGGAGGCTGGGGAGTGTGACATCAGGTAACACACACAATATGCCTTGTACCAATTCTGTACTAAATCCTAATTGTACTGTATACCGTGAAGAAATTAGAATAATGTATGTAAGCATTTTATACTAAAAGGAGATGATACAATACTTATCGACATCAATAAAACTTTGACTTTAGAGCACCGCTGCCAACTAAAATTTAAGAGAAAGCTTTTTTTTTTTTTTTTAAGATTAAGTGTTTATTTTTCGTTTCACCAACATCGAGAGTTGTTTTTTTTTTTATGCAAGCAGCTAAAGGGCAGAATAGTGTAGATTAACAACATAGTTTCTGGATGCATACTGACTGTTTTCAGTACACATAACTGGTTAAAGAAAGTGGTCCAGCAAAACACTGATGGAGGGCACGTACATGTTGACTGATTTGGTACTTTAATGGCATGGAAAGACAGAACGCTGTACTGTGTAGCATTTGAATGAATACATCACAAAATAAACTAGTTAATAAAAGCAGTTTTTAAGAATTTCAGCAAGAGTCACAATGCTGTGAGAAAAGTTTTACTTAAGAAGCTGTGAATACCAAAGCAACAGGTTTATATGGACCCTCATTAAAACAAGAAACAGCCTCATTTTGAGGCACTATCTCACTCAGACACACTGTGCGGGGGACTGAGGTTCAATTTGAAAATGCACAGAAGTAAATTTTAATGAAGATGTTATTTGCTTCATAATCAGTATTCCATTATTTCCAGGTGTTGCATTTTTTTCACTGTAAAGTTGTTTTAAAATTGACTTCATTCACTTTTATTTTCTCCGCAGGTGCTTCTTCATATGCTCAATTGCACTTTGGCTTGAGAAGATAGATGCCGTCAAATTACTCTGGCTTGAAGAAACTCAGTTGCCTTTTCTCGTGCTGAGCGCTCTGCTGTTTTCTATCAGTCTGGTGTGGACTGTATCTCTCCATGTGGACCAAAACGCATTTTTTTATTAGTGTACGACATGTTGTATTCAGGCTTTTTTGTCGCCAGCACTTGAAAAACGGCTGTTTGTAATTTAATCTGCCTCTTTGTTGTGGATGAACTACAATCATGTATATTTGTCTAATGCTAATTTAAGAACTTGTGATTAATTTATATGTTTGTGTTGTACGGGTGGAGCGTTATGTAGGGAATGTTTGGGTTTATTGTTAAGGAGGCTGCTACTGGATATTCCACACTACACTGTGTTTTATTTAGGCCAGACAGACTACAGAGGACATTTGTAGAGAGCGTATTTTTGTAACGTGTAGGAGCTTTGAATTTTCTGGGTATTTTGTCAAAAACTGAAATAAAGAGGACTACATGATTTTAAACAGTTGTGTTTTTAATTTCTTGTTTATCAGCTGTTGAGAAGATAAGTATCTTCTTTTTCAAAGAAACATAAAAACTTTGAGGGCAAAACACTTGAAAGTTTCTTTTGTCAGTATGAGTGATCTTTACAGTGTTTACAGGAATTAGGAATAGTCATGTTTAACATTATCAACAGTTTCTTCTGGAACAAGATAAACAGAAATCACATGGAAGAAAATAAACCAAAATATGCCGTGATAAGCAAAATATTTTCTGTAATAAGAAGACATTTCTGTGTTTTATTCAAGTCCTGTGAACAACATCACAGCTTGTGCAGGGGGATGTTATAACTCGCCCTTCATACAAAAGATCAGTCGGTGCTTGTTCACTCAGCGAGGTCCGGATGGAAAGCTCCTAATAAGTGCAGGTCACCATCAAAACACTTTATTCAAAGTTTACGTGACAGCAAGGAAAAAGGTTCAAAACAGTTTACCTCCTACAAGGTAGGATGTTGTGGATTGCAGCATTTTGGGCAAAGACCTTCATAGTTAGAGATAATTTTTTGGGCATCCCATCTGATTCTTCGTGAATGGCATGGCCATCCAGCAAAATGATCAGAGATAGTGCGGAAACATCCCACGACAGCTTATTTTTAAACTCTGTACACCTGCAGCTTACAGCCATTTACAGTGGGTGCTGTTTTGCTGTTATCGTGCTAAGGGCTAAAGTAAGACCCTCTGCTTGGTTTTGCAGTTATCCACTAAATAAAATTTGCTAAGGCTCCCACCATCAAGGCACTCTGTTATTACTCTGTATTACTACTTTATTTTGAGGAATTCACATTGTGAATTCACATTGAGTCATACAGTCAGTGTAATTATTTCTGGAAACACGCGTTTCAGAAATTCATGTATTTATGTTGACATTCAGAAAAAAAGGGCTACAAGAAGCTCAGAAAAGTGACTGAAAGTTAGACATATTCGCAGAGTGAAGTGCATTCATCTAAATTTTTCCTAAATTCAAGTCCCAGGACGTTCAAGCTTTACTTCAAACACTCGCGATGTTTAACTGCTTCCTCTTGTATTTGCCCCTCCACTGTTTTCCATCAGTCTCACTGTTTTCTCTTGTATCTGATGACGGGGTTGTGAGGGGTGTGGATCATTGTGGTGTAGTTGATTGTGGGGAAATATCCGTCCACCAGGTCAAAGTCGTACATGCGCAGTAACGTGGACCAGATGGTTTTGATCTGGACGTAGGCAAAGTTCTCCCCGATGCAGCGATGGCGCCCTGAAGAGCGGAAAACAAATGTACAAGTTGGATTAATTATTGATGGCTTGCTTAGTTTTAAAGCAACAGCTAATATTGACCAGCAAACTGAAACACAAGTTGTGAAAGTACTTGAAATTTAGATGTTGATTTAGAATCGAAGTTGACTTCATTTATCATGTTTATTATTGACAAAAGGAATTATTGATGAGTTGATCACCAGAGTGACAGCTTTTTAACAATGAACAAAAAACTCAATGCTTACTTTACTGCACTGATTGCGCAGAATTCCTGTAAAAACTAAAATCTAGTTTACAGGTGTGGCATCGAGTTGACCTGGGTTGAACTTGAGTGGAACATAAAATTGTTTTTTTTTCATAAACTGTATTTACAAAAGTATACATTTTTCTTACCGGCTCCAAACGGCACATAAGCAAACTTCTCCCCCGCAGCAGGGTTATCGTTCAGGTAGCGGTCAGGGTTGAACTCCATCCTCTCCGCCCAGCTGTCATGCAGACGGTGGTTTACAGTCGGGGAGACGCAGACCTGATGGCCCACAGGTATGGTGTATCCTGCTACAGTCTAGAATAAGGGAAAGAAAAAAACCCCACAAAACTGAGAAATGGAGCAATAAAATTAAAAGGGGAAAAACATTTTTTTCCACTATGTCAAATGTTAAGAAGATATACCAAAAGGACTAGACAGGAGCATTTCAAGAATATGACTGGACACCATTCAGGACTAAGATCTCAGGTGTTCTTACCTGAGGCGAGCGAGCCATTCTCATCATGGTCATAATGGGCGGGCGGAGACGCAGGGTCTCCTTCAGACAGCGCTCCAACAAGCTGAGATCTTTCAGCTGAGGACAAAACCAGGACTGTATGAGGACTCACAAGCTGTTTCTTAGGTTTCTCTAATCACATCAAAACACAGAGGAACTACTTATGCCAACAACAGAAATTCTTTGGAGCAAATCTGTCACCTTCACCATAGTTACTGTTTGTGTCACGGACTGACGCATTTTCATGTGCTGGGTTAAACCGATAAAACACTTGTACAGTAGGCTTTTAACCTGAATTCAACAAGTAATTTGTTGTACACACAGTGCAGACAGCAGTCCTTCAATAAACAGCGGGTCTGTTCTGATGGAAAATTTGTGAGTTCTGGTATATTTCCTTTATGAAAATGTGATCTGTATACACAATTGCAGTGTTACTGTTGACAGTTAATCTAACAGCAGTAGCCTGTAAACAGTACTTTGACTTAGAGAACAGCACACATTTAAATTTGCTATTGCTCTAACTTTGTGCAGTCAGGAGGGGAAGCATTCACTAGTGTTCTGTCTACACCAGAGGGTTTTTTTTAAGTGGGAGACCGGCCACAGGGAGCTGCAAACAGCTTCAGGGGAGGTTCAATGAATTGAAGGGAAAAACTATATAATAAGTTATCAAAAGGAAATCACAGAGAATAGCCTAAATGCGTGTGATTTGATTAAGAACGAGTTCAGAGAGACAATAGCTTTGAGCTTACTTTCTTTCCCACCTTCCCAGAGTCAGGGACTAAAATATTCCTTAAAGCGGACCTCTTTTATGTATTTGGGGAGTCTGAAGTTATGTCAAACAGCAAAATTAGCCTGTCATGAGTGTCTGTGTGATCAAATAACATAACCATGATACCACAGACAACTAAGAAATTACACTAACAGTCTTAGCGTCTGAAAGCCCCTGATCTACACCATCAAGTAGGAAAACCCAGAGGTGCAAATGACACAATACCATTTTGTACCTGCTGTAATTACTCTTTGTTGATATAGGTGGTTTTGTCATATTTTAAGGATGTGGTTATGTTGTTGACGAAAACGTGCAAGTTACTGTGGTTTGTTTTTATTTCTTTTCGTAATGTCGTTCATTTTGTGTATTGTGATAATTATGGCCAATACGATAAAACATTTACGTCGACTCAGGCCTACACAGCACCGAGCCTTACCTGATCAAAGTCTAGTGGAGGCAGGTCTTCTCCGCACACGGCCCTCTGCTCGGCATAGCAGCGTTCCTGCAGAGCTTTGTCTCTGGCCAGGAAGAAACCCATCCAGGCGCTGGTGGTGGAGGATGTGTGCTGACCCGCCAGGAGCAGACCGATCAGCATCCCCGCGATCTCGTTATCGTTCAGGGGTCGTCCATCTCTGAAGTGGGAAATAAAGTCATCTTCAGAACTGATAAAGGTTTAAAGGCCATAACTGTATTTTACATGTTTTAGTAGAGCACTTTCTACAAACACAACATATCAGCTTTTTAGACTTTTTAAATTCCAGTTCCAACAATATAAACTGTCTTTACACATCTTACATTGTCATTGCTTCTAGATTTAAATAAAGTATTAAAGTATCTTACAAAACCATCAACATTCCTTGGAGACATAACATTAGATGTCTGGATGTAAATAAAGAGCCACTTCAACATGAGAAGGCAAAACTGTGATCCAGCAGTACAAGCTTAGAATTGAAACTAGAGCTGCAACGATTAATCAATTAGTTGCCAGCTATTACATTACACTGAAGTCAAAACTCTCTGATTTCATCTTCTTAAATGTGAATATGTTCTCTTTATTCCTCTATAACAGTAAACTGAATAGCCTAGTGGAGGGGTGGAAACAAGACATCCAGGGAAGTCGATTAATTCATCGATTGATCAAGTAGACATCGTAGTTGCAGCCCTAATTGAAATCATGCCGTCATTTCCTGGATAATGTCCATGGATATTGAAGCTATCTTACTTGTAGGTGGCATCGATGAGGGTCTGCAGGATGTCGTCCACTTTCTCTCCAGATTGCCTGCGCTTCTGAATCACCTTGAAGAAAATGTTCTTGATCTCTCTGTGAGCTTTGTCCCTTTTCCTAACAAAAAAAGTTATATTTGTGTTAAATGCGCTGTACATCTGAAAAATGTATATGAATGTGCTCTTGTCTGACAATAACTGTGACAGACTGTCAACAGATGTATGTGTCCTGAGCCCCTCCTGCAGTCCTACCTGAAACTGGGCAGCGGCAGCCACCCGGGAAGGAGCCAGGCAGCGTGACTGAATCCTCCGTCCAGGTCGGCGTAGAGCTGGGCCACTCGCTCATTCAGCATGCTGCGGATCTCCTTCCCGTGAAGGCAGCTGCTGGCCGTCAGGATGATCAGCTCAGACAAAGCCTCAAACAGGTCTGAAACAGGCAAAGAGTTCATTCCCTACAATCCAGAGCAATCAGGCAGACAAACAATATACCTGACCTCCCCATGTAAATAGTTCTTCTATTTGTTCAGTTGATTACAGATTAAACGTGACATGAGAGGACATCAGTTTGCAGATAATTTGCACCAAGAAATTTGTGTTTTTATCGCTACTCAATCATTTTTTATAGGTAATGCATATTTAAGTTGTGCCATTTTGGACTTTACAAACTAGGAGATGCCTGATTAAGTGAATCAAGCCACTTGATTTGTGATTTGTGAAGGATCTTACTTCTCTCCCCGCTGTCTCCCCATCTCTGAAAATACTCAATGGTCTCTGCCTCAATGATTTTCACATGTTCCTTAAAACGAGCGATGTTCAGTCCCGTCTTCAACATCTTCTTTTGTTCCAGAAAAATCTGCAACATATTAAAGTCTGTATTACAGCTGGTTTGATGCAACTGCAATATACGGGGATTAATTTTCTAGCATCTTTCACTGACTTTTCCATTTTCCTTCAATTTCACAGTTAAGGCGGACTCACAGGGTTCGGGACATCATAGGCTACTCCCTTGCCAAACACTGGAGTAGTCAGTTTGGAGTAGACGTCCTCGGCGTTCAGATCCTCATTTTTGCTGTTGAACATCAGCGTGGCTGCATTGCTGCCCAGCAGGTAGGTGA
The DNA here is from genome assembly GCA_024633595.2 of Lepomis macrochirus. Classification (NCBI taxonomy): domain Eukaryota; kingdom Metazoa; phylum Chordata; class Actinopteri; order Centrarchiformes; family Centrarchidae; genus Lepomis; species Lepomis macrochirus. The sequence goes on along the minus strand of JALXJV020000013.1, from coordinate 18,532,695 downwards.
ATGTACTCCCCACCATTGTGAAACTGAACACAGGACCATACTGTGGGTGGACAGCAGATACGCAGGCGATTAAACAGAGCCTGAGGGGCCGCAAGATGATAAATCTTTTTTTTAACTTTTTTTCTTGTGAATTACTTGTGAAGCTTTTAAGGCTTCTAAGACTTTATTTGCTGGTCAAAAACGTATTATATGACTATATAAATAAAAAATAAAACAAATAAATGAACAAGTAGACAGTCAAAAAAGTTAGGAACCATTAGGTGTAAAGGTCAAGTGTGTACGTGTGTAAATCGCATGTTTTTTCTTCTTTCAAAGTGATCAGTGTCTTTGCACGAGCGCTTCTTTTCATTACCAATTAACCCTTTAGTATTTTTTGATTGATTCATCGTTTGCAAGTTCTCAACGCCCATTTTGATAAATTCATAGTTTTTTTCTGACCACGAGTCCAAAACCTAAAAATACTCCACTACTATCCACATTTGAAAAGCTGGAGCAAGGGATTTTGGGGCATTTCTGTTTGTTGTTTTTTTAATTATTCAAACAACTAATTTATCAGAACAGTTCGACCAGTAATTCCAGTTGTACTGTAAAAGGCTACTTACTTTTTCATACGCATTTTCAAGAAATTCAATGGGACTTTTCCCGAATGCAATGGCATGACCCAGGAAGGGGATGCTGGAGGGTATGTAAGGTGGATAATTCTGCAAGAAACATGATAACAGTGAATAATGAATACAAACTGAATGCATTTCAACAACAGCCGTTTTTTGCGCTTAAGTTTTTCTGTTTAGCTCTAACTTACCAGATCCTTGTCAGAGGACTGTTTAAGCCGCATCTTAGTAACATATCCCAGAGTGAGAGTGATGACAGAGGCTGCCAGCAACACGGAGGTCAAGTTGTCGTTAAGATTGCCAACAGTGTCCCCGAGCAGTTTACTGCTCACTTCATATAGATGCATAGACATTTTATCTTCCTCCGCTGGATATGTCCTCTATAACAAACGTTTCACTAAAGCCTGGAAGAAAAGCTTTACGGTGGTTGAGGAAATGTTCACTTGTTTAAAGTTTCAACGCCTGCAGTCCATCTTATGTTCATGTTGGGGTACCGTTAGTGATATCCCACCAACAGCTCTACCTGTCACTACTGGTCCTGCCCCCGCCTGACCAACGGAGGCTTCTTATTGGCTGTTGACCGCGTGTCCGTCAAGCAACTCCCCCATGATTGGCTGTCGGTACCTGAACCGATGTCTTGCTATATGATGTCACAACAGCAGGACGAATTGCAATGATTTCTCATTGCAGGTTTTACTTTTGTCCTTTATGATTATAGGTTTATTATTTATTAATATATGCCGTTATTTAGCATCTATCATCTCCTCCTGTACCGTTTGTCCTATGAACCCCGTTTCAACTTAAAAATGTAGCCTACAACTTCATAAGGTGTATACTATTACTTTTATTATATTAAAATGAATGGTTTCCTGTGGACTAGAGACTCTACTTTCTTCCAACCTACTCAACATTAAAAGCCCAACATTATTAATCTAGCATTTTACTACTTTAACCAAAAACTATAAAAATCTTTCTCTCTAAACAATTGCATGACCTATCTTGAGGCTCCCCCTAATGTAAATATACATAAAAATTGAACGCAATTGGAAAAAACACAGCTCATTTTAAATGACTAAAAAAATTACATCAACTTATTTCAGAATGATTTTGATCAAATAACTTCAAAAACTGTGATGAAACAGAGGACATTTTTGATGAGACTAGCGGCAGCCTGAAGAAACGTTGAGGGAAAAAATTGGGACATTTGTGTTTTTTAGAATTACACTTATCCCATGTTACCCTATCAGTGAGCTGAGATGCCTGTGTAAAGCCCAAAGTATATTAAAAGACAGCAACTTACCACAGCCACAGCCTGTTGATCCTGCTGCCTTCTGGCCTATCTGCGGTCATACCACCAGAATGTAGACAACTTTTTCTCCCAGGCCATGAGACTCCTCTCAGTAAAAGTCAAAATACCCCACATCAGAAATTTTCATTTAATCTATAAGCAGTTCATCCCCTGCAGTGCTCCATGTAGTACAGTTTATTTCTGTTTACCTTTTTAATGATTGTTGCATTGTATGTTGGCTGTTTATTGTCTGCTCTGTAGCAGAAGGGAGTGGCAAAGAATTTATTTTTACAATCCTGTAAAATGACAAATTACCTTAAATCCTTAAATATGTAGTTACAGATTCCATTTGAGCTTTAAACTAAAAGGTGTTGATCTTTCAAGGTTGTATCTGGTATTTGCTAAAAATGTTTAGGGTATATTTACTTCCAGCTTCCACCAGCTGTATGGTGTTTGACAGAGGACGCCCAGGGTTCTGAGTTAAGACCTTCTCAATGCCACTTTATACCAACTTTACGACCTTACTGGGAAAAGGTGAAGGATATAATGGAAAACCAGTATGGATTTTAAGCCCTAGATTTACCAAGTACTTGAATTTAATAAAACATTTTATTACAATGCTCATTCATCTTTAATACACAATAGTTTGTGAGTTGTGTGTATTTTATTTTATGTTATTAAACATAAATAATAGGCTGTGGAAGTTTTTTTTTCATGTGATGGGATATTTATTTTAAATAGGTTTTTAGGTATATCTCATTAATATGCCCTATGAGGCAACATGATCTTTATGTTCAATATAGTACACAATGCTTTTTATGGCATTCCTAGACAATGTAGTAGGCTATAGTATCTTGTTTTGTATTCAAATATTAGCCACATTCAATGCAATTGAGTACTCTATTTCTAACATTATCCAGTGTGTTACATATTTGCATCGCACCGTAAAATTATTTTCTGAACATTTTCCGAAAATCATTATCAGCCCAATGTTGCATAAGATGAATCACTCAAACTCTTTTTACATTGATTTTGTTAATTAAATACAACACAAACTCCCAAAATATCCTCATTCATACATCAAACCATTTATTAAAACAATTAAATAAACATATTTACAGGCACTCAAAATAAATGACTTATCAAAATGCACAATTTGAAGTGAAAGGTATCAATAGGCCTAATATATAAAATGAGGACTCATGGATGGCCGACTTCGCTCTTCATCCAGAGTATTTGTAGTCAAATGAGACTCCGTAAGAAGAAACTGCGCTGGGATCTTTGGCAGCTGTACTTTCTCTAACAGTTTTTCAGCCGTAGGCATATTTGTCCATTACACTTTTATCATTTGGAGTCATCTGTCCACTCAGCTTCATCAAAAGCTTCACAATAAGGCCAGCCTGTAAGGAAATAATAAACATAAGAGACAGTGTTTCCATATTTAAACTTGACAATACTGATTTCGAGCTATCATCCTTGAGAAGAGATTGTCGTCAAAATATTCAGCTTCATAAATGAACTCTCAACCATTTGAATAGTTTTGGAAATGTCTTGGATTACTTACCTGTTTTGTGTGCACAATGAAGTTCATTTTATTGTCACCACTGTGTATCTGGAAGTACTGGTCAGCATGTCCGAGCTGCCACCTGAACGTGCCATACTCTAAACTGATGAGAAGGACCTGGGGGGTGCAGAGATTTAACAAATTAACATACATTATTCTTGAAAATATACAATGTCAAGTTCTGTTTTTGTTTTTTTAAATTGTACCATTTACAGATAATAACTATTAACCGAGATATTCCACCCAAAATAGCTAGTAAGTTAACACTTCTTACAGAATTAACTGCAACCCTTTTATATCAAGTTCCCATTTTATGTTTTCCTTTTATCAAGCCTTCAGGCTGGGGAAATTATCTTATTCCACACAGCATGGCAGTATCATAAATATTACAAATATTACAAGAGCACGAACACCTGTTAAAACTGTCAAATCAGCTTATCCAGCAAAAGTGTAATTACTACCTCATGACCATCTATAGTTCCCTACAACACTCTTACAACATTGTCTACATAAAAAATAAGTAAATAAGTATATTATCCTTCCATCTATAGGAACATGTGCCCTAACTTGAGGTCTAAACACAACTCACAAAGCATTTGCAGATCACATGGGAACATTTGATGTATAGCTGAAGTTTAAAACAGAGAATAAAAAGATGGCGATACCTTGGTCTCCATATTCATGAGGTGCAGCCCCTTTGTGTTGACCCCAACATAGACGCGGATGACCTTGTGGTTGCTGGCGCTGGCCTTGGTGTAGACCTGGCCCGTGAAGAACGCCGCTCCGTAGGTTGGGATATCCCAGCAGTTCTGCAGGAAGAGTCGCTGCAGGTGATGCATTTCTTTACTCACCCCCTCGCTGGTGCTCAGGGCCTGTCGGATGGGGAGAAGAAAACCTGTCAATCAAGCCAGCAATGGGATTTCATTTACTGAGAAGAACTTCTAAACCTTTGAGCATACTTTGTATTCATGCAGAATCCTGTTGGTCCAGTGGTACGCTTTGCTTTTCACCTTGGATATCGGCACAATTGATTTCAGGTTTTCCTCGCTATTGAAAATAAAAGAGAAATGCAGCTTTTTATTTCATACATCCACTCGAGCAGAATTCAAGATTATTCCTGCACTGCAAAAACATAGTTTTGAACAGAAACAAATGTTCATAATAGGGGTGGGAGAAATAATCAATTCTTAGATGCATCGCATCATTGCATCCTCCAGCATCCCCTTCCTGGGTCATGCCATTGCATTCGGAAAAAGTCCCATTGAATTTCTTAAAAAAGGCGTATGAAAAAGTAAGTAGCCTTTCACAGTACAACTGGAATTACTGGTCGAACTGTTCTGATGATAAATCAGTTGTTTGAATAAATTTTTTAAAAATCAGTAATGCCCCCAAATCCCCTGTTCCAACTTGGAACTCAATGGAATCGATTAATGCCAAAAAATCATTATTTAAATGTTAATTGATAACATAATGTTGACGGAACGCATAGGGCGGAACCCGCGGAAGTGCAGCGCCTGGTCTGTGAAGCGCACACAACAGAGAGACCAGTGCTCCTCTGTATTTACCACCGCTTTGGAATGAATAACCGTCCCACTAAAATGTCAAACAATCATTAATATCAATGCGCAAGTAATGACTTTAATTCGCACAATGCGAGCATGGTGACATTCGATGCTCGGCAGCTCTCTGTGTGTCCTGAGGGTGAGGCAGAGCGAATGACAGAGAGCGAGCGGCAGAACGTCACGGTGAAGGATAGCAGTGAAATATACTAGCAGTAAGTTTCAGTCTGGTAGTAAACGTGCAGCGTAGGTCGCTGTGTGTCTGCTAATAAAAGTCTGTAGTTTCCTAAACGGCTGGAAACGTGAAAGCTGCCATCTAGCATCTCCCCTGTACAATGGCTTGCTCTCTGTCCCCCACACCAGACTTCAGACTTTTGGGGACAGAGCCTTCAGCATCACAGACCCCACCCTCTGGAACTTCATCCCACAGAGATCCAGCCCATGTCTGAATCTACTGACCCAGCTTCACCCTGAATGACTTTGTTGTTCTGTCACTGTAACTGTGAAAGCGCTTGCCCGAAAGCAAAATATTTATTTATTTATTAATTTATGTAACGTTAGCTAAATTAGTAACAAAATAATATTAATTATCAGCTGTAGGTCATTACTAACTAACCTACTAGTCAAGGGTTGAGAACATCAGGTACAAGCTTAGACTAAACTGGTGTACAGCTCTGTCCTGTACATATACTGTGCATCCTGATAATTATTTTTCAGTTTTCAGAGTCTGACAACTGGTTGTTAAAGAATGGGACCATGGAGCTGAGGTTAATAAAGTAAATTAGAGATGCAAACTAGTCCTTTTAAGCTAATTAGGAGATGTTTCTTTTGGATTTTAATGCACAAATTAAAAGCTTAGTAAATTATCCAGGGATCCTGTATAGACAAAAAAGATTCATCGATAATCGTTTTATAATCGAATCGCAGCCCTCTGAATCGTAATTGAATCAAATCGTGAGGTGCCCAGAGATCCCCCCCCCAGTTCATAATATGTAAATATGAATTGAAACAGAGTTTTACTTGAGGAACCCTTGCTTGTGCTTCTTGCTCTCATAGTTGCCGTAAATGATCTGCAAAAGGAGGCTGGCCAGTGTGATCAACTTGCTGTCTGGAGCGGGAAAGAAGCCTTTCAGGAGACAGTGACGAGCCTCGTCGAACAGAATGAGGATGGCTAGAGGATCCTCCACCTGGAACAAAACAGCAAGTAGCAGAGTGAGGAATGATACCGGACACGTGTCGAGTAACCAAGTCACTCAGCATCCCACATCAAACTTTCTGTCTCTGACTTTTCTAACTAATCTATAGGCTATAAACTGAAAGTGAGCTACCTTTTTCTCAATATCAAGAGGCAGCCGCACGTCCCTGCGGAGAAAGAGCTGAGGTGTTTCCCTTTGAGGATCCAGCACTGTCAGGTCCGTCACAATCTCCGTCCAGATCCGTAGGTGCTGCAAGGGCTTGTGGTACGGCTTCAGCTGCAGGTCTGATAAACAAAAAACACACCGAAGTTAAAGGAGACCTATTATACTGCATTTCCCTATTATTGTAGTTCTGATTCCTGTATGATAGCTTTTCATGATTCAAAAATCATTTTCTATCTTATACTGGCCCTTCAAGTAGGCCCTAATTTCAGCCTCAGTCTGAAACAAGCTGCCCCACCCAACTGAGCAGGTCATGGTGTTTTCCCACAGCTGGTACAGCCACAGGATGACTTTGGCTGCGTTTTTAGCACACACACGTGTCTTAGGAGTGAACTCACAGAGGTTCTCGGAGCAGATCCAGATGGTAAAATACTGCTGGGTCTCTTGCGAAAGACGCATGCCTTCCATGATCTGCTGCACTGTCGTGTTGTTGCCGTGTTTTAGCTCCACAGAGCGATACGGAGCCGTCCATGCGGTAGATACGCACCTTCTCATACTGTGGAACACACAAACATACGATAAACAAAACCAGCTTCGTCCTTTGTTATTAAAAAATAAAATCTCTTTAATCTGAAGGAAACCTTGACTTATGGTTGTGGACATAGCACCATCTAGTTAAAAGCAGACTTAACTGCCACAGAATTTTTTTCAATATATTAATAATATATGTAGCAATTATTCCAAATATTATCAAAATCACAATATGGCCATGAGCTACAATGTTTTTATGAAGGTGAAATGTGGCATTGTGGTGCTACAGAGGTGCCTCAGACTACAAATCATATTCTCCAGACCTAAGGGAACATGCTTGTGTGGTACAGATCCCAGCAAAAGTCATAATTTTTCTATTTTTTTTCCAAAATGAAATAAATATAAATTACCATTCCCAATAAAATAGTGTCTCGTATCTGTCAAATAATCCCAATGTTTTTTTTCGTTCAGCCTTACATAGACCATTTTAAAGCAGTAATGTTATCAAAATGCATGTATGGATAAGTGTATACTTAAGTGTTTAGAAATAGTAAGAACAACCTTCATAATGAAATGTGTCTTGCCAGCAAAGACTCATTATGGACAAACCATAGAAAGCTTATAAAAGACATATGTGCAGTGTCATAGAGCAAATGCAAATTAAAGCTGCAAGCAGCGTTGAGCGGGCCCTCGCACTGGTAGCGCGTCGGGGTGTGAGGCGGCCGCGTTGCATATTTTGGAGCTCTGCTGGTGAGGCTGTGAATTTGCTACGCACTTCGGACGCTGCATGAAGGTGTTACACGTCACTTCGTCACTAAGGTGTTATACGTGTCCTCTTTGTGGCGTTATATAGCACTTGGCACTATGACTTTAAATGAATATTGGCACGTAGATGTGTTCGGGGCTGAACAGTTATCAAGCACGTAAAGTTTTGTGCAGATGTGAGCATGTACACTGAAGTTACAACAACTTCCTGTGTCGTTGCGAAGAGTTGATCTTTGATGCCACGCGACAGACATGCCCAACGACGAAAACACACAGATAGCACAACTCTTCATCATCAATGCCTTTAGAAGGCACAGTAGAAAATTTAAGTCAATCTGAATTCCCTAGGAGGAGTTTGTTAAAGTAGGGACCTTGGATGTGTTCAGGGCAGGACTCTCATCCTACATGTACAGTGTGGTGTAGATCTGAGCATGTACACCACAGTTACAACTACCTGTTTCACAGCAAATCATAGATTTTGGACGCCACGCCACGGACACGCCCACTGATGAAAACTCACAGGTAGAACAACTTCATCGTCAATGCCTTTAGAAGGCACAGCAGAAATTTGAAGTCGATCGGACAAAATCACTAGGAGGAGTTTGTTAAAGTACAGAGTGTTTAAATCATCCTAAAATGACCATTAAATCCAAAATGGCCGACTTCCTGTTTGGTTTAGGCAATGGCTCCAAGAGGCTTTTTTGTGCATCTGGACATGATACACGTACCACAGAAATTTCGTATACATAGGTAACTCTGTGCAGGGGCTGCTCTATAGGGCTCTGTGTTCATTTTGCCACTTCTGTGTGCAGAACGAAATACGAAATGTTCCACCACTCCTGAATTTTGTGCAAAGTTTGGTGAGTTTTCAAGTGTGTTTAGGTCCCCAAAAATTGAGGCTGATTTGCAGAAGAAAAGCAAGAAAGAAAGAAAGAAAGCAAGAAAGCAAGAAAGCAAGAAAAATAATCCCTTCAGTTTCAATAGGGACCTTGCACGGTTCGTGCTCAGGCACTAAATAGAAGCTGCATCAGTATGAACACTGTAGCTTCATATGGCCCATAATGGTAAACACTGCTAAATCTCTGAATCTAATAATTTCCATCACAATTTGGTGTCATGTTTGCAACACAGTGTCTGATGTGCGACTCACAGGTTTGCCGTTGGCTTGCTGCAAAAGCTTCAATGTCTCCTCCCATTCGTTCTGTTTGTTCTCCTCACACACCTGAAGAGGGGACCTCTTCTGCTGGTCTTCTATGTGCTGTAGGTGGGAAAGTCAATATCAGTATTTACTTGTTATTGTCTAAGACTGCAATTGCATTGTGAGATGTGATATAGTGCATAATAATACAGAAATGCTTTGTCTAAATTAGCATCAAGCAGTTACAAGTCAAATTTACATTACTTTTTAACTTCCAGGTATCTGAGTCACAGAGTAATAAACATTGAATTTTCAATATTCGATTCAATTTGGCAAGCTATAAACACATCACTGATGTATCAATATTGGCAGAAGCCCTCCTGTTTATCATATTTATGTTTTTTGCATGTGCATTACTGAAAAAAGTTAAATTAAATAAAAACAGTCCAGTTTTGCTATGTTTACCAGTTTTTCTATAACTCTAGATGTAATGTTATTGTATGTTAAGTTTTATTAGTGATTTAGTGTTATTACAAATCAGGAAATAGATAATCTTCCTTTGCAGCTTTGGGGGAAAAAACAAGAGTAGTAAAGCCAAGTGTTAAGACAACACCGATGTTACATTTCGTACCCGGTCGATCTCGGGGTGCTGCAGCAAGAGCTGCACTATCTCTGCGTGGCCTCCTCTGGCTGCAAAGTGCAGAGGGGAGCTGAGCTGGCCGTTCAGCAAGTTTGGATTGCAGTTACCTTTCTCCAGTAACAGCTTGGTTGCCTCGAATTTACCGTGCCTGGTTGAAACCAAACAAAACTTAACCACAACCTCATCATTCACAAGAGAAAAAATAAATAAATACAAGTAGACAAGAGCTTTTGGATTCTTCAGGCTTCCTCAAGGCTGTGAGACGAGCATCAGACTCACCAGCAGGCGTAGTGAATGGGAGCCCAGTGGTCGCTGTCCAGCTGCTTGACTGAGAAACCGCTGTCCAGAAGCTTAGAAAGCAGCTCTGTGTCTCCTTCACAGGCACTGCGGTGGAGGGGGAAGTCGTCCACCCACTGCCGCTCCCTACGGAGAATTCTGTTAATATAATTTATTGTTTAGACTGCATGGTAAAGGGTGGAAAGGAAAAGAAGTAAAGAGGGGAGTCATGATAATGTTGCAATGGTCATGACACAAAGGGATACGTCCCAAAAAGAGGAGAAGTGACACACAAAGATCAATAACGTGTTAGTATCGTAGTTGCCTGTTTGTTGGTTTGTAGTTGGTGTCTGACGATTGTTGTATGGCAGACTTTGAATTGCTGAAAGGACTAATACATCCATCTATCCATCTATCCATCTATCCATCTATCTATCTATCTATCTATCCATCTATCTATCCATCTATCTATCCATCTATCTATCCATCTATCTATCCATCCATCCATCCATCCATCCAATCCACGTAAGAATAACCCCTCACTTGTCTTCTGTTACACAGTTAGGACCATGTTGCCACTTCTCCCTCTTGGGGATCTGGATCTTGGCGTAGTCGGGCGCTCCGAGCCCAAAGTACGGGTTGATGATAACTTTGTCCACCTGCAAACAAAAGGGCGGACAAGAAGGGATGAATAAGAGAGGGTTGGACAACCAATCTTTCATGGTAAATGACATCAAATAAGTCCATTCCTCACCCATTTTCTATAAAGCATCTTTTGGTGCTAAAACAAGCTGACTCACCCGGTTGGTGTACTGCAGATCAGAGCCATATAGCGGGTTGAGGATGCACATGTCTGCCTTCTCCAGGGACATCATCTTGCTCTTGATCTCCAGAGCGGTGTAGCCCATGTGCAGACCGTCATCACTCAGTTTACCCTCGCTGCTGTAGGCCGGGTTGCTGACGTTGGTCTTCACCCTCTCCACGGGTGCTGGTCTGAACAGTGCGGGGATGGCGTGAGGCACAGTGTGCTGCTCTGCTAACCATCTGCAGGAGGTCAAAGAAGCAAACGTTTAAGCTTGGTTTCCCCCAAAGCTTCCATCTAAGAAGACCATGTTTTCAAATGCATCCTCACTTGTCTAAGGCCAGGAGCATTTTGGAGGTGATGGAGCAGAAGTGAGCGCTGGTCTCACTGCACACCCGCATAATGTCCTGGAAGCAGTAGAAGCTCGGGCTCCCGGCGGCGTACACAGGCTTGCTGTTGTCTATTCAGAATTATTTATCAATATAAAGTATGTACAGCTTAAACTATTTTTAGAATATCTCAGACATCAATTTAGTAAGATTGTTGGGGGTTTTCTGCTCACCTTTAACGCCAACCGGCACAACAAAAAGCGAGGCCTCTTTTCCATCATTGTCTCCATCAAGGGAGAATTTCTTTATGTGCACCACACGCTTTCCTGAAATCAAAACTTTTGTTTAGATCAGTGGTTCCCAATCTTAGAGGTCAGGAACACCCGAAGTGGTTGTAAATCTTGGGGGAAACAAAGACAAAAAAACATTTCTTCTATGCAAATATTCAGTTTCTTTTTACTGTGAAACATTGAATAGTTTTACCTATTCATGCCTCTAAAACTATTCATATTAAAGCATCTGAGAAGGCAATATTGATCTTTGGCTGCGCTGCTCTTGTGCAGTCTGTGACAAGGGGTCAAGAGTGGACTTCACTTTAAAGCGTCAAAAAGTTTGAGAGCCACTGGTTTAAATAACTAGTGGTCATACTATATGTATGTCTTGAACATTGTGACCGTCACAGATGTCCCACACTCACCTATGAAGCCTTGGTTATTGGATATGGGTCTGATTGTTTCATCAACATAATCCAGTATTGATTTAGATTTGTCTCCTCCTGTTTTGATCTTTGTCGCCAGGAGGACTTTCTTTTTTTTCTTCTCCTTCCCCTCCAGAGGCACTTCAATTAGCAGGATCTTCACAGGAACCAGAGGAAACATAGAAACTGAGTTACAAGTACTGGACTACAGGTTAACTCTTGTCCACCTGTAAAGTAACTACACAAGAAAAATGTAGAGAAATAGAGAAGACCAAACTAACATAACATAATTTGTGGGCATTTTACACAACTGCATATCTCCCAGAAGAAAATAAGCTTCCTCTTCAGTCTTTTGGCTCAGATGCCAGCAGGCGATCAGTTGTCAGAGTCGTTTACCTCATAGGCTTTGGCTCTGTACTCCTTTGAGCTCAGACTGACTTGACTCTTTGGGCGAATAACAGCAACAAACACATCCTCTAGGCTGTCCTCGTTGCCCATACTGCTGACTTTTTCTCAATCCTGACAAAACATCCTACATACGGGCCAAATGCTGTGGAGAGGCATCCCTGAAACAGAAGATCACAGGGGGAGATATCACGATTGTTGATTAGTTAATTCCTGCTGACATACAGCTTGTTTTCATCAGTGTTAGAGCTGTGCAAACAAAAACACAGTAATTGTTCTCAATAACAAAATATAAGTAATGTGATGATACTTTGATAGAATCAGAGCCATCAATAAGTTTGACATAAAAGTCACATTTCAAGCAAAAAATGCCAAACTACTTCGCATTTCAGCTTTCAGATTTAAACTAGGACTGAGTGTGTGAATGAGTCATTTCTCATTTACATTAGCAGGGTCAGTTAAAGTCAATTAACTTATTATTACTTTACATAAACACAAACAATGTTTAAACTTTTCATGCAAAGCAAAACCTACTGTGATACTTGATGTTGTAAAGTATAATGATCACAACTGTGATGCCCTATAACTAGATATAAGACATTATTTTAGGTGTTGTAAAGAAATCAATAAAATTAATAAAACAGACTCAAGTTAAACACTGTGAAGTCTGTGTGTCAAACAATAATAACCCTGAGTTCAAAAAGCAACTTGTGGAGTTCAGAGGGGGGTTCCGCCCCGGAAACCAAAACCCTCTGTTGTCTTGAAACGGTTTTAACACAACTTATATTATATAACATTACCATGTTCTACACACCCCGTTCTGGTGATTCAAACCTGTGTTTATATATCTTCTTGTCCATAACAAATACAGCCAACTTTTCTTTACCGAATCAGCAGCTGTAGCCGGGATGCTACACTGCTCATCACCGTTTTTCTGCTCGTTGAGTCGCTGAAACTTACCGAAAGCGACGTGACTTTTCCTCAAACACACGTAACACACCTCTTCTCAGCTCACGGGGAGTTTTACTTTGTTAAATGTAACAGTGCGAGGCCGAGAGACCCCTCCAGGTAAACTTTCAGAGCCGAGATACGGCTTGAAGAAATAGCAGCAGGCCTGTAGTTTGGGCAGGTCTGCAGAGACAAACAGAGGAGTCGCGTTTCGTTTGATTACAGCAGCTGCGGTAGGACAACAGGGAACTCTGGCGGTGAGGGGGAGTCAGTGCGGCAACCTTATATCATCTCCTACTCATAGACTCAGGGTTTATAAACTCGTTCTACTTGCTAATTTCACTTAAAATAAAAGCTGTTTTGTAAAAAAAAAAAAAAAAAAAAAAAATTAAAGATAACAACATGCTTGTTGGCTCTGTCCACGGGTTACAATATCTACTTCTCAGCACCTTTGAAGCCCACTGACCAACTGACAGTGAAGCATATTTAAAAAAAATTAACATATTTTCCGGATGCATCTTATTTCCACAGACTGTCCACACTGATACTGTATCAGTTTTAGGGATGCATCATGCAGCTAACTAATCTGCCAATGTCTTGACTAATTACTTAATTGTTTAGTTTATATAGTTTTCTCTGTGGTGTAGTATCCTGTATTGTTCTATATTATAGGAATGGAATCACAATTGACGTCAGGTTTTTAGGAGTTCAAGTTTATTGTTTATCTGATTTTATGAAAGCATTCTGTTTTGTTTCATTAGGTATATTCAACAACAACTTTTTAGAGACATTCTTTCTAAAAGAGCAGTGTTGGTGTGTATTTGTATATGTTTTGTGGCTACAAAGTATGAATCCATTTTTAATTCAGAGCTATGGCCCTGTAAAAGGCTTTATTGCATATTTTACAAACTAATCCAACATGAGTTTTCTAGTGCATAAATTGTTGTTTTTCGGTATGGATGAAATAAATTTTGTTGATCAATAATGTGTACATTTTACTTCAGCATATATTGACATAAAGCAGCTGAAACATATAGTGGTCTCTTTGAAATAAAAACAACATACAACGTCAATACAATAACTAAAATGCTGCAATAAGAATAGCAGGTGCAGCTCAAGTGCACAAAACATGGCTTTGGTTTTATTTATACTGTATATATATATATATATATTGTAACATAATTTGTGTTTTTTCCATTGGTCCACAGCTCAGAATACACTTTGTTCCCTGTGTTGGTACGACCAAACACTGAGGACGTCCTCTCCTTGCTGGTCCATGCTGGTCCATGTTCAGGACGAGCTGTCTTTGCACTGACTGAGCACCTCTTGCATCTTCTCCTGGATGTCCGCCACCCTCTTGGCCCACTTCTTCCGCACTTCATCTTCATCGTCCTCTGTAACAGCTGTGTAGGCCATGAGGGCGATGAGGCCGATGTGGAACAGGTGGGCGATGTGGGAACAGCGATGCTCCATGATCACACGGTCGCTGTCACAGTTGTCCAGGTACACCTTCAGCAGGGGTCTTCCGAACAGCGAGTTGGTACCCATCACACCACGGTAGTACACATCCAGACTCAGGTCACTCTTGTCTCTCTCATAAATCTTCTCAAAGGTCTCCATGTAGCGCTGATTATTGTCTGGATCTTTCTTCACCTGAGCCACCATAGTGTTGAAGGCAGCATACTGGTGCTTGATGTACTCCTCGTACTTGCCATATGTTTCGTTCACCTCGTCGATGCGGATCTTTCTAAGGCACTGTTGATTCTTTTGGGAGATGCTCTCCAGTTTGGTATTGATCGCCTGGAAGTCCTTGTCTAGAGGGTGGCCCTCCTCGTCCACCAGACCCTTGCGAGCCACCCCAACCAGGGAAGAGACTATGCCAAAGATGGGGTCGATGGAGGAGGCGAAGGAGGACACCTTCTCCACGCAAGACAGCACCTTGGCTGCAGTTTTCTTGATCTGTTGTGCGTCAGCCATTCTTCTGCCACGTTAAGGTCCACACAAAGTGAGTCTGGAGGCTGGAGAGATAAGAAAGCATCACATATGTTATTTAAAACTGAGTCTGTAGGCCTCCTCTGCATGGTAACATCTGCTTCTGATCACAATGTAAGAGATTTAACTCAAGTATTAGTCACAGAGGGTCTCATATGGTGCTTCTTCCATTACCCTAAAAATTAAGCTCATGGCTAACTCTCAGATTACTGGCACTACAGCCCACATGTCACCAGCTGCTGCACATATGCCATATTATAGAAGTGTCATCTTATACTCTAATATTACTAGCAACAGTTTGCAGTGATGGCTCTTGTTGTCTGCAGAGTTCATGTGAACATCATCATCAACATGTGAGTAGAGGAGAATAATAGGGCTGGATAAGATCAGATAAGACAGACTTTATTGTCCTGAAGGAAATTTGGACACACACAGTATTTTCTGTTAACATACAAATAGTATGTGCAGTTCGAGTAGGTTGCCTCATTAACATAGTTATCATATAATGTTCATACAGTTGAAGTCATTAATGTTTTGGTTATTGATTAATGTGTCGATGAGTTGGTCTGTAAAATGAAAGAAATGCTCATCACAGTTGCCCAAAGTTGACACTGAAATTTCTTATTTTGTCCAACCAACAGTCACACAAATATATTTGATCATCAAAATAGATGTCTATTGACAGATGCCTGTCATTTGTTTTGTCAATCAACTAATCAATTAATAAACTAATTGTTGCAGCTAAAGAAGGGAGAAGAAACTTATTTTTGTTCTTCCACAACATTTTAAGAATTATCTATTCAATGAAAAATGAGTAAAGTGTCTTATTTTCACCATAGATTGTTTACAATTAAGTACTTAAGTGCAGAATTACAGGTGACATATCAGAAATCATATCAGAAGCACTATTTGTTTCTGAAACCACACAGTTGTAATGCATTTTTCACATAGTTTAGACATTAATCATCCATCTCAGTGCTGCCCTGCTGGAAAAATAACTCAGGGACAACAGTGGGTGTGTCTTCATAGTAACACAGGAAAGACTGGAAATACACAAATGGTTACAGGTCTTGAACTTTCAACTGTCATCTTTATGAGTTCATATAACCTCCAGTGGCTATTTGGCACCTTTAACTTGAACTCAGCATGTATTACTTTGTTTTCAAGCTTGTTTCTTCCATTTCCTGATTCCCAACCGCACACAAACACAAATCAACCAACCATCTTTCACTTACTTCATGCTCATTTCATTCTAGCTGACTCAGCTACCACACCATTCAAACATCATACAGATCATAGATTACACATTACTGAGACTACAAATTACTGAGACAAAAGATGTTTACTCACCAGAGATAAAACAGCTGGTATCTCTCTGTCTACTGAAGCCGTCTGTCTCTGCTCTCCACCATTTTCCTAGTCAAATAAGGACAGCCCTTTCCTGCCAAACAATGGAGGAAGTGACTCATGGATGCCCTCTGCTGATTGGATAAGGGGAGTTCTGATGCACTGAAGCTGTAACCACAAGTCCAACCACAGCACAGATGGATGCCAGAAAGCAAGTTTAACAAACCTGGAGCTTAAACTCTGGACCATGAGATGAAAAACTCTGAGTTTTTGTTTTGAGAACAGCTGATTAGCGTCAGTTCAATTAACCCTGAGTATAGTGAATGAAAAAACACATCAACATCAATAGAGCTCCAATACTATGATTCACCATAGCAACAGGCAAATTAAAGGCAGTGTCTCCATTTTAATCCAGTGGCCCTAAAGATCTTTTATGACCCCGGAGTCATGTTTGTCATATGTTTTCTCTCACAATGCACTGTCAGCTGTTCTCCTTCCTTAGAGTGTGCGTGTGTGTGGATGCAGGTAATGGAGAACAGGTGGGCACACTGGATTAGACTAGCAGAGTTGATTACTGCATCACAATTGGTTTACTGGATGATGGCAGCCAACCTTGATTTGTTGGCCTTAGCCATTTTTTGCTGTTAATAGTTTCTTTGTTCTAGCCACAAATTTGTATATAACGTCCATACAATTAGCAGTACAAGTAGGAGTGAGAAGTCCTTTGTATTTTGAATACCCTTTTCTCCTGTTTTTGTAATAGAAGCCTAGGTTAGTGCTTTGTCTTTTCTGTACATTTGTTTTTGTTTGCCTAGTCTTTTTGTTTATTATTTTGGGCACTGCTCAACTCAGAGTAAAATAAAACTGTTAAACCTTTGTTCTCAGGCCTTGCTTGGAAATGGGAAGACAGAGTAAGGAGCCACACTATATGTTGCATCCAGGTTGCCCCTAAACCTTGGACATAACAATGTATATGTGGACTGTTTACATTCATCTTTTAAAAAAAGTCTGTGTCAGAGCGGGCAAAAGTGTCTATAACTTCACATATTACAGTTTTCTATCCTTAGTGGAGGATAAAGTGGTGGAATCAGACTGTGTATTAGCCTGTAGCCTACATTACATCTTAATACACCTTTGTTCACCTTTAATCTGAGGGGACAAAACACAGTGGCTGACAGCTGAAGAAGGAAAAAACATAGATAAAAAATATAGATATGATTTTAGGTACACAATCTGATCCAGTCACCATGGGTTTGGCCTAATTTGACCTTGAAAAGGTGTTGAGGTTAAAATACAGTATTTTAACATTTTAAACATCTATTTAAATCTTGGGTTAACAGCATTCAGTGGCTTTATTTCAGCCACTTCGGCAAGTGTAGTAAATGTAAAACTATCAGCCTAGGCCTATTTAAAAAAAACTCTCTGTCTAACTACATTCTGCAGTTGCACTGTGATCCTGCTCACTCAGAAATATTAACCTATAATAATATATCTCCAATATTATAGGAATTATGGTCCATGAATGTGACCATCATGAGTGATAGAATTTTTCATTGTTCACTGGCCCAGAGTTTAAGTTACCCCTCTTTCTGAAACAGAAAACCCGGAGTTCCCCTCATCTCAGGGTTAACTAGTTTTCACTAAACCTGCTTTCTGGAGTACACTTCAGATGTCACATAGCTGATCTGTATACAGAAGTGGAAGACAGTTTCATAGCTACTTTGTAAGCAGGAAACAGAATCATGTAAAGTGTTTTGTCATGCAGTCACTGAAATTGAAATTCAAACTGAACTTGAAACAAAAACATTGGTAATATTCCATCATTTTGTTTGTAGAGTGACACATTTGAAGTACTTTAGAATTTACATTCACAGAGCACAAGGATGGAAAGGCTCAGTCTACCAAAATAACAAAATTTTCTCACTTATGACAATTGACATGACAGAGATAGATTTGGTTATATTTGCCATGGTCTTTAATCTTTAACTGAAACATTTCTTTCTAGATATGTCACAAACGTTTTCATAGTGATTTTGAAATCTTCTCTGCAATGTCATAGTATAATTCTGGTGGTTAAATACCTTTATTGATTTTATTTATTTATCTCCAACCAGCTCACATCATGTATACAGAGACTGATACTGGGAGGGATACAGTGAGGAGCTGGTTTTACTGGAGGAGGGTGTGTGTATTTGTTGTGTGTGTGTCCTATGGTTACAGAAACAATTACTAATCAATTGTGAATTCAGATATCTTTACTATATAAGACCTTATTATAATTAAGGCTTCTATAAGTTTAACACGATTCTTTGTTGGGTCTTGTATGTATGTTGCAAATGATAACAGTGAACTCTTCATGTACTTTGTATAAAACTTTGTTTCATTCATTGGCATGTTACACAAAAGCAGCTTATGTTGCTTTAAAAACAGAAGTATTAAATCATTGTGTAATCAATATTATTTTCTACCAAAGTGCAGAACTTTGCCCTGTGATGGACTGGCAACCTGTCCAAAGTGTACCCCGCCTCTTGCCCAGAGACAGCAGGGACTGGCTCCAGGTCCCCACGACCCTGTACACGGGATAAGCTTTTCGGTTTGTCCTGGTCCATTTCTTCTCAGTTCTGTCAGCTATGATTGTGGCAAGACAAGGTAAGTTTATTTATACTTCCTTTTAATACATTTTAGTACCAGTAGGAGTAGTAAAACATCAGGTTTAGAAAACATATCACTTTGATATTATCTAGTTGTAGTATAAAGAATGAAACTGCAGCAATACATGGGCCCGCACTCTCAGCTTACTGCACACCAAGGCCTCTCATATTAAAATACTATTTTATGTCAACTTTGCTAGAGGCTTTTACAAACATCAAATTAATGTTAAATTAATTAACAGTGTTGTTGATATGACACAGGTACTGACTTCAGGACAGTGGATTAGCTTTAAGCGCAGCCTTTTTTAAAAACCCATGCTTTTGAATATTTGCATTGCTGTGGTAAAAGTCAATAAAAGCACATTAGTTTGCAGTGTTCACCTGGCCTGATTATTTTAACTGCATGAATTTAGGTTCTGTGGACTCTGGATATACAATTTGTAGACACAGCTAACCAAATATTATTCAACAGGACAAGGACAAGTCTTATGTAATATTTGACTTCCCGCGTAGTGATATGAGACAAAAATGGGAAAACATCTGCAGACTTTTCCATGTACCATACTTACACATACAGCCCATTTTGTCACAGATGAGCAAGCAGGGTACTAAGGAGCAAAAGGAATAGGACCCAAATGCAGATTCAGAGGCAGACCAGATGCACTACAATGATCTAATGATTGGGGGGGAAAAATCAGTGTGAAAAAGGCAGACAAAAGGTCAAGACTACAAGACAGTCAAATACAGGAAAACAAATCTGACAGGGAGCAGGCAGAAAATCCAAAATCTATCCAACAAGAAGGTCCAGGAAAACAGCACAAAACCCAGGGAAATAGCTGGAATGCTAGACACAAGGACAAAGATGAAATGACACTGAAACAAAGGACCACACAAATTAAATACACTATTGAGGTGAGGCTAACTAGACTCAGGTGAAACTTATCAGAGCAGGGCAGACAATCAAAACTGGCGGGAAAACACACAAAGGCAGGAAGTAAAATAACCCAAGACACATGAGGTAGGACTAAAAGATTAGGTGCTATGGCAACGTTATAGCAAGGCAAATGCCATCAGGGGATTTTTGATGTGTTTCTGAGCCACAAAAACTGAGGGGTCTGAATAAATGAATACCCCTCGCACACAAACACACCCCTATGCTCCCACCCCTGCTCTGTAACAGAGCTAACAGCTGCTCCTCTATGGAATTTCCCACAATAACATCCCAGGTCGACACACTGACTGTGGCATTTTGACTCTGATCCCTCCACTCTCTCCGTCTTTCTGTCCCCTGGCACCCGGACTGAACCGAGGACCAACACCTTCTGCTTTCAGGTATGAACCAGAGCAGACTAGAGCAGTGCATCAGCAGGTTTGATACAGCAGCAGTGGATGGTTTGGTTCAGTTTTGGGATTAGAAAGGTTTAAGCCTGCTATTGAAATGGCATTGAGGGGTGAGCTGAGGTCGACTGGGAATGAATTGTTCCCACTGATTGTTTGGTTTTTATATTGGCTGGCATACTTTCATGAAGGGAAAGTGTTTTTCTTTTTTTTCTATTTGAGAAATGCTAATTGGGAGAGAATATAGTTGAGGAGAATTTTTAAATTTTAGCTTACTATCTAATCAGTTTCATTCTCAGATTTTGAACAAATATTGATTCAGCTAAAGTTTTGGCCATATTGTACTGCCTGCCAGTGATAAATGTGCATTTAAGACTGGAACTACACATCCAGCAATCAGGAGTGCAGGAATCAAATACATGCGCATATATATATACACACACATACACACATATACACACACACACTCTAAACAAAATTATAAATGCAACCTTTTTGTTTTTGCCCCCATTCATCATGAGCTGAGCTCAAACATTTAAGACTTTCTCTGTACACAATACGCCTATTTCTCTCATTGTTCCACCTCACAGGTGTGGCATATCAAGATGCTGATCAGACAGCATGGATATCGCACAGGTGAGCCTTAGTCTGGCCACAATAAAAGGTCACTCGAAAATGTGCAGTTCCATCACACAACACAAGGCCACAGATGTTGCAAGTTTTGAGGGAGCGTGCAATTAGCTTGCTGACTGTAGGGAATGTCCACCAGAGCTGTTGCCTCTAAATTGAATGTTCATTTCTCTACCATAAGCCATCTCCAAAGGCATTTCAGAGAATTTTGCAGTACATCTAACCGGCCTCCAAACCGCGTGTAACCACACCAGCCCAGATCCAGCATCTTCACCTCTAAGATCATCTGAGACCAGTTCCCGGACAGCTCCTGCAACAGTTGATTTGCATAACCAAAGAATTTCTGCACAAACTGTCAGGAACAGTCTCAGGGAAGCTCATCTACATGCTCATCGTCCTCATCGGGGTCTCGACCTGACTGCAACTTTGTACAGCCATTGAAGAGGAGTGGACCAACATTCCACAGTCAACAACCTGATCAACACTACGCGAAGGAGATGTGTTGCACTTCGTATGGCAAATGGTGCTCACACCAGATACTATCTGGTTTCCGGACCCGCCCAATACAGTGAAACTGCACATTTTCGAGTGGCCTTTTATTGTGGCCAGACTAAGGCACACCTGTGCAACACCCATGCTGTCTGATCATCATCTTGATATGCCACACCTGTGAGGTGGATGGATTATCTCGGCAAAGGAGATGTGCTCACTAACACAGATTTTTAACAGATTTGTGAACAATATTTGAGAGAAATAGGCCTTTTGTGTACATGGAGAAAGTCTTATGATGAATAGGGGCAAAAACAAAAGTGTGTTTTTGTCTTTTGCAACTTCTTACCTTTACCTCTGCCGATCATAGACTGTCATCAGAACTGATTGATCAGACATGAGACACATCAGCGGAGGTCCAGTGAAAATGCAGAAGATGTTAATTGAACTGTTGGTGCTAGCGGGGTGAGTAAAGTGAAAACATTAACACATTATTAGTATTTGCTTGCATGTCAATTTTTAGGTTTTAATACAATTTGGTTTAACTTTATCTATCCCAAATGCAGTTTTACGCAGCAGCTCATCATTCAGGTCACAAAAACACACACGATGGATATGGGAAAGAAGGAGAAACACTGTTAATTGCAAAGCTAAAACAATCAAAGGCTATAAGCGTAAAGTGTGTAAACACATTAATAAATAAATATTACATCCATTTCAATATGGAAAAATATCTGAAAAACAACAAACAAAGTTAAGTATAAAAGCATAAAAATGACTTGAATAATGAGGAAGGTGGCTAGTAGGGGAATAAAGGACTTTTACTGGCAGGTAGAGCAGTGTGTAGATACTTTGCTCTACCTCACGATGATTACTGGCTTTATCCCACACCCATATCATGAACAATAAGGAGGACATTCTCTGGGAACAAGGAAAATCTCCTTTGAAAACCATAGGAGGTGGCTGATGTTGCAAAATTGATGCATTTACTACAAAGGTCTACTAAAGGTTTACTACAAAATCTCTGTTCTGTTGTAGTTTCCTTGGTTTGAGTCATGGTGCCATTCAGAGACCCGACTATGATGACACACCCAACCCGGAGTTCCTCAACCCATCCTGGATGGCCAGCATCCCTGATGATCAGTTGCTGTCTGAGGTCACCATGCCTGGCACGCACAATACCATGGCCCGGTATGGCGGTGTGTACGCTGAGTGCCAGACCTGGACCCTGGCCTCCCAACTCCGAGCCGGCGTCCGCTTCCTTGACATCCGTGTCCGTCACGACAAGGGGAACCTCACCATCCATCACGGGGTGGCTTATCAGCGGGCTCACTTCGGCCAGGTGCTGGAGAGCGTGGCTGAGTTCCTTCAAGAGTATCCCAATGAGACAGTGCTCATGCGTATAAGGGAGGAGTTAAGTGAGACATACAACATCTATGGTACTGTAGTAGACTACATCCATCGCTACGCTCACTGGGACTTGCTGTGGCACAGTCGGCTCGTGCCAACGATGGGAGAGGCCCGAGGGAAACTCATCATCCTGCAAGACTTTTATGGGCCTGACTTGGGGATGCGCTATGGTTCCCTGGACATAGGTGATCACTGGAAGGTATAAACACTCATTATTCAATTTCATAATTAGATTTCATTATATAATCAAACTGCCATGTACATTTGAAAAGGTATAAAAACATCTGGTGAACAGCCTCAAAACATAAGCTGTGGGTGCCTGCATCTTAAACAAGTTATACTAATTTACAACTCTTAGGATTGAAATGAATGCTTTTGAGTTATTCATTATCCTCTGTTGCCTGTAGGTACCCACAATTCTGCATGTGAAAGAGAAATGGCAGAGGGTCCTTGAGCACTTGGAGGCGGCACCTGCAGGAAACAAGGCCCAGATTTATCTCACCTACACCAGTGGAGCTGGCGTGTTTGCCTTCCCCAGAGCCGTCGCTCAGCGCATCAATGCACAGCTGTACGACTACCTGAGTAACAAGACGGACCTGAGGCAGCGCCTTGGAATCATATGCATGGACTTCCCCGCTGCTCCTATTATTCAAATGATCATTGACTTCCAACTAAAGTCAGAAAGGGAATACAGGCCTTTAACCCAGAATCTGGTTTGAAATATACAATTTCTTCTCTCAGAGAAGATGATCAAACATTTTGCTGTTAATGTCTGAGCCAAAATCAATCACATGATATTCTGAGGGAACAGCATGTACAATCAATGAAACATCACCATGGACGCCAAAAACACCAAAAAACAAGTTACAGCTCAGATTCAGTAGTGAGACGTAAACCACTTTAAATTTAAATTAGACCTCAGATGAACCTTTTCATCATGCCAAAGAAAACAAAATAAATGTCATATAAAATTAAATAAATTGCTATGAAAACTGCTAAAGTGCGTTCTAATTGCTGTTTTTACACATTTTGTAAGTGTGCATTACATTTCAGGTCATGTGGAAACTGTGAAAAAGTGAAAATAAGCCAAATAGCAATAATGTACCATTCTTCCTGGGATAAAGAACAGCAGTCCAACAGCTGATATGGTTCTTGACTTCACATGTTTACTGATTCTGAGTCTCTGAATCACTAACTGGAGGGTTAATGATTGTCAGGTTGTGTTGGTACTGACATCCTGTTCTGGCTCATTAGTGATTGAGGAGCTGGCCAGAGGCCTGGTAGGAAACAAGTGTGTCAACCTTTGCATCACAAACCCACTTCAACTGTCACACCACTGTTTCAAGACTTGCAGAACATAAGCCACATACACTGAACCAGATGGCTAATTTCACCTTTACTGTTACCTCCACAACATATATTTATTTCCATTTTTGCTAATCACTGTAAAGGGGGACGCTGCAAATTTTACACATTCTTTTACGGGGAACTCCACCGATTGTTCACATCAGAGTCTGTTTACAGGTCTTGGAGTACAACTGAATAAACTAGAGGGAGCTCTGATAAATTACCTCAAGTGATGTCACAGCTCCAACAGATGCTGATCTGTTGGAGCTGAAGACTAAAAGTTTGAAAATGAATTAGTAGCTTAGCAGATATCTTTAGCATGCGATTCATCTCTGTTCCAGGCTACATTAGCCACTACTAGAGTACAGCAGCCGAGTCTCCGACTAAACTGTAGGTGGTCAAATTGCATTGTAGGTAATGTAGGTATTTGTCAGGGTTTGTCAAGGAAGAAGAATGCATGGAATAAAAATGATATCTCTGTTTCTTTGTTTTCCTAAATGCTACTGCAAACTCTTAATTGAAAACAAGCAGCGATTGAGACATCATGGCTAACATACCTGTTTAAAACTCTTAAAAGTTTTCTTTCTAAAGATTAGATCAATAATTCGTAGTCTCTGGGTTTAACGTTGTACTATCTTGCTTTCTTTCTTTCAGTTGTTAGATATAAGCTGCTAACAGAGTTTTACTGGTCATTATTACTATTATAAAAAGCCAGCACTCTGTCTTGTCACTTTCTAGAAATCATTTGAATACTGTATATTACTTAAACAAGACTAACGTGTTATTTTTATTTTGGCAAGTAGAATATGTATTTTAACTTTAGATGATTTCTTGGTGCTGAAATTACAAGTAATGTGTGGTGAAAATGCACCCTGAGTGTTTACTACCACACTGATGAGAGCTGATAATACAGTTTTTCCTGTCTGTGTAACTGCAAGTGCACCACACAGTCTTTTCTGTGCAGGATTACATTAAATGAGCATTCCTACTACACCATGCAATCCCATTAAGATCTATTTATTATGTCCAATGAATGAATTACAAAATGTAAAATTTCAGAAAAGTGTAGTTTTCAAGAGAAACTGCACTTGTGAATGCATGGTTTGTGGCCTAAATACACTTTGCATGCAAATGGTTTGTATCAGATAACAGTAACGGATATTATCTTTATTTCCTCCTGGTTATACACAGATCATTGCGAAACAGTTGTTGAAATGCTTTGGCTTGAAACAATGTGTCTTAACATCCTGCTAAAACAGTAAAGGACGTTAACAAACTTGCCGCTTTTTTAAGAGAAGTCACTAATGCAGACTCATGCAGACTTGACTCACTGAATACTGGAAGACGAAAAAGGCTTTAAAGTGTCTCTCCGTTCAGAGCTGGACAGGTACAGTATACAACTGCTGCTGTGGCTCCTCTTCCTGTTGATGTCTGTGTATAAATGTTGTAACAAGACTCTTACTTTCTTAAGTTTACTACAGCTATGAACCCGTGTCCACAGGAGGAATTTGGGCCTCAGAGGGCTGTGCAGATTTCATCAATTGGTCAGAAGTCTTTTCTCCATCACATTTATGTCTGCCTTATCTTATGTTTTAATTTTATACCAAACCTTGACCCTCTCCCTCTTCTTTTCTCGTAGTTGTGGTGAATATTATTTGGTGGATGGTGATGATTGCAGCCATTGGTTTGGGTGGGTTTACTTCAGTTTTACTGCTGCAATATTTTGTCTATTATTTTTCTGATTTTTGACAGCAAGCTGTGTGTTTTGGAATATTTTTCATCATCCCATGTTAAAATTGACACTTCTGGTTCTGGAAACCTGTATCATAGGGGCTACACATCTGGGCCGTTGTCCAGTACAGCCCTACATCCCCATTTACCTGATAGTGTTGGGCGCGTCCAGCCTCCTCTCTCTGTCTGTGACCTACACCAAGAGCACCTGGCGTGACGGCATTGTCTTTATACTGAGCTCGACCTGCATGAGCCTCCTGCACCTCTTCAGTTTTGGCTGGTTCATTGCAGGTGGGAGAAAAAGTCCAAGAGATGTTATATTTATGCCAAGATCAATCTTTAGACTACATTATTGCTTGCATGGAATCAGTGCTGAATCCTGATTGGTGCACATGACATAATCCCATCCACTTCAAACCACTTCAAACAAGCAAAAACAGCACAGGCATAAATCTCTCTTGTGAAATAACCAGTGTTGGGGAGTAACTAGTTAAATGTATTTAAGTTACATAATATAATAACACAATTGATGTAACTGTAATCCTTTACAGTTATTTGGAAAAAAATGTGTAATCAAATTATAGTCACTTTATGAAAATTTTCATGATTACATTGGGGGTTACATCTGAATATGTTCTGTAAAAAGCTAGGCCATATGTTGAATAATATTCATTTTGTTGCTTTGTATGATTTTCATGTGCACAGTGTCTTCCTTTACCATTCCCAGCCACAGACATTTAGTAATATTTGATGCTATTCTGCTATTGATTGGTTCTCATCTTTGAATTTGCAGACCCACTCGTCTCAAAATTAAATTGCCTCTCAAGCTGTCTTTTGAAAATGGTTAACAGTTGAAAACATTCATTAGAAAAGTAATTTAGTATTAATAAGTATTAATAAGTTTCATTACTTTGATAAAGTAATTAAAATTGTTACGTTACTAATACATTTTAAATAGGGTAACTTGTAATCGGTAACCTCTTAAATTTCCAAAGTAACCTTCCCAGCACTGGAAAAAACTATAACTGTTGTTTCAATGTTGGACCCCATCACTCATAGTAAAAAGCTGATTGAGAAAATGAGCCTTGAAGTTCAGTTTAGTGTATAATTTAAACTTCAAACTGAATTGAAATGTTCTAAAATGTTTCCCTGTAGGCACATGTTGGGTTTATCCTGTATATCCTCCCAACTACACACCTGGAGCAACTCCATACTGCGAGAAGACAACCTACCAGTTTGCCTTCATCATCACCACTGTGGTGTGGGTCACTATGTCCCTCATCTTTGTCTGTGGTTTTTGCTTCGCTCTACTGACCTGCTGTAAGACTGTATTTGCAAGACGTAGATTGATACCTAACCGTGGTACTTTGTATGGTGCGTTTAATGAAGAACCCACTGCTGGTGATGTGTAATTTAAGTCTTTGTTCATGCCTCCAAATGTCTAAGGAATGCACCTTTACAAGGAGTTTCACAGGAGTGAAACTGCTGCTCAGGGTTTTTTTTTTATAATTTGTGGTAGTTTTTATAGTTTTAAAGTAGGTATAAAACTTGTACAAACCTACAAGCAAAAGTATTTAAACAGCAGTTCTAAAACCAGCAACAAGATTTTTTCTTGGTGCAGTCTTGTGAAGGCTTAATGAACTGTACTTTACTTCACTTGAGACTTCAGTAACATTTTGATGTTTTCTGTCTTTCTGGACACAACAGTTAACGTTTGAGCCGACAGAAGATACACTGTCAGATAATCTAGCTGCAGTTCATTTTGAGATGGAGTTAACTGTTTTTTCATTCTACTCTGCTGTTTTCTTGACTGTACCACTTAAGATATTATTGTAACAATGAATTGTTTCAAATAATTAAAGTTTGATATGTTTGCATGATTTAATTGTGTGAAAGAAAATCTCATGTCCTGCTCCTACTAAGCATCCAATGACTGTCTGGTTCTTGTGTTACTACCACCTGTAATTACACAGTGTGAGGTAAGGTCTTAAATAAAATGCTGACTTTGATTCTTGCCTCTATGTTATGCGTTGATAGTGATTGCCTGCAAAATAGGGCACTGTGTACTGACAGACTGTGAAGTGCACTTTTACATCACTGCAACAAGGTGCGTAGTCAGGTTGTTTGTGTGCATCCTGATCTTCTTTTATACAGTCTATGATCCTGATACATTTAACATACCATTAAATTAAGTTATGATTAATTGCATACATGCACATCCTTTGTTATATACGGTTTGCTGTGATGTGTAATATTTTTAACTTTTACATTTGAACTTTTCTGCGGTTTCAAGAAAGAGTCGCTAATTGCCACAGCAGTAACTGGATTCTTAAAATGAACAATAAAAAGATGAAGGAAAGACCAAAGAGACAAACTGCCTAAATGTTCATTGTTTTGTTTTTCATGATTACATTTTCTTGATAAACTTTATGAATTTATTGCCTTTGCAATTTAAAGCTTACCCAGTACAGACAAAAAAGATTAAAGAAAGAAGGAATTTATGAAATAAGTGAAATAGTCACCTTAGAACCGAGAAAGCTTTTCTAAAGTTGATGTACAGAATTTTCAAGGATTTTTTTTCAGGCTCTTTTTTGGGACTCCTATTACAGCTCGTGGGGTCCTCTTACGTCACACAACCGACCAACGCCAGACAGTTAGCAATAAACTAGCATGAAGCTAACATACATGCTGCGGTTGTCTGAGCGGTAATAGAGGAGTAATTTGATGGCCGAGGTGCCTAAGTCAAGGCTGAGGTGAACCTTTTAGTGATTTGTCTGAATAAAATAGTTGAAGGTGGAGATTTGCGGTGTTGAGTGAACATGTGGAGCTCCGGCCGCCGTGTCCTTCAGGAGCTGCTCAGCCAGCCTGCTGTAAGGAGCTTCTCTCTGACTCCTGCTCAGGTCAGTGTGCCTCTGCACCTTTCAACTTTTAAAATAATAAACCTCTGTCAATGTTTGAAACTCTGTCAGCATCAAACTAAACAGCACTCTAATTTTAATAGTAATTTGTTGGTCTCAGTTTATGATAAAAACATGTCAGATAACTTTACACGTGGAAATGGCATGAATTAACTTTATTTTTTTACATAAAAACATAGGAATAGGAATAATAGATAAATAATAGAATAGCATTACTATAAAGGGACATAAAGGACATATATTGTTGTATGCAAAAAAAAACCTTGTTACAATGCTTGCGTGGGCAAGTGAGTCTAATGTTTTAGGTCTGAAACTGTCAATTCAGAATCAGCTGTATTGCTAATTTGATTTACACATATGAGGAATTCGCATTGGTGTGTTGGTGTATAATCTTTAGTAGTACCTACAAATATAGTAGGTAGATAAAAGCAAGTACTGCAGGTCATGACTATTAAAAAAAAGAATGATAAATAAATGTAAAATATCGATAATTTGTCAATTATATATGTGTGTGTGTGTGTGTTTAATTAATCTTAGTCTATAAAATATCATAAAATACTGAAAATACTGTTCATATCTTTTAGAGCCTTAGAGTTCTTATTTAAATCACTTGTTTTGTTTGATCAACAGTCAAACCCCAAATGTGAATTAAACATCTTTGTTGATTCAATTTCATTAATTTTTATCAGCTCATCTAATCCTTATCCTTTTGGATATTTATTGTGTTCAGGAGAAAGTTTATGAAAATTGTTAACATCCTTCACAGGTGTAGCATATCGGTGTCTGTCATCTGATATTAGCTTTAAGAAGCAACATTGGTATTTTATTTTCATTGCTAATACTTGGCTGATGTTGAGAATTTATTTTTCCCTCTATGTATGTTGTATGTCACTTAATGGTATTAAACTAAAAAATGCCATCTTAAGATGGGCATGTCTGAAACTCATCTTGTTTTGCACCTGCCTTTGCAATAAATCTTTTATAAATGATATGTATACTAAAAGGTGGTGGGCAACATGAGTGGGGAAAAAATAAAGAACAGGGTCCACAGAAACAAACCGGTTCACCCTTACTAACATCCTCACTACAGAGTTTAGCTGGAGTTAACAAATACACATAATTGGCATAAATTGCAGCTTATTGAAGGCTACAGTTCCCTTCTGTGAGAACATTTGCTTTTATAAAAGTGTGTCCTTGATGTTTCCACAGAACACAGTTGTGGTGGAGCGCTGGTGGCAGGTGCCCCTATCTAAAGTGGGCAGTCCACCGAGGCTTTACCCCCGAAGACACAGAATCTACAAGCTGGTTGAAGACACCAAACAAGCTCCCAAGGAGAAAATGGAGCTCATCCTGACTCAGACTGTACCCAGTTAGTATCTATAGTGCCCATAAACCTCCCGACTTGTGAGCCGCAACAGGAAGCCATAAAAGGTATTTATACCTTTTCTTTGCACCAATAACACTCTTTACATTTTGTTCCGACAGAGCTTGGCGGGCGAGGAGACACTGTGTTTGTGAAAAAGTCTGTTGGCAGAAATAAGCTGCTGCCTCAAGGTCTCGCAGTGTATCCATCACCGGAGAACAAACAGATTTTTGCTGAGGAGTTAAGAGTGTGTATTGCATTTTACTACTCATTCATTTATTTATTCATTTATCCTCCTACCACACACACATATTAGACAACAATGTACAAATATTGGTCATTGTCACCATTTTTTTATCAACAGCTTTTGCGTGAGGGGAAGCCAGAGGAAAGAGTCCAGACCCGCACTGGACAATTGGTGAGTTTTCATCTACTGAGGCTATTTGAAAGCATTTGCAGTCTAACAGCTGTCAGTTTTTTTTAACAAAGATGTCCTGATGTTTTCATTCAGACAGTAGAGTTCCTTAAACGCTCCACGTTAAAGATAAACAAAATGCCCTCGGATGAATTCCAGGTCACTAAAGAGGTCATCTGCAGACAGTTTCTCAAGAAGGTATTTACTTTTCTATCTCCCCTGCATTAAATAACACAGAATAATTTCCTGTCCTTTATATTAAGGAACATTAAAGTAGTTGTTTGACTGACTGTAATAAAACTTTTCCTTAGCTGGGAGTTGTTGTGCCACCTCACGCACTGAGTCTTCCATTTGAGTCTGTCAAGGATTTGGGCGACTACTGGTGTGAAGTTACAGTAAGAAATGTTCTTTTTCAGTGCATTATTTTATTATCAAACACTTGCAGCAAGTGTAAATACACACTATATGTGCATTTTCAGTATCTAGTAGAAACTGATTCCACTTAGGTAAGTTGTCACTTACGTTGTAAGAGATAAACTATTTTTGTTATTCTTTCAACATTCAGCAGCTACAAATAAGAAATAACATTTTAAGTTGAGTTTCATGTCACACTCCCACACTTAAAACAATTAAAAATGGCACTAAACAGAAGCAAGTTAAGGATATTTATTTACCAAAGACCTGCTGCTTATTCTTCATATTTTTATCTTCCAGGTCAATGGAATGGAAACAGTTCGCATCCCTGTGTCAGTGGTGCCATACGAAGACTTATCTGCACGTTATCAGCAGCAGCTGAAAAAACAAATGCAGCTGCAGGCAGCCGCAGATGTTTCAGAACCCGCTGTTGAGGAGGAAGCTGCTGGAGTGGCAGTTTCTGATGCCGCAGTGAAAGCTGAAGCTGGTAAAGACTCTGTGAGTCAAGTGAGCGAAGCTTCAGCCTCGACAGGAGCCGCCACTGGTGCTGCTGTTTTCTCAGCAGCAGCAGGTACGCAGACGAGTGAAGACACCACAGCACCAACAAGTGACAGCTCCAAAAAAGATTAAAGGACTCCAAATGAAGACATTAATGGAACTGTAATGGATATATTTTGATCTGTAACACACATAGATGCATAAAAACAGTTGTCTGCGTGATTATTAAAAATGTTTTCATTCACTTCAAGGGTTCATCCTTCTCACATATGTGGACATGTCCGTAAAAAAGGATACAGTGATGTTTACGAATATTAGAGCTGAATGTTAATCCAACTTTGAACCACTGTAAACAGTGTTGAGTGAAGTATTGAGGCAAATACTCTCAGCTAGTTGACCTTCCACAATGTAACGGAGTGGGGGGCTTCCAGGAAACTTTTACATCAAAGGAAAATGCAGTGTTATGTTGGGAAATATTCAGTGTGAACTCTACATTAGTTACTATAAACTGATCTTTTGTAACCATTCCTTCATCATCGTGGTATGAAGACATGACATAAAAAAAGATCCAGTTGCATTTCAAGGTATGGAGCCAGGCAAGGAAAATATTTATTCAGTAATTTTAATTGCACAACACGCAAAAAAGTATAGAATAAAGTTTTCTCAGCAATGCCGTCAAACATGTTAGTCACTGAATGAGGAATGTCAGTGCCTAATACAAGTGTATGCTTTGTCAATCTTTACATGAAAGCTGTTTGTTTTTGTCTTAGGAGACACATCTGGAATTAACCAAAGTGTGCTGTGAACGTCTGATCTATTTTAAAGAATTGTTCTCCTGTCATACTCCCTTTGCACTTTCCAAGAGATGTCAAGGGTAAAGGGATAAAGCTGGAACTCACATAAATTCAAGCTCTTTAACTTATATTCCCGCCTCTAGTGTACATGTGAGAATATGTATTCAGACTGTCAGCTGCTTGCTCTGGGCTGTTTGGCCAGTGCCAGGTGTGTAAATATGTGGCCGCTATGTACCATAACTATGAAGTATGGAGGGAATAGATATCCCTGGACTGCTGGTATGTTTCTGCCATATAGAGCAAGTTTTTGAGGCTGTGCATGTGTTGGTACAGTAATGGTGGAAGACTCCAGAGCCACCGCTACACCTAGCCATAGTTAACATATGAAGCTCTCTACCAAATCCCATGTGTAATAAAATATAGTGCATGTAGAAGCAACCTCATGAGTTTAGATTAATGCTCTATTTCCTTCTTGGAAAACAAAAAACATATTGAAGGATGGACTACTCATTGCTTTGTTAAAGGAGGAGGAAGCCATTACAGCATAAATAAATGTCAGTTCCTTAATGGAAAGCCGTTTAAAAGGCTGCTTTGCAGGATGGGAAAGACTGACGCAAGACTGATCTTTACAGCCATTATAAAAGAAAGCATAAACCTGCAATATTCCCCCAAGTTGGAGAGACTGGCAGTATTTAGTTTCACCACACTTAACAGTTCATAGCAGTTTCCCCTAACAAAAGTCTTCAGCGTGTGTTAAAACATTCTGTCTCACTCGCAGTGCACAGGCCACATACACAGATATTCTGGATTTGGTTTGATGGCGGAATTTTCCAAAAACTGGAAACAGCAGGAAGAAACTAACAGCCGTCTCAAAAGCAGTCTAAAGTAAAAACTTCAAGTTGACATGAATTCGCCATATAAGACGCCAAACTAAAAAGATGTTTATTAGGATTTAGGAGAAAACTGAATAAGATGAGTAAGATGTGTAATGGATGCAACCAGGTAGAACTCAGGTAAAGGTAGATGGAGCTCGGGCCTGGTGGAAGCTAAAGAACCAGCTGAAACTCAAATGCATGTTTGGTTCTCTGGCAATTCATTTATATAAAACCTCTTTAGAACAGACTTACACGCACATTTGCTCCTTCACAACTTAGCTGAGTTTTCAATGCAAGAACATTAAAATAGGAAAGAAAAAGTTAAGGATGTAATGATAACTAACTTTTACACCCTTGATTTAATGAGTCATCATTAACTGCAACATGTATTCAAGCATCATCTTTATTTTTTTACAAAGTTGTTGATTCAACGTATAAATATATCATGTGTCACAGCCTTCGAATGACTCCTTTTCATTTTCTCATTATCAACGGCAAAAATTGTACTAACATGACTACCAGAGAACCAAACCTGTTTTGTAAAGACATACATCAGTGTTCGCTGTTATGAACAGGAAGCATACACATTCAAAGGGAAAACATGCCACAGGTACCTTAAAAACACAGTTATGAAGGTATAGTGGCAGTATTTACTGTGACTGGATACGGTACAGGAGTAATATCTTATCAAACTGGTGACCAAAAGAACTACTGAGTATTACCAATTCAACACAAATATAGGAAAAGGGAGAGCAGGATGGAAAAATCTGTATTAGGGTGTGTATAGTTTCTTCCCAAACACTATCTGGAAAGCTCTACTCTACGTTCTGATGCAGGATTTTCCTTGTGCCTCCAAAAGTCCACAGTATAACATTTAGAAACCATATTTGGCCTGAGTCTGCCGGCGGGTTAGCTTGTTTTCTGCCCAGTTGTTCTTCAGTTCTAACTCCCGTTCCTTTGCCTGTAAAAGACAAAAGTCACATTAAAATTTGTGTTAAGCTTTAATAAGACTAAACATCATACACTTACTTCCTTTTCAAATGAGAAATGATTGTAAGTGAATGATTTAAGTTTAACCTATTTCTCCATGACAAAAAAAGGCCAAATCTGATTTCAGTAAATTTCAAGGTCAACAATTTAAATATCGTGTGTGGCCAATGTGGGATTTGTACACAAGTTTAATTATGGGGGTCAGGCTACCTTGGTTTAGAGAAGCCAAAAACCAGAGCGAGTACAAAGACAAATGTGAGCTCTGAATACCAACCAGCTTAACAACGCAAATATAAATTCCCACTTTGAATACCATCTTTGGTGTGAAAAAAATAAAACCTCTTGTGTATGCTCATCATTGAGTTGTGCTGAAGTTTTCCTGCAGCTTACTATATAAACCCCAGGCAGTAATCAACACGGGGCTTGAAGTTTGCTCTGTACAAACAAGCATGGTGGCGAACAACCTGGAGCTGAACATGTGCAGACCTGTCGCACTGGAAGTGCAGACTCTGGGTTGGTACAGAAACTCTGACTCCCATCCTGCTACCTATCAACTTCAAAACCAACTGAAAAAAAATCACCTGTGAATTTCAAATACTGCTGAGTCGGTCTTGCACTAGAACCTCAAGCCTTAGGTACAATATATCCTGTTAGCGTTACATCAATGAATTTAAATTAAGTCTGCTTTAAGTAAATGCTACACTATGATGTAGCATGTCAGAGACTACACTGATGTTTGGGTAAATACCACCATTTGATCCAGAGGATTAGAAGAAAAAACAAACAACTCTAGGTTGTTTGTCACAGGGTGACTTTGTGCAGACACATTAATGTGTGTATCAACAATTTCTCAAATATTAGGTGTAGTCTTTTGAAGGCCCTGATAGGCGTCTCCACAGATGCTCCCCTCCACCTTTGCTAACATGAGCAGATGGCAAGATTTACGGCACACAAATGTGTAAAGTATCATTTCTGCTTTCGCAGCACTCACCTGGTGAATGAGATATGTTATCTGATGCTTGCGTCGCTGTTGTCCTGTCGGCTGCTCTCCTTTTTTCTGCAAATAGTAAAAGTTACATTAAGTGTGTTGTGATGCATGTGTTGTGTGTTTGCAAACAATACTTTGCTCTGCAGCGGTGGATTAAAACTGCTCATAAGATCACTGGTCATCAGTGATATCGGTGAGGTGAGGTGCCATTTGTTTTCTAAACTGACAAATAAATATACCTTGTAAAAAGACTCCCATAAGCAATCAGGACGTTTTGATTTTTTTTTATAATTTCTGACTTGCATGAAATCATTTTCGTAACAGCCCTGTAAACACCAATCAATTACAATTTCCCTTGTAAAAAGAGTCAATTTCCAAAGCCATGCCTTGTGAATGTTCACATATGAGAAATATGAACCTGTTGAATCAGATTCCTCTATCAATTATATTATGGCTGTAGGGCTTTACATGTTTCCAGTATCCAGTGTAAATCAATAGAGAGCAAAGCACACACAATCCTTCCACTTTCCAGAAGCTGAGTTAGAACCTGACACGAACCCCACAATTGTGGGCCCCACAATGATAGACATGTAGTCAGGTCACCTTGCTAAAGGACTGACGGTTCTGCTTCTCTTCTGTCATGCTCTTGGTCATCCACTGCTGGTTGCCGCTCAGCTGGTCGTCTCCTTTGATCTCCAGAAACTTCACCTCCTCTTTGCCCCTGTTCCGTTTCCCCTGCAGCCGCATGAACTGAAGCACAGAAAAAAAATAGTCAAACAATATTTTAAATCTGGTATGAAGGTCATAATGCTGCAGCCCCATTTCACATTTCACATATATTTGGAATTAGGAGCTGAACAACCAAAATGCATAATATCCAGAATCAACCTACTTATCATAAGTATGGAGTAAATCAATACAGATAGTAGAAACAGCATTCTTCTTACCGCTTCATCATCAAACATGGCAGAGTGGCCAGGTTCTTCAGTGTCTGCCAATTCAGGGTTAGGATCTTGGTAGTATGACTCATCATAATATCCCTGTCCAAAGAGAAAATGCCTGGGATGTCACTTAAATACATGTAGCATTTCTGCCAATTTATATCTCTTAAATGTCTATAGCTGATGATAGGACTCCTCTTGTTCTTTGATTTGTACAGGGACATCTCTGGTTTTTGTCCAACTGTAGTTTAACCCATTAGCTTACTTAAGATGCTGACGGCCCCTTTGTGCACTAGAGGCTAATAAATATTGTGTGCAGTTAATGTTTCTGTATGGCAAAACGGCTCTGTAGCCTCTATGTTTATTTTTGGTTGTATTATTTATAGATATGAAGGTGCTCTTCTTGTATTTGTGTCACATTAGCATGTATACTGTAAACAGTATCTGTAGTACGTGGCTGGATAATGTGCAAATGCATGCATGCCTGAATCATTCATGAAGTGAAGGATTCCTGAAGGTTTCCACTCACATCTGATGAGTTGGCTGTTAATACAATCGTCCAGCACTTGCAAAAGGACTCCATTTTAAACTGGATTAGTCTTTATTAATTGCTCTTAAATACTGTAATTAATGTATTTACTCAAGTCAATTAAAACACAGTCAGTGTAATCTAAAGCCAATCGGCTGACATATATATACAGTATAAGATCTTGTATGAGTCATGATTACCTGAGGCAAAGCTTCTGGGCCTGCCATGGGCTGTTGATACTGAGGATATTGCCCTTGCCATGCACCAGCTCCCTCATGGTTCCCCCCAAAGTCGAGAGGGGCGTCTGACTGACCAGGCTCATCTGTTGGTGCAGGTGCAGGTGTAGGAGGTAGCAGCTCTGCAGGGGCTACTGGCTCAGGGTCTAAGCTTGGGACGGCTGCGAGGAGTGGCTGGGAGCTCTCACCCAGAGAAAAATAGTTCTGTGGGGTGATGTCCTCCTCGTTATCCTGGTCGTCAGTGGCTATCTGTCTAGCCACCTGCAAGGCGGCTGACTTTGCTGCAGCTTTGATAGCAGACGGCGATGCACTAGAACCAAGCAGACCCTGAGCGGCCATTCCAGGCTTGGGTCCTTTGGGTTCTTGGCGCTTGGTGAGTGTGTGAGGAATCAGGAGTCTGTCTGTCTCCTTCACTGTCAGGTTTTTAGGTTGTGGTAGAAGGGAGGACAGACCTGAACCTGCACCCTAGAAGAGGCAAGAGATATGGACAGAAAGGGGCATTGTAAGGTCAGGGAATTGCAGCTACTTTCTTAGCCTAACCTAACTAAAGGAGTAGAAATGTTGAGAAGAACATCGGAGGCACAAAAGAAGGAGGTGGCAGAATTAAATCTAAACTGGCATGGGTGCCATAAGGCTCTGTCAAACACTTGACATGCAAAACATTCTGGGTGCTTTTTAAGTGTTCATTAAACCCTCTTAAAGAAAAACTAACTTGTGATAATAACAATTCAGGTAACTGTGAATGTAGTCGCTCACAGTGAGTGAAAATTCTTACCTGAGGTTGTAGTTTCTTTTTTGCTGGTTCATCATCATCATCAGAATCTGACTATAGACAAGAAATACATAGATTATTAATTACAACCTGATCATACATCTCAAGGGGTACAGTAATCATAAGCAAACAGCTGATCTGACTCACATCCCGCCTCTGGATTTGTGGTACAGTGATCTTGACGGGCTCAGTTCGCTTCCTCGGCTTAGGCAGACTAGAAAATAAGCCTCCTTTTGATGGCGGAGGACCTAGGTCATCGTTTGACGTGCCGTCCCCTGCTGAAGGGTTCGGTTTTGCCTCTTTGCTCGGTCCATAGTTTCCTCCTGTCGATCCTGGCTTCTTAGGAGCAGGCAGGAGAGAGAAAAGCCCTCCTGCGCTGACTTTGGTCTCCAGTCCGACAGAGGTCGAGGTTTCTTCTGAGTCACTATCATCACTGCTGCCATAAGCGACTAAAGACATGTTTGCTGATGTTATCAGAGATGGTTAATCTGCAGTAACTCGTGGACATGGATAACAACTTCACCTTGATTAGGTCTCAAGAAGCCGTACTCACGCTTTCTGACGAGCTCAATTATAGGTAAGGTTAATCTTCGATCAATATAGCCACACAAATAATTATATAATTCCCAGTGGAGCTGTAGTATCGTGAAAAACACAGCAGGTTAAAATAAGGCCTCGCATTGAGCTCAATAAATGAAAGCACTGTCCAAACTTCGCAGCGCTAGCTATAGGTTAGCTAGGCCGCCGCAGCAAACGATATTACCTAACTGATCTGTTTTAGCTCAGTCAAATTAAATTTGTCTCCGACCTCTTATTGCACATAATACGAGATCGGTTGATGCAGCAGCTGTTTGACGCCACAGAAGCAGAGCTGTTTAGTCCCTATACTCCATCAAAACATTCGCCTCCATCATTCATGACTGAAGAAACAACTGCGCAGCCTTCTGCGCAGCCCTTTCTTCTTCTTCTTCTGTTTGTTGTCAGGTAGTTAAACAGCTGCAGGGCATTAACGCCCCTAACGGAGCGAGTGTGTAGAAACATCAATTTACTTATTTGAACCTGAATAATCAATTTCTTCAATAATCTCCAAAGATTATTCTAGTTTTTAAAACTCGTCATGTTTAAATGTGACTACGCTTAGTCCAACAAAGTCATAAATGAATAAAGACTTAGTGCTCCACAAGTGTATTCCTGTCAGTGTGAAAGAACTAGAAGTTCATGTCAGAAAATAAAATTCACAGAAAGGAACATTGAACAGTTACCTGAATGAATAAAAAACCCAAGTAATTAAAAAATACATTTGGTTTCTCACAATTATCTTAGGGAGGTGAGCAGTGTGTTAGCAGAACCTGACCTCAGTATTTTTTTTAAAATTCTGGCTACAGCTGTGTTGGTGATCCACCCTAATCTTCTGCAACTGGCATAGCAATTCCAAAATATTAAGGATTAAAATTAAGATCCAAAGCTTGATTATAATTTCTTCAGGAAAACGTGACCGTCTAAATGACTAGAATACTAAATGAATGCGAGGTGAGTTCACTTAACTGCCTATGTGATATCAAAAAATTTGAACTCAAACATACTCCAATTTCTTGTGAATGAAAATTTAGATTTAAGCACTTTGTGATGCATATATGATAGTTAATGTACATGATAATGAGAATCTTATCTGACAATGGATAGATCTGTGCTGTATGTGG
Organism: Lepomis macrochirus; assembly: GCA_024633595.2. Taxonomy (NCBI): domain Eukaryota; kingdom Metazoa; phylum Chordata; class Actinopteri; order Centrarchiformes; family Centrarchidae; genus Lepomis; species Lepomis macrochirus. Next base: position 18,493,416 of record JALXJV020000013.1, on the reverse strand, counting down.
GAGAAAATGGGAGACAGATAATTACACTACTGAAAGAAATTTACTTTTTCTATACTTGATTTGTGGCTGTGAACTGTATATTATAGATTTCTTTGTTTCCTGTTACATTTATTTTGCTCTATGCAACCTAGGTAGCAGAGACTAGAATTTAGCTGTGCTGTGTCTGAAGAAAGTAAATTCAAGTGCTTTCTACATATTTTGGGTTAATCTGACACTTTACTCTAACTGGCATCTCCACAGTTGTGTGAAAAAAATGTCAGTACTGAGCTAAGGGGGTAAAAGATCACACTCAGATAGCAGCTTCTTGCTCCAAACACTTCAAATTAATCCCAAATTCGAAACGTCACAAAAACCTTCCCTTCAATTGTCTGGCACCTAGCTTTGGGAAATATTAAGTGTTTAACATTATGTTATAAAAATGCTAACCTAAAACTCATATTTAATTAAAACACATGGATTATCAACTGGCAAAGTGGGCAACTGCCCTGGGCCTCAGAAGTTAAAGACTTATCCTGATTTGATTAAAATTGTGTTTGAGAATATGCGCCACAAAACCGCATTGTTAGCTCACACGATAAGGGCTTTAAGGTATGCCCCCCATATTGACATTGAGGCCCTGTCTTGAAGAGGGTGTTTGTGTCAGATTTTATTGTAATATCTCTATTATCTTAAGTTAGTGCTGTGTTAATAGAGTGTCACACAAAAGAGTACACTCCTCACATTTAAAAAAAATGATTATATCGTTTCATGTGACAACACTGAAGAAATAACCCTTTGCTACAATGTAAAGTATAGTTTCACACAGCCAATAATATCTAAACCACTGGCAACAAAAGTGAGTACACCCCTAAATGAAAATGTCCAAATTGGGCCGAAAGTGTCACTATTTTGTGTGGTCTTCATTATTTTCAGTACTGCCTTAACCCTCTTGGCCATGGAGTTCACCAGAGCAATAAGTCAAATAGAATAAAATAAAAGGGATAAAATAAAGAGCTGATGGATGTTAGTGACCTTGTGCTCCTCCACCTTCCGTTTGAGGATTCTCCACCGACGCTCAATAGGGTTTAGGTCTGGAGACATGCTTGGCCTGTCCATCACCTTTACCCTCATCTTCTTTAGCAAGGCAGTGGTCGTCTTGGAGGTGTGTTTGGGGTTGTTATCATGTTGGAATACTGCCCTGTGGCTCAGTCTCCAAAGGGAGGGGATCATGCTCTGCTTCAGTATGTCACAGTACATGTTGGCACACTCCCAACACCATGCTTGACTGTAGATAAAACACACTTGTCTTTGTACTCCTCACCTGGTTGCCGCCACACACGCTTGACACCATCTGAACCAAATAAGTTTATCTTGGTCTCATCAGACGACAGGACATGGTTCCAGTAATCCATGTCCTCAGTCTGCTTTTCTTGAGCAAACTGTTTGCAGGCTTTCTTGTGCATCATCTTTAGAAGAAGCTTCCTTCTGGGACGACAGCCATGCAGACCAATTCAATGCAGTGTGCGCCGTATGGTCTGAGCACTGAAAGGCTGACCCTCCACCCCTTCAACCTCTGCAGCAATGCTGGCAGCACTCATACATCTATTTCCCAAAGACAACTTCTGGATATGATGCTAAGCATGTGCACTCAACTTCTTTGGCTGACCATGGCGAGGCCTGTTCTGAATGGAACCTGTCCTGTTGAACTGCTGTATGGTTTTGGCCCCTGTGTTACAGCTCAGTTTCAGGGTCTTGGAAATCTTATAGCCTAGGCTATCCTTATGTAGAGCAACCATTCTTTTTTTCAGATCCTCAGAAAGTTTTTTACCATGAGGGGCTATGTTGAACTTACAGTGACCAGTATGAGGGAGTGTGAGAGTGGTAATACTAAATTTAACACACCTGCTCCCCATTCACTCCTGAGACCTTGTAACACTAAGGACTTACATGATACCGGGGAGGGAAAATGGCTAATTGTGCCCAATTTGGACATTTTCACTTAGGGGTGTACTCACTTTTGTTGCCAGAGGTTTATTAATGGCTGTGTGATGTGTTATTTTGAGGGGACAGCAAATTTACACTGTTACACAAGCTGTACACTCACTACTTTACTTTGTAGCAAACTCATCTGTTCAGTGTTGTCGCATGAAACGATATAATCAAATATTTACAAAAATGTGAGGGTTGTACACACTTTGTGAGATAATGTATTTATGCCCTGCTATAGTATTTCAGCATAGAAAGCAGGAGAAAAAATATTGTTAACCTGAATTCCTATGTCAGTCAAACAATTACCCTGCGAACTTCCAAGTAAGTAGCTAATTTAGTGACCGCTTCTCAAAATTAGCGCTGTTTCATGAGAGATACCTTACCATACCTTCAGTACGACGTTTTGGTCAACAGGGGCGCTAACTGTGCAGCTTCATCAGGTACTGGGGGCGCGTCTGCAAAGTGGGAAGCGGTTTTCAATTTCAAACCCAAACAATCCGTGGGACGCGCCATTGGACTGTGGGATAACGTTCAAACCAAATAGTTACCGCGTTTAGTTGTAGAATCTGTAACGCAATTAAAACCGAAACCAGAACGGCATCACTGGCCGACGTTTCAGTCCACAGAATCTGCGAAAAAAGTCGCTCACCGCGTCTTAGCTCCAGTTTTCCGCGCCCGGTTAATTTGGATGACAAACCGACACTTGGCTTGTTTGTTGCAGGTGTTGACTTATTCGCATACGGTAACTTACCACATTGAAACTACCACTGTGCTTTAATTACACATATCTGACATAGCAAGCCATTTCTGCAAGAAACATGCCGAGGTCCAACAGGCAAAGAGAATACAAACCTGGAGATCTTGTATTTGCTAAAATGAAGGGGTATCCACACTGGCCTGCGAGGGTAAGCACCTGACGTTCAATATCTTGTTTCCAGCTTTAGGTTTGGTATTCATTTCAGTCCGTCTGCCTGCTTGCTCCTATCACTTGTTTACCTGAGGCCTAACAGCAGTTAGCGTTAGCTACCATGAGTTAGCCTGGATTGGACCTGTTAGCTAACGTCACCCAGCATCCAAACACAGCTAACGTTAGCCAACTGTACACAGTTGGATATTTCTTTCGGGTGATTCATCGAGAAAACAGACACCACAGTATCCCGCTCGGTTAATTATATTTTACTGTTTTTGCTAGCTGCTTTTTGCCACCGGGGCTGCTTTTCATGTGCCGTTTTAGTCTCCCGGGGGCCTGTTAGGTTTGGCTAACTTTAAGCTTTTCGGACCGTTAAACATAGCAGTCGTTAACGGTCATGTCGTACATAACGTTAACGGCTGTCCAGAAGCAAACGTTATCTTTACGTTAACGTTGGGCTACCTGAGGACTCAGAACAGGAAGCCATGTTGTAACTTAAGTTAGCTAAGTTAACGCTACGTGGTGAAGTTTAAGTTTTTTTTCTTTAGGAACTGTTGCATTAACGTTGCAGACTACATGGCTGCTTGTGTAGTCAGCCATATGCTTTGTAAACATGCCTGCCTGCACACACTTGTTGCGTCAAGTACGTTAATAGTGTTTCTGTTCGTAACGTTTATTTACTTACATTACGCTTAAATGTGGTGCAGGCAAATAAAAGAAGTGGTGAAAGAACATAACGTCATGTCTACCCAGTCCAAAAACATACAGTAGCCTAATATCGCTGTCAGTCATTCCTAATCATTCAGCATGAGAGAAAAGGCGAACTTTTGGCTCCAACAGGTTCTGTTTCCCTCTAAAACGTGGCCCCACTCAGGGTTCTATAGTATAAACAGTTTCATGAATTTCCACAGTTAGAAGAAAATGGGGATAAAAATAACTAAAATAGTATTGCACTTTACTACACTAGAGCCAAAACTGAAAAATGTGGAAACAAAACAATTAACCCCTAACCACAACTGGTTTGCACAGTTCAAAAGGAAACACTGTATTGCAGTTTCAGTTCTTCTTTCTGTTACAAACCAATTTGTCTCAGTCTTATCAGCCATGCCCCATGGCAGCAGGCTACAGGCCCTGCCCCACCTATCCTGACAGAGTGGCCCTATCTGGGAATGCCAAAAGGCCTGTTTGGCAGAGGCAAACGGACGCCATGCATGGCCGTCAAAATAGTGCTTTCCTGTGTCTCAGTGTCTTGCTGTGCTCTTTTTTTTAACACAAATAAATACTGGCAGAATGATGGAGCCATACTGTGCACTGCAAGGATGTTAAACATGAGAAGTGAAGCAAAAAGTGGAGTGACCCCTGTTCTCAGTGGGCTCATTAGGAGTTCAAATTGAAGTGAATGTTGCAGCAGCTGGCGAGTAAATACCTCAGGTGAACTGTCCATTGCAATAAGCCTTATTTAGTATTAAGACCCATACTGTTGAAACAATTAGTTCATTAGTTGGTTCAGTTTTTGTTTAATGAAGTAATTTTTTAAAGGTGCTTTCAGACCAAACGCGAATTTTCGCCTCCTAGCGTGAGTACATTTGCTGCAAGTGTTCACACACAGTGCGAGAAGGCGATTTTAACGCAATAAACACAACATGCCATACTACAGCTGTATGAACCCAAAGTAAAACATTTTGTTGTCATTAAATAGCAATAAATGGATCAAACTGATGCCGAAATAACTACAATATGATGCAGTTTTGTTAAACAAATGAATTCATGCTTTGTCAGGTCTGTCAGCAAGACAACAGGACAACAACTTCTAAAATGTTTGTTTTCTGAATGAAGTTCGGACCGATCAGGGCTATGCTATGCTAACTTGGTCACAGTAAAGTACAATGATAGCTGTAATAAAGTTACACAGTTATAAAAAAAAGTTACACGTTTTCTGAACTCACCAGGTAGTTACCAGTAGTAGGTATGAAGTAGTGTCAAACAACACTGGAACCGGATGTGCTCAGAATGTAGCTGCTGAGACGCTCGAGTGAAGATAAATCAACGTTGTAATCCCAAAAACTAAAGTAAAAAGCTAATTTAACAAAAGCAGTAAACTCCGAGCATCTTTCTCGAGCAAACGGTGTAGTTGTGAGCAAAGTCCAGTCCGACCACGGGTGTTTTGTAATCTGAAGCTGGAGCGCTGCTTCCTGCTCCTCTAGCCCAATTTTAGCAGCTCTGAGCTGGCCTGCAGATTTTCAATCGCCCGCTCTGCCTGGCCCTCTCCACACAATGCTCTGAAGCTGTCGTGTTGCACAGACAATCTCAACGTTGATAGGCTATCGCAACACAGTGTCATGCGAATTCCTTCGCTTCGCCTTTGCGTTGCCTGACAGGAAATCGCGGCTCTACACGTCTTTGCATTGACTTTGTATGTAAGCTCACCGCCCTGAACGCTCGCTTCGCTTTTGGTCTGAAAGTGCCATAAGACGGGTTTACAAAGTGTGAGGCAGGCCTCCCTAGGGGGGCTCCAAACAGTTTCAGGGGAGGCTCAGTGAATGGAAATTAAACAATATTACATTACTTATTGGATTAGTTATCAAAAGGAGATCACATAGAATAGCCTTTTATTAAGAGACCAAATATTTTCCCATTCTCACTAAAACATGATTCAAAATATGAAGATTTGCTGCTCTTTTATCATTTAAATGAAATATTTTTGTATTTTTGGACCACCACCAAAAATGGCTTGCACCGCTGCTGCTGATTGATCTGATGAATAATCTGTTTTTAGAAAACATTCACATTATCACTATCAGTATATATGTTCCCGCTCTGAATCTTTTGTTGCTGGTTTTTAACTTTGATCTTGTGCTCTTGGGTTTGCTACTTCACATCAGAATTTGTTGCATGTATTTTCTGATAGTGTCCTTTCTTAAGGAGTGGTGTTATTAATTTGCAGATTGACGAGTTACCTGAAGGAGCTGTGAAGTCCCCTTCAAACAAGTACCAGGTGTTCTTTTTTGGGACTCATGAGACGTGAGTTGTGTGTGTTAATCTTATTACTTAATAGTGGCAGAAGGTCAAACAATTGAGCATATTAAAACAAACATCCTGAGTGAACTAATTTCTGCCAATTGGGAAATGCCAATTTTCAGCAGTATTTATTTTGGTTAATCACGTAATTTAATGTCGTACTTATAAAGGTCCAGATAAAGATATTTTTACAGCTGGCCAGGTTGTCATAAATTTTCTTTTTCATTCATGACGTCCAGATGATTTGTAAATGTTAGTGACCATCTGACCTTTACTTAATCATGTTTTTGTCCAAGATGAGTTAAATTTCCAGAATTCCCTTCAATTTGCAGTGGATATCCATTGGGCTCTACAAATCTGTGCTTAAACCATTTAATGCTCAGATCCATGATTTGTTAATATTTTCTTCCCTGAATAAGTTTGAATTGCCTCAGACCATGTGTATGCACAAATGACGACCCATATGCATGTTGACCGGTTAACCCTACAGCTGCGCACATCGGCCTCACGGCTGATGCGCTAGCAGACAGCGTTAACCTTTGTGTTGTTGAGCATTACCACCACCAATCCACTGCATGGCGCTGTCGCAAAAGAACTGCAGTCCCAGGACTGTGGGGATCCTGAAACTGTGCCGCTAGATGCCACTAAAACTTACACACTGAACCTTTAATCTATATTTAAAAGTATTCATTATGAAATATAAAATATTGAAACAGTTTCCATTGTTTGTTTGTTGTTTTGGCCAATGCGCAAGTGTCAGGAACCATCTTGTTATTTTGCGTGTACACTTAAAGTAAGAACATTTCTACACACATATTAGTGAATTAGGCCCATTGTCCCCAGATGATGCATCATGATGTGTTGGGTGTCCCTTTGACAACTTGTTCATGTCCGCCATGTCACATAAATTTTAGTTATATGTGTCTGATCTATTATCAAGCCAAAATTTCAATTTGCACTCTAATAAAAATTCCCAATGCAAGCTTTGCCCTTACTTACTCACTGCTGGTAAGGCTCTAACACTAGCAACAGTCTCAGTATGGTTGTCCTGTGCAACAAAAGTAATTACAATAATGCATGTTGGCTAATAACGTTTTTTAAGCTGGATCTCTGACATTGACAGCATTGTGTTGCACAGATTTGCGCAGCAGTGTTCCATGAGGGGGAGAGAGACTGTGTGAACGTGCTACAGTGCTCTGTAATCAAATACAATTTTAAATAGGCTTTTTAAAATAAATAAATAAAAAAACAACGACTTGTGGTAGGCCGCCACAAATAAATGAACGTATGGGAAACACTGCTGCTACTTGGTGCTTCACAATAGCTGCCCATTGCCCCTATTTAGGATGGGTTAAAAGATGAACAAATTCCCTGTCTGGGATCAATATAGTATAAGACACAAAAGATTACACGTCACCAAAATCTTAGCTAGAAACAAATTATTAAATTGATTGATATGATAATATCTCCTATGTTTGATCCCCACAGGGCATTCCTGGGGCCCAAGGATTTGTTCCCATACGATGAACATAAGGAAAAGTTTGGAAAAGCAAACAAGAGGAAAGGCTTCGCTGAGGGACTCTGGGAGATTGAAAACAACCCCACTGTCACGCACGAAGGCTACGAGGTGTGTGTATTTCTAAGATAGTGGTCAGTTGGTTTGTATTTCCAGGGGAGGTAAATTAAAATAGGGTGCACAAAAGAAGCTGTAATGAAGTGAAGCCAGAAATGGCAGCTACAGAAAACCTGTCTCCTGTTCTCAATTCAGCTTCTGTTGCTGAATTGCTTTTCAATGGGCAACACAACTAATTACATGATATTTTAGACCAGTCATGCATTGTGGAAAAATTTGAAGCCATTTTTCCTACAAAAGTCCTCTCGTCTGTATCAACCTGGTGAAATTAGTTTCTGCACCAAATATGTTAACCTCTTTGAGTTTTCAACCTGATATTTTTGGCTTCTAAGAAACTGGCACCATCCTCTTATAAGCATTTAACATTAGTACTGCTGCAAATGAATTGGACATTATGCCAAATAAAGCTACCCGGTTTTACAAATCAAAGACAACATTTAGACTTTGGGGTGTGCGCTGTGTGTGTTGTTACTCAAATAATTTTGTTGTATCTCACTAATATCTCCATATCTACCTTTAGTCATCGAAGAAGGACAACGCGTCAGAGGGAGCAGGGGATACAGGTAGTTCAGAGAAAGCAGATGCAGAGGGCAGCAGTGATGAGGATGAAGGGACCCTGGTCATTGACGAGAAAAACGAGAGGGGAGGAGCTAAGCGAAAAGCAGAGGAATCCACAGAGGTGAGATTTACCCGTCGAGTCTGTCATCAAAAGTCGAGCGCTTCATAGTCAGTTTATAGTAAACAGCACTCTGACACTTGTCAAAACTTTTTGTAAGGCATCTCCCAAGCGGCCGAAGGACACAGAGGCGGAAGGGGACTCTAAAGTAGACATCAACAAGTCCAACACAGAGGCCAAGCTCAATGATGTGGCTGGACCCAAGGCAACTGCTCCCTCCTCACAGAGCGAGTCAAAACCAGAGGCCCAGGAAAGCGCTCCAACAGCAGATAAGGTGAGATGCGCTTGTTAGTAGTGTATGGTTGTTTTTACCCGGGAAACATCCTATTTTTATTTAATGTGAGCTTGAAGGGCAATTCTGATGTTTCTGCAGATTTTACCCTCCAAACTGCAAAAGTGCCATAATATGATTGATAAAATATTCTGTTAAGTATGAACATTTTGAGGACCATACAAAAAGTAAATGGATAAAATAGTGTGTGTATGTTTCTGTAATAATTCCTCTAATTGCTCTTAACTCCACTTCTCTCTGCAGCCTGTGACAGACAGCGCTTAACGTCAACTCACAGAAGAAAACCAAGAACCTTTTGACGCTTTTCTCTGGAATTCAAGCATCAACATGATTACCTGCAGGATGCCAGATTTCAGCTGTTTAATTAATAGGAGAATTCACAAAAAAAAAAAACTAAGCGTTTGTATCGAGACAAACAAATCCTCATTTGCCATTTTTGGGATATCATATATCCTAGAAACAAAAAGTTTGCTAATCTGATTTCAAACAATTGAAATGAGCACTTTAAGGCTCGTTTATAAATGGGATTTTGGTGTGTATATATTTTTTATTTCTAAGTGCAATTACATAATTACAAAGACTGAATGCTAGGTGTCAAAAACATTTTTTTTTCAGTTTAGAGGGAATAAACACTGAATATATATAGTAAATTTTAAAAAAGGAAAATGTTTTAACCACACAAAAAAAGATTAAAACTCCTATTTGATGGTTTTAAAACATAGATATTGTACAGAAATAAGAACAAACTGTCACCCATGATCTCAGCTGTAGTTCATAAAGTAAATGTTTTACTTCCATTTGTGTCACCTAGCTTCTCAGCCTCATCTTAAATCTTATATTCAGCTGTTGGATACATGAGGAGTTGCACTTTCAGAATGTTTTGGTTTTTTTCTGCCCCATTAATCATTGTCTAGTTCACTGTAAGATGTTTTTATGCAACACAGGTTTTGTTGCTTTGGTGTAGTGTATGCTTCATTGCAGGTGACCAAATTACGTGATTTAATTTCACCAGACTGAATATGTAAAGCCCATTTCAGAACTATTTTAGGATCTAGAACAGTTACTTGTTAAACCCCTCTGCAACTTTCTTCAGCTGATGGCTGTGCATTATCGAAAGTAGACATTCCTGATAGTTGTGTCAGAGCTCGATCTAGAAACTCTTAATGTCGAGCTGGAGTTGTGGCAGTTTTGGGGGTAAAAGTTTATCGTCACCACATTTTTCTGCATAAATTATCTGGCAAAATATCAAATCCATCAACTCTTAGTTTCCTGTTATTATATTTTCTTAATTAGCTCACCTGATTGCTGCCATTGCTTGATACTGGAGATGTAATTGTGAAGCGTTCAGTAATTGGTTGTACCAAATATGTTTCTTTTTTCAGGTCTGAAATATATTGCTGACATTGTTAATGCCAACATTTATGATCTTAACAAATTGAGAAGTGAAGTGAGGAGAATCTACAGAGTGAACCTTTCCAAAACTTCTTTACTGGAATATGAGTCTGTTTTACTTTAATAGTATTATTTTGGCTGTGAAACAAAGTTGTGATGTTTTAAAGATGTGTTTTTGTTTTGACATTTGTTTAGACAACATGTTGTTCAAAATGTGGTGTTACTATTTTTCCACTGTAGGTAATTTTTAAGGTTCCAAGTTTTTACAAATGCTAGACCTGTCACCATGTTACTTGGATGTAATTGTCATCGCTTCAGTGTTCTTTCCTGTATTTGGCAACATGAGCCCACAGTTAATCAAATGACGAACCTAAGGGAAATCTCAGCTTTTAAAAAGTGAAAATAACTGCGACTGCTGCATCTAAGATGGCTTATACCCACCTGCACTGCACCACTGATTTCAAACTACAACGGTGGCCCACTCAAATCTTGAAATCCATGGGTATAATTTGGCATTAAAGTGTGATTCTTGGTTTGGCTTACTCTGTTGCTTTTGGAAGCTCTCATTCATCTTAATCTGCTGCTTAGTTTACTGTTGTAGTTGCCGGTCCATTTAATAAAAATGTTGAATACAAAAAAACTTGATCTGTCATGTTTATATTAAAAAATTAAAGTAAACCCTACTTGTTTATTGTAGATTAGAGATTTCCTCAGTCTGCAAAAGCACTAGTCATTGTGTTCCTTTTAACCAACACAACTATCTACAAATTATTTATATATATATATGTATGTGTGTAATTTTTCACTGTTACAAATGTATGAAACATACTATGGCATCGTGTGTGCGCGCGCGCATGCACTTGTCACAACTAATTTGATCCCAGAAGAGCCTTGCGGCACTGTTTGGGGCTTTAGGCTGTGATAGCTGAACTAGATGTGGTGTTATGTAACATGTCAGCTTTGAATGGGGTTTGGTTTAGTATGTGTTCTATAAAATATATTGTTTGGGAGGTGATGTAATGTTTAAAGTCCACGTTCATTTGTCCTTTCCATAATATCCATGAGCTTCTGGACTAAAACCTTTTCAAAGTATTGATTTGTAAATGTTCTCTGTGAGAGCTGGTACATAAGATTAATGACTGCTTCAGTGTGCTTACATGTATGATTGCAGGTTTTCAGAAACCAGTCTCGTGGTATATGGGTGCTATAAATATCTCTGAGCCTTGCCGCAGTATTACTACAGAATGGCTTGCAATAACTCTCACACTGTATCTGTCTTCATGGATGCTCCCAACATGAAATAAGGGCCTATTTCAACAGTCAACCATTGAACTGTAGTGGTAAACACATTGAGCTTTGTAAATAGTTTTACTCAAAACTTTGCCAAACCATCTTAAATCCATAGAATGTCACAGTTGCAAATGAGCATGAAAATCTTTTTTTTAATTCAAAATATATTTCCATTATATTTATCATCAAAAACAGTAAAGGAAAAAATAGGTTGAACAAGTAATTGGCTATATACTTCTAGTTTTTCTGTAATTTTAGAGCAGGAAATGTCTTAAAAAGTAAAAACAATGACCATGGGTACCTATTCTTTGAAAATTAATTAAAATTATGACACTTGCTATAAAATGTTTTTATATTCAAAAACACTATGATATCTTTTATTTATATTACAGTAAATCCAACACCAAACCAAGGCAAAATAGTGTGAATTAGTCCATTCTGTATTGACCATAAGTATTTTTTTTTAAATCAAAGGCACTAAACCTTAGATACAGTATTTCAGTCACTTGTAGGTTATGGATATAAAATACAGAAAGCTATAGTAATACTATAAAGCTGGAAAGAATATAATATTACACCACACTTCACACTGCTAAAACACACTCCCAATTCACAGCAACATTTATACAGTATTCAAAAGAAAAGAAATTGTATTTCTTTTTCCTTTCATTCTGGTGCGGTAATTAGAAATGAGGTTGCAATACAAGTTGGACACATGCCGTAAAATCTCCGCCTCTCACTTCCCCATTTCCATAAACAGCCAGCCAGTAGAAATTGTTGACAGCTTCAGGTACCTTGGCATCACTATGTGCAGTAAACTGAGTTTTGATCACCACATCACAGACATCCACAGACGCTGTCAACAAAGACTTTTTGCCATACATAAACTCAGGACTCTCTCTGTCAAACCACACCTAATGCTTCTCCTGTACCGTAGTATCATTGAGCTCATTCTCTTGTACTTTGCTACCTGCTAGTTCACCATGCTCTCTCTCACCAATAAGGAATGAGTTTCTTAAAATCAATAACACTTCCTCCAAAATAATAGGTCTTTCAACTCCCAACCTGTCAGCCCTCATTAATACTGCCACTGCTCGCAGAGCAACTACCATGGTATAAAATCCCAGCCACCCTCCTAAGTCATGCTTCACCCTTATCCCATCTGGCCGTAGATACAGACAGCTGCTCTACAAAAAGGCACGCTTTGGGAAAAGTTTTGTACCCTGCGCTATAACAGCGTTAAACTCACAGACAAGTTAATGTCGTCACTCCTATGTTATATGTGTAGATATGTGTACATTTTTTGTATATGTTTACTATGGGTAGTTTGTGTGTAGTATTCAAGTTGAAGGTAACCTTTGTACAGACTGTGAAAACAAATTCCTCCTCTGAGAACAATAAAGAATGAATGTGAATCCTGCTCACCTGGGTGAGTGGTTGTATTGTACCTTGTATTAAAGGACAGTGTTTTGTTTTTAAAGGTAACAATTTAGCAAGACCATAGACTGAGCAAGACAGACTTAAATTCCATTCATTTCCCCATTGATGCCATACATTAGCTCTTCCTAGTATTGCTGGCCTTTCTAGTATGTGTTGTCAGTTGTAGATGTCGTGCTGTATTGATGCTTTGTTGATGCTTGTATGGTGTTCCTCAAATGTACTCACAGTGTCAGGACAATTCCTGTGCAATAGCCCAGTAACTCTGTCTCTAATCAGCCACCTGTTTACTGGTTATTACTTACTATTTATTCACCATTCTCTATTTCAGTGCTGTTCACACTGTGTCATACTGTATATACTACATACCTATACACCTACCTCAGGTCATAAGGTCATAGGTTTTATTTATTTTCTCCAGCATCCTTTGCACTATGCTCCATCACACTGTGTACATGTATGCATGTATGTGTATGTGTACCTGTATATCATATCCACCTTCAACATGTACATAATGAGAATAATAGTTTACTCTTGCATCTTTGCACTCTGATCACTGCACTATTTGTCAATATGTCTATATTGTTTTGTTCATAGTGTGTATATTAGCGTTGTCTATACTGTAGTTGTGTCTGATTTTATTTTATTTTATTATTATTATTATTTTATTATTATTTTATTATTGTGTTAGGTACAATCCTGAGTCAAATTCCTCATATGTGAACACATACCTGGCAATAAAGCTGATTCTGATTCTGATTCTGATGTAAGTCGCTTTGGATAAAAGCCAAATGATTAACGTGCATTTAAATTCCAAGATAATGTTGGAGTGATCTTACTAATACCCCTCTTATTTCATTTTGACTCAATGATAGTAGACTTCCTGTAAACCTTTTATGGTTTTAATACACTCAAGTACACGGATAAAGTACAGTGAAGGTCATCTTGCAGTCAGTGGCCTGCAGCCTACCCTGCAAATCAATAAATGCGCATGCGTGTAGCTTAGTCTCACCCTCCTGTCCACAAGGGGGCGCTGTCTGCTGATGTTGTTCTCGGTGCTGTTACATGTGACATTGACATCAACAGAGGGTAGGAATCTTTCTGCACGTTATGTTCCTACCTCGTTTTTTTGTTAAACATAAAAACTTGAGCTACGGTTTATTTGACAAGAGATATAGTAATAAGATTTTGTTGTTTTAAACGTTAGCATAGCTTGTGTTGAGACAGAGTAATGTTAAGGGAGACTAGCCACCTTTTAAGCTAATATGCTAACCTTGATCAATTTTATCCCTGCAGCACAATGAGGCTGACCGCTCTCCTGTCGATGGCAGCCAGGGTTGTTGTGCCCAAAGATTTCCGCTACGGCACCAACAGACCGTGGACTGCAGCTTCTAAGAGATTGAATCCTCCGGGGAAGAAGAGGAGAAAGGTGTTTGTGGAGCCTTTAGCACCAGAGGACTGGTCCTTGCTCAGAGGGGACACAGTGAGTAATTCTCAGGATTTAGGAAACTCAGTTTAAGTCCCAAATCTTCATAAGCAAGTCATTTGTGAGCATATGAGTCGTTAAGGTCACGTAATGTTGAGCATTATAATGATAAAGGATTTGGGCATTTTTCCTTAAATGCTGTGGTAAAGGTTGAGCGTTTCAGCATATAGTAGTAAGGGTTGCGAATTGCAACAAATGGCTCACTAAGCATTCACTTGCTCCTTGGATTTTTTATATACAGTCTATGGATTAAATACGTACTTTGTAATAACTGTATTTCTAATGGCAGTAAAAAAACAACTTTGTACATTTTCTCTAAGAGGTTGTAAAATATATCAATTTAAGTTCTAAATCCAACAACAAAAAGGCTGTGAAAACTGTCAACATATAGGTGTGTTCCTCTATTTGTCCAAATTTCACAAACCAGAAGATCTGCACTACTACTACTTAATTCTTTGTACGTATTCAAATAGGTTGCAGTTCAACTAGTGATGAAACATGCTCTGTAGTTTGTCCATTTGGGCTACTGTAGAAACATGGGGGCGCAAAATAGCAACTTACATGTAAGAGGACCTGCGGTGTATGCAGATGGCTCATTCTAAGGTAATGAAAACAGTTCATTATGTAAGGTCTTTATCACCACTGGAAACAGTTATGGATATTATATTGCATTTCTGTCAATAGAGCCCCAGAAATATTACACACCGGACCTTTTAAGTGTTTTACGTAGCCGAGACCATGTTCATTCACTGCATAGACCTTATGATTAAATATTTTATGAATATGCCATCCCTGTTCTGAGATTTTACCATTTCTGTCTTTTAGTTTAAAGTCAAGTCTTTATCATTAAAAGTAATATGTTTTCCATAAATGATGAAAGAAGATCCCTCCTCCCTTTTTTATTTGTTAGTACAACTTCAGTTATGTATCTGTTTGTCATGTTTTTCCTCAGGTTGAGATTCTCGCAGGGAAGGACAAAGGAAAGCAAGGAAAAGTGATCCAAGTCTTCAGACACAGGAACTGGGTTATGCTGGAGGGGCTGAACACTGTAAGGAAGTGATATTTCATATTTCTCTAAGAGGAAAACAGATGGAAATGCTTAAAGGACATTTTGGCTACGTTCAGACTGCAGGCCTTTATGCTCAATTCTGTTTTTTTCCCCCAGATTTTTTTTGTTTAACAGTTCACATTATAGTTTAAATGTGGCCCATATCAGACTCCAGTATGAACTGTCCGCGGCCTGAAAGTGACCCGCATGCGCAGAAGAATAACACGATGTCACATGCAGGACGCTGTTGCAGGCTACAGAAGTAAACAAGGAGCAACATAGCTCCGGTTAACTCACGGGAGACTCCTGTTTTCATTGTCCTTTCACAGGTCATATTTTCCTGAATTATGATAAGTGTTCACAAATTTCTGTTCTTTTCATAACGGTTTCTGGTGCTGGACAACGCATCTGCCCTACAACTCACTCCCTCTCTCCCTCTCTCTCGCTCTCTCTCGCTCTCTCTCCCCACTGTGTCTGCTCAGACAAGTAGAATGCACATAACTCAGAAGAGAGCTCTTGGTCTGGTAGATTTTAGGTATAAGAAAGGAAATTTGTGAGCAGATGATAGCGAGGTAGAGAAGGAATAGAGCCAAATGTTTAATAATGGCTTTTTGTGGAGCTTTTTAGTTAAAGGCGGCTCCGTCTGCAGCAGAACTGCTGTTCCACAGTGACGTCAAAGTCGCATCTAATGCGACCTGAGTGTCCAGACTTTGGTCGGATTTAAAAAGATCCAATCTGTATCTGATTTGGACCACATATGGAAGTGGCCCGATTCCGAACTGGAAAAGATCAGGTTCCATGTGACCTGGCCTGTTCACACTGTCAGATCAGATCCGAGTCACATATGGGCAAAAAAAATAATTTTTTTGGGTCACATTGGCCTGCAGTCTGAACGTAGCCTTAGTTTTACACTTCATCTATCCACTAATTCAGTCATTTGATAAAGTCACTGTGTGTCTAAAAAGAAAATTATAAGCAGTTTCAACATTACATCTGTTCTTTCTACTTCTTTCTAGAGTGCTGGTACTTCAACATACACTTAAAAAAAAACATAGAGCGATGATTTTGCCAATCATTTAATTTCACCAAAAAGTTAACAGATGTTTTCAAGGTCATTAATTTGTGCCAGTGTAAAACACCATGAATATATATTTTAGCTCCACCAGATGGAGCCAGTGTCTCTGGTCAGGGTGCAAAGTTGCTGACAAAGTGCACCATAAAAAGCCATTTGGCCACCACCTGTTTGATGTTTAAAGTCGGAGAACTGTGAACAATTGTTTTCTGTCTTAGCATCACAGGTATGTTGGAAAAACCAGGGATTACCGTGGGACCTACATTGCCAGTGAGGCTCCTATTTTGCTCCGTGATGTCGCCCTCATTGACCCCTCAGACAGGTACAGTAAACCTGGCTAGTCTGCAAGATTAAAATCGTGGCTATGCACGGACCTTAACAATAGCTGAACCACAGGTTCGCACTCAAACTGAGATCCTGGTGTTATTCTGAAAAATATATTCTAGTAAAAAACACTTAAGTGTGACCAACAGAGAGTTTGTTTAAACAGTCTGTTTGAGAGGTTGTAAAATGTTTAGCCAAGTTAGCAAAGAAAATAATCTGTGTCGTAAAACACTTTCTCAAATTTTTTGGTAAATATTTGTGCTAATATTTACGACTGCATCTGTAATGATTGTTGCTCTAGTTTATGTTTGGTTTTCATTCACACTACCTTTGAAGATAAATGTCATAAAATAACAATCTTTAAACTACACCAGATATCAAAAAAATAGTTACTAATTGAAGATAAATACAAATCATCCTCGGTTTCCTAGCAGACTAATTGTGAAATGCTGATATTGATCTTCTAGGAAGCCAACTGAGGTAGAGTGGAGATTCACAGAGCAGGGTGAGAGAGTCAGAGTTTCTCTCAGGACGGGTCGAATCATCCCAAAACCTGTTGTGGAGCGACGAGATGGCATCGTGCCACAGCAGTGGAAAGGTAAGTGTGTCTTTGTGTGTTTTGATTGGAGGATGATTCTTTTTCAGTATTCAGTTTATTTCACGAGTATCCAAGAGTCAGCACATTAAACTGGCTGCTATTGATTTTTCCATCCTGTGCAGACTCAAATCCTAAAAATAGGTTTTTGAGTGATGCGCTTTGATTGTTTCACAGTGGAAGAAACACGTTGCAGCCACGTTAAGTTTTAACTTAACTGTGCTCCCTGAAGTCCGGGGTATGCTTGAAACCAGCTAGTTGTACGACATGGTGTCACCACATCACAGGGCAAAGGAGCTGATAGTTTTTTACAAACACCACACTCATAGAGAGGGGTGAGATGTGATTAATTGTTTAAATAGGGAAAATGCTGCACACTTTTGGTTTCTCAAAATGTGACTGAAATTGTTAAAAAAATTAAAACTTGAGGGAGAAGTTAAAGTATTTTTTGCAGACGTGAATTAGGAAAAAATGATTTGGCCTGATTGTTTTACAGAGGAAGAAACGTGCATTGCTTACACATCATTCCTGTTTAAATATTTTCCTTATGTTATGTTCACAGTTAAAGATATTTCCCGATGACATGGTCATTGCCTAAAGCAGATACATAGGCATTGTTAAAATTGTCTGTCTAAAAAAAAAATATGGTTTCAGATCCCGGTGCCTGTTCAAATTTATGCTTTTTCATGTTTATGCTATTCAAGTTGTATGTATTTCTGTACGTGCTTAATTTTTACTTCTGACCTCACAGATGGTCCCAAAGACACCAGTCCAGAAGACACTTTAGAAAAGACCTATGTACCATCTCTGAAAACCCTGGAGGAGGAAGTCATGGAGAAACTAGGCATACAGGAGAACAAGAAGCACCGAAGGTCCTACTGGTACTGAGAAGGGAAATCGGAGACACTCGAGCCCCATTGTGCTATCCGGTTTTCACAGGGATTATAAAGACACCATGTTGTGAAGGGAGTCCAGCTGAATGATGAATCAAAAACAGACTGTATGAGGATACCATGAGTTTGGCTTATGGACTGTAAAATACTAGTGCAACATGCATATTATTAAGGAACTTTTTTTATTGCAAACATGTAAGGTGGGGAAACAGACATGCAACAAAGCTGATAACAAACCTGCAACTTAAATGTTTCCTGAATGGGTGCAGGTTCAGTTATTGTTATCTGTTTGTTTATTTGTAATTTTGTGAATAAATGTCACAAGTAAACAAATACAACAATGGCTTATATTTTGCTGTATACTGGAACTGTGCAGTTCAGTTCAACTGAGCGGTTTAGCCTCTTTTAGCTTGTTTTTTGTTATTGTCATTTGTTATTATTGCACTTAGAAACATCACAATAAACACAACTCCAAATGAATTATAATGTTGCCCTGCAACTGTTTGCTAACAGGTTTTCCATATCAAGTGGCCACAAGAAAAAAAATCAATGAATGTAGGTTTAGGTTTCCAGAAGCTTAAAGGTTTGGCTTTGACACAATAGCATCAACATAACACGTAACTTGGGACTTGAAAATCAAATTCTCCAGATATTTCCCACACTAAGCAAATACTCGAAAAAACACTCACTGAGCAGGAATAAAACATCAAGTAGATAAGAAACTTCTGAAAGCAGCATTTTTAGCTAAGATAACCATATTAGAGTAAGCTTGTATTTGAGCAAACATGAGAACAGTAATGACTGAATAAATTACTTGGCATATGCTTGGAAAGGTATCATTATTCTTGGTGTTGGCAGGGTTCATAATAATAATCATTGCAGCCTGTTTGGATTATTCATAAGGCTGAAAATAGTCATATTATTTTACAGAAGCCCAGACATCCTGCTCTCAAAACCCTAAACTCTTTAGACAAATTAGACTCTCTTTCCTATGTGTAGAGTGGAGAAGGAAACTAGGAGGAGTCGACACAGACGGGATAGTTTCAACAAAGTTCTCACTCACCTCATTTGACTTTTTATTCACTGGCAGGGCGTGTTAGTCATGTGATGTGGGACTGTTTTTGGATTAGGTTTTAAATATGACCTCACCTATGAATTTATGATCAAGTTAGTTCATCTTTATGATATAAAGTTACAAAAATATATGGTCAATTCAAAACAAACTCAGATGTCAAAGTGATATCTGACTGTGAGTGTAGTCATTAATTTGTTCTTTACATTAACCATCTTTTGTGATCAGTTGTGAGAAAAATGTTCTTCAAATAGTTGCCTACATGTACATCTAGCTTAGGTGTGTCGCTCTCCTGTAAGTGACCTACAGGGCCAGTTCATTCTCCCAAAATCAATCCCTGTTATAACCAAAGCAAAAAAAAAATTCAAAGCATTTGAAAAGAAAACACATTCTCACATTCGCCTTTCTCCTGTAAGGTAAATTGTGAGGGTGAAATTAAGATTAAATTTAAAGGTTCAGTGTGTGAAATTTTAGACGATCTATTAACAAAAATGCAATATAATATACATAACTATGTTTCCCGTGGTGTATAAAGACCGGATACAATGAACTGTTATGGTGTTATTACCTTAGAATGAGCCATTTCTTTCTGCATACACCGCGGGCCCTCCACGTTTCTACAGCAGCTCGAATGGACAAACTGCTCTTCAGAGCGCGTTTCGTCACTACATTAATTGCATACAAAGAACAACAACATTTAACGTTAGTAATAGAAGTCAACTGGTTTATTAGAAGTCAGAAGAGAAGAGAAATTTGGACAAATGGAGGGCCCGCATGTATTATTTAGCACAAAAACAGAGCATGAGCATGTCGGACACTGTAGCTTCTCCTGCACGCTTGGAATTATCAGAATATTTTTTCCTCCTCAGATCTTTATTGCACTAAGAGAAATAACGTGTATATGGGTCATAAAGAAGTATACAGAACATTGATTTGTGCAAACTCACATATTGCATATACATATTTTGCATACATGTAAGTTTAATATGGTTACAACGGTTAATTTGCTGTCCATGTTGAGTGAACTAGATGTCTGCCTGTTGATTATGCTCTGATAATGCTAATCCATCTGTGTAGTAGCGGCAATGTTGATTCCACATTCCGACTTAAGAGCACATGAACACACATTGAAGTCAGAACAACGACTTCACGACTCAGAAATGGGACCATCCGAGGAGCATGTGAATTCTCTGTGAGCTGCTGGTTGCAATTCGCAACCCTCACCACTAGATGCCACTAAAACCTACACACTTAATCTTTAAATTAAGCATTAATACGTTCAGAATTCTCGCTTTTGGAAATATGCTAGCTAGCTATATCGAACAGATAATATTAATTAATAAATGTTAATATTTTTAGTTAAAGCTGACGTATTCCTGCTAAAACAAAAAATCTAAATGTCTATTGAAATGTTAAGATATTTTTATATTCACGTGAGCCAGCTGGTTTTCCTTGTTTGTCCCCCAACATCGTAAAATTGCATTGTCTTGCTGTGGTGTATGACTTTTCAACAACCTCACCTTGTTAGCTGAGTTTGGCTGTTCCTCACCCAGTTGTATTACTCCTACAACACTGTTTCAGTTATTGTGTTTCAATCTACATGTTGAATTGCTGATCATTTGCACCTGTTTGGTATAATTGCTGACTTGAGCAAGAAAATCTATGAAAGACTGTGCAAGTGAACCTAGAATAATTTATGCTGTTTTGAAGGCAAAGGGTTGATTTAGTTATTTCTGATGTTCACTCACTTTGAATTTTGTTAACTGATAGATATATCTAGTATGTTTTTTGCTTTTTTTAAAGCATTCTTACTTTACAGCATTTTTCCACACCTGCCTATAACTTTTGCACAGCACTCTACATATGCAGGGTTTTGTGGTTCTCAAAACACCTTTACAGAAACTGACATGATCCCCTGGTACCTGATATGGACTGCAAAGGTGTTCAGTTGGAAGGACACCAAGGTTAAAGTGTATTTTATTAGCTTAAGTAATTTACTGTAATGCCTAGAGTGGCAGTACCTCAAATGTTAACAAAAAGTAGTGCTTTATTGGTCACAAAATTGCATGGCAGTTTGGATTAATGTGACCATAAATAATTTGTCAAGCACAGGCTTTTTTCACAGCAGACATTTTGACTTGTCATAGCAGGAAAAGCACAGGTGTTAGTAATAACATTAACACTGGCTCTGTTGTATTCAAGTGTTTCAGTAAGACATGGCAGTGTGACAGTGAGAAAGCATGCACAATGTCAAGAAGCTAAATAGAATTCAGCCATCATTAATTTATTATTTACACCTGGGCTTTTCCTACTGTGTCAAAATTTCCTCTGTGAAAAAGGCCTATTTGGAGACGCATGTTGCCTTTATTGCGTCTCAGGGGTTTGGAGACTTTACCAACCTGAGGAGCGGTTGTATTCTGTAATTACAGAACATATATGACTTCAAATATAATGGATATATCAATATTTCTATCAGAATTATATCCTGAGTGGGGTGTGGAGAAGGTTTTTAAACCACATTTATTACATCATGTAGGTACATGAAATGTACTGAAAATTTTACTGAACATTGTAATTTTACTGAACATTGTAATTTTACTGAACATTGTATTTTTCACTTTTAAGGGTTGCCATAGCAACACTCCAATGTAAAAAAAAAAATTAAAGCCCTTTGTAGCTATGAATATCATGTTTGATCTGTATCTATCAAATGGATGCTCAGTCTTCTTGAAGCTCACCCTCAGCTGTGCATTTATCTGTGATATTTGAGGGAGGCGGACTATGAAGCGAATAAAATCCCTTTTTCCTGGCTGGTTAACCACGAGTATGGATTTACTGAAATAGCGGGTTCACTAGTTGCCAGATCTCCAGCTGCAGAAGTAACTAACTTTGTTGCCAGGCAGTGACACAAAAAAACGATGTGTCACAGATAACATAATTGCGTCAAAATTTCGCAGTGGCTCTCCATACCCTAATTTCTGGTTAGTGCTGTATAGCATCATGCTGAAAGCATGGCAAGTCGTCGGTTTGGCCGGTGAGTGGATGAGTGCTGCAGTTTTCCCAGACACGTCCCTTCTGAACCAGTTAGCCTCTGCCGCTTTGCATCCAAGAGGGAGTAAAAGCAGCCAGTCAGCGGAAACATGGTTTTGAGGTTTTGCTTTTATGGAAGGAAAAATGATTCAAAGGCTGGTTGTCTCTCCTGTCGTTGCATGAGTGTTGTATGGATTTCAGTCTGGGATTACAGCAAGGTGAAGTGTAATGTTGGTGAAGTGGAACCTTTGTATTGCTTCATTTGTCTTCATTTTTTTTTCCATTTACACACAAAGCACAGATTTATGGCCGTCTTATAACTTGTGATGGGTAGATGAGTTTTAAGAATGCCCATCTTTTAATTTCTACTTTGTGGTAAGTTGACAGCAATTCTGGTAACCCAGTTAAAACCACTGAACATGACTCAGAAGAATTAAGAATGCATAAAAATAAACTTCAGGCTCTGTATTATTGCTGAGTCACATTGGCCTCTCTTCCAAAAACTAATGAATCTCACCCGGTGGTGCTGGCTGCACGTGTCAGAGTCGAGTTCACCAACAAAGGATTTTGTTTGTTAATCTAAAGTCATATCACAGCATTCTTTAAAAGCCACTTAATTTGTGTTAAATATGTGCTTGTAGTCTCTCTTTCTTCACATTGTTGACTTTGTTGGTTTTGTTTATAAATAAATAAAGACTTCAGAAGCTCACTCCTGCTTCAGTGACATTATAATCCCATTCACAGAATCAGAGGAATTTGTGATGCCTCGAACATCTCCAGAACATCTGAAGACACTTTTAAACTAAATTTGAGTGTTGCTCTTGACTCACTTGATGATCTAAGCTCAGCTACAATATAATGATAGTGTCTAATTATAGGCTGGTTGTTTGAAGACTGCTGGAAAATGTAACGTTAGCTTGTACGCAGGTCTGAGGCATGGCTTGCATGCGTGTTTGACTGTGTTTGGTCTAATTTAGTCGCTCTCAGTGGATTCTTGCATATGACCTCAATATATTATGCTTAGGAGCTGAAAAGGAAGGCAGAACACTTTTCTTTTCTGACTGTAATTCCCTCATCTAGACTTTATTTATGGGTTTTATGTTCAGTTTAATTAATTCACTTAATTAATGCAGACCCAAAATACTCATTTCAGTGGGGACATGGGAAACAGACGTTTACATTGCCAGAGCAAGTGTGAAACATGTACATAAACAGAAGAATTGTACTATTTAAAATAAAATATATGTGTTATATGTGTAGCATATAGTCTCAGGTATTGTATAATTGTCATTTAACAATTATACAATACCTTCATTTAACAATTATACAATAATTGTAATCAACCATTTTGGAGAGGAAGGTCCGTTGACATCAGTGGTTGAAAGTGTAAATATATTCTGTAGGCTACCTAAGAAAAGGCATCCATACAACAGTAGACTAGAAGTATAAGTGTAGCTAAAGTACATAAAAACTGTACTGAAGTGCATATATTGAGTAAATGTACTTGGTTACTTTCCACCACTGTTTAAAACACACCTTAAATACTTCAAATCAACACTGTCTGCTTTCTATAAAAGATATGACTTGCAAGAACCTTCTCACATTAAAAAGCTATTATAAATATTCTCTTGAGAAAAAAATCTCATCACATCTCAGTAGCTGTTCTGGAACTTTAAGTCAAATCACATCTAGATCAGCAAATGGGGTTTGCCCAGTTGTCAAGAAATTGTAAATGTTCAAACTTTCTTTTTTTCCCCGTGGACTTCTCATCCCTGCTGGACCCAAGTGAGACTAAGTAACTTTGGCTGAAGCAGCAGCCGGTATGGCCACAAGAGGTAATTACAGGACGACAGCACGGTGAATTTCCTTTCCTTAACATTCTCGAGTCAGTTGCTATAAAGACATCACAGGTGACTTGAATGAGCTAAAATGTTGTGGCACAGAAGCACAAGTAGAGCGGAGCCAGCTGACACATACATGTCATTTACACAGAAATGTATTAGCTAAAGTGTGTTAACATTAGCTACCATAAGCTACCGGACATACCAGGCCAAGTTGGGTTGCAGCAACAAAACCCCTGAGTGTTTTGAACTGAGCAAGAATTTGTTTTATAGAAAGTTATGAGGTCGCGTCTGAGCTATCCTCTGTTCCACTAGTTTTCTATTACTCAGTGCAATCTCGAAAAAGCAATGTGGTACTTATGGCAGAGTAACGTGTTTCATCCATATGCATAAAAATTCACCAACACTGACCTGTAAAGTCATTCTTTTCCAATATTTTTTGTGTGTAATCTCTCTCTGTCCAGCTGTTATTAAAACCATGTTGTTATAGCAGAAGATTGTTTCCTTTTACATTTACCCTTTTATGCATGTTCTTTATTATTATTATTATTATTATTATTATTATTATTATTATTATTATTATTATTACATATTTATTGTGTTTTTTATCCTTAACCTTTTCCTTCTTCAATACTCCTAGTTAGTTAGTCTGTCCACATTTACCAGGGTTGAGGTCAGAGCTGTGAGATTGTTTTGGTGTTTTCCTTTCTTGCTGTTCCTCTCCTCTGCTCTAACGTGCATTTAAAGATGGGAGAGGATCTCTGGTCCCCAAAACATAGAAACCTAGACCGTGTAAATGATTATGCAGCCCTTTGCTCAGGGCCAGACGTTGTCCTAGGAGACAGAACCTCTGGTCCAGCTGATTTGTGTTTTAATACTGCTCTGCTTATTCTCTTTTATTAATAAATTCTTAAAATAGAATAGAATAGAGAATACCACTTTATTGTCCAGCCAAGGCTGGAAGATTGTCTTTGGTCTGACCAGACCTATAAAAACATCACTATACAAACATGGGTATATATAAACATACCAACACCATATCACATCGGTGCCGTACATCTCTCCGCCCATCACATCACATTACTGCAGTTTAACCCATACAGACTGTGTACAACATATAAAAGACTCATCGACTTACCTATTCTGCCGAGCCGTAACGTTTAACTTGTCTGTGAGTCTGTGAAATGTTTGCTAAAGAAATATTAAATAAGCAATTATATTAGATTATTTTTCAAAAAAACTAGTGTATCTAAAAAGGCTTTATTCTAAAGCAGGATTTTTAGTTATTAGCGTTGCTTCAAATGTCAGTGGGTTTTTGAATGAGGTGAATGAGGTCTTCCTTGTGGAAGAAAACTCATAAGTTTTCAATTCTTTTCAAATTTTTAAAAAGAAGACTGGTTATAAATTCTTTTAAAAGTTACATTGTCTCACTTTAAGCTGAAGTCGTTCATTCTTGATCGAATGCTGTGGTTGAGAAAACAATCTCACAACAAGGCCAGATCTTTGCCACCAAGATATTCTCTTGTTTACCCCGCTCTACAGTTAGGTCAAAGGTCAGATGTCAGGAGCAGCTGTGAAACAGCACATTGAAGTTTCTGCTTTAAGGATGGCCTTCCTCTTCATTATATCGCCCTGCTGTTGAAGACAGATGACAGCAGAGATGCCTGACGTCTTATAGTGAGCATATAGCCTAGCTGCTGACTGGACTTGATTCAGTCTGGGTCACTGTGGCAGTCAGTCAAAGCTGGAACATAAAGTTGGACTGACTCATACCTCTGATCTTTGTCTGCTCTCTGAGCTTTGACATTTCCTTCCCAGACAGTCCTGCTGGTATTTGGGTGTCAGATTCCTCAGGTGTGAAGCACCAACCGCTGCTGCTGAGCCACAGGACAACCACTACAAAGCACCATTCACTCTGTCTGCAGCAGGCACAAGTAGCCTACACACTTGCCTTGAACTTATTCATCCTCTGCATGTATAAACAGGTGGCAAGATACAGTAGTCAGCCAAGAAGATCTCTGAATGCAAACTGTATGAAACTCCTAATGGGCACAGATTCAGCTTGGCCATAAACTCTATATATTACTGACTAAGATGACTGAGCAAAGTAGGCACCTGCTTCCCAGCGCGTCAGCTGGAAAGGTACACATGTCAATATGTTTTGAACAAAGTGCTTGTCAGATTGTTGAGCAGCTTCTTAACTCACTTCCTGCAGCCGTGTGTGCAGAGGTGAGGCAAAATTTTAATTTCTCTCTCAAGCTCTTTGAAAGCTCTTTTTTTTCAAACTACTCCCATCACTTTTTTTACCCCCCTTATGAATGATAATCCCTCCTTCAACATTGTCCATTTTAAACACCTATACACTTTTACATAGTACACATTACTAAATAACATTGTGCTCAATTTAATTTGTTTATTTGATAAGAAGATGCATAATGCACAAAAAAGCGGGTGGGAGGGAGGGGTTGAGATGTTATTAAAGGCTCCTCTTTGCTTAGAGCCCCCATGCAGGTTCATGTGGACAGACTGAAAATGTGTGCTTTATTGCGCTTCAGCTGCATTTAAATATAAACCTTTTGTGCTTGTTGGTTCACTCACAAAGAGACAAAAATAAATATTTCTCGATAAATAAATATCTTTGACTTTTTTGACTACTACACTGGATCATTCTGCTTTGAGTTCATTGGTTTCAGATTAAAGGCTGGTATCAAAAACACCCTTCTGACTGAACCATGAGCAGCTGCTGCTGTGGTCTGTCACACAGGGACTGTATGCAGGATGTGCAGGACTGTGCAAGATGCAGCAAACTACTAACTTCTCCAGTGCTGATACATGAAACGTTCTCCAAGGTGATTAAGAAGACCAATCGTCCACTTAATTGATGTAGAGGAAGTGTTACTGTAAGCTCCCTCTCCAGTAGCTATAGGTGACTGTGCTGCAATATCAGTACCTGCAGCAGCATCCGCACCTGGCTCTGTAATGCTGCTGCGCTGACTCGCCCTGTTTTATCCAAATGACGCTGAATGCATTTGTCGTTTCCCTGCAGGAAAAATTACCTATAGGTCAGTCTTCACTTCATAGCCTATAACATCGGTTATTTTAGATGTCATCCCTCCCAATCCCCCTTGACAGGCGTGCCCCATCGCCATCCCGATTGTTGGGTGAAAAAGTGGGCAGTTCAGGATTTCATATCTGGCTTCCCTTTCTCTCAACTCCCTCCTTTCTCTCCGAACCTCGGAGTCGGCCGGACACTTGTCCCAACTCCCTCATACCTGCGCAGATCATCCAGAGCCGCTTTCTCCCCAACAGGACAGTCGCACTGCAGCAAGCTGAGAGGAGCTGACGGAAAATACTTTTTACAGCCAAATCAAAGCATCCTGCATCAGCTGAAATGCTGCTGAGAACAACCCGGTAGGTTTTTGTTTGGGGTGTTGGGTTAATGACACGCAGTTGATGCGGTTTTATGACGTCTCTTTTTAAGTTATTTTAAATGCATAATGTCGTGGTAAATTATGGAGTCGTTTCAGAAAATGACAGTCTTTACCAGTTAATTGCATAACAGTACATGCTGTCTTCAGTGGAGGTCCTTAATTTGTGGTCAGTAGTTCATTTTCTCCCAGAAAATGTCATTTTGAGGAACTGCACGTTAAGTATAACTTTTTTAATGGGCTATTTGCTCCCCCACACACGCAGGCACTGTGTTTTAGCAGAGAATCGTCACCTTCAGCCCCCCTGATTGTTAAATGTTTGTGAATCATTGTTTTTGACACATGTGAGCATGAATATTGACAGCTATTTAAAACTGACTTACTTACATTTATAGAAAAACAACCCTTCTGTGATCCAGAAAACTTCTTTCTTTATTATTTAAATGCACCTTTTTTCTCAGATTAAGGCACATATGCTGCTGAAATGTTCATGTGACCTGCAGGAGACACAAGAGGATGCTTTTTGTCTTGAGTGCACATTTAGCCTCTTTCGTTCATTTTCTCCACCTCAGGGCTCAGGTGGAGGTTGTTAATGGACAGGTAGAGATAGATACAGGGCAAACTGAATGATGAAATAGCAATGGCTCTCTGGTCTGACATTAGTCAGTGTTGTACGTTAAACTCAAAGCACTGATATGGTTCTGTGGTCATTTTTGTACAAACATTTACAAAATATGTTGCAAATCTTAAGATAATTTTGAATTGGATAGTTGAGTGTTCATTCTCAACCATCAGGTACCAAAGGCAGATGTGCACAGTAATTTGTCTCGATGATTTGCTGCATTTTCACAGATCAGACTCATAACCTCAGCCATAATATTGACACTGGATGTCCGCAAATTTTACACGCTGTTGTTTAAAGTTGTTTTTATGTTCAGTCGACATTTTATTAATTGGGATGGTGTGCTACATGTTGCAGTGGCATGGGGAGGGTGACCTGATTAAATAGAGTGGTTGAAGCTGGAGTTGTTGTTAAAGATGAGTTGCACTAAGATGTTCCAGAAATAGATGCATATCTAGACTGCTTCTAAACTTCTGCATCATTTTAGCAATACATGTTCAAAATGAATAATAAACGAAATGGCAACTTATCTGACTATCAGGCAACACAATACAAATGTTAAAACAAATCTCAGAGTATCTATGCAAAAAGAAAGTACAGATTAAATCAGTCAGTACACTATCTGTTTTATAGTCCTTGGAAGAGAATATAAGCTTATTAACCAAAATCCTACAAAACCATATGGACGTTAAATTCCATAATAAGCCAGGGTTAGGCCATTTATTATTTACAGGCAGCTTCTTCTTGATGTGTTGTCTGACGAATGTCTTTTTGGTCTATAAAGGCAAGCCATGGACTGTGGTCAGTTGAGAGACTTTTCTTTATTCAGGTCTGAGATTATCTGTTTGAAAAGTCCTTTGACTCTGTGTGCGTTGAGATTTTAGTGAACATCTGCATTAGCGATTCAAATTTTGGCTACCATGCATGTGTCATCAGCATACATGAATTTGTGGGATCTGGGCCTGTATTTCTCATGCCTCTCAAAGAGCCATTTTAGTCTTAAGTACTGAGAATTAATGAAATTTAGTCCTACTTTCAAATGTAAGTATAAAAGCAACTTATCAAATTTTTTAAAGCTATGAATCAGTTATTTATGACAGCTCGAGACATCTCTTAAGCGGTTAGGAGTTGCCTATAGTGGCTTGTGATGGGACTAAGGAGACAGAGATGTGCATGAATATTTAAGGAGAGGAAGAATGTTTTTGAATTGTTTGACTGTTCACAGTTAATCAGAGGTTATTGTTTGGACACAGCAGGCATCATCTTTGTTAGCAAGTTGGCGAGGAACGTCCTCTCACTGTTTTCGGCTGAATTGAAGGTGGTGATGACGCAGCAATGCAAAGGTGATGACTTGGGGCCACCACAACCAATGAAATGCCAAATTGTCATGGAAACAATTATTCCACACATTGTCACATGTTTAATTGACTGCCCAACAATACTCAGTGTGGATTGTTGCTCTTTGAAAGGCGCTTTGTGCCATCAGGTGTCATCTAATAGGAGATAAAGGATAATGCTCATGTAACGAATTCACCATTCAATGTGAATTTATCTGAGAATATTCTTAAATAAGGAAACCTATTCAGGTATTGGTCCTTGCCTATGTTGTCATCCAAAATCACATTTGCAGCAGCACACTATCGTAAATCAGCTCTAAGACTGACTAAGAATTAAGACTTAGAACTAAGACATAAGATTTAGTCCAACACTTCACTTAAATTAGGACTGAGAGGCTTGATAACTAACTTTTAAGTGCAACTTTGAGCCAAGAATTGTTTTACACTTCTGAGAAATTCTGAGAAGCTTGATAAATACAGTCCCTGGTCATTTTGTTGTTTCATTTCTACAGAGATGAATGAAGAAAGAACTAATCCCAGTGCGTTTTAATCTGTCATCTTAAATGCACCTTTAATGTGTGCAAGGAGAATTCTTAACTTGTGGTTGTTCAATAGAAATTTGATTGTTGCTAGTAGAGAATGCTGCTCTCATCAAGCCATGGATAAAAAGCAGAAATAAGATATAAATACTTTACTCTGACAGTTACTTGACAGATTACAGCACAATAAAGACCAATGGGCTACATATTAAAATTAAAATATGACTTACATTGATATTGCTTGCAACTGTGACTACCACAAGTTGCATTAGTTGAGCCATTTTTGAAAGTACCCAGGTTTTTAACAGCCATTCATAAATCCATCACATCCAAGGTCAAGGTCAAGGTCAAGGTATATTTATTTCGTACCCGCAGGTAAATTTGTTTGGCAGATAAAAGAAAAAGAGTTCGGTCATCCCAAAAAAGAAACATATGAGACAAACATCCAACAAGTCCGCATGCTAAATACATCTGAATTTCAAAGTAACTACTGCGCCATATCAAAATCAAGTTGCACTATTAAAAACTCAATGTCTTAGATAGTAAAACTTTAGTAGTAATGTGTAAATTAGTTGCTGGAAAACATCTAGAATGCTGTTCAATCAAAAGCAACCAAAAATTCTAACAGTAAGTAACTGTGTAAGATCATGAGCTGGAGCATAACTTCCAAATATAACAACAATAGGGGGCCAAACAATACAGTTTATGTTGATACTAAGTGCGTTGTTTTACAAATATTTGTGTATCAGAGGGGAAATCTCGATTCTGTTTACCTAGCATTGGTTATTTAGCCAGTCTTTACATTTTGTAATTTGAGTTGTTATTTTTGTGAAATTTAATTTTTAATTTTTTTGTTGTGAAACAGCTAATATGCTAATATGTTAGCCAGCTAGCATTAGCTTTGTCAGTTAGTTCCGTTAGCTAACAGTTACACCGGGCAGTTACTGCATGTACATATTTTGTAACAACTAATCGTATCAATAAGAACTAGTTTCCTGTTTTAATGACGTTATGTGCAAATATCCACTTAGTAAAGACCTTATAACTAAGTTTTAACTTACAAATGGCTGGTGCCACCTGCAGCTTTAAAAACCTGTCAACCCCCCTCAAAGACAACTATTAGGCTGCCTGGCAATTGTCTAAATGTCTAAACTGCCACTTCCTCTTCTGAGTCTAATGAGAATATATGCTTTAGGTTGAGACATTACTAGCTACACCTTAAAAATATGATTTTGCTAAACTGTGTGCTATAGACCTCATCACCCCAGATCCTGTTTTAAATCTCCTGTTTGTCAGGGCACCAGTTTGAACTACAACTTGGCTGACACACAGAAATAACCGTACATGCAAGTCTTTGATCTTAGATTAGAAAATATCCTCCAGCTATCAGATAAATTGTTACAAGTGTATTGGGATTAGAAAACTGGAGAAATTTTGAGTCAAAGAAATCAAGAATAATGCTTGTAAGGCCTCTACCCTGTAAAAAGTCAATTACTGTGCATTTTCAGACGTATTATAGATATCTACTTTATTGAAGACTCATCAATGCCAAAGCCAGTTCCAGCTCAGCACTGCACAGAGCTTACATCACTCAACCCCATGTCTCTGCATGTTTGACCAGGCTAAACTGGGATCAGCAATCAGTCCTGCCTGTTACTAGCAGGTTTACATGAGTTGACCTTGATGCAGAGTGCTGCAGAGGCCACCCACAAGATGTAGTGAGACAGCCTTTACTGTCAGTGCAGCACTGACAGGGGTCTTAGCATCTGATTTAATGTTCATTGTTTACTGTGATTTCTTGCATTAACAATTAATGTTGTCCATTTCACCTGGATTTTTCATGTTTTTTCTCCACTGATCATCAACATGTTTCAACCAGTCTGCAGTGGTTATTGTACTTGTATGTTTCTGCAGGAGGAGGAGACTGGGGTGGTTCTGCTTGTGGATAATGCATTGGCTGCAGTTTCTAAACCTGTAAATGCAGTGGGTGGCATTGATTTTAGCTTGACTTGTCTTCTCATTAAAAAGAGCAGAGCCACAGAGTGCCTGGTGACAGTGTGGCCAAAGACTTAAGTGAAAAATGAGCTCTAAAAAAGTCACAAAGTAATGAGCAGCCAAGCAGGATTTTCTCTTCTGTCATCAATCTGAATGCACAGACTCATATGTAAGCACACTCTCACAACAGTTATACAATCTGAAACATTGTGCAGTGTCTTAATGTGGCCGTTCCTTTTGTACAAAGTCTGCTCCAGAACGATTCTTAGTGGTTTAAAACTTCCCTTTCCATCCTTGAAAAGAACGAGAGAAAGGAAAGAAAAAAAACAAGCAAGTGTGCCAGTGCCCCGTCCTTTAATTTTTCCCCGAGGCCTTTTGTAAGGGAGTTGGTATGAAGTGAAAGCACAGTGTGCAGCTGTCCTCCTGGCCCACTGCTCGCTTTTTGTGAGACGTTTTCTTGTCAAGCATACTAATAGTGATACCAGCCCTTGTGGAGTCCACCCAGCTGGCGAGGAAACAAACATCAATTATTCGGCCATCAAAGAAGGCCATTTAATTTGACGCAAGTTAGTGAGCTGTGTTTGTGCCGACTCATACTCAAGGATGCGTTTGAGTCAACTTTATTAATGCTTGTTTAAATTTTGGTTCACTTCTGTCTCAGTATTATGTATTCATTTTTCTTTATTTGCTGGATTCTTTACCACCTTGAGCACACGTATACTATATGTATGTCTGTGTGGACGAATGAATGGTATATGAGCCTCATAATGAGGCTGAATGAGACATACTGCCATCTTATGTCTGTTTATCAAAACTTCATCTTGACAGAAGTGAATGAGGTTGGCACACAACACACACACACACACACACACACACACACACAGTACCTACTCTGTTCTTAGCTCTGGATTTCTCCTCTCTTTTCAACTTTTGTTGAGCTTTATTGCAGGAGATTTGTTGTGTCGGTGGCATCAGCAACAGTCAAACAATCTGGGACTTCTTTGTAAAGAGTTTTCTCCACTAAAATCCCCCTTTTACTCTACTGGTAGTGTAAGAAAATACATTTACTGAAGTACTGTTCTTAAGTACAATTTTGAGATCCATTTCATACTACTTTATAGTTCTACTGATACATTTCTAAAGGAAAGCAGTTTATAGTTTACAAAATAAAACCACCCCAAAGTAGATAAACTAGTTATAATTAGCTCCACATCAACCAACTACTACACCAAAGTACAACTTGCATGTTAATGCGTCATTCTACAGGGGTCATGACAGGGGTCATTCTACATAAGGAACACTTAGTTAAGTAAGGACATTTTGTTGTACTTTTCCTTTAGTTAATTTTTCAATGCAGGTCTTTTATTTGTAATGAAGTATTTTTAAAGTGTAGTATTCCTCCTTTTGCTTAAATAAATTATCTTAATACTTAATACACCACTGTTTATAGGGCTGCATTTGTACAATCAATGAATTTGCTGATTTGTTAAATAAATTAATTATAAATGATCAAGTAATGAAAACTACCTCTCATAATTTACTAAAACTCAAGTTAACGTCTTCATATTGCTTGCTTTGTCCAGAACACAGTTCAAAATCCAGATATATTCAGTTAAAAGACCAAATCAAATATTTACATTTGAAAAGCTGAAAGCTGTCAATTGTTGGTCTTTTTTCTTAAAATTGTTTTGTTTTTTGTCAATCGACAAATCAATTCATCAACTAATCATTTTATCTCTACTAAAGTAAAATAATAATGAAAAATTGAGTTTGTTCAGAATTAGTTGAGATTTCATCAGGACTCATTTGCTATGACCACTAGTCCGTTGATTTCAGGTAGTGAGATTATATGTAATACCTTTGCAGTCAATGTTTCAGGTAAAAGAAATTCAGATTTTCCAATAAACGAGTAAAGTTTGGATGACTGGGAGACAGGAATAATATTTAGCAAATATTCTATATTTTTAACAATTGGGTTGTAGAGTTGAATACTGCATGCACTATAAATACTAGTGTGGTACTAAGCAAGATCCAAAAATGTACTGAATTACCTTAGAAGGGAAAGAAACCTAATTTCTGAATTCTAAAGGTACTTTTGACCATGTCCATCCTGAAAAGTAATTTGGAGCCGGGCCACTGCTCTTTAATAATGAATGAACATTTGCAGCTTCATCATGGCTGACTCAGGAGGTTGAGTGAGGTCACTGTGAGCGTCCTGCCATGCCTGCTGGGTTAATAACAGGGCCAGACTGGTGACGAAGAGCTGGCAGGCTGCTGCTGGGCTGAGACGCCGTGTCATTAGCTCCCGGAGGTGATGAATGGCTGGTGGTCAGGAGCCTGTGCTCCCAGCTTCCCTTTCAAAAACCAGAGAAGTTGTTCCTTTATACTTCACAGCTGTAGCTTTGAGATACATATTTTTCAACTTGTGTGTTAATACAACAGCAATAAATCACATCTTTATCCAGTTTTTGTTGTTTTTGATTCAACTTTCCATTCATTTTTGAAGCTTTAGTCTCTGATGATCTTACATTTTACTGCAAGATATGTCGGCTTATTCTATTTTAGGCTGCTTTTTTTAAAGTCTGAAGCAGATCAAAATTAGACTTAACTCATTAAGACTCATTTACAGTTCTTTTTTATGTTGATCAATGAGCAAATACTGTCAAATATTCTAACCACCCTATTTTTATTAGTGAGCGAATACTAAATATTAACCTCATTGTATAATTCTAAAGCTATTTTTTTATCTTTACCTATTGTATACCTTAGATGTATAGCCTTAAAAATATAGTTTTTTATTGTCAACCACTTTGGTCTAGACTAAACTCAGCTGTAGCCAAGAAGCTAAAGGAAGACTGGAGAACATTACTGCGTCACAGTCTAAGATGCAAAGAACATTGCCTTCCGTTCTAAACACTGTAAAAGCAGCTAAAGCAACACAGCAACGTGAAACTCAGAAAGAAAATCCGACCGCTGCTGGCAGTTATGCCTGGACTCACCCACCCTAATTAGAGTAATATTACTTGGTAGGTTTATGCTAAGTAACTAGTTGTAATATTATTTCTGAGTAACTTGCCCAACGCTGAGTTGACAAGAAGGATCAGATAAATTGGGAATGTTTTCATTATTGCTTCTTATAGGGTATGTCTAATGTTTACTTTGACTTTGTTGTCTATTGCTCACTCATACACTTTGCTGTATGAATGTTTGCTTTTTTCGTCCTTATGTTAAAGGTTTTGGCACATTATTAATTAATTTCTTGTGAATGGTTGTGTTCTTGTGAAAGGCTATATAAGGCCTTTTCACATGGGTCGCTCTGCGCTCCTCATCAACAGACAGGCAAATAAGCGCTCCGCGAGGTAACCATGGTGACGGCTTCTGTGTGACTGGCGCGATCCCGTTAAACTGTTGCGGTTGCTCTCGTCTCACGCACACGCCACGCCCGCCCGCTGCAAGAACTGAAATGTTAAACTTTTTCCTACAGTTTATCAACAGACAGAGACTGATCAGCTGTTTGAGCTTCCTGAAGAAGAGTGTCTTTAACAGTCAGGCCACCAGGTCTTAAATAGGCTGCAACCTTTGCTGCTGTCTCTTATTCATTAAAATAATCTATTAACTTCTACTGAACTAATTTGAAACTTAGTAGTTATATTATTTAGTTATAGACTCAACTATTTCATGTTTCATGTTGCACATTTAGCTGTTGAAGTTTGGTACAAAATATTAATTTTTATAGAGAGGTGGCAACGGTGAAGTGGATTAGACCCTTGTCTTTGATTCCCACTGCAACACATCCATTAAATAACTTGTTGTCATGGATCCTGCTTTATCATCCATGTTAGAGCTGCCGCCAGTTTAATCGGGGTGTTGGGGCGTCTCAGTATATTTTTCTGCTTTTTTGCTCTTTGCCAATCACATGCCTGGTATCTAATTTATTTGTAGTGGTGTTTGTAGCACTGAACAGGGTAGTGATGGTGCAGTGGATAAGACACATACTAAGACTAACACCTAGTTGCTCCAGGTGGTGTACCAGAGGTTGCAACCAGGGTGTTCAACATCTGATATACATAGTCGACAAGTAGCTTTGGATAAAAGCGTCAACTAAATGACTAATTATCCAGTTAATTATAACATATACATAAAGCAGTAAATCATATCAAATGTAAATAATAAATGGCAAAAAATTAGAACATGACATTTTAATCTGCCTCTTCAGCTGCATATCAATACATGTGCTAAAGCTAAAACCACAGTATGTGGTGCTGTGATGAAGGTAACAAAAAGGTGTACAGGTTATGACCTTTAATATTAAAATAAATCAGTTTGGTGAATGGAGCGTGTCTCTTGACTAGCTGAACCAACAAAATACACGACTTCCAGTATCAGAAATTGCTCTGGCTATTAAAGGTTAAACATGTGTGAAATTGGAAACTAGGGAGGTAGGGAGAAATAATCAGTGTCTTTTCTTTCCCTGAGTTTACAGGAAGGTTTTATTATTAATCTTCATCTGTGATTAACTTTTACTGTGTTTTCTTTATATCCGTAGACATGTCCAAATACTTCCACTTCTCATTGCAGTCTGCCATCTCACTCTGGCCTTCCCCACCCAAACTCCATCTGCATTTGGTACGTCTACATTTTATCTCTTCATTCACATTCATTTATAAGAAACAAATACAAAGGTGCATTTAAAAGTAAGGCCATGATTCACTAATTTGCAGAGCCTCTCTGTTCTCCATGCTCTGTATCCTTTATTGTTTTTTCTGTAGATGATGTCCAGCAGCTCCAGGTGAACATCCCTCACTCAGGTCCGATTTCTGCCCCACTGGGCAGCTCCATCTCCATCCCTTGTTTAGTGTCTCTGTCATCCACATCCACATCCACCTCCTCCTCCTCTCCTGTTGTACCACGTGTCAAATGGACTGTGGTGGCCGATGGGGTGGAGACACAGATCTTGGTGGCACGTGGTCAAAGGGTAAAAGTCAACGAAGCCTACCGAGACCGTGCCGCCTGGCTCAACTACACTTCCTCCCCCGATGATCTGTCACTGTGGTTGGGAGATTTACGCCCCAGTGATTCGGGTTACTATCGCTGTGAGGTGCAGCAGGGCCTGGAGGATGCCAGCGACATTGTACATCTCAAGGTCAAAGGTAACAAAATGAAACTGAAGTTTTGGAAACATTTGGATAAAAATATTGGTGATAGGTTACAATGAGTAACAACAAAGATATTGTTGCTTACTCTGATCGTAATCTTCTGGTTCCCAAAGCAGATTTTAACATTTGCTGAAATTGCACAGGAGTCTTGTACAAATTATCCTATTAATATGATTATTTGAAAGTTTTAATTCCTTTTTTAAGATGTGATATTTGACTGTTGTCTGACTGGAATAACTCAAAATAATGTTTGTGTTTGTGTGTGTGTGTGTGTGTGTGTGTTTATGCGCATGTTTGTGTGTTTAGGTGTTGTATTCCACTATAGAGATGCTTTGGGCCGCTATGCGTTTTCCTTCCATCAGGCCCAGAGGGCTTGTGAGGGCATTGGGGCACAGATCGCCACTCCTGACCAGCTGCTGGCAGCTTATTATGATGGCTATGAGCAATGTGATGCAGGCTGGCTGGCGGACCAGTCTGTCAGGTATCTCATCACCTCTGTATCTGCTTGGTCCAACATTATATTAAAGCTGCATGGTGCTCACACATTTTCCTGCAATTCAGTGTATTTAGTATCTTTGGAAAGTAGAGGATCTCCACTAGAATTTAAAGTCAGCTTTACGAACTTTAAGAGGTAAACTTTATGTGAGAAATCCTCATTTTTTTCCATTCTTGCAGGTACCCAATCCAAGTCCCCCGTGAAGGCTGTTATGGAGACATGAATGGCCAACCAGGAGTGAGAAACTATGGGACAATGGATCCAGATGATCTATTTGATGTTTACTGTTATGTGGAGGAAATTGGGGGTATAATAACACATATTTTTATCACTAAAGCTTAACTTATACTAGATTTATTACACTATATACTATACTAGATAGGTCACTTCTGATATTTGAAAGCTTAAAAAATTCAAAAAATATATATATTGGTTAGCATTTATTTATATTATAATATATTTATATCATTTATTTATATTTAATAATAATCCCTTAAATTTAGTTATTGTAGAGGTGTGAGAAATGTGTGTAACCAAACATTTTCCAGTTGAAAAATTAACATAGTGTCCTCTGGTGGACAATCTATGTAGTGTTTTTCTGAATTATTTCAAACACATATTGGCATTCCTGTACTGCAGTTTTTTGTTTCTTATCAGCTAACATATATGTCGCTTATAGCAATTTATACAGATAAATCTGTGATAAGCTAAAACTTAAAATGAATGATCCAATTACACATTGTACATACTGCAGAATGAAATGATGAAAAATGTAAAATAATTTGTGTTTGCAGGGAAGGTATTTCATGACTCCGCCTCACAGCAACTGTCTTTTGATGAAGCGCAGTCATACTGCAGAGCAGCAGGAGCAGAGTTGGCTACAACAGCACAGCTGTACTTGGCATGGAGTGAAGGTCTGGACCATTGCAGCCCTGGCTGGCTGTCTGATGGCAGTGTGCGCTACCCCATCATAACCCCTAGAGAACGCTGCGGAGGGCCTCAGTCAGGCGTCAAAACACTCTACCGCTTCAGCAACCAAACCGGTTTCCCAGAGCCATCCAGCCTTCATGACGTTTATTGTTTCAGAGGTGAGCATTATGGGCCTCAAAAAGTTTGCTTGCATAAAATAGTATTCAAAGTGCTTTGGGTGAACATATAACTGCTCATTTGGCCAAAATCTGTAACCAGGATATTTCTATAAATAATGTACACATGCAGGAATGAATCCTTGCTTCACCTTTGGTTTTTATTGTCATAATTAAAATACACTTCCAACAGATGTTAGAAAAAAATGGGCATTCAGATATATGTATGATGTATATGCATGTAATTAAACTTTAAGAAGGTGGACATATTTGAAGTAAAGAAAAATAAATGTGTTTTTCAGATTTTGTCAATCTAATTTTCAATTATCTGTCCTATACAGATAATATAAATACTCATACTGACCCTCCCATGGACTATGTGGCTACAGACCCTGAGGACATTGGACAGGATGTTGTCATTCTTAGGGAAACAAATCAAGAGCTGCAACTG
This sequence comes from Lepomis macrochirus, assembly GCA_024633595.2. NCBI lineage: Eukaryota > Metazoa > Chordata > Actinopteri > Centrarchiformes > Centrarchidae > Lepomis > Lepomis macrochirus. Next base: position 18,454,330 of record JALXJV020000013.1, on the reverse strand, counting down.
AACCAACATGCAAAACAGGTGGAGCTCAAAGCTCAAAGGGTGCTGGAATCTTTTCCCTTTTTCCCCAGCCCTTACACTGAGGAAAACCTGGTTGACACACACCCAACAGTTATATCAGACACAACAGAGTCTTCTCTCAACAGCACATCTACATTGGACCTCCTCCAGGCATTTAATGAAACATCATCTCCTACTGAAATGAGCTACGACTCCCAGAACCCTACAGCACGGATGAAAAGTACTATCAGTGCCACAGAAACCTACGATTCCCCACAAAACATGTCATTACGGCCCAGGTTTTACAATGAGACAGAATCCCACTACTTGAACTTCACCTCTCACCAGTCTGAGCCTGAAAGCACTACAGGGTTTCAGGAATCATCATATGAACCTCACACACATAACCAGACACTTCCAGATACAAATCCCGAAGAGAATACACAGCCTTCTGAGAGGCCGAAGGAATTCCAAGAAATACAAGATACCAACTTGAATTTTGATAAATCACAAGCCAATTACAATGAGTCAAACAGCAATCATACTCAAGAGAAGAGTTTTTGGAAGGTGAAGCTGGAGGAGGCAGAAGTAGAAGATCCTGAGCAGATGTCTCTCTCAGCTCATGCCTCAAAAGAAGAAGAACTTGTTACACAACCAGCCCAAACTACAAAATCTTCCAACAAGGAGCTCACCTCATTGTGGGACAATCTGGATGGTTCTGGAGATATTTCTCAAGGTATGTCAAGCATACATTTGTATGTCTTTGCAAAAGAACAAACATCAATATCTATCATAGAATCATTCAACATTTTGGGAAATAAGCATATTCACATTCTTCCCGGGAGTTGAATGATAACTCTTATATGGTCAATATGCCTCCTGTTGGACAGATTAAACAAACAGGATGTGTTTTTTAGTGAACCTTAGAGGTGCTTTTTGTTAACTTTTAACAGAGACAGGCTAGCTCTCTGTGCTAAGCTATGTTAACCTGCTGCTGCTATGAAGATTCTATGAACAGGAAGTGGTCTTGATCTAACTATTGGCAAGAAATTTAATGAGTGTCTTTCCCAAAATGTCCAAATATTTCTTTAATAGCTTATTTACAGCTCCAAAACTGCTTTCTGTTCTTTTCTAGAGAGTGACCTTGATGCCGAAGCAGTCAGCTTCATCTCCATATCAGAGACTTCTACTTCTATCATCACCACTCACCCGTCATCTTTTGTGGCTACTGGCGCTCCAGCTGAGCCTTGGACTGCACTCCCCGATCTGACGCTCTTGTCTGAGTCACGCCATTCTGACAAACTGGGCTTGGATATTGTCTCCACAGCACCGCTGTTGTGGGAGTCCTCCATTTACAGTAAGGAGGGAAGTACAAGCTTAGAAGTTGAAGACACAGTCAAAGTGGAAAGTGAAGAAAAAAAGCTGGAGCCGACAAAGTCTGAAGACAACCTTGTTTCTGAAGTAAGTTTAGCTACGACTGAGTCTCCAGAGGGGTTGAACACCTCTCAGTTGCCCACTGATTCTACAACAGTGCGGTATCAAACATCAGGTTACAGAGTCTATTTGGACACTGCAACTACTGGGTATGAAGAAGCTAGTGGACATGAGCTAGGTACAGTTAGTGCAACCCTTGGGGAAGACATTAAAGTTACTCCTATCATTGAAGAGGAAAATAAAGTTAACCTTACACTTGAAGAGGAATTTACAGTTACCCCAACCCTTGAAGAGAAAGCAAATGTTTCCTTTTTACTAGGAGAGGAAGTTAAAGTTGCACCAACCATTTCCTTTGAAGATGAATCTAGCATTGCCCCAACCCTTGCCCTTGAAGAAGAAACTAACGTTGCCCCAATCTTTGAAGAGGCTAATGTTTCCCTATCCCTTGAAGAAGAAGCTAAAGTTACCCCAACCCCTGAAGAAGAGGCTCTAACCTTTGAAGGCAAATCTACCATTGCCCCAACACTTGAAGAAGAGGCTAGCATTGCCCTAACCCTTGAAGAAGAAAGTGATGTTGTCCCAACCTTTCAGGGAGAAGCTGAAGTTGCCCCAACCCATGTCGTTGAAGAAGAACCTAACAATGCCCCAATCCTTGAAGAAGAGGCTAACGTTTCGCTATCCCTTGAAGAAGACGCTAGCGTCGCCCCAGTTCTTGAACAAGAAATTAATGTTGCCCCAACACCTGAAGAAGAAGCAAAGGTTGCCCCAACCCTTGTCATTGAAGAAGAAACTAATGTTTCCCCAACCCTTGAAGAAGAAGCTAGTGTTTCCACAACGCTTGAAGAAGAATCTAGTGTTGCCCCAGTCTTTGAGGAGGACACCATCTTTCCTCTTGATTCACAAACATCTAACTGGGCTCTTCTGACCACCACAACTGGACCCCAAGAGTCTTTGAATGATCCAGAGTACAGCAGAAAAACCTCCTCCATCACCTCCACAGCAGCTCCAGATTCTTCCTCAAGTACAAAACTCACTGATGCTACCACAAAGAAGACTATCACCACCACCACCAAACACTGGTCAAGACGCACCTGGAGCCCAACCACCTCAACACCGAATGTTTTTCACAAGACAGCTGAGCCCCAGAAGGTGACAGCCTTCATACCACCAGTGGATCAAGGTCTGGTGGATGTTGAGTTTAGTCTCACCCCGCCGCCCACCCTGCTTATCTTGCCCAATGAGAGGGCCGCTGTAGGCGGTACAGGGAAAGTTTCAGGTAATGTTAAAGCCACACTCATCAGCCTAACTGTCCTCCTCTTGCTACTCGACGCAGTGATGCACTAAAATCCCTGGTCTGTCCTCTGCCCCGACCTGCCTTTGCTCCATTTTCTGTAAACCCCCCCCCCCCACTTTTCAAATGACTTCTCACGTTTGTTTCACTTGTTGTCTCAGAAAGCCCACTCACCCTTCTGACTCCTCCTGCTTCACGTTAAAACTCTCCTCACTTCTGTCCTTGTGACCCCACCTCCCCTTCGAGATACTCACACTGGGACAGCTCCCATTTGACATTTGTCAACAGTCCAGTCTTGTTTTGCATGATGTTTTCTTCCTCATCCAAAGATCGACTTCCGTGAAGTACTGTAATATAATCATGTGTTTATGAATGAGTGTTTCAGTGCTTCATCTGCAGTGATTTTCTGTGAGAGTGGTGGATATAACATTGGTATATCTTTTCTCAGTATCTTGATCAAGTGTATTTTATTTGCAAATAATACATTTGCAAACACGTGCAAATTATTCCGTTCACCATCACTTTCTTCTCACTAACTGTCAAAACTCACAGTAATCTGGAAGTAACTTGATAAAGTTACTTGATCTTTACCTGGAATATAACAGCGATTACAATGAATGCAACAGCACTGACCAGTGCAACAGCAATAATGTTTCATATTTAATCCATAACTGGCAGGTCTTCAAGTGTTAAAACTGTTCTCTTTCCTCAGATTTTTAGACTTAAGTTGCTATATTTAGGCAGTCTAGTACCAGAAGCACAGAATGTTATGTTTATAAGCACAAATATTGTTCAGTGTTAATTTGTTATGAGTGGTTGTGTTTAGCAATATGTTTTTAAATGTCTTTTATGGGTCATTAATGTTTCATTCTCATGTCATGTTCTATTGTTTATCATGATGTCCCGAGATTTGTACAGTTTTGTGTTTTTAGGTGTAAGAATGATAAAACCAACTAATATATATTTGTTTCTCGTCTCACCATCAGTTGATAAATCTGTTATTTTGTTTTCCTTTAGTCTCAAATGTTTTAGTTTGCTGTAAAATGTTAGTTCCTACTACTAAAAATGCGAGCTGGAGACAGTGGTGCATTGTATGGAAGCCAATTTCTGCCAAGAAAAGCTTTGAAATAAAAAGTTAGGCATGATAATAATGATAATTATCATTGTAAGTCAATAATTTTTTGGCTTACTAATTCCAAATTTAACATTTTTAATTTTTGTTCATCATTTTTAAATTTTATTATGCAAATATTTTCATCTTTTTTCCCCCCTTGCAGAAATTGTCTTCCATAGGTGTGGCATAAATGTGAGTAGAAGAAGTTGTTGCCACTTTAAATTCCAGAACAAATCCAGGGAATTGCCTTTCAACACAGTGGGCAGTTACTAGATGAATAACAACAAACACGGCAGGCACAGAAAAAATCTGCACTTTACAATAAAAAAAACAAACATACAACACAAAAGAGCTTAAAATGATGCAAAAACATCATTCATACATACAGTATACTCAGATGATCTTAAGTGTATTTCATCACGAAAGAGACTTGTCTTTACTGCCAATCTTGTCTTATCAACTCCATGATATATTCCAGTCGGCCATATTTGAGGTGATTATTGACACTCCTCGTGTAATGGCTTACCTCACTACATTTGCACACGCACATTTAGGACATGGTTATTTAAAAATATGACAGAGCTTCTTCAAATGAAGTCTACGTCACGGGTTTGTGGGAAGGGCTGGTTGGAGGATCCAAATGCAGAACACAAGGCAGGTTCAGTTCAATGATTTATTAAGGCAACTAAAGACGAGCACACTTACACATGCGAGTCCAAAGTAAACCAAAAATGAACAAAAAATCCAGAAAGAGTGTGATCCTTAACCCACAGAACAAAAGAAGTACAGGCAGGGTTCAGGCTGGAAACAGGCAGGCAGGCAAGACAAACAGCAACCACAAAACACTGCAACATGGGACAGAGCATCAAAACACTGCAATGACCAGACAGGGAATGAACACACACACCAAACATTTATACACAAGGACTAATGAGCAAGGTAGGAGCAACACAGGTGAGTGGGATCAGGGCTAACGAGGCAGGCAGAGAGACAGCAGGGGGGAACAGAGAGACACAGATACAAAACACCATACATTAACTGAAATTCAAAGTATTTAGTGGACATGCAAGCAGAGGAATTGCTGGGGAAACAGACACAGACAGATCACGAATACACTAACAACAAGGAACACAGACTGAAGCAAAGATAAAACAGAACTCAGATTAGACATGGGCAAAACACAGAAGTACACAGACCAGGAGTAATCTAGGTTAATCTAAGGCTCTAGTTACATTTTTGTTTGCTACTCTTGTATACATATCACTATATATACTTTTTTTACTTTCAGCATCATCATGGTGATGAAACAGGAAAAGAATCCACATCCAATCTGTGAAATATTAATTTACTGAGTCAAATCTTAAATGAATATTATACAGATTGGAGCATATAGGTATGTTTGTTATTATTTCACATTTAATTTCAGCTTCAGCCCCTTCGTTAAGCCCTAATTTTGTGAGCAGTGATGTTTATATATATATGACATATTCATGGTGATAATAAACAGGAGACTTAGGAGCTTATGGAGGAAAAGAGAGTGTGAAAGCAACCGTTCATTCAGCAATTAAAATGACCAATCACACATTATCACCCACAGGTTAATATATTGTTGAGTGGTGTTTGAGAAAAACCACACAAACACATGGACATCCATCATGCACTTTTTGCAGAAAGCTGAGTTTGTAGAGAGTGTTGCTGTGCAGACCTACAAAAATGCTGGAAAAAATGTTTCATATTTGATGATAGTTGTGTATTTTTCAGTAAAACTGAATGACGTTTTTACTTTTAGCACATGTGATTCTCATTTGACTCATGTAAAGCAGTTATTACTTATATACTTATTATAATACTTCCATATACACACTCTGACCTAAAGAGAGATCTCTGAAAAGAGTGTGCAGTATAATGACAGACACCACAGAGTTCTTGTTTATAGGGTGTCAAAGGAAACAAATAAACCAGGTCCACTTGTAAAATGTTTAGTTTTAGTTTGGACACACATGTCTCCAATTTGCCTTCTAGTACAAATTTAGAAGATTAATCTGGAACTCCAACCCGTCTTTTTCTTCAGGACTTTAAACAAAAAATGGTACATTTTTACAGGGACACATTGCCTCCAGTGTGTAAGACTTAGGCAGATCTAATGGCAGAATATGACAGAAATGGCACATTATATTCCGAAATATGTTTTCATTAGTGTACAATCACCTAAAACTGAAAATTGTGTGTTTTTGTTACCTTAGAATGAGCTCTTTATATCTACAGAGGGAGCGGGTCTTCTTCCATGGAGTCCACCATGTTGTACCACCATGTTTCTACACTAGCCCAGAATGGACAAACACTGGCTCTAGAGAGGGGCTTTTGCAGTTTTCACAAGTTTTGTGGCCATCTGTAGGTTCTTCTACAAGCTTGGAAGGGGAGGATGAGGCAAGGACTAATCTCACGGGACCTTAAAGCTAAGGAATATTTCTCGTATACAGTGTAATCATCCATACAGGAGTTTGACAATATAAAGTCATGGTAACAAGAAAACACAAACACATCGTTCTGCTCTCTCTCTATATATATACTCATGCATTAATTAATTTAAAAAAAAGGGAACAAAAATGTTTTTCTCTCTATGGGTCTACGAGGCTCCACACAAATTTTATGGGAAATTAACAATTAAATGAGCTGTGATGGCATGATGGCACTAGGTGACAGATTTCTCTTAAATTTCTCCCAAAATAACTAATTTGATGATTTTATGAACTCCATGAAATACTCTGCAATTTTGCAACTAAGTGTGTGAGATTTTTAACAGGAAGGAAGAAGTAGCAGTATATGTGAATTACAGTGTGAGGCAGTGATTTATGTGAAACATATGGTCATCATAGAGTATTTTAAACAACAAAGACCTAACACCAGTGTTATTAATATTATTAACTGTTGCAAATATCTTCCTTAACATGTTTGACATTCTGTAATAATATTTAATAACCAAAGTTAGCAATTTCTTCCTTCTGCTCAGAAACAGACAGTATATTTTAGTAGACTGTAGTTATCCAAACAGATCACAACAAAGTCTGTTGGTTATATGTGTAACATGTGTGGACGGCTGTGACTCACGGGGTAGAGCGGTTCACTAATCAGAAATCAAATTGTTCCCAATGGCATTGGGTGAATGAGTATGAATGTGTTAATTTATCTTTCTGATAAGCAGTTGGCACCTTAGCCTCTGTTCATCAGTGTGTGAATGTGATGCAGTGCTTTGAGAGGTCAGAAAGACTAACAAGGCACTATACAAATACAGACCATTTACCATAACTCTGTTATTGCATTTGGAAATGAATGTTTTTGAGTTGTTCCTAGCATAATATTTTGGCACGATAAACCCACAAAAACATCACTGTAATGAACTGGAGTAGACTTCAGTGTGTAGCCACAAACTGAAACTATGTGGATGACTATACCACCTGCTTATGAGCGAAACAAATGACGGTGTTTTGGTGACCTCTCTCCATAAAGTCTTTTTTTAAAAGTACGACCCAGTCACACAGTGTAACTCCATCTGGCTTCCTTAAGGATCCACTTTACACAAGTTTCATTTGAAATGTGTATTTTCAATGAAAAGCATAAGAAGAAGATGAAGAAGACAGAAAGAAAGAAGATCAGGAAACAACTCAGAAGTGTTAGAGATCCATCAAAGAAGACAGAAAAGCACCTGAGAAGTTTGACCATAATTGTGTAGTTTGTCTCTCTGCTGCCATCTGTTGGCTCACATGCATCCTGATGCTTCAACATGTCCTTTAATCTGAAGATGTGTCCTGTAAAATGTCACCATTATTATCATTTGCACATATTTATCTACCTCTGTAAATGTGTATACTTCACTGGTATATGAGCAGAGTTACAATTAGTGCGTCCTCGAGCAAATCAATTTCCATCCTGATATGTATACCTCAAATACAAGCAAAAACGTAACTCATGTAATAAGTAATTGAATAATAATATGTACAGACTGCTGCATGTGCTCTCATGTAGTTTCAGCAGCAGTATAATCTGAACTGGCCCTCTGTTTTGTTTCAGATGCCTGTATGGACGACCCATGTTTCAATGGAGGCACCTGCACTGAGCGAAACGGACAGATTAAATGTCTCTGTTTGCCAACATACGGAGGAGACTTCTGTCAGACTGGTGAGCTCTTTGCTTTTTAAGCAGTGCAAATTGCTTGTGTAATGTATGTCAAACAAGCTGGTAACTGTATAAAGGAAATTCACACCGCTTATATCTGGAGCATAAAAAGGTGTTGAGACATCCAGAGACTCTTACTTGTCTCCTCCTTTGTGATGTTTTCAGACGTGGAGCAATGTGAGCCGGGTTGGGATAAGTTCCATGGTTTCTGCTACAGACACTTTGGCCACCGTCAGAGCTGGGAGGTCGCAGAGCAGCACTGTCGCATGCTGGGAGCTCATCTGGTGTCCATCATGACCCCTGAGGAACAGAGTTACATCAACAGTAGGTTCAGACTGTCATGCTTTTTGGTGTATGAGGAATTTATGTATTTTATTGTCTATTGATGACTGAATGTAATGCCTTATTGTACTCACCAGGTAACTACAAAGAATACCAGTGGACCGGTTTGAATGATAAGACTATTGAGGATGATTTCCGCTGGTCTGATGGGAACCCGCTGGTGAGGAATATTAGAAACCACAAGCGTGGCTGAGCTCCATAGAGGTGCTTGTAGGTTTTCACATGAGAGAAAAATCGCTGGAAAAAGGGGAATCTGCAAATAATTATATCATTTAAAACAACATCAGTACTTTAATGCGGCATTCCACTGATATTACACACTTTTTCAAGATCAGTTTACTATGAGAATTATTTGTCAGCCTGTGACAACAGTTTGATTTCAAAGGAGCTTTGTCAAGTCAAAAAACAACTTGGACATCATCACTTTCATGCCAAGAGTTAGATGAGAAGAACAATACCACTCTCATGTCTGCACCTTAAATATGCGTTTACAGTCAGCAGCTGCTTAGCTTAGCTTAGCAAAGAGACAGCTAGCCTATCTCAATTTACAGATAATTAAAGTTTTTATACTTTTTGTAGCCCAGGTCTTTGTACAGATTAAACAAACAAGCTATAATGTGTAGATTTCTTACCCTTGGATGGAGCCAGGCTAGCTGTTTGCCCCTGTTTCCAGTTTTCATGCTAAGCTAACCATCTGCTGGCTCTAGTATATAGTATCTATATACAATTTACCAAAATGTCAAACTATTTCTTTAAGTGCAATATAAAATTGGATTTTTCAATAAATATTTGATATGTTCTCCTTGAAAATTGATACAACCTCATAAAAATAGGGATATCAGTTGAAAGAATAATATTATGAAAGTGGACAGTGTACTTCTCTATGTTATGATTATTATTTCCTTACAGTACATGCAAAAATTTCAAATTCACCTACAGTATATGTCTTCTCTCCATGCACACAGCTGTTTGAGAACTGGTACAGAGGGCAGCCAGACAGCTATTTCCTGTCTGGCGAGGACTGCGTAGTGATGGTGTGGCATGATGATGGGCGCTGGAGTGATGTACCATGCAACTATCACCTTGCATACACCTGCAAGAAAGGCACCTGTGAGTAATAGGAATTAGACTGAACAATGAAGTCATGATGTGGCTGTTTTGTGGCTGTGACATCATCATACATCAGTGATTTCTATTACTGTTTGTAACCCCAGTGAGGAGCTAACTTGTCTGAACTCTCCCAACAGCCTCATGTGGTCCACCACCCAGGGTTTGGAACGCCTCCATATTTGGAAAGGTTCGACAGAGATATGAGACCAATGCAGTCGTGCGTTATCACTGCGCTCAAGGTTTCCAGCAGAGACTAAATCCTCTAATCAGGTGTCTGTCTGAAGGCAGGTGGGAGAGACCCCAGATCCTGTGCTTGTCTGGTAAGATAAGAGATCATAAAACAACAATGAATTTACCAGAATAACAAGTCTTATGCATTGCATTCCTATGTGTCACAGAGCTCCACTTTTGTCCAAAAAATATCAAAGTGAGCCACACCAGTGCAATGACATTTTCCTTCGTTACAGTGTTTATTTTGACTTACTTAATGTTTGAGTAATGTGTGCTAAAAACTACCGTGCCCAGCTCTATTAGGAACTTTTTTCCTAACCTTTTTCTTTCTTTTTTAAAAAAGTATATATTTGTGACCCATTACATCTTCATTAGGAACTAGTGGGCTCTGGTCTGAGTGCCAAAGACTGGGCAGGGATGTCGGAAAGTATTGAGAGACAGACTAACACAAGAGAAAGAAAGAAACACAAAACAAAAATAGAGAATAACTCTTGAACATTGCTTTTGAATGACCTTTCAGAGGCTGGAGGTCCAATCCAACACCCTGAAGTGACGTCACAGACCAACAGCAACTTGGCCGCCATTGAAAACGAGTTTGAAGCCACTAAAGAGACACCGCAGTACTGGGACATCAAGTTTTAAAATCCAGCCGTGCTTTCCTTCCTTCCTTCTTTTCTTTAATTCTGCTGTTGTAACATGACAAGGTGACGGGAATCAAACGCTTTTACCAATGAACACACAGGACAAAATGAACCACAGATGCATAAAGACACAAACCGAGGGAGTTAGACATTCCTATTTTTTAATGTCCTTTAGAGTATTTCAATTTTATAAGATTTTTAGAGTAAAATGTACCAACTAGCAGAGCGTAAAAGAGGTTAAAGTGATTGCCCAGTGAGTCCTTTTCACTAGAAAGAAGCTCTATAATACTATGTCAGCTCCAAATCTACATTAAAGTGTTTTAGTGGTTTTTGTTATATCAAGAACCTTTTTACAGAATGGTGCTAATGTCTTTAAGACCTTTATATTATATTTTCAGTGTGATAGGAGTAGGAACATGTCCCTGCTTTATATATATATATATATATATATATATATATATATATATATATATATATATATATATATATATATATTAGTTTTCACCTGTAATTGCTGTTGCATTTTTCTGTGAGAAACCTTTTATTTCTGGCAGACACAGTTTTGTTCGTCAGCTTTATGTTGTAATAAAGTTTTGTAGAACAGAGCAAAGAATAAACCGTTCTCTTGTTTTACCCTGGGTGCTGTGTGTGGGCTTCATTTCGTATTTAAGTGGACATAGTGGCTAAAAGATGACACCCAGAAAAAATTTAAAAAAAATTAAAAAAGTTGACACCCAGACTGACAAGACAGCAGAAACCCCCTGTGGGTTTCTCTTTTTTTTTTTTTTTTTTTTACTGATGGACAAAAAGCATGTCAAACCAGGAAGTCGCTGTTTGGTCTGTATATTTACCGATAAAAGTACTTTTGTGGATTCCACAATTCTGGATTTTGTGTTAAACTCTTAAATGTAGCCTAGTAAAATCAATGGGAAAGATGAATTATACCTTTCCTAAGTAAAGTAAATGAAAACTGATCAATTCGCACCTAGATGGAAAACAATCAAAGACCAACTGTGTGTTTTAAATAACGATTTTCCAAAGAAGTACAAATGATTGGCTACAATACAACCAAAACACAATTAAGGTCAGGTGACCAACGTGCACGTGCACCTACACCTATCCGTAAGCGGCACAAATGTTTCGTCAGTCAGTCCGGAAAATTGAAGGGAAACAATCGAAACACGGAGTGTAAGTAAGTCTATTCATACTAGTAAACATGTGTTTGTAGCAACAGGTTAAAGTTATCAAGCTTGCATCTGTGAAATATTCAGCGGTAAGGAAGACAACCAGGTGTAAATGCGAACTTATTTTGTGTGAGCTAGCCTACCTGCCGCAGGTGACTTGAGCTAGCGTCTTACTCAGAAGGCCGGTGTTTCGGTTTAACGAGTGGCCCTCTTCACTGGTGATTTTATTTTATTCCACAAACAAGTTGTTTAATATGCAAAAAGGGGAAGTTTTATGAGGGGCCTGGTTATCACTTCATGTAATGTAACTTCAGTTTAAAATGTTATTCTGCCCCCAAAGTCCTAGTATTTTGCACAGGTTTCTGTGCTGATAGTCTGTGAAACAGCAGCAGCCACACTTGTTCCGCCACCAGATGGCGTTATTGATCCATGGTGTGTTGGAACTGTAACAAACAATGGTAAAATGTCAATGTTTGAGTCCATACTAAATATTTTGATCGCTATCATACTAATAATAAAAAGGCTGAAACAAGCAAAGCTGCTACCAAGACAATTGCTTAGTGAGATGCATGATGGAAAAGATTTTATCAGTTACAAGAATTTTAGGACACATGTTTTTTATCTATGTTGTGTAGATACTTCAGCTTTAACATGTCAATTAATTTTACTGGCTACGTGTTAAGTTGCTGTAATGTTTGTTAATGTGCTATTAAATTAAGTCACATTATTATATTACTGCCAAACACTTTGCACTACACACTTTACATCTACCCTCCTCAAAGTATTTCTTCTTACTCAGTGTACACTTGACTGTGCTGCTATTCTGTGTTGTGTAAGACAATATATACTGTAGAGTAAGAGGCAGATTCAACATTTGTGGTCAGTCTTTATAGGTGAAGAAAGGTAATGAGATACTTTGCAGCTGTATGAGAGGAATCCCTCAAACCAGATCCAACCTACTACTTCAGACAGCTGTGCATTTTAATAGGTCCAGTGTAAATCACTGCAGGCCTAAAAAGTTAGCTTTAGTATACGGGATGCTATTATTTTCTGTTATTTAGTCAACAGTGATTTTCAGTTACTTTTTAATTCCTACTTAGAAATGCATTTAATTGAGTACAAACTGACAAATGAAAACTTTCCACTGTCAACCACCTCAAAATAGTTGAGGTAGCGCTATCAGGAAAGGCTAACTTCACAGGTAACAAAACGTGTATTTGATGCACATTAATTTATGACCCAATTTGTATTTAAACGAATAATCAATTCATCTTAGTCAATTAGTAGTAATATAATCTAGTAGTGTATATAATCAATTTTTTTATAATGGTTTAATCATAACATTCACTGCTTTTACCTGTTGTGATTGTAATTTGAATATTTTTGGATTGTCTGTCTTTTTAAACAAGAAATTGTTTTTTTGTCACTTTAATATTGCAGCTGGCAAATATGGGGGTAATTATAAAAAATATTATGTACTATTGGATAGCTTGTGAATTTCCCCCCAGGGAAACACAATAATACATTTTCTGATTAATGATCATCAATCCATCAACAAATAAACAAGTAACTAAAGTTTAGTGCAGTAAACAGTACAATACATTTTTATCCAGATTGTAGTGGAGTACAAGCATGAAGTGGCATAAAATGGAAATACTTGAGGAAAGTACAAGTACGCTACCTCAAAATTGTACTTCTTGAGTCCACTTCTTGAGTAGATCCACCTCTGGTTTAGTGTGATATTGTAATCACTTAAATGTAAGTTTAGGATCGGAATGATGGACCAAAAACTGTTCATCATCATTAATATTTTGTATGTGCACTGGTTGTTATGCAGAATCCAAAATGAGAGTGGTTTCATATCAAGGTAAATGTGAAGCACTTTTTCCTCCCAGCAATGTGCAATTGAGCAAAGCATTTCCCCCTCGAAATAGATCCACATTAGTGCTGCTCAGTGGCCAAAAATACAGGATTATAGCTGCCCCAGGCAGCTCTCCCCGTGTGCAGTACGTGTGCAAGCTTTCTTCTTTTTGTTCCCGCTCAGTTAGAAAAGACAGATTCACATTATCAGACCTCATCAGAGGGAGACGTTGAATTCCTAAAGCTGGGCGGATGTTCAGAAAGTTGTCTCTGTTGGAGCTGGACCGCTGTTCTCAGGCCTTCAATAGCGTCACGCAGCTCGGCTTGAATGCAGAGGGTTGCTGTCCGTCCCCTTCGTCATAGAACCGATAACACAGCTCCAGATGGGAGTGTATTGTGGCCTGTGACCCGGAGGTCATGAGGTCAGAGCAGAGTGAACAGAGGCCAGTCGTTAAGGACTCCTCATGGAGTTCCTCTTCCTTCCAAAGGACGCGTGGCTTGCTAATTGAGGGCCCACCTCCCAAAACCCCAAGTGCAAGGTCCTTGACACCCGAAAATGACCGCTGGTGTGAACTGCAGGGGGAGGAGAGAGGAGTGAGTTATTATTATTATTTTGGATGTGATGCCAGAGCTGCAGCTAATGATGTATGTCATCATGGATTATTTTAATGGTTATAATTTAGATTTTTAGATTATATTTTAGTATAAAAAATGTCAAAGTATCAAATTATAAGTTCATAGAACCCAAAGTGATGCCTTCAGATTGTTTCCTTCGACCAACAGTTCAACCACCAAATAGATTCAATAAAAATGACACAAATCAGAAAATCCTCACCTTGAAGCTGTAACCAGTGAATGTTTGGAGCTTGTGCTTGATAAATTACCTAAATTATTCATTTATTATATCAAAATTGTTTCTGTCGATCGACTAATTGATTGATTGACTAATCCTGTGTTGCCCTGTTCATTCACATTGGTCAACATGAGATCATCTTTTCGTTCAAAAGAGGCTGCTAGAAATATCCCAAGTATGTGCCCCACCCACCCAAAAAACAAATGAGTGAAAATCTCATCAGCTGCAAAAATGCACACATTTGTGTGTCGCACAGTTTAAGTCGATGTGAGGCGATAGATTTTTGGAGGAAACAGAAAATTATTTTTGAATGAACGTATCAGTAATAATTAGACAACAGTGCAAAACTTCACAACACAAGATCTGTTAGTCTTTGCAATGAAAGGACAGAAGGGTGAGGGGAAGTTGAAAAGGCGCGCTAAGTTGGCTGGGAACCTTGGCAGTAAGCTTTACCCACAACCCTTCACCCCACCATCGCTGCTCACTGGGATACAAACAACCTTTGTGGCTTCTCTGTCTCTCTCCCGAGTTCCAACTTGGACTAATGCAGAGTGTTTTGTGTTTTGGGGGTTTGAGCGGCGTCTCCTTCCTCCTCTGGTCTCATTACTACAATATGTCGGCATATACTCAAAGAAATTGTGTGTGTGTGTTTTTATGTGTGTGTGTGTGTGTTGTGTCGCTAGCTCAGCTTTGGGGTCGAGTTTTATTCTTTGATGAGTTGCAGCAGAATCCTCTCAGATTTGAAAACTGCTCATTGGAATCCAACTTATCCACAAAAAATACAAACAAAACATGTAGAATAGATAACAAACATTAATGTGGTTCTAGAGCTAGTGCATACATACTTTATATTTCTCTCATTTTCTGATTGTGAATCTTGTCTCTGTCTGTTGTGTTGAAACTTCTTTTGCTACTTCATATTTTTCTTTACTGTGCGTTTTTCCTGAAACTACAACAAGGATCAGTCTGTCACATAGTAGCTTCGACCGACACGAGATTACTCATTTAGACTGTTGACAAGGATCCCTTCAATTTGTTTATAAATAATTGTGATGACAACCTGAACTGAATGGACCCTAAACCCGCAATGACAACACTGTTTCTAACTACCTCAAACATATCTTTAGCATTCCTTTATGGTGATTTTTTGTTATTTACCAGCTGTCTTGTACATTATATCTGATGAGCTAAAATTGGCTGGTGAATTGGTTGGGCTATGCAGCCAATACAGCAATACAATAATGGTGGTTGGAACAGTTTTATAGTTAAGGTGTTCACTTAATTAATCAGACCAAATTACAATGAGCAGGTAACATTTCATTCTCCCCACCTATTGGGCCGTTCTGTTAAACCATCTCACAGCACCAAATATCTGATGTTATCGTGATGAAGTACATTGTAATTACCAACAGGCTACAGATCATTGTATCCATTTCACACACGCACTATTTGTACTATCAGGAGCGCTCTGTGTAAAAAGTGAGTGCGTGTGGAAGCTGCAGCAGCTGTATCAGTTTCTCAGCGGGATAAAGTAAAAGTGTGGGCTGCCTGCAGTCAGCGGCTCAGCTTTCCGATCAGCTCCACTGATATAATGTCTTCTTTAATCCGAGCCAATTAGACCCACAGGGCACAGGGAGTGGCTGTTTTCACACTGCACCAATTTGCGCTGGGGGTGGGAGGACTGATTGACAGGCAGCCGTGTGAAAACAGAGAGACAAATGGGTTATAATTTGAACCCACAGAGAGGCAATATGGAGGACGCAGGCTGCATGGGAAACTGAAGAGATTTCGTCAGAAACCATCATTCAGGAGCATTCACTCATAACAGAAAATAATGAAACCACTTGGACTATACTGAAAAATGTTTTCCCACAACACTGACTGTTTCTTGGTGTATTTTTAATTTAATTTTTTTTTAATTTTGTAAAAAAAATGACTTAATCAAATCGCATGTTGTTAATTTCCTCAACCCTCTAACTTTTTTGTGTAGCGACCACTTAAAAGCAGTGATAACTTGCAACCCCTTGTCTAAACGTACCCCTCAGGTACATTTATAAGCTGTTAAGCGATGTGACATTTTTTTCTTTTTAGATTGTTTTATAGAAATATGTATTTTACAGGCATGACAAGATAAAATAATGCCTCATTCCACAAAAAATCTGAATTTTGTGTAGCAAAATATTGTTTTTCTTCCTCTTTATCGCTTTAGTCATTTCATTACACCTCAGATTCCCCTTTGCCTCAGGTTGGGACCCACCGTTTAAATATATATTAAAATAGGCGACAAGATGAAGCAGATTTACTGTTAAAAATACAATTAGATACTAATAACAGATCTTGGTTACTTGAATACTAATTTGCTGTTTTCTGTTTTAAATAGGAAGCAAAAAACATTTTAACTACAAAAATGTATATTTCTGTTGACCACAGCATTTATTCTGTGAAGCACAGCATCATGACTAGAACCAATTCCATCTCAAAAATGGCTGTAAATCTGCTTCAGGTTGAAAATCATACAGTCCTTTGGCCACAGCATGTGATTTGACGAAGGGTTGAACATCACAATGCTGCTGTCATAACCTCAGTTCCTGCAGTGCTGCAAAACTACAGCTGGGGGCACTCTGAGCTGAAGTTGTACCAATAAGACAACTGCGTTACCTCTTTTCAGTATTCAGCTTCTTCAGTCAGTGTGATGAGACCATGTGGGCAAAACTCCTGATGATTATTGTTGAGTTTTGTCTCATTCATGTTTCAATGAGACTGTCTCGTTCTGACAGCTGTTCTCTCTACAGTGACCATTGATTAGGCTGCCAATCCAAGGTGTATGTGTGTGTATGTTATGTGTATAATGTCACTACGCACACATGGATACGACCTTACCATTTCATGGTAAAGATGGTGATTAATTATCCCTGATTTACAATATGACGATGGGAAAGAAATCATATTTTTGTGATATTTTTTATATGGTGAAATGAAGACCTGGTAGGGAAATAGGGGAGAGGAACATGGAGTCTCAGTCAGACTTGAACCTGGTACACTGTGATTACAGTTTCAGAGTAGTAAATACTCTTAAAATCCAATGTGAGAAAAGTGCTCACTTGTCTCTATTGTTTTTGTGGAAGTGGAAAGAGTATATAATATATGTGTATTTATAAGAGGCAACACAATTTTCACGACAGGACATTGCAAATGCAACACCATAATGTAAAACACTCAACAAAAATTCTTCTTCAGTAAAGATAAGTAAATAAAAGTAAATATTAAATGTGAGTATTATATCATATATCACATTAATGGATTGTTAATGCTGAGTCATTCATTTGTAAGCAGCATTTTGTTGGTGGTATACGTTGTAAATGTAAAACCTTAATCTGTAAATGAACTAGTGGCTCCAGCTGTCAGTTAAATGTAAGTTAAGTAGAAGTAGCACAAAATGGAAATAGTGATAACTTGTACTTGACCACAGTATATGAGTAAATGTACTTAGTTACTTTCCATCGCTATGTATAACAGCGCAATCAGCTCCCAGGTAACTTAATTATATATAAATAGAATGTTTTTTGCAAAGCCAGATATGACTTAAAATTTCCTCTGGTGTCATCTGGTAACATTCTGGACACTGTTGGTTCAATAGAATTTTCTCTTCCAGCTCATTCATATTTGTCCATATTTTCATGTCATTTTGAAGGACATCCCAACCTTTGGCAACTCAAAGTGTCACATCCACCAGTTAAGTAGACACGTTCGATTGGGACACATTTAAACAGTGTCCTGACAACATTATAAACACCTCTCTGTGTTTTTCCTGTGCTGCACTGAAGCATTAACATGTGAAAGCCCCGAGTTCCTGTGAACTTATTTGACCTTTGACCTCTCCTCTGTGTCTCACAGACAACAAATAGCTGCAGCTGCGATAGAAGGCTCCCAGTTGGTTCTCACCCACAGTCTGCAGTTCATATTGACTGGGCCATGTCTGCTTTGAGGCAACAATGAGTGAGTGCGAAGAAGTGATTATTACAAGTGGCTTTGACTTGTCTAGGCCATTAATGACTTACTGAGACAGATTCTTCACCCTCTTTTATATAATCATATAAACATAGTTTAAACCTACTGGAGGCTAGACCAGTGTGAACAGACACATGCATACATACACAGTGCAGATTAACGTTCAAACAGCAGATCGAAACCTTTGTAAGGTTGCTGATATTTCGTACTGGGAAGCAGTCAAATGATATTTAATAACCTGCAGAGGGAGCTGTGAAATGAGAGAGAAGCTTTAACAACAAACTGAAACTGAAGAGCATGAAAAATCGATTTTAACATCATGTTAGCTATATTGCCATTGCTGATGGATGTATAGAGTTAGTTGTAGTCCCACATTCAAATTATTCACCATCTTAATGTGATAAATGATGATATTGCCAATATTTAAGGATTATTTTGGTATTTTTTTAAACCTGGGCCCTGTTTTTGAAATCACCAGTACGTACAACAGGATTTGAAATTCATGCAGTAGATAGCTTCAGTCAGCAGCCTCCAAAATCAAAATCAAAATACGTTCACAAAAAAGTGCTTCTTTTGCCACCGACGGGCTCAGATTGTTATACCAGGTGCCTGACAACATCATGGAAAGGGTCCCAATGAGTGACTCTTGGTGACACCCTTTGTTTTGAAACTGAAGTCTCGCTCAAGGGCAGTTCTTTCTCTGAAGCGAGTTGTTGCAGGAAATGATGGTGGAAACACGAGTCAGTTGGAGAGAGGAGTTTGCTGTGTTGGAGTAACATTAGGAAATAAAGTCTTGCTAGCAGTTTCTCTATGTACACAACAGACACCTCTACCTTGTTCCCAATGTCGTCTTCTTGCAACAGCTCGCCTCTCAAGAGATTTCAGAGCGAGACATGTTAAAAACATGTTAAAAAATGTTTCGCGTTAAAACCAAAGGGTGTCACCGGGAGTCACTAGTATGGATCCTTTCCATTTTGATGTGTGCAATGGCCCCGAAAAAATACTTTGCAGCGACTGCAACCGGTTATTGGTTGCCGTCTGAAGCCATCTACTGCACGGATTCCAAAACCTTTTGCACCTACTAGTCATTGTAACACCAATATATGTAAAAACGGGGCTTTAAAAGTGCAAAAAAATTAATGTAACTGTAATATAACAGTGCTATTATATATTTTGAAATATTAACATCATGTGCACCCAAATAATCTACACCAGATTGCAGGTGAACAACACTAAATTGTTTAAATGACAATGCAGAATTACCGTATACAGTAATTTGTTAATTAACCTCTAGGATTATTGTAGGTTAATAATACCATGTATCACCCTTTACATACAGTGAAGCTGAGGTAGAAATATAGATTTTACCTGCGTTAGTTCAACAAAATGTATGCTTATTTAGCTGTTTAATGAAACACCTTTTTGGCCCCTGAAGATGAAATGATGTGTACTTGCCACCTGTTGTCACTGGTTTCATACAGCCAATCTATTAGTTGTGACCAGTTTAAGCAAAGAAAATAAGTAACGATTATTGGGAAGTCTGAAATAAAACAAAATAATTTCATGTTCCTGTTTTCCCAATCTACTCCACCATGTGGGAGTCTTGACCTCCAAGCTGGGTGGGAGTTTTTGGGGTTTAATTTTTTGATCATTTGTGCATTTGAGTTTCAATTTAGCAATAATAATATAATAGTAATTTGTATGCATGATTTACACCCCTATTCTGTATATACACACCATGAAGGCTTCTGGTTTAGAGCAAAGTTGGCTTTTTTTGTTCCAATTAAAAGAAATATGACAAAAGTAACACTGGACATGGCCCAAGCCTTTATCACTTTTACAGATTTTTGTCTTTTTTTTTCTTTTTGTTTGTTTGTTGTTTTTTTATGGAGAGATATAATGCCTGCCTGCCAGAGAAACACAAAACATTTCAAACACGTTCACACGATTACAAACACACACACACACACACACACACACACACACACAGACATGACAGACAGACACATTCCTACACACAGTGAGATGCAGACCTGCACAACTGAGACTCAGACATGCAAACGACATGGTCCACACTTTCTCACAGCTCTATCCAGACACACACACACCCACAGTGTGACGCAGACAGTTGGAAGGGCCTCATCTCGCCAGCCTTTCTTTGCCTGTCTGCTCCGCGTGACCCAACCCTTTTATATGTCTAATTAAGAAGTCAGACCCTCCAGTGTGCCATGACACACTCATGGCTGATTTCTAGCCATGTTTTGTGCCTGTGTCTTCGTCTGGATGGATTGGTTTTATATCGTAATCTATAAGATATTGTTTACCCATCGAGCTCGCCGCCCCACTGTCAGTGGTCTGAGAGAGATGAGGGATAATTCACAAAATGTTCAATAGCACCCACTCCACTGTTTTTGTGGGAAACCAGCGAGTGGATGACTTTTAAACAGAGACGGACACTGTGTTCATTTTAGTAGAGAGTTCGGTTGAGCATTCCCATGCATGATCTTTGTCACGCATTTATGAGCTACACAATATGTCTTAATGTGACAGAAGGCGATCAGTCTGTATTATTTTTGCAGAAGTCTATGCGTGTGGTTTTTTTTTTTTTAAATTTAGCCATTAGGTTTGTACGTGCGTCCGTCTGTACGCACGTGTGTAGAAATAAATTTTCACGGCTTGCTGGGGATGGACGACACACTTCATCGTCCTGTCTGGCCAACCATGGAAGACGTCCCCCTAACTGAGTCAGGACCTCTGAGCTCTCATCAAAAAGGAGGTCAAGAGGTTAAACTCAGCAAACCAGCAGGTCAACAACCACTTTATCTGACCTTGACCCCCACGCTGCTCCGTGGTTTTGGATTCAACTGAGGAGCCTGTTTCTGACATTTAACGTTTCCAAAAACTCAGTGATCACCTTCCACAGTGGTGGAAAGTAACTAAGTACTTTTACTCAAGCACTGTACAATTTTAAGGTACCATTTTGTGCTTTTTTATACTTCTACTCCAGTACAATTCAGAGGAAACATTGGACTTTTTACTTCACTACATTTTTTACTAGTTATTTTTCAGATTTACACGTTACAATTAAAAAACAAGTAATACACTTATAAATTCTAATGCATTGTTAGTGATTCAAAGTGGTTTCCTGCCTTTTCAGCTTGTGACTCCTCATAAAAATCAGTGTTTAGTTGGAGCTCCTTGTCCCATTTCAGATGGTAGCAGTTCCACTGTGTGACTTACCCTCTGTTCAAGGCCAAACAAGGAAACAATATTTATTTGATTATTCTGAATATTCAACAATAAGATAACGATAAGAGAAAAGTCTTAAAAAAAAAAATGAAAACACATTTGTGGCACAGAACTTAGTTATTTCTTCTTCTCTTCCCCATTAATAATCTCACGACCCCTTAGATTTATCTTGTGACCCTTTGGAGCTGCCTGACTCCTAGGTTGAAATCATTGGATCAAACTACCAGTATATAGAGAAGAAGAACAAGTAGCTCCACCTCAACCAGCTGCATCTATAAAATGGTACTTACACATTCATGCAATATTATAATGTCACATATGATATTATATAAATCACAGGAGGGCATTTTTTCTGCAGAACGGGTATTTTTGCTTTTGACACACAAGTACACTTTGCTGAAAATACTTCTGTACATTAACTTAAATTGGATTTTAAGCACAGGACTTTAACTTTCAAAGGAGTATTTCTATACTGTGTTTTTGGTACGTTAAGTAAAGGATCTAAATACTTCTTCTACCGCTGACTGTCCAATGTTTGCATGAATTAACGGTATAAGATCAGGAGGGTGTGACTCTATAAACACTAACCAGCATGATGTTATAGGTGTCTTTATGAGAAATCCCAGAGGGCACAGAACAACACTCAAAGGGATCAAAGGTCAAGCAACTTGTGGATTTAAAAGGCCATCGAATAAGGTCACACAGAGCAACCTCCTCCACACACACACAAATTCAAATCATCAATTGTGTGTAGAGAGGTGGCGAATTAGGGAGGAAGTGACCATTGTGCGTCTCCCATGAGGTCAGATCTCTTCATGTCACACTTCATTTCTGACCTTTCGTAGATCAAGAATCGTAATTTATTCAGTGTTTTAACATGTTTATTTTCACAATATGTTACTTTGATATAGGCAGCCGATACTGTATGTTGTACAGATAAATACTAGGAACAGGAGAACACTGGCTGCTCCTGGAATCTATTTAGTGATTAAGATTTAGGCAATAACCAATAAAATGAAAAAAAAACTAAAATAATATCTAGCTTCTTTTTTTTTTATAGTAACATCGCTTTTAACAAAAAATTTGAAACTTCCTGCCAGTCAGCACCTTTTTAAACCCAGTCATGTTTACGTATGTTTTGAGAAATTACAGTTTTTCATGCTGGATGTTTATGTTTGCTTTTTACTGTAAGAAATGCTGTACATTCACATAAGAGCAGGGTATTGTTCGTTGGTAACGGTAGTACGGATACAATACCCAAATTTTGGTACTATTACTAAAACAATTTAAACAGTTTTACTTTTAGAATTATTAACTTTGTTTTTCTAAACCCCTTTACATGGTAAATCCAGTTTAAAAAAGAAACATATTTACGATAACTTACATACCTAAATAAGATACAGTCTAAAATTGGCAAGTTGTAATTTAAATTTTCTGCTAAGTGCTTCTCTTGCCATTTGTGCCTAAAGAAAACAGTCTGAAAGTAATAATTTTGCAAACTTTAATCAGATAATGTCTGTTTTAGTTCATAAGTAAAAAGAGCGTAAATCTGAACATTTGATGCCAACTTGTAGTACTTGACAGACATGTATGTTCTTATACCTGTGTCCGGATGGGACCAAAAAGTTATTGAGGTCCAAATTAGCCGTATTTCCCACACATTCAATAACTTATTGTTACAGTAAGAATGAATTTGAATCTCACTGCACCGTACGCTGCATTTAAATAAGCCTTAAACCAAATTTGACCTTCACACTTCAGATTCAGAGACACAACAGTAACAACAGGTATATGTAGACTGAAAGAGGTAGCGGGAGTTAGACAAGACAGATTAATTTTGTCTTCATCATCTCATCATGCAGATGAGGATTTGCCGTTGAACTTGAACCCAGCTCCCTCCCACCGCCTGTTTTCATGGTGGCAGCCTAAAGCCCTCCAGCACCCCACCACCTCCCACCCCACCACCCCAGCACTGTGCCTGTCTTTGTGAAGCTGTCTCCCTTGACTTTCCACATCCCCCGTCTGGCCCTCTGCAACCTCTCTTCCATCTCAGCCCCCTTCCCTCCCATGCAGCCATTCTTCACTTCTTGGTTGGGGGGCTCCAGGAGACGGCCCGCGGGGACTCGCAATACAGAATGCTAATCAGGCCCTCGGCAGCACTTCCCACGATTTTCCTCCCAGACATGAGCTTTTGTTTCGTTATTGATTCCATTATAATCAGACGGTTCCCGTAACTTTCCTGCTGTCTGGAGGCCGGTCTGCAGCGCTGACTGCAGCAGAGGGCCTACCTGTCATATGGCCCTTCTCTCATTCAGGATTTATGTTTTATCTTAGTTAAACAATACAAATTCTCTTGTTTACAAAATCTGCAGCGGTGGCAATATTAGTGGAGTTTTGCCCTCTTTAAATACACTGCCTGTCAAAAATTGTTTGGGAACCCTAAACATTTAGCATTTTTGTTTAAATCTCAAGATATGATTTTAAATGTACTGAAAATATCTTAGAGTTAACAGAGAAATGTTCATACATTTTTATCCTGTAGGAAATAAACAAATGGTTCTGATCACTCGGTAATTAAGCTTCTGTTGCTGACAACCTACTGTTTAATTTGTACAGTGGATTCTTGTACTGTGTGTTTTTCACAGTAGGCGGTCTGCCAGATCTTTTTTTTCCAGTAACCACACGCAATTTGATGCAACATTTTTCATGTTTAGTAATTTATCCTTTCTTTATACAGTGCACAGGAGGTACAGCAACATCATGTTAACAGTTTAGTAGAACAGCAAACACAAAATAACAACAAAGCAGAGTCGATTAATAAAACAGAAATGTCAGACATTTTGGTCGGCATCATCAGGCTGTTGCACAGTTGAAGCAGAGCCACGAAGTGTCAAACAGAGCATCTGAAAGTGCCACGGTGACACAAAGCTAGCTATTATGTTAACGATCTGTACAGTAAAACATTGCTAGATTACCTCTAATTTTCTCTGCAAAATGAACATGCCATACTGTCCACGTCTTCCTTGCCACCTGTGAGTCCATAGGCGCCGGCTCACAGAATGGCAGCACATTTCTGCCTTGTTAGCATTATCGCTAGCAAACGAACTTCTACCTGCCTAAGAGGAAACAGGCCGCGCAGTGTGAGAACATTAATAGTGAGCTTTGGCTTTACATCACAGACAATTTATACAGTCTGTGCAGTTTACTTGTACAGTAGGATTTGGTGTTAAACATCATTTCTAAAATCGTACAATGATTACCCAGCTTTACAGAGGGGTACGCTACATGTTTTGATTTTAGGTGACATAGATTATTTCATGAGACTGCTGCACTAACAGGAAAGGCAGTCTTTCCTAGATCAGTTGTATAATCATGTATAGTTTCTCCAGTCATACATACAGGAGATTTCAAATAAATAAATGTATGTCTTAAACAACAATTTACCCAGGAACATGGACGTAGTGTCTGCGATATCACCCGTAGTTTTCTAAAAAGGTTTGTAAAGCTCAGTGTGCCGCTCTGACTGTCGCCATCTTAGCAGTGTCTGACTCTGCATAACTTCCAGCTAATGCAAAAATGGGCAGAAGGTTGGAGCGTGGATGGAACTAGCAGACAGCTAGCAGCTAGCCTTATAGTAGCTAGCCTCTTGTCACTCAAAGTGACCACGTCCTTAATTATGCATAACTTTAAGCCTTAATATAAGTTAAACAGGTTAGTATATGTATAAAAATTCACCCCCTATACAGAGTGCGTGAATGAGGAAATTAGCTATAGTATTCCAACTTATTACTTGATGAGCCGTTCTAAAACATCAACATCACTCCTGTAGTTATTATTTGTGTCCCATATAGTGAGCTGAAGGAGAGTTGTGCATTACATATGCTTTGATGACGACCACTTACAATGAACGATTCATGTCTGTCATATTGTGCGTGAAACAAAAGGTTGGAAACCTTTTTCCTATGTGAGACCTTGAGTCCCAGTGTTTGTGTTTGTGAGCTGAATGAGGAGCTCGTCCCTCCAGATGTTTCCAGACTCGGAATGGAGCACAGCAGCAGCTGGATCTTCTGACCTGCTCCTCCTTAAGAGCAGATGTGCCACGCTGTCCCAGACGCAACACATCATCCAGATGTGACTTGGATCTTTCTCTGCAAGTGTACAGTGCGTGTAAACATTGATCAATGATTGTGTTTAGTGTTTAAATGAGCATGTTGTTCTCTGTTGACTACTGGAGCTTTTCCACCTCCAGACGTTTCTAATGAGGTTTTTGTGAAATAAGTTGGTCAGTTACAGTTATTTTACTTTCACTGTAAAACCACGTCTTGATCCTGAATTTATAAACAGGCAATAGAAGCCAATGAAGCCATCTCCATGTTACATAATAGTTTCATCCAAATGGATCTACTCAACCGGAATTTTCTCAACTTGAGCTCATGTATTAATCATTAAATATGCCAAGTTTATGTAATGTAACGTTTCCCAGAGTTAAACTTAGGTGTAATGTTACAAGAAATCAAGTTTACTCGCAACATGAAAATCACAAAATCCATCCTCTATCACAGACAACGCTGGTTGGTTTTTAAAAGAATTTAGGGATATTGCTGTATTTTCACATTAGAATGGTTTTTCCCAGCAAACACTCCAGTTACTGTCAAAAACAAGTGTAAATGTGTGAGTGAATGAGAGTTGTTAGTAAAGTCTCCACTCTTCCGGGTTACAGCTGGGTAGAGAGCAGGTTGTCTTTATGACTATGCCATTGAGCAAGACAGTGCACCACCAGCAGTCGAAGCTTCTATGTGGCTGACGATAAGGTAGCCATCAGATGACAGCCATGACAGAAAGTGTATAACTGACCTTATCCTTAAATAAATATATTGTAAGAAAAAACTAATAGTAGAAAATGAATTGAAATCATTTTGAAAGCACAGCTCGATGATCATGTGCCCAGATACAGCCCCATGGTGCAGAGCATTATGGAAATAAGTAAATCCATGGAAATAAATCCATGTCATCCAAAATTTGTAAGGAATTCCTTTTTTTGATGTATGACTAAAGCCTAGTTCACACTACACCACTTTTAGCCTGATTTGGCGCTCGGCGACCGTTGCTGTGATCGGGGATAAATCAGCTTGAATTGATCAGGTTGATCGGCAGTCGCCAGTCGTTATGTGTGAACTACTCAATGACTCATCAAAACGGCTCCCCAACACATTTCTGACACATCGCAGACGTCTGCCAGATATCTAGCATGCCAGATATCTGGCAGAGTTGTCCAACTCGACATCCACATCCAGCCAATGAGAGCGGGCTGCTGGCAGAGCAGGCAGCTACTTTTTCACTGCAAAACACTTTTTAACCCCCTCAACTCTCTCTGTAGCTCAGACAATCCCTGCTACCTGAGTGTGCTAATCCATTCTTTCACACAGATTTTTTTGTCTTTATAATTGTATCTTACATTTATTCATTTAGCTGACGCTTTTATCCAAAGCAACTATACATGTCAGAGGTCGCACGCCTCTGGAGCAACGTGGGGTTAAGTGTCTTGCTCAGGGACACAATGGTGGATGGGTCACAGTGGGGAATTGAACCCTGGTCTCTCACACCCAAGGCATGTGTCTTATCCATTGCGCCATCACCACCATCTTTATAATAACAGCCTATTCATGTGTAGGTTTTTGTCATTTCACGTGTGTTTTCTTGCCAAAACCTGGTTTGGTGACTTGCGTTGGGTGACAGAGTCGCTGTCAGCTTATATCGTATGGGACTTCCTGTCACCAATCAGTCACTTAGTGTGAACGCCACAACGACTTCAAGACTCTGGTCACAAGACGGCAAGTCGTGTAGTGTGAACCGACGCTGAAAATCGTGTAGTCTGCACAAGCCTTTATTTTCTTAGGCTCTCTGTTGCAAAGTAGGAGCTGGAGTTTATTTCTTTCTTTGTCTTCAGTGTGACTATTTTCATGATTTTGGGGACTATACTGGAACAGAACAGGCTCAGGTATCTTGTTTTGTTTTGTTATCTGCCTGATACATAAAAATGGCATGGCTACATGGATAGTTCAGGTCAGGTTTGCAAAATTTGCATGCCTTGTTTTTGTTTGTTTAACGTTATTATGTGGATGATGTACTGTAGCATAAACATGGTGCAATATTGCAAATATGGATGTAATTTGATGGTTCAACAAATAGGTGAAATGACCGTTGTGTCATTGTTGATTCTACGTCTTTGCCATTCTAATCACAGATAATGTAACTTGTTTCACACGCAAACATACATAGTAAAAATCCACACATATAAAGTTATTGTCATTGTAAACATTGATACTTTTATTATTTGATTACATTAACTGCAGTAGAAACAGTTGCATAGTACAGACATCAATCATATTAACAGAAAGTCGTGCAAATCATGCTCATAAAACCTGAAACAGTACTTTATAGTGCATTATAATATCATCAATTGCATAATTCTCTCTAAATAGTATTCAACCTGAATAAACTCTATTGCACATATTCACACTAGATCATAGCAAAATCCTCTGCATTCAATAGTACATTGTCAGAGGAACTGATTTGACTGATAAAATGTGGAATATATCCAGATTTAGTCTCTGAGACTGTGCAATTACTGATTAAATCAAAAGAAAGGCTACACGTCTACTAGCGAGGTCTGTATTCTTTGTTTCTACAGCATACAGCACACATTGCACCTGTGCTCATATAGTGCATATTAGTAAAACATGACAATTAACAACATTTCTCTGTAGACACAAACTGAAACAGAACATTTAGCTGCTAATGTGCAAACTTAACACAATTTATATGCAAACACTAATGCAAATAGTGCAAACTTAACAAATGCAACCTCCAACTCATTTCTTTTGCATAGATAAAAATTAACATATGATAGTTATGATTGGACAAAATGCTTCCCTACATTGAACGCGTACGCTAAAAATAAAAAAAAGATTTAATAAAGATTGTAGAATGTTGCTATGAAATTAGGCTTCAACCTTGTTGTAAACAAAATAAAAAATAAGAAAATGTGATGTATGTGATCACTGATTTAAGCTGATTTAAATCATCTGTAAGAAATGTTGATAAACAGAAATGTACAAAACAGTCTAATAAACAGTTATGAAATTATGAAATGTACTGAACTGAATGTGCCTATAAACAGTCAAATCATCTGAGGGATTGATATAACATTAACAGTTGATTGAAACATCTAGTTTTACATCAGACAAATATACAAATTTAATAGCTAACTGAAAAAATTAAAAACAAATAGGATTCAAAAGATTAAAAATGTTTTAATCTAGCATTAAGATCTAGGATACAATTCTCACCTAATGAATACAAAATATTCAAAACATCACAGCAAATATTTTTGTCATCTATCCTATAAATCTAAAAACAACCACTTTGAATCTCAAATGACTGAATTTTTGTGCGTTTGTGAGGGAGGTCGAGATAGTGTGATCTAAGCTCTGACCTAAATGAAATTCAAGTGCAGATGTTTTTAGAACAGCTGTGCAGAGCAATTCCCAAGCACACATTTTACAACACCGTCCCCTTCGACGTCCTTTACTCTCACAGTCTCAATTCATGACGAAATGTCAGTTTGTCCACTTGCATCAAAGTCTGTTGTCATTCAAATAAAGATGTTCTGTGGTGAATTTTGTATCTGTTACCTCTTTTAAGACCTGACTGTGGACAGCAGAGTTAACACTTTCAGGCCATGTTGTTGTTGGAGACAACGGCTTGCAGAGAATCCATGCATTTCCTCCATTATATTAGCGGTTAACGATGTAGTCCTGTGTGAATGGGACATTGTTGGACTCAAAGTCACAATCCAAAGGGATAGTCGGCAAAGATCTGGTGATTCCCAACTCCTGACTAATCAGAAACCTTAAAAGAAGAGACAGAGGAAATGTTAAAAAGAAATCCATTACAAAAAAAATTCCAAAATAAAGCAAGACCACATTCACCTACAGCCTTCCAAACTTTGCAACTACAAAGAACAAAACATGCACAGTGCAGATGTATAGTTTCTTGATTTCCTCCTAACTGTTCATACATTTACAAATGCAGTATGTGGAACAACAGAATACTTATGTGGTTACATTTTTAATACTGTATTTCACTCAAATTATGTTGGTGAACCGGTTGGCTCAAATCGCTCCAATTCCTCAGATGCTCTGATTCACTGCATTTACAGAATAGGACTGCAGACGACTTAAAGATATAGCTCCCAGGACACCAGCCTGGTTAAATCATCGACATCTACACATGCAATTAATAATCCAAATACATGTATTCTGTGTGACACACATATCCAATATTTCTGGGGAACAATCAGCCTTTTTGGACAAAGCCAATTGAAAATAAATACGTGGTAAATATGTGGAAGGATTGCAGCCGGATCATGTGCACAGACTCAAACATTTGTGGGACTCTGAGCTAAGCCAGGCATAATTTAACACAAAGCTTACTGTTAGTGTTTACTGTATTGCTTTTTTAAAAATTTTTTACTGTAAGATCACATTCACCGCCCATAGATGACACGCTAACAACAGAGGGAGGGAACAAACTCACACATAAAAACAATCAACCCAGAGAGAGGAGGTGAAACACAAAACTCCAAAACAGCCATGTCTGCATTGCCAGTATGGTCTAGACACAAGCTGCTCTCCAAATCACCAAACATCACACCTCCTTCTCCTCTCCCTCTCTTTCTCCTTCTCTTTCTCCTTCTCCTCATCTTCCTCTCCTCTCCCCCCTCACCCCCCTCCCCTCCTCAACTATCATTGTCTGAGCCACCAAAGTGTTTTTTTTCCCACGCTTTATTTTTCCCCGTCCTGTTTGTAGGCAGGCAGGAGGAGGAGGTGAGGGGTGGAGGGGAAGGAGGGGTAAGAACTGATGGGGTCGCCATGGCAACCCCACATTGGCATGCCACTGATTGGACTATGTGGTGGCTAATTATTCAGCGCATATGCTTAAAAAAAACAATAAAGTAGGACGTATTCAAATGCAGAGCCGAGCATCGCATGGTGTGTGATTAACATATGAGCCCAGCGCTGCTTTTGAAGAAAGACGCCTCAGTTTCGTCGCTCCACGTTTAACTTAAATCACATTTTATCTGCATGTTAAATACATGGCTTTAGAACTGTTATCCTTTTGTTTTCATAAATTTACAGTTTTAATTTACGAAATATGAACTTTTTGTCCTGAGCTTTATATTTAAATGTAAAAATGTATTTAAACGAATTCTGTTTATCTATGAAAAGATTAATAAGTCACATTTAGGCAGTTTACATGCAAGGATCAACATAAACTTTACATTGAGGCTGCGAAAAACTGAAACAAAAAACGAGCAGCATGCTAATGGCAGGCCTCTGAGCACTGGCATGATAGGCAAATTGTGTGTGTATGTGTGTGTCTGTGTGTGTGTGAGGTGTGTGAGGCAGTAGGGATGGAAGGTCTGCTGTGTGAAAGAAACCAGTGGGGTAGGGGTTTGTGTGTGTGAGTGTGTGTGTGAGAGAGAGGAGGGGGGGTTACATTAACAATGGCCAGCATTGTTTACCAATCTCCCTTGTCCATTAATCAGGACGATCCGGGTCTAATTGGAGTTTTGGTTAAGCTGGTCTCCAGACCCCCTCTCCCTCTACTGGCCTAAATAATGGCGTTACGCCACAAGTGCCGCCACACATTGGGGAGGACAATGTACCGCTTGTCTGAGGGCCCAGGATAGGATCCCCACCCTCTCCTCTTCCCCTCCTTGCTTAGCGCCCCCTGCACCCCCCAAAATAAACCTCACACAGAAACACAAAGAAGGCCTCTCACTATTGAGATCTCACTGTCGCAGGCTCCCTCTCCTTGTCTATCTGCCCCCCCTCTCCTCCTTCCCATCCTCCGTCCAGTCTTTCTCAGTCTCCTACAACACTTTTCCCTCCCAGGACTCAGGTGGGTCGCTCCTTTCTGGCGGTCGTGGTGAGAGTTGCAGGTTCGGTGGTCAGGTTGAAAAAACACATTGAAGGAGTTGATCTTACTCATTTGTTTAAACCTGCTTAAAGGTTGGCTGAATTGACAATGTGATATAAAACCTCCAAACTCCAAATTAGTGAAATGTTCTTGTTTTTACACCTACTGAGCATGCACATAAAGCTCAAAGTAAAGCCAGAAAAGTTGGCATGATGTTTTTTCATTTAACAGCAAAAAATGAGAAATTACTGTATATTAATGTAGAGTTATTTCCAGTTAAATCACAAAAGAAATGTATTTATCTCTTTGACTTTCAAAACCAAATGGTTAAAATGCATGATTGTAACATTTCATGTTTAACGCATTCAACGGCAACAAAATAGAGAGAATTGATTTTCTTTGATTATTCAAATGTTATTTCCTGTAAAATCTCCAATTCAGAAATCAGTGGAAGTTAATGGCGCTGTGTCAAATCCACACGGCAACAAATATTCTTCTACAAGCCAATTTTAAAATTGCACATGTGAGTCAACCAAGTGTGATAACAAGCGGGAATTTATTATTTATTATTAAGACAACTATGTTGCTAATTACAGCTCCTTGTGGGTGTTGGGGAGCATGTAGGTGGATTTTTTTCCGCATCATCAAACGAAGCTGTCTGCACGCGCCTGCAGCATAAATGAATGCTCCACACGCAGAAATAATGCCAGTAGAGCAAAATTGTAACACTTTGTAATCAAAACCCTTGGAATAATCTAATTAACGTCCCAGAAATCAAGCGGTCGAAAAAGAGTTTTCAGAGCGTCTGTGGGAATCCAGCAAAATGGTGTCTGCAGTGTGACGACGGGCACAACGAAAGCGACACGGGAACCACAGCTGCCCTTAAAAATGCCAGCTTGCCGACACTCAAAAGCCACTGCCTCTACGGTTTCCTCCTATCTCATCCCTTCTCGCGTGTCTCTTGGGGCGATCTCTACAATTAACAAACTGGCAGTAATTAACACTGTCTTGAGGCAACCAATGGCGTGAAAAGGATCAGGGGGGCCAACATGAAGTGGGGGAAGGTACAGCGCTGGCTGTCCATGTTCCCCTTTTTTCAGCTGCCATTTTGTGCCAGTCTTAACACCTAAGATGGTGGCAGGACTGTGACTTGCCGTGTGGGAGAGGAGGACAAACTGGCAAGGGAGGGGTCGGAGAAGAGGAGGATTATGGGATTGAGGAGGGGAGTCTCTTATTTTCATTCTTCTAGTCAGTACATTGCTGAACGGTTACCAAGACAGGGGAAAAAGAGAGGCGGAGAGACAGAAAGAGGCATGATCATCAGATTGCTGCCCTACATGCACACACACACACATAGATGAGGAATTCTCCCACACATGGACACGCAAAGACACACACACACACTCACATATCAGAGAGGAAAAACAAAGTGTTTATACAGTGTGGGTGTGAAACTCAACAACACTGTGATGGTCTGTTTGTGTGGAAAAAAAAACATGTAATTTACATGTGCTTAATATACAACTCACACATACGAACACACACATGTGCCCATGCATGAGCACACACACACACACACACACACAAACAACCAACACAGCCGTTCTCATGGTATGGTCTGCCCCTGAGCATGCAAATGACATTCATTATGCAAATGCATACAAATCAGAACCAACCATCTGAGAATCCAAGCTGGGAAAAAACCAAAAGAATAAAATTAAATGAATGAGGGGAAAAGAAAAAGAAAGAAGAAACATGTTGGAAAGTGTGCGTAAGCAAAGTGTCACTTTAAGGTGTGAAAAGCACATGTGAACAGAAAAATAGCTTAAATACCTATTTTTTTATCTACCACAACATAAGGTTTCAAGATATAAAAAGCTGCATAAATCATCTTTGCTTTTAAAATTAATTCAGTATATTAAATAAATCTCAAAGCCTTGTTTGATTGATACACTTTGTACTACCTCACACTACAGACAGCTGAGTCTTGTTGGAGATTTTGATGGCAATTTTGAAAGATTTTATGTACCTGGGTAGTTTTTATGCTCAACACAGCTAAACTAAAGATGGGAGAGGGATGACACATTCACCATCTTTCCTCACTGTCTTGTTGTACCTCAAAGATGCCCTTCTGTCAGAGTTCTTTAGCAGGAGAAACAGAAAATCAACTGTAGAAGAGCATCAACTGGAGTGGAGATGCTCCAAATGATGGCAAAGTGCCTCTAATTGCCTCTCGAGGTGTTCTTTGTGTTGTTTCACCTCTCTCGGCACCATTGCCTCTGTAGGACATGCTCTCTAAAACCTCAGAGGAGGTGCATGCACGTTATCTTCCTTTATGAATCATCCAAACCCCGAAACTCCACCAAAAATTGAGGAGATGGTTATGCTCTGTATAAAATAGAAGCTGATGAGGCTGGAGGCTGTCTTTGCTTGGTTATTAATTTCTGTATTAATGTGGATATGTGAACATGTAGAAATCTGCTTGCCAGTTACAGATACCTCCATTTACCAGGTGTCTGAATGTAAAGGGCTACAGCATGTCTCAAGCATGCGTACTTCACACCACATCCAACGACAACAAACAGATTTCCCACCTAAAAAAAGATTCCGGCAAGAAAACTGTGCTAGAAAGCTTTAGCCAATTATCTGGCATTGTTGAAAAAGCAAAAAGAAAAAGAGGCTAATTAGAAACAGATTGGGGCTAAATTCTTACCCAAAAAAAAGTGCAATTATGCTTCTGTGTGTGTGTGTGTGTGTGTGTGTGTGTGTGTGTGTGTGTGTGTGTGTGTAGAGAGAGAGAGAGAGAGAGAGAGAGCGGAAGGCATTTTATCAATGATAATTGTTTTTTTAGTTTAACATTTATCTCAACATCCTATCTAGATGCTTTGAAACCGTAAACTCCCTTATTCTTCTTCAGTGATTTGTATTTGCAGCTATAACATGATTTTCAGAAACAAAACCACCAAACCGACGAGGTGTTGTTAGTGTCCTCACAGGCACTCTGATTTCATTTGTGATCAGTTAGAGAGGCCTCTAATCTAAAAAACAAAGACCAGATAGGTCATAAATCTCTGAGCCACAGCGCACTGAGAATAAACCTCTTCTAATTTCACAGTTTACCTTTCTAGTTATAGATGGGTGATCTTTTCCTCATAAAAAAGTGGTAGAAATGTCAGTTTTGTATGTTTTTCGTACTCGACACTGTCTGAAATATCTGATTTGGCTGCACAGTTTGTTTTTTCTGGCAGACCGTGCAGACTAAAACCCTGGGAAATAGCTGGAAGATAAGGTCCTCAGGTGTGCACATCAGCTTTTTGAGAAAAAGTCAGTAATACTTGAATTTGGCCCTCTTCTGAGTCCTATAGTTTATTCTTTAGCAGAAAAGCTTCAGCCCTGCATGCTCACTTCCTACAGTGCACTAGAGGAGGTTTAAAGTGACAGTGAAATTGATTTTCATTGCATTGTACTTTGTTCATTTGATGCATGTCCTCCTGAAGCAAGATGTTTGGACAGAATAGGAAAGGATTAACTCCAAGCTAGTAAGACAGTGGGATGTCATTTATAGAGAAAAGGGCCGCTTTACTTTACTTGAAGGGGCAACTGAATGTCTGCAAAATATGTGGCCATACTATTGGTTGGAATATTTTTGTACATAATAATGATTAACAATCATTATTGTTTTCAATAGGAGGACCAGATGTATAAAGACTGGATAAATCGGTTACTTTACATTTCTGTCTGACTTTAAAGTGCACATTTAGGAATGACTTAAATATTGAATTTTCTTTTCTGTCCTCAATGACCACCTTGATTGACAGTTTGCCCTATACCAGTGGTTTGAAATGAGCCAGCATAACAAAATATTCACACGCTAACTCGCACACTATCTACTATGTCAACCAGCACAATGTACAAATCCACACAGCAGCACAAGCTACACCCACCACTGCAGTACATGTGGTTTATATACAACAAGCAAATTCAATGTATTTTGTGAAAATCTAAATGCTTTCTGTAATTGCAGTTCAAATATTGATTATTTGTGTCTCCTTGTGCACATTGGATCGTCTACAAGAGACCCCCTCCCCTTCCTTATAAAATGACGCCTTATGTAACACAGCATCATACCTTCACGTCATCGGTTGGCACAGTCCATCATTCGAGCCCATTCCTCTCTGCTGGTTCTTTTTTATTTAGTGTTCTTCTCCTGTGCAGGCGTGTAATGGGATTCTTGTTACTTTCGGTTATCTAGCTTTATGAAGAATGTACGTCACTCATACAGCTAGATAACCAAAGATAACAGACAACCCCTCAGGCCTGCGAACACAGCTCTCTGCCGGCAATACACACACACACACACACACACACACACACACCTCCGACACACCTGTGAGGACAAACAATGACAGGAAAAACTGCTTTAAAGGGCTAATTCACAAAAACAATGCTCATTGGATGTGTTTTGCATGTATTCCAGAGGCGGAAATAATGACAATAATAGTCATAAATCTGAAGTGTTAATGCAGATGATTTATCACATGGTGTTAAAAAAAATGCCTCAGTGAAATGAGTTGAAAAACAAGCACGACTAAAGATTCACAAGGGATACTGCTGGGAAAACACATTTTCCAAGCTATTAAGTGTTTTTTATATGAAATGTGAATGGGTTCTTATAGGAATTCAAAACAAAGCATTATAGCTGACTATCCAGTGAACTAAAGACAACAACAATAAAGATCTTTATGAGGGGCATCGGACGTAAGGGGATGAAATGGCACTGAGGGGAATAATTTACACAAATAGTGTAAATAGAAAATGTTATAGCAGAATGCTAAAAGGAAATTCTTTAAAAACGTAATACATGCACTCATTTTACAGTGGGGTTATCTGTCTATATCATCTATATACCCAGCTTATTTAAACTGTACAAACAGGTGAGATGTCACATTCATAATACTTAAAGAAGTACTTTTTTGTCATCCTGTAGTTATTTTTACACACACACACACATCACATACATATATATATATATATATATATATATATATATATATATATATATATATATATATATATATATATATATATATATACTACTTATATTTATCATGACCATTATAATATTAACAACATCAAAATATTCCTTGTAGGCTATATATTGTTTAAAAATATATGTTCAGTCCATCAGTCCAGCACGTCAGTTCAGATGTAACTCAGGAAAGGGGTATATTTCTCAAGTGTGTAAGTGACTGATATCTTTGCTTAAATGTGCAAAAAAAGAGAGATTAGATTAGAAAATATATGCAAGTAAAGAAATGTGGGGCAATTATTGTGGTTATTATTAATTTATATCATGATGCAGTATTTTTGCTGTCTTTATTACATGTTTATTTTAAATATTACTAGATATTTGAGTTAGATTCTTTTTACTTTAGTCAAGTATCATCATATTTATCAGATTTATTCAAATTGTGACATAATTTCCATGAAACATAATTATGTGAAAATACTAAATTATTTAGACCCCAAGCCAAATACATCAGTGTTTGTGTCTGTTTATGTGTATGTGTCTAAAATTATTTTAGCTTTATCTATTTTATTTTATGCTTTTTAAGTGCTTTTGGCGATAGAAGGGAGTGACGTCACAGGCGTCGCTGGCTTTCAATTAGTGCGTTAGCAGCGAGGTGTGATGCCTAATTAACACACACACACGCCATAATGGAGAGGATGTTCTTTCTTACGAGCATCGTAAAAATAGGCCACTGCTTCCATCCACAAACACACACCGCTGAATGAACAGTTAACAACAGTTAAAGCTGCAGGTTCTCTATAGGAAAGCGGGGAATGCGGATAAAGATGTTATAGGCCTACACATAATTGAATGCGTTACATTTTATTTTGCATTTGCTTACTGAAAGGTAATGGTAAGGTAAGGGAGGAATTATACAGAAGGCTTTGAATTTTTGCCAAAAAAAGAACTCAGTCCATTAGTGGAGATCACTTTTACTGTTTGCAGGCCGCGACACTCACGTTTTAACACGAGTTCACAACTTCAGGGTTCACACTCACACTTGCTGATAACTTTCTCGTTTGCAATGTATTTATTGTTTTTCATTGCACTATTACACTATTGTCTCAATCTGTCCATTTCGTTTTTGTTCATAGTGTGTATATATGTGCTTTATACTGTAGCCTGTATTTGATTGTAATGTAATTGTGTCATTGTATGCATAAGTAGTACATCGTAAGCAGTGTACAATGCAGAGTCAAATTCCCCGCATGTGTACACATACATGGCAAATAAAGCTGATTCTGATTCTGAACTGTGTTTTTCTTTCCTATCTAGTGTGTGTGTGTGTGTGTGTGTGTGCATGTGTGTGTGCGCGTGTGTGTGTGTGTGTGTTTTACGTTTTTTAAATTCTAAAATTAGACTTTCTTTTTTGAATTGCATGAAATTTAAGTGTGATGCCCATAGCTGCTACAATAGACACAATAATTGTCAAGTATCCTAATCGTCGTTTTAAATTGCCTCGTGTGTATTTCGCTGTACCACATTTAATAAAATGCTAATAATTATTATTATTGCAGTGGATTCTTTATAGGCTATTTTTCATTTTCCTTTTTTCTGTTTATATTATTCATGTTTGTCAGGTGCTAACCAGAGGCTTTCACAGAGCATTTGTGATTTAAAGAATTTAAAGCATTTAGCACCGCTGACTATAAATTGACTCATATGAGACACTTGTCCCAAATAATGTCCTAAAAAATCCCTTTTCTTTAAGTTGATATCTGATGCATTTCCTGGAATCAGGCCGTGCAGAGACTAATATGGCAGGGACAGCATGTGACATATACATAGCTTTAAAAAACCCTATAGGATAGCCTACTGTAATGCATGGAAAATGATAAAGAAACAAAAAAGACATTAGGTTCGTCTAAAGTGACTAAAGGTACCGCTGACCCCCAGGTCCCTGTGGGGAAATTACACTGAAGTGTTCTCACAAGGTATCTTGGCGGCAATACAGTGAAAATGTAATACTTTAATAGATTGTCAGGACCATAAAAGGCTGTAAATGCTGCAAAATGTGAGCGGAACAGTCGCGTCAACAGAAAAGATCCAGAAAGGATTTTAAAACGATTTCCAGAAGTGATCGATTAGTTCCACACAGCGTGAGAGAGAGGGAGGGAGAGAGGGGGGTGTAGGTGTTTCTAATTTTCTGTGTATTATTAGCTGTAAGCCAGTTTAAGTCCTACACAATCATCAGTGTTAAAGTGAAATCATTCATATTCACCTGGGAGTTGGAGGAAGCCTTCATCTTCATTTGTGGTGCTTTTGTGTTTAAGTTTCTGGAATAAGAAAAAATTAAAAAATGACTTGGGGATAGGATGAAAAGTTCACAAAAATGTCCCAGAAATACATCTATAGGCTGAATAAAACACACGATCCCCTCTCTCTCTCTTTCTCACTGGAAAATCCCTGGAAAACACCCCTAGGTGGGAAATCTGCCTACTAGGTCACAAACGAGTCCAGTCTGCGTTGCTCAGCAGGGTCTTTCAGCTTTGCACCTGCAGCTTCACTGACTCTGCGCCAGAGTGAGGCTCCAGAGATGCTGCTGCAGACTCACCGCGGTCCCTTTTCAAATTAGAGCCTTGTGTCTCACGGCGCAGTCTCAGCTGTCTCAACATGCCTTCCAGGCTAACCATTTCCATGTCTCATTCATGTCTTTAGGGGGGATTTTAATGGGCGAGGTATTTTTGCCTGGATTCACCTGTTCAGTCGAAGTGCAGAGTCATGTTTACTGCACATGACCGTCTGGAATTTGGGGGAATAATTTGCATCTTGCGGCCTGGACCCTGTACGAGTGAGTTATGCAGGTCAGGGCCTTAGTGATGAAGCAAAATACATTAAGTAGTCCCTTGCATGGGTAAATTCAGTGTTTCTCTATAATAAACCTGATGCACAGAGAATTTGTTTGCAATACAAAGTCCAACAATGTAAATTAACAAGAAATCTCTCCAGGGTTTGGCGCAGTAACCATGAATTAACTATAATATACTTTATACTATATAAAAAGTTATGTAATAATTATAGCAGAAATTAAACATATACATGCTTGAGAGGGAGGTCTGGCTTCCCACTCACACAGATTAAACAGGCCTTATGTAAGAGCTCTGTGCTGGCACTATAATCCCAGGCTGCAGGAAGCCGCACGCTGTTCATGTACAATAATCACCTTTTGCTTTTTTACATGCCCCCACTCCCCCCATTTTAGGCTTTTCTGTGCGTAATCTGTTGACAGCAAACTGGCCACACACACAACGCAACACTGTGCTGCGAAAGGTTGCACCACCCGGCCCTTGACACCACCACAGGCCGGCGTTATACTCCATGCAACAATACAAATTCACTTCACTAAAATCTTCAAGGAGATGCCTTATAGCTAAAGTGAGCGGCGGGGTTTACTATCTCTACAGTTTGGAAATTAACCCTGTGAAAATGGTGCAACATGAACTTATGTAATAGCAGGGATGATAATAACAGAACATAAGGCTGATCCGGGGTCAGCGTCACTGAAAAGATTCAGATTTAAATTCAGCATTGCTTTATTAGCATCAAATACACCAAACCTTTGTTGCCAAACCAGAAAAGTGGGGTAAAAAACTCTAAGAGTCTATTCTTATTAAAAATGTAGGTTAAATGAGCAGAAGGATACAGGAGAGAAAGAACAATGTTGATCCTCGTTCTTTGGTACAATAGTAACAATACCAGTAAATGTACGAATAAACACTGAAAACTGATCAAAATCCCTTGCGGAAGACAAGAGATCACCTGCCAGAGGAAAGGCCACTAAACTCAGCGCTAAAATTGCTGACTGCTGACATCCGACCATAGAAGTATGAAGTCAAACTCCCTCGGACATATAGGATCTCTGGGCTGCAGCCACAAGTGAAACTACACGTCTGAGCTGCTGCCATCAGACGTGTTCAGCCTTTATCTCAGATGCGCAGCAGCAGCACCATTCATACAGACCTTAAACTGGTCTGAGAACAGAAAAAAAACCCATTGAGAGAAAATGCAGAGATTTAGTGTTTCGTCGGCCTGTGGATCCTCACTTATTCCACAATTGGTAAAACACATAGGCTAATGTGTTATCGCCTAAACGCGCCTAAGCTTGCCTTATAAACCCTCTCCTGCGCCTCTCATGTAGGTTTTTGTTGAAACTAAGACTCATTTGCCACAAAATCACTCATAATACAAAACACGGTTCTTACTGCCCCTCCTCAGATGCAGCAGGGTGGGTTGCACTGGTCTTGGATGAGCTCCTGGTAAGCAGCGGTCCCTCCGGACGTGCGGCATGCTGGGAGCCAAGTGAGCGCGTTCATGAGCGGCGTACTGAGCTTTGTGGCGACGGCGCATCGTGACGTCCCGCCGGCCCCGTCCATTTTTTTAATCTAACGGGGTCCTCTTGTTTTTTTCCGGGCATATCGTCACACGGCTGTCCTCCACATCCGCGGCCCCCGTCCTCCCTCACCAAACAGGAGAGTTGGGGCTGCCCGCCTGGATGGCTACATCTCCACCACCGTTGTCTCCAAATGGTTTAACATCTCATTTGTCCAAAATCATATACGCCGTCCAAGCGCCACCCCCTCGTGAGTCAGTGAGGTAACACTGTTCCCACCCTCTGAGATTTTTGATATTATGCAAGACGGCCGATGTAATTATAATAAGGACCTATGGCAGCGCCTCTCACGCCC
The DNA here is from genome assembly GCA_024633595.2 of Lepomis macrochirus. NCBI lineage: Eukaryota > Metazoa > Chordata > Actinopteri > Centrarchiformes > Centrarchidae > Lepomis > Lepomis macrochirus. The sequence continues at coordinate 18,413,103 of JALXJV020000013.1, read as the reverse complement.
CCCAACAGACGCATGTAGAAGTGCATGGTGCACCATCATTCATTCATCCAAACTAACGTCTGAGTCTTACAGGGGCTTTCAGTGTGTGAGTCTGTTCCATTAATTTACATGCCTGTATCGTGTTATCCCTGTAATATCCCTATCCACATGATAGTATAGAGAGTTGTTTGAATTCCGGTAAAAATATTATATCCTATTTCTAGGATCGCCACGTGTAGTGTGCTCATTAAAGTACCTAAGCATCATGAACATCATGCTCTCACTTTGGGCTATTTCCAACTGATATTTAAGCCTATAATTCTTGTCGTCATATTCTATCCTTACCTTTTACAATTGTCGACCAGTACAGGGATTTATTCATGAATGTGCAGACATGCAGACAAGGCTCTGTAATTTTCCAATTGTTAAATGTGAAATGTCATGTCTTTGTATTTGGCTTCCCACCCAGAATTGACATAGGCCTATATCAAAGATGTTGGTTGTCTGTGGGACTAAAACTTGTAGAGGCAGACTGGAGAGGCGCTCCAGCTTGGCTGATTATCATGATAATCACACCAGAAATCTTTTGAATCAGTGAAAGACGAATCCTCTCAAACGTTAGGCTATTTTATATGGTCTCAGTCTTGTCTGTATGCATAGCCATAGACGTGTTCATCATCTGCGTTAAAGAAAGTTTACTCAGTCATGTTGATCTGTCTAGACCACATCAGTGTGTGGAAATGCCTTCACACACAGGTCGCTCACTACAAACTGTACAAATGTCCTACAGTTACGCTTCAGATAGAAAGTATACCTATTTGGTACCACTTTAGTATACTCAGACATGCTTAGGATTTATTCATTATAGTAAATTGCTTTATAATTGGTTAATGAAACATTAATAAAAGCTTTAATGTCATTTGTAATCCATTAATAAAAGCACATTTTACAGCCAGGCTATGAAAAATGTCTTTGACTGTTTATGTCATGTGGCCACTTACTTGCAAGTAAAAAAGTTATAGAGGTTCTGGGAACCAAATCCATTTATTATCAACTTATTAAACATTTATCAACAACTTCCATAACAGAATTGTTAGGGATTTTATCACAACCTGAAAATCCTAAATGTTATTAAATGCGTAAAACTGACAAGGAATTAGTAAATGATTTATCAACCATAAAGCCTCTACCCCTCTATAGGTCTTGTTTATTAGTTGTAAAGTGAAACTATATTTTGCTTTTATGGCTTTAGCTTTCAAAAACAAGTTCCCTCTTAATGTGTTGTGCAACATCTTGACACAAGTAAACAGATGGAAACCCACTTCAGACATGTTTGGCAGAGAGACAGAGTCATTCTCTGTGAATGATGGACATGTGGAGCTGAAAGACCCGGGAGAGCCTCTGATAATGGACTGACGGATGTTAATGTGCACTGTAGCCGTTTTTTCTCTGCTGTACGCATGCGGGACCAGATCCACTCACACACGCGTCTACTGAGCTTTGATGAGATAACTCAGGTTCATTTCCAACTCCTCCACCAAGAAGCTCACAGAGGCGCGCTTACATCAACACCTGCACACACCTCGTTGCCAGGAAATCACAAAAAAGTCACTATTGTGCTAGTAGGTTTATTTGTAGCTGCTTGTCTTCACAACTGAGTTTGCCAATTAGGCTATATAGGCCTAGCACAACATGACTATGGCTGCCTGGTATGAGGAAACAGCAACTTCAATATTAGATTTACATCAACTTAAATCTAGGCTAAGTCAAGCTGGATTTGTTTATATAACACAATGAAACCTTTACTTAAGTGCAAATTGTATGCTACTTTAATACTTTTATTCCACTACATCTGAGAGGAAAATATTGCACTTTTTTATCCACTATATTTGTCTGGCAGCTTTATACTACCTACTGTTCCTTTTAACTTAAGCTTGTCTACTAAAGCTTTCCTTTTCCAAATAAATTATTCAACCCCCCTTGGATCAGCTGGAAACTGAATCCTTACAAAGCTTAAAACAAGTTAGCACATAATAGCACAGTTAATGTAAAACTGTTTGAACTTCAATTTATCAGAGCTAGTAGAAAAATGTAAATACTGAGGAGTTGATGTGGCCTGTAGGACTATAGTTAGCAATAGTCCTACTGAAATAAAATAGTTTCAACAATGTGTCTATACTCCAGTTGTAGAAAGTATAGAAGTCCTTCCTTTAAAATCATACTTAATTAAAAATACTGAGGTATTATCTGAAAAATACTAGTTAAATATTAAAAGTATAAGTAATTTTTATACAGAAAAAGATCCCTTTAAGAATTATTTCTGATCTGTTAATGTGTAAGCAGCATTTTGGTTGGTTGGGATGGAGCTCATTTCAACTACATTATATGGGTAGTTTAGTCTATAACGTATATTTTATTTGTCAGTCATATGATTTTATTTATGATATTGACCTCTGAGATTTAGAAGTAGGCCTATAACGTAGTATGTATGTAATGGAAAAACTCAAAGTACAAAAAGCCTAACTCAAAGTGGTACTTTATTAAATCCTCTCCCACCATGAAAGACTTTTATTTAGCTTTATTTGTTCATGGTGCCATGAGAGGTTTCTGAGAAAAAGTGCCATGTTTTCCACTGAATTTGTTTCCTACAAAGTCAGAAAAAAAGTGGCAAAAATAATAGTTTGTTGCCCTGCTATACTTATTGTAACACGTTACTCGGGCCGTGAGAAGCAGACAGTCTTTTGGCTGGTGGGTCACAGTCTGTCTCAGACCCTCCGACAGCAGTAAAGCACCCTCACCATCCCTCCATTGTTTTATTGCTGCCAGCCCAGACACCATGCAGGCGTCACTGAACATAGAGGCAGCCAACATTAAGACAAAACCAGCTTTTAGGCACATTCACGAGCAACATGCCAATATGGCTGATCGGTACAAAACCTCTCCTGTTATTACTGTAAATATGAGTTGTAATACTTTTGCCTGACCACAAGGATTCAGTGTGTGTATTTTTGCCCGTGGATGCAGGGATCTGGCACCCTTTCACCCTCACGTCGCGCCAATATTCAAATTGGGGTCCTCTGATTTGAATAGGAGCTTAATGAGACTTGGTGGTGTATAATAAATGACAGAGGAGGGGGCAGTTCATGAGACCGAAGGCAGAGTTATTCGAGAAATGTTGCAAGTCAAAAGTTATAGTTCATTCGACCCCCAACGAAATGTAAGGAATAAAATAGGCTTTGTAGAGAGGAGAAGATATTTGTTGTTAAAATACATTGTATTTTACTGGTGGATTAGTGCAAAGACCTTACTTAATATCTGACAGCCGAAGCTCTTCCTTCTTTCCAGTGGGAAGCTCCTCGGAGGATAGCATGAATCAACTGGTGGTCTGTGAAGTGGAACACCAACATGCGCTCCATCACCCTCTGGGGCAAGAGGACTCCTTGTGCCAAACATGTTGGAGAGAATTTACATAATGGAAACAGTCACACTGAACGCAGATCACAGTCTTTGCTGTCACGAGAAAGAACTGGTGCTGGAATGTGTGATTGAACGGGGACACTGAAGTTGCAGAAATCCAAGTATTTAAAATTATTTAATTTGAAATTTTATATTTTAGTTTTTGTTACAGCTTCTCCACAGGGTCTGTTACGCCGCCTCTCATCTTACATCCCGGTGACACAATAAAGTCACTGTTTTTTTCTGTGATTTTTCACAGGTATTGACTGAACTGTCAAGAGTTGTCAGTGCTACTACAGGACATGAGCGGCAAGAGGATGTAACTGTTCAGGTTGTGGTGCCGCCGTTGTCCCCTCTTGTGTTTTCCCCTAGAGGCTAGTTGACATAAAGGAAAAGTAAAGTGAGGTTGCTGAGGTGCTTGTGGACATGTGTCTATGCATTCCCACCAATATAGCTTCAGTAAAAATCTTGAACCTTGAAGATGCTCACCTCCATTGTTACTGCTCACACGAGGCCATATACAGCGTTTTCTTGTTCATTGTTTATTTATGTTTTATAAAGGGGTCTGCTAGTTACCAAAAGCCAGAAAAAGGAAATGCCATGATCAGCTAGTCCTCCTGCGGTCCACATATAACAAACAGAACCAATACAACATTGAATATATAAAATAATTTTTAAAAATTACAGACACCTGTTAGAGTAACAAAAGCTAGAAGTGTTTTCAAATGCATTTTGAAAGAATGAACCGGCCGCTACCCTCCCTATGAATGGTCTCCTGATGCGCTTGTGTGAGGATGAGACATTTTTTGTTTTTAAGAAGTGAACATTGCTTCAAGGTTTTGGTTGATTGAATAGATACTGGCTTAGATGGATACATGATGTTAAAAAGTGAAAGTAGAAAACAAAATAAACTTACATCTTGTCATGCCTTTCCTATATAGCTGATATAAAAGTTGACTTGGATCCAGTGAGGTACAAGAATGAAAGATAGGTGGAGTGTTTTGTTTCTAAGACCATGAATGAGTTTTCAGTCCCACATGGGTTGACACTAAACTATTTGGGTCAGTTTAGCCAACATATGCATTTTAATAAATTTAAAATTATAAAAAAAAGGGTACACACTGTAGACACTGTAAAGTGTAGACCTACAGTACTTAATTCAAAATCAAAAATAATGAAAGAAATGTCTGCAGTTTGATTTGATTGTATTAGAACATAATATTTAACTTTTAGATTTTGTTTAACTCTCTACTCTTACTCTGTGAATTTGCCACAAAGCTGCAAACTTTCAATCACAAAAAGTGAACAAAAAAATTTGCAATATATTTTATTATATTATATTATACTATATTATATTATACTATATTATATTATATTTACGTTGCTAAGAAGCAAAGTGGATAGAAAGTAAATGAAATCCAATTCCGTTAGATTCAACAGGCTTTTTCTTGTCAGCTGACTGTGAGCTGCAGGGGTTAATGAATAGAATAAAAGGCAAGGGGACATTTTTAAACCGTGTCTGTGTTTCTGACTAGACTCTGAGACCAATAGATGAACTTCAGCCTATACTTATAAGTGGACAACTGGTGACTAATTTAGATAAATACAGAAACATTTTAATTGGCTGTGTTGCACACGCTGTGCATAAAAAACGAATAGGTAGGCTATACGTTTTATGACAGATGACTATTTATGTATGCGCACATTGATTTATGCTCTTTAGCAAAGGTTTTATTTCAGGATTTGATTAGACCGCACTCTCCTTTTTTATTTTCAACTAATAAGGTTTATGCACAACCACATTTTCAAGAGTCATCCTTTAATTGAAGCTTTCATTGTAGTGAAAAACACAAAAATTATTTTGCTCATTTTCAAGCTATTTAATTTCAAGTTTACGTTTTTTCTAAAATATCGAAATTCGAAAGATTGTCCCACTATTAGCTAACATTTTATTTTGAATCGCTTTGATTTCTCCTCTCGTTTCATTCATGAAGTTATAACAGAAAAAGTCCAAAACCTAAATCAGGTGAATCAAAAAGCTACATTCCCTCTGTTCTCTCACTCATTTTTCTTTGGCTGAAATGAGCGATAATAGTTCATATTTTCAAACGTGTATAATACAGTAATGTTTTGCTTATCCATTATTCGTGACTGGTAAACTGCTAAATTGTTAACTGCTCATTTTAACTAAAATATAGGTTTAAGAAATATTATTAAAAGAAATATATACCGCACTGTAGAAAATATATATGAACAGTTGCAGTCTTTGAAATTTGGTTTTAACTTGCGCACAAGAGATAAGCAGGTAAAATTGCGCGTCTTCAAAAAATATTAAAACCATCGTCAATTAAAACTCAAACATATCGGAATCCAGCTTAGTATTTTTTGTTTGTTTGTTTCTTATGTTTTCATATTAGGGTTCAAGTTCAGCGCGTGTGTTCTGGGACCTGCAGCTGCACAAATCTTTCTTGACGTTTTAGATTTGCATGCATATTAGCCTATCGCTTGGGGACTGTCCTTCACTGAATATAACCTACAGCAGGCTTCAGTATGGTTTACTGCTACTGTGTAGCCTACTGTAGGTTTTATCATCAGAATCGATTATTTCATAGCTACTACTGTAGGTGGCAATTTTTATTCCTCAATCCTCTGCCAGAGTAGGCCTATGTGATGTGTTTGCAGGAAAGCTGCCAGTATTATCAGATGGTTTAATACGTTTTTACTGAGTAATAAAAATAAAATATCAGTAACATATTTTGTCTCGTGGTTATATCATCGACGTGGCAATACAGTTCTTGGAGCAGCTCGATGAGATCAGTGCAGAAAACAGCCTAAACAGGAGGATGCCCGATTCTCTGTTCTCCTGCTGCCATCATGTGGACACTTGGTGTGTTACATCCACACAAGAGAGGATTATTGAATCCTTACTACAGGTGCTGGTCATATAATTAGAATATCATCAAAAAGTTGATTTATTTCAGTAATACCATTCAAAAAGGGAAACTTTTATAATGTATACATTCATTCCACACAGACTGATATATTTCAATTGTTCATTCCTTTTAATTTTAATGATTATATCTGACAACAAATGAAAACCCCAAAATCAGTATCAGAAAATTAGAATATTGTGAAAAGGTTCAATATTGAAGACACCTGGTGCCACACTCTAATCAGCTACTTAACTCAAAACACCTGCAAAGGCCTTTAAATGGACTCTCAGTCTAGTTCTGTAGGCTACACAATCATGAGGAAGACTGCTGACTTGAAAGCTGTCCAAAAGACGACCAAAAACTTGATTGCTAAAGAGGCTTGCTGTTCACAGAGCTCTGTGTCCAAGCACATTAATAGAGAGGTGAAGGGAAGGAAAAGAAGTGGTAGAAAAAAGTTTACAAGCAATAAGGATAACTGCATTCTGGAGAGGATTGTGAAACAAAATCCATTCAAAAATGTGGGGGAGATTCACAAAGAGTGGACTTCAGCTGGAGTCAGTGCTTCAAGAACCACCACGCATAGACGTACGCAAGACCTGGGTTTCAGCTGTCGCATTCCTTGTGTCAAGCCACTCTTGAACAAGACACAGCATCAGAAGTGTCTCGCCTGGGCTAAAAACAAAAAGGACTGGACTGCTGCTGAGTGGTCCAAAGTTATGTTCTCTGATAAAAGTAAATTTTGCATTTCCTTTGGAAATGAAGGTCCCAGAGTCTGGAGGAAGAGAGGAGAGGCACAGAATCCGCGTTGCTAGAGGTCCAGTGTAAAGTTTCCACAGTCAGTGATGGTTTGGGGTGCCATGTCATCTGCTGGTGTTGGTCCACTGTGTTTTCTGAGGTCCAAGGTCAACACAGCCGTCTGCCAGGAAGTTTTAGAGCACTTCATGCTTCCTGCTGCTGACCAACTTTATGGAGATGCAGATTTAATTTTCCAACAGGACTTGGCACCAGCACACAGTGCCAAAGCTACAAGTACCTGGTTTAAGGACCATGGTATCCCTGTTCTTAATTGGCCAGCAAACTCGACTGACCTTAACCCTATAGAAAATATATGGGGTATTGTGAAGAGGAAGATGCAATACACCAGACCAACAATGCAGAAGAGCTGAAGGCCACTGTCAGAGCAACCTGGGCTCTCACCACAGACTGATCGACTCCATGCCACGCTGCATTGCTGCAGTAATTCAGGCAAAAGGAGCCCCAACTAAGTATTGAGCACTGTACATGCTCATACTTTACATGTTCATACTTTTCAGTTGGCCAACATTTCTAAAAATCCTTTTTTGTATTGGTCTTACGTAATATTCTAACTTTCGGAGATACTGAATTTGGGATTTTCATTAGTTGTCAGTTTTAATCACAATTAAATGACATAAATATTTGAAACATATCAGTCTGTAATGAATGAATATAATATCCAAGTTTCACGTTTTGAATGGAATTACTGAAATAAATCAACTTTTTGATGATATTCTAATTATATGACCTGCACCTGTATATGTTGCTGCACGTGGCCACTCAACATACAGTCAAGCTCTATTATGCAAACCCCAGTGGCAGAAAGTATTTTCACTGAAGTACTGCACAAACGCACAACACAATGTATTTGTACTTTACTTGAGCTGTTTTATTCACCTTCATTTCTATATCTGGAAATGCTGGTTTGCTCCATATAGTGTCTCTCTCTCTCTATCTATCTATCTGTCTTCCAAAATATAGCAGAACGTTGTTTCCCATTAATCACCTCATGACCCCTTCAATTTATTTTGTAACCCTTTCTAGGTTGGGAACCACTGGACTAAATTACCAAACTTCACTGTAAAAGAAAATTTAAACTCCACTGGCTGCTACTTATGCATTGGTCATTGATCAGTATTAATACTGTTGCAAAATATAATAATAGTCATTTGTAGAACAAGTTTTATTTTTAATACTTCATGTATATTTTGATTAAAATACTTTTATACTTCAGTAAGATTTTAAATAAATGACTTTAACTTGTAATGGAGTGCTTATACATCATGGTATTTTTAATTTTAAGATCTGAGTTTCTCTTCCTCCACTGGCAAACACAAATGTATTGTTTTTACTGTGTTTAGGCTAAACAGAAATATGACATGTTGATTTAGGCTTTGAAATAGCTTTTCACCATCACCAAGAAACACAAATGAACATTTAAATACATTGATAAAATTGTTAAAATAATCAGAAAACACAACATACCTTTTTGAAGGCACTGTGCTGGACAATCTGCACTTTCTTTCAGGATCCATGTCGTCTGCAAACCCACCAGTTTATGGATGTAGCCCATAACATGAAAACAAGCAGTTTACACTCATATCCGAGCTGTAACAGCTAAAAACACATTCAGTCTAAATGTGGTGAATGTAAAACAGGAATGTTTTTTTCATGTTAATTCAGTCACTGTAGGGCCTGTATGTTGTGTTTAATAGCGTATTAGCCTATACCGGAAATTGTATCTTTGCCAAATGATGATCTTGTCTAAATGCTATTTCAAAGTCTGTTATTATGGTCAGTGTCAGAAGAGGGAGTCAGAAGTTACGAGCTGTAGGTTTAAATATGGATTTGGGGGGGGAAAAGTGATGAGAAGAGGAAGACAATTTTTTAAAGTTTTAGTCCAGTTGAGGTCTGGCTAACCTGGCCACACTCACTGCTACTTTTTTCATGTTCACATACTGTAGCTCTGTATTGCCCTCAGGTTAGATGTCACAGTCAGTCTGCCAGCAACACCTGGCAGCAATTCAGTGTTTTACAAGTGGATACTTTAGTAGCAGTTCCAGCAGCACTTCACAGCACACAGCACATCGGCCAATGTAAATAATCACTAGTTCTTTTAAGCTTCCTTTTTCTGTCACAGACACATCAGCTGTTGCATCAACAGCAAAGGTTGTAGCACTTGCTTTAACCAGTCTGTAGTTGCATAGCTTTTAAGCTGCATATTCCTCAAAGCATCTTTAATATTCAAATGATATGTTATATACATCTCACTGAAAGAGGGATTGAGTTGTTTTTGTGAACATATCCTAGAGTAGCCTACCTATAACTTCTTTTAGCTATTTTCCCCAAACTAATGTCCTTATACATAAAGCTTGGTAACTTTTTCATCGGTATCACTTTAAGCCTAGTTCACACTATACGATTTTTAGCGGCGACCGTCTGGGTTAAATCAGCAGTCGATCGGCGGTCGCCAGTCAATTGAACTACACAGCGACGCCAGCGACTGGCAAAACGGCTCTTCGATACATTTCTGACACATCGCCGAGGTCTGCCAGATATCTAGCATGCCAAATATCTGGAGGAGTCGACCGACTCAACATCCACATCCAGCCAATGAGAACAAGCAGCTGGCAGAGCAGGCAGCCTACTTTTCAACTCAAAACACTTTTTATTCACCTCTCTGTAGCTCAGACAACCCCTGCTACCTGCATGTGCTAATCCATCCTTTCACCCTTCATTTTGATTACACCTGTAACAGTTGCGATGCTATTGTGTTGACAATCTGTCCACAGACAGACAGACAGACACATAAAGAAAGACTGCGTCTGTGGCACTACAGTAAGTGTCTCCAGGGCCACATTTGACAAACACACACCGACTCACAAGGTGAAAACAATACTAGCAATACAATACTAATAATGTTATTAGGTCCATATGTCCAAAGAACCTTTAGAGAACTGAGCCAAATGCTGCTTTATCTGTGGAATCACTGAATTATGAGGTTTCTCTCTTTGTAGGTCTGCATGGGCACATTTATTAGTGAAAGTACATTAATGAAAACTCCCACATAGCGTTTTGTGTTGGGGCCTCACTCCTCACACAGGAGAGCAGGCCACCATCCTGAACAGGAAAAGCAATGGAGGGACGAAGAGGAGATTTAAAATGTGTAATTGTGTCAAGCTGTTTCTCTCTTTACGCTATTGTGTAAAATTGGTTTCATGGCTTTGATCATGATACTTATGTTACTTGATGTCAGAGTTTACTTTGGTCAAATTACTTTTTATTGCTTCTTAAACCACTTTCTTTAGTGGTGGGAACAATAAATATACAGCATTTCATTACCGTGGCCTTAGTAGGGGGGCATGAATAATCACTAATAAATGTTAGACAAGGTTAAAAGTCTACAGCCATGCTAGCAGCTCTTTTAGCTTTGAGCTAATAGCATCAACATGTTAACATGCTGACAATGCTAACATATTTAATAATGTCCACCATGTAGTTTTGCATGTTAGCATGGTAACAGGTACTAATTAGCAGCAAACATAAAGTACAGCTGAGGGTGATGCAAATTTCATTAGTTCTCCAAGTATAAATGAAAGTATTGGACAAATTTTGACCTGCTGCTGAAGGGTTCATCAAAGTTTTTACAATTCACCCTGATGGAGACATTAATGGATGCTTGAAATTTCATGGCAGTTCACCCAAAAGTAAAACTATAAATGTCATGCAGTGAAACATGACAGAAACAAAACAGAAATACAAACATACAAATACTAACCTATTTATTGTTTATCAGAAAACACCCTAATGAGTAACAAGAGTAACAAGTAGCTTGAATCTCCACGATAAAATGAGATCATAAAAGAGTAACATGTTGGCAGAGTGGAGTGTTTGTGGGAGGCCTCGTGAAGTGTGTGTGGGCAGCAGAATGGGGTAGACCTGCATGGAGAGCACTTTAGCTTGTTGTTGTCATTACCACAGTGACTGTAAAAACACAGTCCAAGCGTTCAGATGGGATATGATGCCACCTCAGGTTTTGTTGGTCCTGAGGATGAAAACACCTTTGTTTAACAATAAACTTGGATTTTACACTACCCTTTGTTCAGGTTGCACACCTGAAATGGATGACTTTGATATGTGTTTAATCAAGGATAGTGACGTAATTGATGTAAACTAGTGAAATAAGAACGAGAGATTTGATTTTGGGGTTGGGCAATATGACGACATAAATATATCCTATGAAAATCAACCATCAGATATTTTGTGGTGTTGTAGCTTTCCCTTTAATATCCCCATTGTCGACTGATATACGGCAAAGATGTATTATTTTTGCATCAATGCAGTGAAGCGCCTTGATTAGCTGGATTGCCCCAAAACAGACATCACCACCTGGTAAATATAATGTTTTAATATTTTATCTATATCACTTCTACATTAAAAGTTCTACATTCAAAGTTGACTGAAAATAATATGTATGCCAATGTAATCCAGTACAATGTTTCTCTAATACAGACAACTTTTGTAAATCTTACATTGGTAAATATTAGTTGAGAGTGTGTCAGAGATGTCTATTTCAACTTTGATATCATTTGGCTTTGATTTAGGATGTTGTTCGTGGTGTTGTTGTCACATTGTGAGGTTTATGTACAGTACAGTATATGACCTTTAAATTAACTACAGTGGCATACTGCTGAGACAACTAGAAGCAGTGCTTCAGTCTTCTTCTTGCATGTTTACTAAGTATACCATTATGGTTTTATAAGCTTTTCACCCAGATAGAAAATGGCTTAAAAATCTCTTTGAGATAAGCTTCAATAGACTTTTATATTTTAGCCTCTATCTCTCTTTATTGAGTCATCCATGACATTTTATAGCTGTGTGTGATTCAGCGTATTTGAATGACCTGTCCATATCCTTTATTGGTTCAGATTTTTTTTTGCTTTTTGACATAATTTAGTTTAATGTATGCTATCAGATGATACTTCTGTTTAAGCTGCCTCCTCTGTTTCCCTGCTGAAAGCGTCCTATACCTTTGCAATACACCAACTACATCACCACTCAAAGTTACAGTTTCTGCAGTTTAACTGGTTTCATAACATAAAATTTATATACCAGACACTTTTGTCCAAAGTACACCTGCTGTAAATCGATTGCAATGTCGGGGTCCGTGTCTAGCTCAAAGACACTTCAACAGTTGTTCTACCAACGGATCTACAGCCACCACCCTGAGTGGTTCAAGCAATAACGGGGTAGTGATGGCGCAATGGATAAGACACCTGCCTTTGGTGTGAGAGACCCAGGCTCAATCCCCCACTGTGACCCATCCACCGTTGTGTCCCTGAGCAAGACACTTAACCTCTCATTACTCCAGTGGCGGGACACCTCTGACGTCTGCAAGTTTCTTTGGATAAAACCGTCAGCTAAATGTATAATAAACTAACTATAAACCTTTCTTCAGCTGATGTAGATGCCCACTCTGTTTGTTTGAGGAGCCTGGAGGGCATTTCTGTCTGGAGTTTCTTGTTGACCTCTACGTCCTCTGCAACCTGTATTTAAATTATTTCTGCCTCTGGACACTATTATGCTACAAACTTTGAGTTTGTACTTACCACTGGTCTTCATTCAAATGACTTCTATGAACTTCTTAAAACTTCCAAGTCATCATAGGATTCCTGCAATACTTAACTGCTTTTCTTGTGGGCATTTAGGTCCCTTTAACAAACTGATGTTCAGAAATAGTTACAAGAATACAGAGGAATTTCCATAGTTCCAAGATAACAATCCATTATTTAGATAGAGTAAATGGAATAGCTACATAGTCTACTCCAAATATTTTACAATGCCTGTCCAAAAGCAGCAATGCAACATCCGTACCTGCCCTCAGCCCTTCTCTTCTCTCAGTGCTCTCCAACAAGGAAAAGCTACACCAATGGTTTTCTGTGTTTGTCCTCATCGTCGATTGCTTTTTTTTTTTGACTGTAATCTTTCCTCAGAATGTTTCTTTTTTATCTGGAGCATCAGAAACTTTGGTTGGATGCTTTTAGTTTTTCCGCCATGGGCTCTGTTGTAATCCTAGTTGCTTTAGCCTTCTTTGTCACCATGGTTACAACATTGCCAAAGCATATTAACCCAAACTATACAATCACAATAACAAGTTCAGAGAAATTTACCTGGCAGTGATAAGTAGGCTTTATCAGCATTGTGTAAACTCGTTTGGCAAGAGCTTGAATGTTAATGGGTGTTCATTTATAAGTCAAAGTGCTGCACTCTAGCTTTAACAATTCTACTTCCCCATTCTCCTGGTCAATAGAGATGTCCATACCTGAGATGGGTGTTGCAGTTTCTATCTCTGGCTCATCTTTATGCCTATTTGTAGATTGTGAGTTTGAATCCAACAAATCAAAACAGTCTTTGAAACTGTGTTTCTAATCCAAGATGTCCCTTATGAGGCATTTTTCCAAGATGTCATGTGTTTTATCTCTGTCAGCCTCTCTATTCCCAGTAGTCCACAGCACTGGGTCTGATACAGCATTTGTTTTTAAACTAGGACACAAGTCTGCCCGGAAACCCAGGAATGAAGAATAACACGGGCAGGACTTTACAAGAAATGCAACGTTTTTAAAAGCAGTTTTTTAACTCCCTGGAGAGTCAATGCACATCAACGTGATCTCGGTTACGGGATGAACTAATGGGCAAATGGGCTACAGCTGACCTCGCCTCACCCTAACTTTGTGTGTTGTTAATATTCTTTGTCACCAAATAGAAATGCATAAAGAAATTTAAAAAGAAAACACATTAATACATAAGTTTGGGGAAATAAATGTGGGGAGGGTGCAAAGGGAAAATAATTCATACATTAATAAAATAAGATAACATTTAGAAATGAATAAATCAAATCAAAGCCAAATGAAAAAGTTAATAAATAGGGGATTAATGCAAATGTAAATAAATACAGAACCAAATTAAAACAGAAATATCAATTTATATCACATTTCTATATTAATAAATCCAAACATTTATATAATTTTTGGGGTGCATTTAATGGAATTCTATTTAAATTATTTATTTATTTATTTATTATTTTGGTAGTTTTGGACCTCCACGCTTGAGAGATGGTTTTAGACTGATTGGTTTATTATTTTTTGTTTACCTTTGGACCAAGTCAGGCTAGCTTGTGCCCTTTATATTCATTCTTTTTGCTAAGCTAAGCTAACAACCTGTTATAGCTTTATAGCCCTTGGCAGGGAAGGCTGTTTCTGGTTTCCTTATAACACATCAATATATTTACTTTATAGTTATCTTCTTCATCCAACATACTATTTAAAAAGTCTTTTTATTTTTAGTTCCTACCAAGAAAAATATCTAAAACCCTAAATGCCGACTGTTACATTCCATTCCACTATTTACATCATTCCCTAACAAATACTCCTCTCATCAATGGGGAGAAAAGTTGCATATCAATTTCTCAATACAAGTAAATAAAGTCTTTATTCTTTCAACTAAATTATCCAGACACCTTTTTCAAAACACAGTGTCTTTAAATCATCCAATTAATCACATGATAGATAAATGTATTGTATGTAACAAAAACAGCCTTCCCTTTAGTACAGTGCAGGTAGCAGCTTCATCATGCATTCAGTCTGTTTTCAGGGCTTTAACATTTCTGTTCAATTATGATATATCTGTATGTCACATCAGCATTTTCATATCCAGTAAACCTTTTCACATTTTTTCAAAGCTCAAGGAAACAACAGCAATAACTTGACAAGTATACTACTACTAAGCTTCTCTTCACCAAGTGTGAAGTGAAAGCTCCTTCAAAGTGCCTGTCAGTGCTTCGCATTGAATAGAATGGGATGTGTTTAGCTGGGATGCTCCCAAGCTACAATAGCTTGCTGCAGATCCCACTTGAACAAAATTGAACATGATAATTAACAATAACAAATATAAACTTAAATCTATAGTTAATACATACAGGCAAGAGCTAGACTGCAAACTACCTATGTAGAGGTGAGATTGTTACTAAATGGGCTATATATAAATAGTATAGTATAGTATAGTATTATATATAAATGGTAGCTATATATGCTTGTGTTTCAGGTAGTGCAGCTGCCCTGGGGGCCCTGAAGGTCAGGGATAGTGGTAATTAAGTGAAATTTTGTTTGGGAATACACCAGTAAAGCAAAGTAAAGCCGGAATAGTAAGGGCCCTAAGGTTGTTTCTGATTTTTATGTGACCTTGAAGCTTGGTCTTGTTGAGAAGCCCTGTGTCAAAATTGAGTTTGAATACCTTAACAATATTTGTTCATTTTGCACAGATGTATATTATAGGCATATTGTATTTAATACAAAAAATATATAGGCCTATTATTCTGTAAGTAATCCAAGGAAAATCAGAGATGAGAGACCAGTGAGGCTAAGATTTTTAAAATTATTGAAATAGATAAGTTAAAAGCTGAAAGGAAATACAGAAAAAACTTGACTTCAATGGTTAATTGGGGACATGTCCGATCTCAACTGTTTTCAGTTTCCTTGAGTAAGAACCTGAACTCTAAGCAACTCATTTGGCATATGAGCAAAGATGTAGCTGCCAGGATGCTCACAAGCTACAGTAGCTTGCTGCCTGCAGATCCCACTTGAACAAAATTGAGCATGATAATGAGATGTTTTCCAGCTAACAAGAACGACAGACAGTTTTCAGTATTATGTCAGAAACTGCTTGTTTGTTACAATCAAAACATGTAAATGCAGTTTTCTCTTGGCGTGAGTGTGCCACATAAGTGCATCAATAAATTAATCAAAGCCATGCAAGCATCCTGCACCCTGAAAATCAGAATCAGCTTTATTGGCCAATTATGTTAACATGTACAAGAAATTTGGATCCTGTTCTTTATGTACACATAATGCAGAAAACACATTCATAGGAGGATATAAATACAGCTTAACAATAACAAATATAAACTTAAACATAGGCCCTACAGTTAATACAGGCAAGAGCTGGACTGCAAACTACCTGTGTAGAGGTGAGACTATTACTACATGGACTAATGTAGTTGTCACGAGTGGGTGCAGGGTGCAGCAGGAGTGAGCCCAAACGCAAGACACGTAGAGGAGCTGGTACAGTTCAGTGATTTATTAATCCAATAACAAGCAGGCAAACACAAAAACTCACAGGAAGTGGTAAATCCAAAAACTCAGGTAACAGGCAGTAACACGGCAGGACAGGACAGACTTGCAACATATGACAATGACCGGACAAGGACTAACCAGAAACAACAAACATTTATACACCAGGACTAACGAGCAGGGCGGGAGCAACACAGGTGACTGGAATAAGGATTAACGAGACAGAGAGACAGAAGGGGAAAACAGAGAGACTGGATACAAGACCACATATAGACAGGACTGAAACCCAAAAGCATGACACAGAGAAAGCAATATCAAAATACAGAAAACATGGCCAAAATAACTAAACACAGACAAACTCAGGACAGGATCGTGACAGTAGCCTATAAATCAGTGTTTCTCAACGGGGGCGTTCCGAGGTCGATGGGGGACGCCGGAAGCAATATTTTGGAAAGGGGGTCGCTGAGCTGCTTTTGGGGGGCGTTTGCTGGTTGGAAATTCTAAGGCGAGTTTACACCAAAGATTCACAACAATACAAGTTTAAACTTTAAACTACTTGCAAAAAACTGTGATCTGCAACATTAAAACCTCCCATTTTAGTCCACTGCGACGGGATGAGACTGTTTTTTTCTCCATCAGCTATTTGTGGCACAGCTTCTGCTGCCTTCCCGGAAATGGAATGTCAGAGTAGGCTATCATCTCTAAATTTTTACCCACATGGCGTTTACTGTGTAAACTCTGGAAAAGCGACGCTCTCTTTCTAGGTGGAAAAGTGTTTATTTCTCTGAGGAATACACCGTGAACGTCTTGTTATCGCAGTGATTACACATTAAGAAGAGGGATATTCTGCTGTCGGACTCACTCTGAAAGCAACTTCGCTGCGACACCAGCGACTGTTGTCCACCCTCCTCGCGCTGTGACTTGCAGACAGTTTGTGCCAAAGCGGAATAGGTAGTTTCAGTAGGCTATAAAAATAGCCTATAAAGTTAAAAACTGAAGCCCTGTCTTGCTCTGTGGGGGATTGTTAGCAGCACTTAAGGTGTGTGGAATCATTCGTGAGCTTTCTGTGTGATCACAGTTGTTGATTCAGTTTTGTCTGTCAGATAGCGAGGGGATACTTCTGGCAGTATTGGAAACAAACAGCTGGCCGAGCAAGGTTGTAACTGGAACGCCGTCAACTTGGGTGTGAAGTCATTCCCAGCTCCGACCTCCGACTTCCGAGGTAAATGGAACGCAGCATTCGAGCCAATCAGTAACATAATGCAGTACAGGGCATGTAGTAAAATATTATGAATTCTCTTTAAATAGACTAATGACGTTAGTCTCCTATTATGACTTTTTTTCTTTAAATGTCGGAGAACGTGGGAGAGATTCTGAATGTGCAGAAAGTTTTGATCGTGAGCAGATAAATTACAGTGTTTCCTACACGTTCATTTATTTGTGGCGGCCTGCCACAATATCAGCGCTGACTGCAACATTGATTTTTGGGTGTTTTTTTTACCAGGCCTATTTAAAATGGTATTTGACTGCAGAGCTGCAGGCAGCGCGAATTCGCGGAACACATCCTCTCGCTCGTCCCTCTCTTTCTCTCTCTCACCCGTCCCTCAATCTATCGCCCTCTCTCTCTCTCATGAACACGGGCACACAACGCAGTCAATCTTGGAGACCCAGCTAATAGAAGTTATTTGTAAGCATGTGAGGGGCCTAGCTAATAAGGAGAGCTGAGTTAATACAGCTGGGTTTTCGAGGCTAGCATGCTGTACAGCTGTGCCACAACACTGTCATTCTGTGGGAAACACTGAGTTAGGATAAGTTGAGCTAATAAAGTCCAGTCAGTTAGGCTACTGAATTAAAACGGATTCATTTATCACTGAGATGAAAAGCGGCCACAAACACATTCAAATAAGTCACTTCCCCACAAAAGAGGAGGTAAGACTTAATCATGTGGGTTGACTCAGCAGGGATGATATTAAATAAGTTGATCTACAGGAGGAAAATATTTAAAAGCCAGAAAAATGCCTGAGGCTCACTACATTGTATTCTATTATAATTATATATTTTGAATTGTCACCTGAATTTTCAGACATGTCCACCCTAAATTGGTGCAGAAAAGGCAGAAATTAGGGGAGAAATCTTCACCAGAATGCAGGAAATTAAGTGTTTAATGCTCAAAATCTTCTGGGGGAGGACCCCCATACCCCCACTTAAAAAACAGTATCTTGCTTCACACACAGTTTCTGGGGGGAACATTCACTTATTAGTTAAATATAATTACTCTTCACGTGGCTTTTGTTACCTTTTCCATGTTTTTAATAACGGTAACAATAAAAAAAATCAAAATATATTCAGGGCAAATAGCCAACATATTTTTTGATGGGGGGGTGGTGAGTGATCTGGATAATGGATAGTGGGGAGCTGGCCCAAAAAAGGTTGAGAATCACTGATATAAATGGTAGCTATATTTGCTTGTGTTTCAGGTAGTGCAGCTGCCCTGGGGCCCCTGAAGGTCAGGGATAGTGGTAATTAAGTGAAATTTTGTTGTACGTGACCTTGGAGCTTGGTCTTGTTGAGAGGCCCTTTTAGAAAATTTCTTGTTCTTTACAGTCATCTATGCTGCTGTGTCAATGTGCATTTTCCTACAGGGTATGTTTATCTGGCCCTGCAATAGATTAGTCTAGAGGTTATTTTATGTGCACATAATAGGAGTATGTCCACCTAATCAGAGTAGACAAATGACAAATGAAAAGGATCTTATGCACATGCTGGAACACAATATGTGTACCATTATAATATAGACCTATAGTATAGTGTATGATTGCAATTTATTTGTTTGTGTCCCCATATTTACACTAGATATGCACATTTTTATTTTGACAATCCAACAATCCTTGGAGATTTCAGCAGGCTAGCCAACTATATGTCACGATGTCTTAACGTCTGATGGCTTGATAAAAGAAGGTCGGGGAGAGATTAGATAAAACAATTTATACGATAAACACCTCACAATACTCAACATTTCTCTCTTTCGACAACCATAATGAGACTTAACGGTCGGTTATTCGCCGCTTACACGGTTGTGGTGATTACAGACGTGAAAAACAAACGGCCTAGCGGGTTCTCGTATGGAAAGCAGGCAGGGCACAGTGGGGCACAGTGACATTTTCCCCACATGCAAAATCATGCAAAAGGTAAATACTGAAGCGGAGGGATACAAACACCAGTGCAGAACATGGCCGTCACCTCCGTCATGTCCTCTCCCGCAGACCAGCCCAATTCGGCGACACCGCGCTGTGATTGGTCGGGAGGCACGCACGTCACCTTCTCATTGGATTTTCGACGCGTCAATCACGGGCTAATGTCTATGACGTTGATCATACACTGGGTATACTGTATCGCCTGGGTGGACAGTATAGTTACTTCAACATTAAATGGAATAAAATGCCGCGGATTCATGTAAACAGAGACGTCGCATTAGCGTGATTAATCAAACGCCTCTTAAGTAAGACGTTTTACTTGTGGAACGGGTGGCGACAGGCCTATTTTCGGTTTTTATCAGCAATATTTCAGGGTAAGTGGAGTGATACATTTCCTTCCTGCGTCTTTTTTCCTCACCCATGAGCAGACCTGCTTGCTTTTATGATTTAAATACAACAAAGTAACAGGCAGCACTGTCATGATGTACAGTAAAATACACAGAAGAACAGCCTTCATTTGAATACAAAATGTCCGTAATGTGATTTAAAGTAGTGCGTGTGTGTGTGCTCCCGCTCGCATAGAGAGTGTAAGGAAGGTAATGGCTGTCGGCCGAGACTCGTAACTTGAAAATTGTGAAATGGCCTGTTTAGCTAGCTCGTCATTTGCCCTGTAAATCAACCCCTTTAATGTTGTCTTAAATTATAATATTTGGTTTGGTAAAATCAAGATATTGGATTTTGATAGCAGCCTTAATTTCCAATCTGTCAAATTAGATCCTGTAGGGTACCTGTCTGCCGTTAGTGGGCCTACTCACTCTCCAGACTCCCATCTGTCATAATGTTTGTTGGATTCAGCCATGAGTCCTGCTCCGACTTTGTTTAAAATATCATTTTAACCTCAAGTGGACTCCACATACCAGATCTAACATGGTCAGTAGTTTAATGACATTAAGCAGACTTAACTACACATACAAGAGACCTATTGTTCAAAGCTGCATTTTCTTCAGCTTCATTCTAACAGGAGCCTCAAGAAAAATAATATTTTTTTAAGTTTGTGTGTGTGTGGTGGCCTGATGTTGGAGTAGCTTTTGTACAAAAGACATGCAAATGTTTTTAATGCTGATGCCAGATGCCAAGCGGTGATGCTGTTGAGGCATTTTCTGGATTTACTCTAATTAAATCTCTTAACTATTTTCTTTAACATGTACCATAGTCAGACTCAGTCAAATTAGGACACTGATTATGGTTTAGCGTGGGGCTGTATGTGTTCACCGGCTGGCTTGTGCGCTGGAACTCAGCAGCCATGATTGTCTGTGCCATCCCAGGGTAGATACCAGTGTTGTTGGGCTAGAAGTAGGCCAGTTTGACGGCGTGATACCACCTCTGTGTGACATCCCTGCAGATGCATTCTTATCAAACTCTGTAGGTAGTACAGCCCCAGTGATTGAGAGCATAGATGACACATTTCATCCGTCCCGCTCATCAACCAACGCTTTTATTGTAATCTCTGTTTTGGATTTGGTGTTTTAATATGTATTTTTAGAAGTCGAAGCTAAAGTTCTCCATGTCTCAAAATGTCACATTTTATTGTTTAGATCACAGAGAATCCTTACTCCCATTTCTCCAATAGCAGGATCAACATAGTGGCTGCCCAGAAACCTTTCTATCATCAACAGAAGAACTTTATTAAAATGCTTAAAATAACAGTGTTGTTGAAACTTGTAGTTCCTAGGACTTTGAGCTGACACAGCTGGGAGTGGTTGCCAAGATGAACAGAAGTAAACGAATTGAGGGTTTCTTAAAGTCCACAGCAACGATTCCTTAAGAAGTCATTCAGGTCTTGAAGCATCATTTGGGTTATGGGAATTTGAACTTTTGTCTCTCAGGTCAAATACAGCCTATCAAGATAAACAAGACAAGACAAACACAGATGTATATTATAGGCATATTGTAGTTGATATAAAAAAATATATAGGCCTATTAATTTGTAAGTAATGCAAGGAAAATCAGAGACTAGTTTAGTTGAGATTTTTGAAATTATTTAAATACATAAGTTAAAAGCTGAAAGGAAACACAGAAAACACTTGACTTAAGTTATTTATTGGGGACATGTCCGATCTCATCTGTTTTCACTTTCCTTGAGCAGGAACCTGAAGTCTAAGCAACTCACTTGGCATATGAGAAAATAAATGGCAAACATTTAATAATGCATAACTTTTCAAATACTTACCAGGATGATAAGATTTACTTTCCTTATATCGTCTTGATTTTGTCAAGTGGAAGTGGTACATTAAGACCTTTCATTGGAGGGTTTTGAAGGAGTTACCATTAGGGCTGCAACTAACTGTTCTTTTGAAACATTTTCACAATTAATTGATTTGTTGTTTGGCCTACAAAATGTCAGCAAAATGGAAAAAAATGTTGATCAGTGTTTCCCAAAGCCCGAAAAGACATCGTCAAATGTCTCGTTTGTCCACAACCCAAAGATATTCACTTTACTGTCACTGGGAAGTAAAGAAACCAGAAAATATTCACATTTAAAAAGCTGAAATCAGAGAATCTGGACTATTTTTTTCTTACAAAGTGACTCAAAATAGTTGCTGATTAATTCAATAGTTGACAACTAATCGATTAATCGACTAATTATGTCAGCTCCTGAGCCCATTGACTTGTTTGCTAATGAAAAATTTATAGCAAGATATCAATGGGAAAATAATCCAAATGCAAGAGTTAAATGAGACATGAAAAAGATGTTCCTGAAATTTTTTAACATTACCTCAGGTTGATGAAAAGTCACCAGACTACCTGAATGCAAATCAATGGCATCCATCTTTGTGGAGGGGAGACTGAGCCATTAAGGCCGTCCTAAATCCCGTCTGCGAGCTGTTGATGGGCAAACCCCACCGCAAGTCATGTTTGAGGCTACGACCATTTATCTTAGGGCTTTGGCACATTTCATTGGCTAGCACATAATCTGCTAAAGGTCACAGCCACTAATTACACTACTCCAAAACAGACAGATGCTTCCCTGGAGCTTGATTGTGCTCTCCTTTATCGGAAGAATATGCAAGAGTTGCATAACCATCACTTGGATGATTCGAATAATGTGCTAGGCTCACTTTTCACCAGAGCAACCCAATGCCTGCCCTCTTAAGATAATGAGGCAAACCTAGTACAGCCAAAAGTCATTTTCCGCCATTATACACTTTTATTTGTTTACTTATGTGTCTTTAGAGTGACTTATAAACTGTCTTTTGGCTTCCAGTATGTGACAGAGCGAGCTTAGTTTGGCTGGGCACAGGGCTCAGTTTTGGCCAAGCGGCGACCTCATTATCTTGGCATCCAATCAGTCCTCCGGCCAGCTCCTAATTGAGCCATCAGCGCCTTTAAGGGGGAAGAGGAGGGATAGACGTGTCAATTACAGTAATGAGGGGGCAGCCATGCAGAGGGCAGTGAGGGAGCAGGAGGCTAGACAGAAGCCTTGCAGTGTAGCCCCGTTCTGGTCTATTTACGGCTAATCAAAGATAATATTGTAGCTTGACGGTGGTAAAGTTAGTAGGGAAGAGCAGTTTTTAATAATTTTTCCCTCTAGCAGTGGGATACTTCTACATGTCATGTTGTGGTAATTGTTTAGTGTTGGTGCCTTACTTTCACAACTAATGAATGGTCAATTAAAATGTCCAGCATGCCATTTTGTGAATCCTTTTATGGCGAAGGCATGACCCGCCCTACTCCGCCTCTGATTGGCTCGGCCAATTAATGACGTTGCTCATGTTTTCCTTGCGCTGAAAGAACAGGACGGTTTTGCTGTTCTGCTGGTCTTTGGCAAAATAGATTGTGAAGCTGTAATAATTTATTCTAAATGCAGTCAATTTGTTCACAGTAGCAACTCATTTATAAAAATATTTGTGTATGTTTAAAACCCTCAGCGTCCAGCTGGTTTATTTGACTGGACTAAGGTCTGATGAATCAATGGTGGTCCACCCACTGATCCTTGAAAGGGGAGATCTGGTTTTATGGTTATGTTGAGTCGTGGTTTACTACTATTTAAAACAATGTTTTTTATTCCATTCAATGTGTAGCATTAAATTACAGCAAAGGTTACACTGTAATTGGATTGCTAGCTGCCTTCGCATGTCTTTCATCCACCAAAGTGGCTGCCGCATCACAGTAGCCATCAGACAAACATCTTTCACTGAATCTTGTTACGGTTAACAATCTCAAGCTAATAAAAAATGTAATGTTAATGGTTCTTCTCACCCTCCACAACTAGATTGATCCATATACTGTGAATAATTAACTTGATTAATTAGAAATTATTATGGCTTAACAATTTTGAGCTAATAATTTTGAGCAGAGTAGGGTGGGTCATGCTTTTGCTATTGTAGAATTGGCAAATTCAGATATATTGCCGATATAATGTATTAAAAGCTCCATTTATCACACATGATTCTTCCTTTGGAGTATTGTGTTTGAGTTTTTTAGGCTAAAGTATTGCTTGTCTGTGTACAATTTTGTTTTATAATGGACATCTTTAAGGTGGTTTTAAACATTTTACAGCAAAATATATTTTATTTTTTGATTGTGATTATTTGACTATTAACCAATACATTGGCCAAGTAAGTCATTTTACAGCAGAGATTCCCAATCTAACATGCTTACAGTACTAGGGGGTACCTGGAAAAAAATTGTGGCGAAGGTAATTCATTAGTTAGCTCCTAACTGTTTCTGCTAA
Organism: Lepomis macrochirus; assembly: GCA_024633595.2. Lineage (NCBI taxonomy): Eukaryota > Metazoa > Chordata > Actinopteri > Centrarchiformes > Centrarchidae > Lepomis > Lepomis macrochirus. The sequence goes on along the minus strand of JALXJV020000013.1, from coordinate 18,388,886 downwards.
TTAGCAGTTAGTCCAACATTTATGCTGTTTCGAACTGTTTTGAAGTCATTTATAAAGCAAAAATGATGACAAAAAAATCCTTGTTTTAGCTTCTCAAATGTGAGGAATATCTTTGGCCTTTTGGTTATTTGTCAGACAAAACAAGACATGAAGCTATCACAATAGGCTCTGGGACATGGTGATTGATTATTGGTGCTTTTTTGTAACATTATACAGACCAAGAATGGTATGGTTGTATGGTTTGGTCCATGAAATGCCAAAAAATTGTTAAATTGTGTCAATCATGACTTTGTAGAGTTATGTTGTGTTTAGTCTGACCAAAAGTCTGTTTATTATGACTCAGAAAGGCAACAAATCCTGCCATTTGAGAAGCTGGAACCTGAAAATGTTTTGCATCTTTTAACTTTTGCTTGAAAATCTATTGCCAAAAATAAGTATTTGATTATCAAAATAGTTATTTTTCTGTTTATTGATCAATCACTCTAGTTGCAGTCTTTATTGTCACAATAACCAGTTTCTCCAGCTACGACGGTTGACACTGTAGTTGCATATGCTACTGTTGACGCAATACATGGCACTGATAAGTGACACTGAGATTTTTAGAGATGAACCTAATACGCTGGATTTTATTACAGCTTCTGATTCATTCTCAAGCTGGACACTAGGAAGTGTTGAAATGTGGTTTGTGACAGTCCCATCTGCACTCCACTGGTGTTTTCATTTTTTTCCATCTGGCTTAACAACAATCCCACAGGAAAGCATGAACATAGAGGGTCAAGGCTAGGGGGAAAACTTAACACAGTTGCCACAGGGCTTGGTTTCTGTGTAGGAAGGAGAAATGTAGGGAAGGTGGCGTATTTAGAAAATGTAGGTTGGAGCTAAATTGGTTGGTAAAATGAGATTAGTTGTCAGTTACTCTTTGATCTGCATTATTTAGGTGTTTTGTTGCCAGTTTTCAATAAACTGGAGAAATTAGGCTTTGAGCAATTTGTAGTCACTGTCTCTTTTTCTTCCTGAGGAGTAGCTGCCCCATCAACTTCCTCTCTGTTGATTAAGGATATTAAAGACATTGTATGCCCAAAAAACAGGAATTAGCATGTCAAGGAAGAAATCAAATAAAATGAACCCAAACATTGGAAAAAATGGACAAAGTTCATATGTAACTGCAACTATTTTCATTATTTTATCATCAATTAATCTGACAGTTTTATTATCGATTGATCATTTTGTAAATTAAAGGTCAGCAAGATATCTTCAAATTCCTTGTTTTATATACCAGCACAAAAACCAGATGGCTTATAATCACTTAACTATCATATATCACGAAGAAAAACAGGAAGTACTCAAATGCACAAAGTTGGAACTACATCATGTTTGGCAATTCCTTTTTTTCCTTATCAACTATTTAATTGGCAATTAATTGACAAGTCCTTTAAGCTCCAGGGAGCACTTGATTTAATGCACCAGAGCAGCCATCCTAATGCAAAGGATCAGCATTACTCCTGGCCAGGTTTGAATAATTGCTGAAGCTAGAATTGTGATTATCACTGTCACTGTATATAGTTAACTGTTCTGTGAACTTAAATCACATAATCAAAGCTTCCATCTCAGGAAGGATACTGTATTTGCAGCTGTATATATTATTGTAGTAATAGTGACTAATTTGCAATTCTAGATATACAGTATAATGATGTTACAGTTTAGACAATGAAGCAAAGGGAAAGTGACAAACTGTTGTTGTTACAGCTGCTGTTTATTCATTTCTCATCATTTCATCGATGCCACCATTGCTACATTAAAAAGGCTTTTGAATATTAAATCAGACCTTCTCAATCTGCAGTACTATTACTTTGGAAAAAAAATGTATCCATAGCCCAGGTAGCTTGAATCATGGCCAAGGGAGAGACCAGTTTCTTCAGTCTCAAATGGATCTGTAGTTCATGCAGAGGTGGCTGATTTTTCAAGGCTGTCATATTGTCATTGGTTCATTATTTCCATTTCTTTATTCACAACTGTCAGACCTTCGTGGTATGGTAGGATTCAAAAGTATAGCCAATATACAAAGAATACCAAACAGTGATTCAGCCTGCACACAAAGATGGCTCGCCAACCTGCAGTAATAGGCTGTACTGTAGACGTGTGAAGCCAGTTGGTAATATGGCACCTCTGATGCCGTACAACTTTTGGAGTATTCTGGGGAAAAGTATTGAAACACTGATAATAATAAATATAGTAAAAATGATCTAAAACACTAACAGTCATCCCTAAAAAAGGTTAAGATTCAGGACAAAAATCCATGCAGATTTGAGAGCCCTGCAGAGCAGTCTTGACTTGTATTTTTGCCGTTAAACCAGTTGTGTCTAGTAAATGTATTAAGCTGCCCATACTGAGTTCTAGTTCACTGACAGTCTTATATGTAGAGCTTCTCTAATTTTCCTTAAATGAAAAAAACGGCATTGATTGTTTTGGTCTTATCACCGAATGTCCCTTAAGAGGGTGAAGCATCATCGGTGTGGAAAAACATGTGGACTGTTTTCTTGTACTTTCAGATGACTGAGGAAGTTTATTTCTTAAAATGGCTTTTCTAGCTTTTGCTTGTGACGTAAATCTTCATCTGCTTCACCACTGACAGGTATAGTGTCACATAAATACAACTGAAGTTATGCATTCTGGGTTTTTTGATATAAAGTAGTATCCAAAGCATGTACACCAAGTTTTGCATTCCAGTGTGGGGAATTTACAGGATAATGTATTACATAACTTTTACACTTTGGATGCTCAAGTTTGATGTTGGAGATTCAACATAGTAGTTTTCTTGGTAGTATGTAAGGAGTGACTTTATACACAACTTTCAGTGTGTTGTTGTGGTAATAACACAAATCTCTTCTGCATCATTAGCTCCTAAACAAAAGCAGGTCTAGGAGCTGTATAAATACTGAAAGTTTAAAAACGCTCAAAAACTTTAGGGTGTAATTATTGTAGGGTGACTGACTGTTAGCTGCCTGGTTTGTGTTATTTATATGGCTCATGCTGTTCACTGCCTCATAGCTTCATACAACTAAACATTAGCAAGGTTTGATAAATCAACCCATTGATCTTTGAAAAAGGGATATCTTGTCTTGTTGTTGAGTTATGGCTTACTACTATTTCAAACACTGTTTATTCTATTCAAGGCGTGGCATTAAATTACAGCTGTTATTGGATTGCTAGCTGCCTGTGAGTCACTTTCATTCACCAAAGGGGCTGCCGCAACTCAGTGGCCTACATCTTTCACTGGATCTTGTTACGGTTAACAGTCTCGAGCTAATAAAGAAATTAACGTTAATGTTTCTTTTCACCCTCTGCCAGTAGATTGATCTTATTTAATGGCACTGGCCTGACAAATGTCATCATCACATTAAGCCAATCACAGGCAGAGTATGGCCATAGTAGTATTTGTGATTTGCTGCTGGGTGTAGGGACGAGACCTCGATACTGCGGCTCCAACCTTGATCACTACTGCGCGTCTCTGCCTCCAAATGACGTCACCAGCGCAAGAGGGCAGCGCCCTTATGTAGTATATTTTGGCTTATTTTTTTACAGTGGGAGGAAGTAGAGACACACATCGTCTTCATCGTCACTCATCTTTATATTCAGTGTATGGTACACACCAACACTCCCCCAATTCTTCCAGTGCAGGCAGTCAGCTAATAGGACGGCTGTCTGCTTGGTTAACTGAGCTAACTAGCCAACTAGTGGCTACACTTAGCAGCAGCCGCTAATAACAGATGAAAATAGCAGTCGGAGGATATCAAAGGGAAGACCAGAAAATGTTTTCTGGTCTTCAATGTGATCCAGTTTCAACAAAATTTGTGAATAAAGTGGTGTTTTTGCGCAGTAATCAGTGAGCCCCAGCCCCCGGAAACACTTGTCGCTGTAGCAGCGACTTTTGTTGTGGCGCTCCTAAGAGCTTGGTGCACTGGTTTCAGACAGAGGATGAACTGAGGGGCTGCAAGAAGAGCCAATATAATATAAACAAGGAGGTTTTTAAAACTGTGAATCATGCAAAGCCACTTTAGTGGAATGCCAGAATAAAAATATAGCGCTGAAAATGAGCAGAATATGTCTCCTTTAAGTGCCTCGCCTTGACATGTTGTTTAGTTGCACCACACCTGTGCCAAAACTGAGTCTTTAGAAAAAAAAAATGTATAGTACTCGATGAGCCTTTTCATGCAGTGTAATGTAATTTCATCTCTGGAAGCCAGTGCATTTAACGTATGATTGTGGTGGCCAAGTGTTGGTTAGATGAAAACCTTAATTGTCTGTGACCTCCTGTCCTTATAATCAGACAGTGCTGTTGTCTCTGTTGTCCTCAAGATAATTTGACTGAACAGCACAGATTACGTTGTCATATTTTAATATTCTCACATGAGAATATGATAATTTATTGATTTATGCATGCATGATCCCCATTAGCAGATGTTATTGATTTATTTTACTCACAAGTGTTGTCTTGTTTTGATGTTTGTGTGACGAGTTCTGTACATGAGTAACCTTTTTGTCTGTCTTTGTCTAATGCAGGAGAGGAGTGACACCTCAACGCAGCAGGGACGTTTGTCAGCTTTGTCCCTGTTGAACAAACGATGAACTGAGGACCTCCACTCCTTTAATTTCACACATCTCCGCAGCACCCACTCTTCACTCTCGCTGACGTTGCCTCACCACGCTTGGGCAGAGAAATGTGTGTGTGCGTGTATCCTTGGATGCATGACTGTGTCTGAGTGTTTTTGGGCTGAAGTAAGAGGTAGTAGGCTGCACTTCCTCTCTCACCCTCTTGAGAGGCACTTCTATACGTGACTGACTACGACATTTGTCTCCACTGCTGCAAAGCATCATGGGTAGGAAAAAGATTCAGATCCAACGGATCACAGATGAAAGGAACAAGCAGGTGAGTCTTTATTTTTATCTTTTTATCTTTTTGCTAGCTATTATGGATGAGGTCCGTGACCATGACGTGTTTGATAATTGATCATCTCAAAAAAAGTTAATGCCATTATAGTGCAGGGCATTTAACGTCAATAGTTTTTTGGTACCGGCTAAATATGTTTGAAGAACAGACTATAGAAAAACAGAGATTGGAATTAAATTATCAGATTTGTAATTTTGTCTATTTATTCTTAAGCTTATGATTTAAATTCAACATTCTGCCAAGAAATTTGAGAACTAATACCACAAAAATTATTGTTTAGGTTTTCCCCCAGCCCTACTATCAGGCTTATTGTTGCAGCTACTCCTACATCATGGTCTTACGGCGGCAGTATCCTAAAGGACTCTTAATTTAGGACGTTTCTTTAAATTATCACAAACACATCTTGTGCATCTAAAATATTTCATAACAGATTTTAAGTCAGATATATTGTGAGAAATATTTTAAAAGATGCCCAGCCATCTTCCACATTGGTGCGATTTCAATATAAAGTCCTCAGTCTGGTCACTTTTGGTATAGGTGATCCCATTTGTCAATACTGACATCTGTGGATAAAAATTTAATCTACGCTAATTTTCTCTTATTTCTTAAAATTTATAAGTTTGGGTTTCTGTTTATTTTATGTTTTTTACCCTGACACATGGAGTATTACATTGTGTTTGTCTCACCTTCAGCATTGTAAGCAATTAATAACAAATTAACACAAAAAATGGGCAAGTGAAATGAGTAGTTCCTAAAAATTTTTACTCTTAGTTCAAGATAGGTTAAATTCCAGCTGTCTTATTCTAAACAAATCTAACACTGCTGGACAGTACATTTCATGAAGACATTTTCTTCTCTAGGCAGGACAGTGTAAAAATGGATTTTATGCTTAAATTAATGCCATGAATAAAATAAAATGTAAGACCTTGTAAATTTTTAATCAAAGATATCATTCGGATATATTAGAAAAATGAGGTCAATGTTCATAAAAGGCTCAGAGATTAAAAGAAACTGAGCGTCAACATATTAAAGAAATATGTGCAGTTTACTAATTTTTGCTACTAAGGTCCAGAGGTTATCTTTCGCTACTGGCCTGAGGCACCACTCAGATTTTAGATGGGTAGCACAGCTGGAACTCATTCATAGATTTTGTATGAGAGTCAAGTCATATATGGTCTGATCCTGCACTGTTCTCATTCTGAAGCTGCTCTATTGTTGAATTGGGTTTATGCCTGTATCATTATCCTATTTAAATATATATATATATACACATTTGCTGCAGTGAAATGTCTCAAGTACTCTAAAGCAGGTTGTCCTTGGAAATTTGCCCTTTTCAGCTCCATTTGTTGCTCCATTTGTGGCCTCACTGCATGAGGCTGCCACCCCTCTTCACAGCATATATGGTGTTTGAGGGGTGATGAGATGAGTCTGCCAAACAAAATGTTTTGTACTACTGCTAAAAAGTTCAATTATGGTTTCATTACAGCACAGAATATTTTTCCTCATGCAGTCAGTCCTTCACATGTTTTATTTTCCATATAAAAGCACATTGTCATGAATAAGTACATGAGTACCTTTGTTTTGGCCCTTGTGACATGCAGACCAGACCTATAAAATGCTTCATTGATTGTTGTTGTGTGAGATAGATCCACAGTGACCGCGAGGTAGCTCTACAGCTCCTTCAGAGTGGCTCTTGGTCTCCTTCCTGGCCAAGGTCCTTTTTGTTGTCACAGTCGGGGCAGATGAGTAGTGGTACAAAAATGTTAATTTGGTATTTTCAGGGTGTTCCCCCACTATCACTGTTTTTGTGAACCACCAAGATTTTAGTTAGTTTAGTTTAGCTTTGACCTACTCTGCAGGCAAATCCTGGAACTATTTGTACAGTAAATACTCAACATGCTCCAATTTAAATCATCCATTCAATTGTAGTGACATTAGACATTTAGAATGATTTGTATGCTGGATAATTTAATTCATAGTGTAACTAAAACATGATTAAATTACCCCAAACAACTCATTGTTTTGATAAATTTGCATGTGACATATAATGTAAGCTCAGTTTGATTTCAGGTTTAACTGCCCAGCTCAGCATTGCCAATGGAAAATCAGTGGGAAAGAAACTGTAATGGAATAAGAGTTGGTCACCCAGTCTGCTTTTGACATATACTTTGGCATTCATCATTAAGTATATTTCATTGTGCCACAGTGTACGTCTCTAATTGGACGAAAGCGTACTGTTTGCAGGTTCGTGTATTAAACACATGTAGTGATGGCAGAAGCTGTGGGAACTCAAGAAAGACTTGACTGAACTTCAAGAAATGATCAGGGACTGGTTCTTGCTTACAAGCCACTGTCTAAGGCTATTATTTCTTTGTAGTGGTAATAGCTATGAGTCATAAAATGTCCACAAAAACAAGGATGCTCCATTATTAATGCAGCGTTTCAGTGATCTGGCAGCAAAAGAGCCAGCTAGCAAAAAGTACTATTTGTTACCTAATATGTCTGCCAGTAATGCGACTAGGCAGCTGAAAGATTATTCTACCTTCTTCCCCAGAATTGTAATTTTGATTTTGATTGGATCACAGAAGTCCTATGCACTGAAAAATATGTAGGATCCTTCTTCTGTATTATTTTTCTTTTAAACAATGTGTTAACCCTGACAAAGAAATGTAAGATACAGAAACATGATCAGAGAAAGTTCCACACAGAAAAATAAATCTGTCCAAAACTCCATTTTCGCTGCTCTTTTCTCTCAGGTGACATTCACAAAGCGAAAGTTTGGCTTGATGAAGAAAGCCTACGAGCTGAGTGTGTTGTGTGACTGCGAGATCGCTCTGATCATCTTCAACCACGCGAACAAGCTGTTCCAGTATGCCAGCACTGACATGGACAAGGTTTTGCTCAAGTACACAGAGTACAACGAACCTCACGAGAGCCGGACCAATGCAGACATTATTGAGGTAAATCCATCAGTTTGTTTGTGTACAAGTGAGTTAGCAAGGATTGATGGTTACAATTGCTTGAGATTAACATAATTTAAACAATGTTCCTGTGTTGTCTTATTTATTATTACAGGGATACTTTACTCTGAAACGGAGCTAAGATCAGTATTTATCAAGATTTTTGTCCTTAAAGTGGATGCTACAGAATCAAATTAAAATCTGGGAACTTATCTGGTTGATTAATAAAACTCTTCTGTAATTGACCTTTGCTACAAGGTGGCACTGACACTAGAAGCAGCATGAGTCTGAGAGCACATACAGGTGTTAATCTGGTAAAATGATGACCATATTGTACAAGTGATTGAACCAGGTGTGCCACTATAAACACCAGGACCAGTGAGATACAAGGATGCAAATAAGTAGGCACCATTTAGCTATAGAGTTTTGACTGAGCCAACAGGTGGTGTGACAACTGGCAACACGCTTTCTGGGTTTTTTTCCCACTAGTGTGACAAACTAAACATGATAATCTAAATGTGGTCACAGATAAACTTCTGAGATGTATTTAAATGCAAATGTACAGCAGTAGTCACATTACTGAATTTGTGTATTCAAAACATTAACACAGCAGAAATGTGAAAGCAAACATAAACTGAAATACCAGCTTGTATCAAAAATAAAAATACTGTCTAATACTGTATAATTTGAAACCTTTCTCATGGGCAGTGTTATTCACTTTGATCAGCAAGTGTTGGCAATTCTACTCAGTTTATTGGAACATTTTAAATACAGAAAAATAAAACGTGGTTAAACACAAAAGCAGACGTTTATTGTAATTTCAATATCCAGCCTCATTTAGATTTGTGGTCCTCTGTTCAGTCCTGTACACAAATATATTGTACTGTTAATTTTGTACATCTTCAAAAATAGCAGTTTTAAGTAGAGATGTCCCAAGCTAATCTAAGGATAGTCTTTGAGACGACCAAGGCACAGTTTCACAAACTGGTATTGGCTCAAAAACAGACGAGAAAAATCGGATCTTTTGTCAATCATATCATTCCATATGGTAATAATAATTTCAGCTTATCAACTTTATATTTTTGAACCATGACCTTTGGATCAAGTGGGTGACTTAAGAAGGCTACAGCTGTTATTTAAATATGTGAGATACACAATTAATAAGCATTTAGGCAAATTTAAGTATCAGATCAGACTCCGTATCAGAGATAATACCAAATAACCCAATAATAAAGGACTCTGATCGGGATCAGGGACAAAACAACTTTATCTTGGCATCCCAGGTTTCAAGCAACTAGACTGACTGATTTTACACTACTTTTACTTATGTCCTTTCTTTTTTACTTCCATAGACTTTAAGAAAGAAAGGCTTCAACGGTTGTGACAGTCCAGAGCCGGATGGTGAAGACTCCATTGACCAAAGTCCCTTAAATGATGACAAGTACCGTAAGACCACTGAGGACTTGGATGTTCTCTTTAAACGCTACGGAGTAAGTCATCAGAGTACACAGTACATAGTCATTACTGTTCGTTCTGCTTCTCTCTTGACCCTCGACTTATTGGTTTAACATTTGTTATTATTCTGTGTTTGGTTTGAGTGCCTACAGGAAACCACTACTAGTGTGAAGTTCCTCCAACTGGTTCTTTCACACTTTCTTTGCATGACACCAGAAACAATAGATCATATTAGGAGATAACAGATGTATGAACAGTTTTTTGGCCACAGTCCTATCTGGCCATAGTTCTTATGGCACATTTTAAGCAGTCAAGGAGACTGCATTATATTTTAAAGTCATTATAGCTTGTCTACTCTCAAGCGTTTTGTTTGAGCCTCAATAACCTTATTGTTCCTTTTAGACTACACAGTTTGTTTCAAGTTTTGAAAACATCACAACTGCTTCTGCTCAACTTTTACTACTTTACGCTGACGATACTCACCTCTATCTGGGGGCTGCTGTAGATCAGTCTGCACCAGTGAGTGTGTGACTGTGTGTGACTGTGTTAATTTCTGTTTCTGATGGCGCTTACCCTCTGACATCAGTGTATGAATATGTGTGAATTTGATGTAGAGGAAAAGACCTTTAAGTGATTGGAAAGACTAGAAAGGCTTTATACAAGTACAGATTTTTTACCATTTATGTGTCTTTCACTTAAACTTAACTGCCTCAGCGATATTAAATCATTGCTGCGTCATGTCAAAAACCACCCTCATCTAAACGTAGAGAACAGGAAGACTTAAATATTTACTTTTTTTTTCAACATGAATTCAGGTGTGACTTGGTCCTTCATGTCTTTATATCATGAATTTTACAGATAAGACCGTTTGGAGAAAGAAACTGATGGGGATTGAATTTGGTGATCCAACACGTATAGACTTAACTGTCATTTTTTTTTGCGCTACAACAGTAAAATAAATTCTGAAATTTGTGTCACTCACCTGTGATTAGAGCCCAATGGATACATTATGTTGGATGATAGTTTTAGCTTATTATGTATGTGTGCTAATATGCTGGCTGAAAACCAACCAGAAATTGCTTTGCAAAGATATCAAAGATATGTTTGAGACAATTAAGAATTTAGTTTAGTTTTGACAGTAAACTAATTTATTTTTCAACTGTAAAATTACCTGCTCAATAAGTTTCATGGTCATACCTTCTTACTATCCAAGTTTAGCTTTGAGGAGGGACAAAATGCAAGATGTAGACCAGTGTGAGCAAGGTTAAAAGATGTCCCATGTCTCTCCTACACTACACCATGCTTCATTCATGTTTATTTAGGTTAACAAATAGATTAAGACAGAATCTAAACCAACATACTTCAGGGTTGATATCATTCATTGGTCTCAAACAGAGTGGTTAAGTATTGAATAAGACTGATTTGCTGTTTGGTAACCTGTTAACATCCCTAGGATGTCCAGGGTTTGCAGGGAGTAACACATTAAATAATTAAATTAACAGGGTTGAAAGTAATGAAGAAAAATGGGCTTAAATCAGACAATGGGTTATATTACACATAAACAGGAAATGAATACTTACAATAATGGTCACAAGAAGGAAAACTTAAAACTAGTTTTCTTTTAACAAATAAGTAGAAGCTGTATCATATAAAATGGTATTCTAGCAAACTAAAAATACACTCCTGTAATCTTTAGTAGGGAAAAGACCGCTTTCACTGTTTTTAAGACAGTCCACAGTTCTTATACCAGCAGAAAAATATACAGCATAGAAGCTGCTGAACGACACCCTGGTGCACACCTCCAACACACAGAATATACTGCAGCTCTCTCCATGACTTCTTAATCTAAAGGTTCTGATTAAGCTGATTATGGACAACTGCCACCAATCACTCAATGCAGCCACAAGGTGTGGGGGAAGGGCAGTACCAGGAGGAGCACAAGAGAGAGGAAGAGAGAGCAGCACAAGAAAACAAGACACATGGCTGTAACATAGCCAATAAGAATTATTCATTGGCCATGGTTTATGCAGGGTGATGACCTCAAGTTTAGGGCTGAAACGATTAATCGATTAAATCAATTAATTTGATTACTAAAATGCATCGACGCAAAAACTTTGCATCGAGGTTTCATCTAATCCGTATAACTATATAGCACACTGTTTCACACGGACATTTGTTACTGTCACACATCGTAATTATGATGCCGCTGTATGCAGAGTGGAGGAACAGAGAGAAAATAGCGAGGGACGAAGAAGAAAGTGTCCAAAGTATGGGATTATTTCAAGCTAAAAGAAAACAACAACTCTGTAATTTTACAGTCCGTTCACCGTAAAACAAATGTATGTACACACGTGTGTTTGTTGTTTTCCTGGTTGGGCCATGAATTTGGGTTGTAACGTCACACAACGTTATGACTTAACTGGGTGTTGGGGAGCTGCACTTTAGTATAACTTGTATAGTATATATACTTGGGTGATGTTTGTGTTGGTAAAGCAGTTGTCAACAAAGGTTCCTAGCTGGAATCAAACCAAGAACGTTGCAACTCATGGTTCGTGTCTTGAACACTAGGATGCCGCAGTATACGCACGCTGAATTTGATGTAGCAGAGGTGGAGCGGTGACCAGCTGTTGTATGATGAAAGCTAAAGGTGAATGTCTCTCCTCCTACTTTGCAGCAGTCGACAGCTCCGCCCCAGACGTTCTCCATGCCAGTAACAGTCCAGTCGTCCAATCAAAGCACACTGCAGTTTAGTAATCCTGGCAATGCGCTGGTAACTACCTCCTATGTAACATCGTCACCGCTCACGGATACCCACCTCCTGTCGCCACAGCAGCCGGCTCTTCAGAGAAATACGGTGTCACCTGGGTTGCCACAGAGACCGGCCAGTGCAGGTGAGCAAGTGATGTTGAGTGTCACATGGCTGAAGTCATCAGTCGACTAATAAATACCAGCAGAAACTGGTCAATGTAAATCATTGACCAGCCTATTCCTGGGAGACATTTCTGATAGGAAGAAACAATAAACACTTCTAAAGTAGTCATTTTAGCCATAGCTTTAACAATCTGACCCTCAACATGCAATATTTTTCTACTTTTACATCATCTGCTCTTGCTTCTCATGTTTTAACACTTCAATAATAACATTATAATATTCGTATCCATTGTTATTCTTTCTTGGATCTACTTTGTATATTGTATTTAGTTCCTTATCATTACATGTAAAGAGCTGCTTAATTACCCAGGGAATACCTTTGCTTTGGACTAATTTGCAGCGTGTGACATGTGCTGCACTCCTCCAAAATGTTTGTAAAAATTTGTAATTTGTAAATTATTAGTTTATGGCTGTATCAACCAAATATTAGGCATGGGAGATCTGGAGTCAATACGTGTGACTGCCTATTACCTCAGGCCACATTCACATGTATTACTTAAGTGTCTCAGATAAAATCCAGTTCCAAGATCCAAGAGCATCTTAAATCCAAGATTTAAGATGCTTTCATACTCAGCCACATATATGCATCTCAGTTGACCAGATCACAGATCTGATCGCAGTTTGTCATTGCTTCCTTATTTTTCAGATTTTATCAGAAGTAACAGTAACGTGTACGCTGTTAATATTTCAGAAAATGTGAAATCTTCGAGGGTAGTTTTGGTTCTTTCTTAACATCCTTTCTCTCCATTTCATCCTTTTTTCAATAGGTGCTCTTCTTGGAGGCGACCTGAATAATTCAAACGGAGGATGCCCAAGTCCAGTCCGTGAGTACTTCTATATTTGTTCAGATCATGAGTGTGCTTTGTTTTTATTGCTTCTCTTTTATCACCAAATGTTCTTCTGGTATCTGGTCTGTATTAGAGTATTTATCCCAAATCCTTTCCAAGGTTTCTCCTCGCCTCGCCTCCTCTGCACCATCTGTGATTGTGCTATGGAGGGATCAGGGGATGCCACCAGTTACAACAACAGACATGCATGGGATTCCCAGCACTTACCCTTGGGACATGTAGTCGGCTTTACAGATCACTTTTTAACATTTTGGCACATGTATTTTTCTCAGTTCTTTCTTTTAAATGTTTGGACAGGAAAAGGAATTTGTACATTGATATTTACTGTAAAATGTAACAGATTTTTATAGTCTTTTGGCTCCACAATTCTATTATTTGTGGAAATGTCGGCATTTCAAAAAAATACATAGCATGCCCATACAAGATTTTTTTTTTGTAGAAGGAATACATTTGTCTTGACATCATGCCCAATAATCACCAACACAAAAGATTCTGAAATCTTCTTTTTGAGCGGTTTAAGATTTTTACTCTGGATGACGTGACGTTTGCTTTACAGAGAGCTTTATTCTGTCGACACTGACATGTCTTTAAATTGAAGCATCTCTTGTTTGAAAAAGAAAGCTTTGGAGGATTATTTCAACACAGCTTTGAGTGTGCACACTATCCGTATCCCGCTGTCTGCATTCACCTGTTTGATTTTTCCTATTGATTTCTGTCCATTCGCACCTCCATCACCCCGCAGCTAATGGATACACCAGCGCCAGGGCCTCCCCAGGTCTCCTCACCGTTTCCAACGGCAACAGTCTGGGGAAAGTAGTTCCGGCCAAGTCTCCACCCCCACCTCCCAACCCCCAGATGGTCAACAGCCGCAAGCCAGACCTCCGAGTCATCACCTCACAGGGCGGAAAGAGCCTCATGCAGATGGTGAGCTTAACTGAGCCGAACTTGTGCTGTCTGGGTCCTTTTACTTAACATTTTCAACCTTATTCAGTGCAAACCTCTTTAAACACACTTGGTTACTTATAAAGTAAGGATCTTAGAAACAATAATAAAACCAAGACATCAGCACCTGAAATAGAAGATTTGATAAGGGGATGCCTTCACTGGCCAATGAATGAGATGGAAAACTGTAAAAAAAAACATTGAGAATTTATATTGATGTATCAAATAAAATCCAAGACTTAGTCTGTTAGCAATCATTTTTGTGTTTTAGTGAACACCTGGGAGCAGAGATATGCACTCGCTACTCTATGTTCAACATCTCATCATTTACTCTGGCCAAGTTGGTAAAGTCTTGGATGAATCAGCCAACTCCCACTGACATACTGACGAGATTTCTCATCAGCCCACGTTAGCTTATAGCCATGTTTGACAGATTATGCTCTATTATATTATACTATTAAACCACCAGCAGGTCATTAAAACATTGAGACTGAAACCCGCAAGACTTTGGAAACATGAGTCGACAAAAACAGTGTCAGCACCACAGGCTCCATTTCATAGCAGTTCTGGAGCTTTTGCAATGTGCAAATATAATTTTTTTAGCTTCTTAAATGCACAGTATTTTTATATTTATAATCAATCAGGTCACTCGTAGAGACAGAAGCACAGAGAATTATAACCTGCAGATGCTCTCTGCTTTACGGGGCGTTTTAGCATGTCAGGGCCCACAACTTCACTGTTTTGATTAAGTGTAATTGCTCTTGTCTGCGTCATTTCCAGCTGCAGTAGGGCCAAATAACTAGCAGGTGGAGATAGTGAAGATCATTTAGCAACCTAGACATTACCCTCAGGAGCTCGTGTGACCAAAACAAAGCTAAAAGGAAACTGAATATTTGCCTTTAATTGTCGGGTGACCATAAACACAACTCCAAAAAAATGTTTGTTGCTCCCTGTCTGCCAGCTGTACAAATAGGCATCAGTTTGCTAAGTTCACCATATTAACTTGATAAGGTGAAAAAATGTCATGTTGTGTTCTCAGCTCCAATTAACCCAAAAAACAATCAGTTTCTGCAGGTTTAAGGATTTGTTGTCCATCTTAGCTTAAAATTTGAGACTGATGATTTATTCTTGACCATGGAAAATTGTTGAAGGAGATCACTTGATGTGATCAAAAGCTACAGAACTGCTATTAAATGGTCCTTGTGGTTAGATTGTTTTGTCAGCTCTTTCATTAGTGCTGACCCCTGATTGTCGGAGGCAGTCGGAGTGATGGCAACTTCTGTGATTTCAGGTCCCACACATTTACTGTAACAATTAGCCCATATTGATTTATGTCATGGGTAACTTTGCTAAACAAACCAGTAATATTATTAGTAGTAATATAACAAACTACAGTAATTAGTTTTATTATCTATGTATTTAAATTACTTTTTTTATTTTAAGTGACTAATATGAATCAGAGTTGTAACGCTCTCTGTTACCACCCTTTGCAGACAGAGGATGAGCTGGAATTGGTAAACGAGGTGATTTTCTCCATGTCAATCACTCGCATGAGTCGATGGCTATCGACTGTCCGCACATTATTAGCATGGTTACAATACTGTACAAGAGTTTCTCATTGTATTGCTCCACTGGCATTTCTTGGGATTCAGCTTGTGGTTTCCACCTGACTGCATGCGGTTCAGGGCTCATGGTTTTGTTTTTCCAGCATTTTGGTTTTTATAGTGTTAGGATCATGATCTTCTCTGTGATAATGTAGAAAAACCTCCACGGTGCTTAAGCAGAATTGCCCTCGAGTGCCCCTGTCAGTTTTGAACCAGGCCCATTTACTTCATCATGTGATACCACTTAAAGCATGGGGTGTCCTTTCACTTGGCATTGTGGTGCGAAGCAACGCGGAGCATGTTCCCTGTTCACTGACACTCACACCGACTCTCATTTTCACCTTCCACCAAAACTGTCAATTTGAGATGTTTAGAAACTAACCGGCATTACATTAAAGGCAAGTGTTTTTCTTTAGTCACATCTTGATATGTAGCTCCAAAGCAGCAAAACACTTTAATGTTGAATATTTCAGGATTATGTACCTCTTAATGTTTAGTTGGATTTTATTTCAAACTATTTTGACAAATGATCAATTCCATCAAAAATGCTAAATGTTTTTTAATTTCAGCTTCTCAGTTGTCAGGTTTTGCTTCCATCTGGGAATAAACTAAATATCTTTTGGTTTTGGACTGTTGGCCAGACAAAATGATATATTTACTATAATATATGGGATGGCGGGATGGCGCAATGGTTAAGACGCCCGCCTTTGGTGTGAGAGACCCGGGCTCAATCCCCCACTGTGACCCATCCACCATTGTGTCCCTGAGCAAGACACTTAACCCCTCGTTGCTCCAGAGGCGTGCGACCTCTGACGTGTATAGCAATTGTAAGTCACTTTGGATAAAAGCGTCAGCTAAATGAATAAATGTAATGTAATGTAATATATCACTGTGGCTTCTGGAAAATGTTAGTGGGCTTTTTTCACTGTTTTTCCTGACATTTTATAGATGATTTATAGATTAATTCCTAAAATAATGGCCCAATTAATTAGTAATAAAAATCAATGTTAGTTTAGTTGCAGGCCTGTAGATGATACTTATCCTAAAATATTAATTTTTAAAAAAATGTTGGTATAATTTACAGATAGAGAGCTTGTTATCCTGTAAAATCCCATTTTAATTTAAACTGAATTTACTCTGGGAGAGGGATGCTGGCTGCTGCTGGTGCTGAATGTCTGTCCCTTCTTTACAATTCCCCTCAAAGGTGATGGGCAAGAATCTCATTTTCCAGAGGATAGTGATTCATTTTCATCACTCTCACCCTGCCGCCCTCACTCACTTCTTCACAAAGGCAGTTAATTGAATCTGGCCCCTCTCTCCGGTCCATCTCCTCTCTCGCTGTGAATTCAGCGCTACAGTCATAACTCTGGCCGAACGTTTCCTCTCAGGATGATCTGCATTCAGAAGAGTAATTCCAGACCAGAGTTATTGCATCTTTGGCTTTTTGTATGCAGACCTTATATTTATTTATTTTTCTCTTACAAGAGCTTGCTTTTATTTGTGTTATAATTCAGATGAACCAGACTCTGGAGTGTTGTGCTACTTCAGAGATTTGTGTCTTTCAGCGCAGGTACATAATAACAAAACCTCAAGGAGCGGTTTCACAGATCTAACATCATATCTGCTGCCCCTGTGTTGGAGAAACACTTAATGTGTTGTAATCTAAATGTCTGGCTTAAGCTACAAATTCTGAGTAAACAGCAGGTTTGTACCCTGTTAGACGCCTCTAAAAACAAATGATTGAGAAAGTACTGTTAACCATTGTGGAGTGCACCCAAACAACATACTGTGAAGCCTTTAGTGACACCCACTGGAGGAACATGAGATGAGCGGCACATTAAGTGTAACAATAGTTGCAGATTGTATCCAGTGATTGTTTTAATCTGCTTGTACGACTCCACGGTTACAATTTATGGTTCTAAAACTGTAAATTTATTCTGAATGAAAAAAGTAGTATGTGAAATACAGTGTGTCCTCTATGTACAATATAGTAGATAGTATTAGAATTAGTCATTGAATCCCATCAGTCATAAACAAGTTGAATAAATACAAAATTCACTGCTTCCATCTAAAATGAAAACTGTTGGTTTTCTTGTTCTTAAACATTAAAACAAACACAATATCTATAATATGTGGATTGTTGGGTGGACAAAATAAGGAATTTGAATAAGTCATTAGGTTTTGTGACCTTGTGAGATGTTTAATATTTTCTGACATTTTATAGACCAAGAACTTTATCAATTAATCGAGAAAATAATAGGCAGATGAGCTGATAATGAAAGTAATAATCTGCAGCCCCAGATAGTGTTATAAAGTCTTATTTATACTGATAAATGTACACATTTCATGTGAAATTCTGGAATTATTAAAAATGATACATAAAAACAAAGTAAATATGAAGTCCTGTTAAGAAATAAATCTTAATTTCCATCTCTCCACTGTTGCTATCTAATAAAAGGCACACATTGCCCCAGGAAATACTGTTGAATAAATTGCCTTTAATGTAATACGCCTGTTTATTACACACTCAAAACAAGGAATGCATTTTTGATGCATGTCATCAAGAACCTTCTGACAGTAAATCCACTTGACTTTGAGATTTACTCGAATCAGTACATCATAATGGATCCAGCACATTGTCATTCCCAGCATGAAATTAGTCTCTCAGCTTGAGGCAACATGTTGCAGGCAAAGTTGGTTACTTGTTTCTGATGTGACTAACATGTCGGTGTCTCCTTCTGGCAGAACGCCCAGCGGCTGGCGGCAGGAGCCCAGGTGGCTCAAACCCTTACCACACCGGTGGTTTCCGTGGCCACCCCGAGCCTCCTGGCGCAAGGGCTGCCATTCTCCGCCATGCCCACGGCATACAACACAGGTGAACAAAGGATCCCTTTAGTTATGGAGAAAGCAACAGGTGGCGGTAAAACATTATTTTACCTCCAAGGTTTGGGAAAGACTGACAGAAGTACAAATATGCACCAGGAATTAAATTAAGAAAATGTGAGCTTTAGATTGTAACTTTTTATCCTCTGTCCTCTCTCAGAGTACCAGCTGACCAGCGCCGACATCACTGCTTTACATGCTTTGGCGTCACCTGGTGGCTTGTTGCCAACCAGTGTGTCCACTTGGCAACAACAGCAGGCTGTTTCCCAGCAACCGCAACAACAACAACAGCAGCAGCAAGCACAGCAACAACAGCAACTTAATCTTGCATCACTCAGCAACTTGGTGTAAGTCTTCAATTTCTCTTCAGCGCTGTGTCTTTCTTTTTAAACCTGATTTTCCAAAAAGCTCCTCCATCACTCACATCCAGTGTCGGGCTGGTAAACAGTCTGGTTTTAAAGCTCTCAGTCTACTGATAACCCTCTTAATACTGAAATACTTTACCTCTGACCTTCCCAGTCAGCTTGCATGATATCCATACCATGACTGTATATGCAAGCAATTCACATTCCTTTTTAGTGAATTGGTCTCTCACCAGCATCTCGCCATCTCAGCCTCTTCATAACATCAGTCTGAGTATCTGGTGCTCAGGTGTTCTGGGGTTGATGCACTTCAACAGTAGGAAACATTTTGCAGTGTATAGAGAGGAAACTATTTCGCTGTCTCAAAAACAATTTATTTAAAACTCGATTAACATCTGTATTGTTTATTATGGGAGCTTGGAGCCTGGGCCTGAAAACCCCCTCCTCCGGTGGTGCAAAGCTCCTGTGCTCATAGCTCCCAGTGAGGACACAGTCAGCTTAGCTAGTAGGACCTCTAGCTGCACAGCTAACAGCGGCTAAAGTTAGCAACAGTTAGCGATTACATTACAGCTCTCACTTAATCACAAAACTACAGTAAGGCCCAGCCGTCAGAAAAACTGCTCTGCTGGTTTCTATCGAGCACACCGCTAAGAGGATGGGGCAAGGCTGGCTGTGCTCATCTCAAAAGCACTGGGTCCTGCAAGAAGTTGGCCAATCACAAGAAAGTGGGCGTTTAGGGAGCTAAAACGGCTCGTTTTAGACAGAGGATGAACTGAGGGGCTGCATGAAGGGCCAGTATGAGATAGATTTGAACTGTGAATCATGTACATATACTTCAGTGGAATTCCACAATAAATATATAGACCTGGAAATTGGCACAATGGGTCCTCTTTAGATACTGGCTAAGATATACTTTCCCGCACTAATACCAAGTAATACAATGAACATGAGGGGTTTAGACAGTGACACATAGTTTAATGTTTTTTAATTCTCTTTCCTATTTAGATATGAAATGATTTTCATGTTTAATTTAAATGTATTTTAATATATAATGTAAAGGATCCTCATTTGTGAGAAACACGTTCATACTTTTGTGCATTGACCACGTGTCTTGTGGCTGTCATAGTTGCTGTAAAGAACTTTTAGTCCTTCAAAGACATACATGATATTCAGTGTGAATGTCAGACTCAGAATGAGTGAAAGATTCTGCCAGCGGTGCAATACTTTCACTTGATTTTAATTTGCATCAAGTAAATGGAACGTAATTTGAGGAAATTGTTCTTTGGAAACAGCCTTGGCAGAAATGTTTCACTTTAACATATCAAGATTTAAACAATACTGAGAAGTCTCTGTTTTAAATAAGAGGACGCGAGCTGAACGCTGCAGGGCTCGGGTTGGGTTTTTGGTAGCATGAGCACCAGATCCTTGAAGTGTGTTCTCTCCTCTTGTCCACAGCATGTGGGGCGTGGACAAACAGAGCAGCGAGCTGTCTAGCCAGGTGTCGAGTCTGGCTGCCAATCTGAGGTGAACAGCCACTACTAGTGTGTGCGTGTGTGAAATGTCATGACTTTGTCTGTAGGGGGTGGGAGGGTTGTAGTCTACTTTGAAGGGCTTTTGTCTAAAACAAAACTACATATAGTATATGTTGCCATAAAGGCAGTTATACATTTATTTTATTAACTCATAACAAAAAACTTAGCCTTAAAATATACTTCCTAAACCTTTTATGTATTTAAAAATGTGAAGGTTGTTATTCATTTTGCTGACAGAGATTAGGAGAATTTAAATGTACAGTAAGTGCTGTTCGTCTTGATCAGAGAATGTGTGGGTGCTATTAGTGGTGGTTGAGGTGCTACTGGCTCCAGCTCCAACAACACCCTTCCACTCCCACACCCTGTGAAGCACTTTGAGTTTTCATGATAAATTCATTGGTAAACTTTTATAAAGTAACTTTACTACCTAGAATCTGTGGATATTCATCAACAACATGATGCATTTTAAAGTAGTGTTACTTGTATTTAGCTAGCAACACAAATAACAAAAAGCTTGTGGAACACCCACAAATACGGTGGCCTCTGAGTACCAAACACATGCAAGAGTAAAAGCC
This sequence comes from Lepomis macrochirus, assembly GCA_024633595.2. Lineage (NCBI taxonomy): Eukaryota > Metazoa > Chordata > Actinopteri > Centrarchiformes > Centrarchidae > Lepomis > Lepomis macrochirus. Next base: position 18,367,846 of record JALXJV020000013.1, on the reverse strand, counting down.
TAACACTCAAAATCATGACATGCCGCAAATGCCAAAATACAAACAAAAAGCAAAAGCACAAACATTAAGAAAAATGCACTTCAAAAGCTAAATATCAAAAATATCAAAGCTGCAATATTTTTGCTGTTGTTTCTCTCTTATATGAAGTCTTTTGCTGCACATTTCTGTTGTTTGCGTTTTAGTATTTGCATCGTTTAGGGTGCATTTCTTTTGATAAAAATTAGTGCTGGGCAACGATTAGAAATTTTAAACACGATGAATCACATGTTTTTCCTGCGATTAATATAGTTACGGCGTAAAATTGAATAATGATTTATGAATTCTAAAGTAGTGTATTGCGCACTTACTTTTAATGTACTGCTATATACACAAAAGTCCAATAACATGTGGTTGCAAACACTTTAAACAAATAAGGTGCTTTTTTACCAGCAGTATTCCCTTTACACAGTAGCAATAAAATATTTCTTGTAAATCTCAACATTAATGTAATCAAATCAAATATTAAACCAAAGCTATTTAACTCTGCCAGGGCATTACCTTTTATGTAGCTTGTTATATAACAAGTTACCATCAGTCCAGAGCCACGATCATAACATCATAACAGTGGTGCTTGCCTCACGCACACGCCCGCCCACTGCCAAAGTTGAATTTTGAAGCGCAGCACAAATCATTGGAAGACAGACTGATCTTCGCTGTTTGTGAGTTTCCAGAATCTAATACTGTTCACTAAATAGGTAATCAACAGGAGGGAATTCACATGGCAGAGCCACAAAACTAGATGAAGGCCTATTAGTTAAAGTTATGTAGCCTATAATTTTAAATTAAATAGGCTCCACCTGTTTAGTGCACAGAAGCCGGGGGAGCCGAAGCCTCCCTGCTTATTTGGGTGGGTGATTTGCAGGCTGATCAACATCCCACCCATCCAGTGACCCACGGTTTGACTGTATGTGTATTCAGAGCCAGTGATAATTGGACTTTCAAAATGATAACTGTGTTAACGTGAGAAAATAATTGTTTCCGTTAATTAATTAATGTATAATTAATGCGATGACACGTTAACTTGCCCAGCCCTAAAAAAATACTACTTAATTTAACCATGAAAAGTACCATACTGTGGCTTTAAAAACCTGGCTAAAATGTTTATGTTTTTGTATTTACTCTTGGATGCATTTTTGTCCTTAAAGGGCCACCGTACACAGTCTGTAGTAAGGCCAAGGGAAAAGCGTGTCACTTTTCTGATGAACACATTTATTCTCCATGCACTGTGTCTGTAGATCAGAATCATGTCTGGATTTTTTTGTGCGCTGGGACAAAAATTCAGCAGATTAGGATCTTTGTGTTTCTTAATGCTAAGACATTAACATTATTGCTGTTGATGAAGACACCTTGCTCGCAATAATGTTTCACACTTTTCTCCACACATGCCTTCTAATCCACCTTTTTCCTTTTTGGTTTGGGCTCCAACATTTTGTTTTCTCCCCACAGTGTTGGCTCTCCGTCCAACCTGCTCTTGGGTAGAGATGAGTGGTTGGGCCGGTACTGTATCACACTTTCTTTTTCCTGTGTGTCTGTGCGCTTTTGGCTGGCTCCCCACTAAGCATGTCTGGTGCTGCTCTGCTGCAGTCAAACAGGAAAGAGACGTAGTTCCGGTTTCCACCATGTTCTCTAACCAGAGATTCTTTTCTGTTTGTCATCTGTAGTTTCTTCACATCACAGCTGACTCACTGCGAAACCACCCTGTCACACAAATCATTTCATGCTTCCTGGGCTGTTCTGTTGATCTTTTGGGCGCAGTGGGGAGGTGTTACTTCTGCTTTGAAGGCTCAGAATTGATTGGATTATTGAATAATCGAGTGTGGCTTTTCCCTGTTGGTGCTGTGCCTTGTAATGTTGGTTTTTGTCTTGACGCCAGTGACCTTCCAGTTTCTCGTGTGGCTTTGTCAAGTAGCTAATCATTTTTTTTCCCTCACCTTTCTTCTTTGTTCTGTCCCTTTTCTTCCATTGTCTTTCTCTGTCCTTCCTCTGTTCTCAGGCCTGTGACACATATACCTCAAGGCGCCATGCTGACTGTCAACACAAACTCCAGCGTGAGCATCAAATCGGAGCCCGTCTCGCCCGGCCGGGATCGCAGCACCCCTTGCCCTCCATCTTCCAACACGCCGTCCTCGACCTCAGGAGGAGCCATCCTGACCGCACCGCCACAGTACCCCGGCTCCCTGCTGTGCCTGGAGCCCCCGACTGGCCGCTCACCTGCAGACAGCGTAAGCAGCAACGCCAGCTCCTTTGAAGGCAGCGATCGTGATGACGCTAGTGCAGGCGGCGGTGGAGGAGGTGGTGCAGGCGGAGGTGGTGCTACTGGAAGCGTCGGCTCCACCAGCCGGTCCGTGCCGCCCGACTTCAGCCCCTCGGCCGAGCTCCTCAGGGCGTCGAACGAATCAGACCAGGAAGGAGGAAACATCAAGCGCATGAGATTGGATGCCTGGGTCACATAGTCGCTTGCAGCACCGGCAGCGAAGTTTTGGTGACACTTAAACACCTACCACACACACCCCCATACGTAAACCCCCACTGCCCCCCAACCCCACTGCCATGTGACACTATCATCACACATCTGCCTCTGTCCAAAATTATACAACTCAGCTGCATCACCCAGACTTATGAGGCTTTGCCAAAAAAAAACATTTAAAAAAAATCCTTTGGGGATCACGCTCTGAGGGAGGAGAGGATGGCTTAGTGCTCAGCTGGATATTATGTCCCGGGGTAGGCTCTTGAATAGAGGGACAGTAGACTTTTTAAAGCCTTCTTGCTTGAATGGACTCCCATATAGTAGTTTCTTTTGGTAGAAATGAGGTGTAAAACCTTTTTGCAATCTGACGAAACCATAAAAACATGTATCTTTCACATGGTTTCTGCATAACCTTCATGTATTTACATCGAGCTCTGCTACATTGTTCACAACGTGATTGGTGGCTTGTCGACATTATGGGACTTCTGCCGTATGATTCACCACTTCCTGCTCTTTGTGATCCAACGTCGCTTGGCTGTCCATTCTTCCATAAGTCACTTCCAAACCGCACGTCTGGATATAACTTAATCTGGACAAGTTTAAGGACTCCGCATCTATCTGGCATCGAGCGAACAGACTCAAACAGGGTCTTGTAGGTAAGGACGCTTCTCCATAAATGGTTATTTCCGCCACATTGACCGATCTCATCCTAACAGCCCTCAGGTGGCACTCTGTGGCTGTGGATTTGAGGACCTTGCCAGAGTGCCAATATCAACCTCTCTTCATTGAAAAAAAAAAGAAGCCAAATGCCTCTCGCACTCGGTGCAGGGACACTGACGAATTATCACTCGCACTGTCACGGAAACGAGAACTTAGAAACTGTCAATGCTTTTCAGGCTTTGAATTCGCCGCCACTCTCTTCTCAGACCGGGTGCTCCTCCCGTCCTCCCACCTCATCTACTCTGAAACTTGGATGGAAAATGTTGCACCAGATATCCAGCCAGGCACTCAGCTTATTAACCAGGAGTAGATGCCATCCACTTAAAATGCATAGTAGGAGTTTTTTGAGCCTGTGGTGGCTTTTATTTGGGTAGGGAAGTATTTGGTTCCTTCAGTCCAAGTGTTCTTTATCTGTTGGTATCTTAAAAAAATCTGTTTTGAAGGTCCGATAGTTGTCCAGAAGTAGGAATTCTGACTTTATATGAAAATCACTCCTTATACAAAAGCTTCGATGTCCTCTTTCGCTCTCAATAGCGCTCCTTAGCTCTTTGCTGTGTTTCAAAAAGTGAAAGGAAAAAGACATTTTCTATATTTCTACCGCTTCAGTTGGCGACAAAAGTAAACTAGCTTTTCAGCTTCAACAACGTGTATGTACATATAAATATATTTGCATAGACTTTGCTAGGTATCCCTAAAAACAAGCAATGTGTTGATTCTCAGTGGATCTTGTTTGCATATATGAGTGTGAATTTGATAATGTTTCGAGCTACGGTGCAGGGGTTATGCCACACTAGGTAGTGCTGGTGGCTCGGACTCGTTTCAGTAAACCTATTTGATGCTAGTGTTGATGGTGTGTGCACTTTCTGTCCCTCACTCACAGAGGCCTGCTTGGTTGTGGTGTCATCATATTCTCCTACCACACATTTTTTAAAACCCACGATCAAAGTAAAATTGTCCATAACCACCTTACCATGAAATGATTAGGTCACTGCCGTTCACTTATAGTGTAGTTAAGAGATAAAAAATGCACTTCTTTGACGCATATTTTGATCGACAAAATGTTCCACTTTAAGCAGACACATGCCTTTTTTTCACTTTCAAATGAAGTCAATAAATTGGCTACCAAGTGCTGTGTTTGTTGCTTAATTGTATGTTTCTAGTACAAATTAGTTTTGTCTGAACCATTTCATGTTTGTGTATGAGTGAGTGAACACAGGTTGTTTACAGCCTACAAATAGGAAGTTTCTCCTGATTGCTTGACCTTTTGTTTTCCTTCAGACGATGCCCAAAGTGCAGACCGGTGTGTCAGCTGTTGGTTGACTGTTTATTACCTGGTTAAACAACCCTAAACTTTTACACACAAAGTGGATACGGCAGCTTTCATGAATTGATGCCGTTTGGTGCGATTAGTCACAGCACACAGCAGAGTGTGAAACCAGCGTTTAACACAGACACTGTGGGTTTGTTGCGAAAAACATCCTCGTGTTGTGACACTTTCACACCGGTGTTTGTTGATGTTTTCCATTAGGTTATTTTTTTCCGTCCCTCACTTGACAGTGTGGTGGGTAGCTTTTCACTTAACTTTAATTTCAGGTTAGTGCTGTGTTTTGCCCTCCTTTCAATCATCCTTGCTAAATAATTTTACACCAAACACTTTCAGTAAATGTGTGTTGGAGAAATTAGGCCTCTTAAATTGTTCTACATTTTGGGCAACTCGCTCATTTGCTTTCTGACTTAAGAGCTGTTAGATGAGAAGATCGATCGAGGCTACAGCCAGCAGCCGGTTATCTTAGCAGGAAATAGGGAAAAAACGCTGGCCTGGCTCTGTCCAAAGGTAACAGAACCCTCTTATGAGCTCCTCTGAAGCTCACCTCTCGTGCAGCATTCATGTCATATCGTTAAAAGCCAAGTTTCTGGCCAAATTTTAAACAAATTTCCAGAACATCTTCAAAAGAAAATGTGCGTTTCTATTCTTCTCTAATGGAAATATTAGGAATTGGTTCGTTGAGATCAAGACCCCATCCACACTAGTGCGTTTTTGTATTATAACGTAGACCTTTTGCTACGTTTCCACCTGCCGTCCAGACTAAAACAGAGAAAACAAAAGACCTAAAACGGAGAAGTCTGAAAACACTACCGACCCCGTTTTTCATTTTAAAACTCCAGGTAGCGTTTTAGTGTGGACGGACAAAAACAGAGGACGTTAGAAGCAATAACACAGACGCTCACGTTTGACTCTCTGATTGGGTCTCATAAATCAGAAAAGTAGAAACAGGATGCTGCTGACAGAGTCTTTAATTTGGTATTTTTATTAAAATGTACCATGCAAGGAACACTTGCTGATGACTTTGCAACAACTCCCAGTCTGTAACGCCCGTGTTACATTAAGTAACAGTCCCAGCTCGTTATTGGTCCGTGCAAAATAAAGTTTGGAGTGGTTCTTTGTAGTATTTTATTCTTTTGCCAAATCTTCTGTAATTAACGGAATAGACCATTTGCTTCATGTTTACACTGGTACGCGCATCCCCATCGCACGTCAACGGCCACTGGATGTTTTCAGTCGTTTTAGTACAGACGGATAAGAAAAGTTTGTGGGGATAATTAAACCGGTGCAGAGGATGATGATGCAATGAGCTGACTTTTTTTCCCTTTACTTTTGCAGTGTTTCCACTCAGGTTTTTTTAATGCACAAAAACAGGTGAAACGCACTTAGAGAAAGCTGAAAGTTCTACCTACCACTTGGTGATAAAAGCTACAGGAAGTGTCAACCAACTGGTGGCAAAATAGCTGCAAAGTCACCATCGATGGAAGTGAAATCTAAATACAAATGCTCATACAGTCAATTCTGCTTGGTATCTAGTTTCACATGTTAACGAACAGCTCCAAATACATAACACAGCAAAAGTAGTTAGCTCAGGCTAATTGAATGAGACTACAGTGAGTGGAATAATAGACTCCTAACACTGTAACATGTGTACTGAGATTTAGACTAAGCCAAACTAGCCTTTCCCCAGTTTTCAGTCTTTATGCAAAGCTAGGCTAACCGGCAGTATTGATCTCTAGCTCTTGTGAAGAAAGCGAATGAGCTTATTTCCCCCCAAAACTTTTCAATTTAAAAATCTAACTAATGAGCGTTACCAACCTTCAGACACAGCTAACGATCTCATTTTTTTCCTCCACGCAGTCATTTCCATTGTAAAGAAAACGTATTTCTTTGGGAAGTCTTTGTTTGTGGCCGCTGATGGTTGACTGAAATGTAACACCACACCGATTGGCTTCAGCATCCTGCCTCATGCAGGTTTGTTCATGTACAAAAAGGCTCTTTGTCCAATCTAGCAGTGTGTAGTCACATGACAATCTATATGAGAAATGAAAACGTGCACCCCTGTTACTTGTTGTGTACAATGTTTTTTAGAATCTCACTATTTTTGGATTAATTTGTGCTGGTGACAGTTCCATTGTCTATTATGATGATATTATTATGGAGCTTTTATTTTATTGCTATTTTGTGTAGGATAGTCAGTTTTTTTCTGTTATTTTCTCTTTATCATAAACATAATAGTACTGGTTTCCTTTTTTTAAAACAACTTGCTGAAAATTGCACGATCGGTTATTGTGGTATTAGCAAATGCAATGAAGGAAATACCAGATAAATGCTGCAGTTTTAATTAAGATATAGAATATATTTATAAAAATGGGAAACAACTGAAATTAGTAATTCATAAAATTTGAAAATTGTAAATGCATGAAATGCAGGTAACAACAAGACTTATGTTACATACAGTACTGATAAAGGACATGCATCACAAATGAGTTTTAAAACTCAGAATAATGTAGCATATGATAGACTAAAGATGAAATTTATAGCTAATATATTGTGTTGAGCTAGTCTGCTTTGGGTTTTTGTTGTAAAGAAAATATTTCTTTGTTGTTTTTTGAGAATGATATACAATTTGTGTATATTTTCATATACAAAGTATGCACTGATATGTTATTGAAATTCTATACCGCTTTTACAAAAAAGTGTTTGTTGTACCAAAGTATCCAAGTCCCTTGAGAACTTACCCTTTTTGCGTATGTTTTACCGTATTTTATATATTAAATAGACAAACTGAGTGAAATGAACTTGAGTCTTGTTTATTTTCTAACCTGTCTTGAAAATGAAAAGGTTGAATCCTTGAAGCAAAAGTGCCTCCAAAATAATTCATAAAGACTAAAGTCTCCAATGAGAAACATTTGGTGCAAGTAAAAATCTACAAAAAACATAATTCAGTCCATTTCAGAGGAGGGTTGGTTTCTTTTCATCTTTTCTTTATCATCTGCTTTTTTTCTTCCTTTTCCTCCCAGCTTACTGTCACAGTTACAAGCATGTGCAATGAAGCTTCATTTCACACATTCAGTGATAACTACATGGCTAAATTTAGCTGATCTTATGACCTCCTGTGAGGGAGGCAAAAAACTGTGAGCGAGTCAATGACGACACCCGATACACCGAGATTAAACAACAGTATAACGCTATAGCAATAAAAATCACGTTCATTCATTTGATCTTGAATATCATTGTTTTGGCCTGGTGTTGTCTTCTTGTTCTGCTTTTAATAAAATGTGTCTTCAGATCTTGTACTTATGTCAAAAGTAGCAGTACTACAATGCATAAAAGATCTAGATTATTAGGAAAAGCTCTGCATTGAAAGTAAAAGGATTGGACAAAAAAAATGTACTTAATGTATCAATACTAAAATTACTTTTTATGCAGAAGACAGACCCCTGACAGTTTTATATTTTATATATAGCAGTTCTGAAACGAATTTGACAACTGTTAATCGATTACTCGTTTGATGTTTCTCACATCTTATGGATCAAATAAATCACTCAAGAAAATGGACAGCTTAATCAATGAAAATCATTTGTAGCCTGAGTACATTTGATTATTATTTATGTATAACAGTGTAAGTGGTATTTTACTGTTGTTGGGGACAATTCTGTTGGGTAGATTCATCTTTACAAACATGTATTCTAATCGATCACAGGTTCAAAATCTTAATCTGAGAGTAATCTATTGATTAAATTATTACATGTTCATACTCAAGTAACTTTTTATGCCACAAATTGTCTGTTAAAGGTCAGCATAGTGCTATGGTCCCATGGGTAGAACAGTGTAGCCATATTTTGGGTTTCTCCAAAAATAAACCTGTCTAACCTGTCTCTCTCTGTCAACGTAACGCACTGACTTTGTTTTAGTCTGTCAGAGAGCTGAATGATTCCTGTCTTTTTGTGACACTTGTTTTTTTCTTGTCTGTAACCTTAAACAAAGATACTACAGCTTCTTTCTTCATCCTGAGCAGTTTGAACACATCTGTGCAACTGGCTGCATTTTTCTGGTTTTGATTTTGGGCACCGACTCCTTAGTCTTGTTGAAACCTGCCTCATGAATCCTGATCCCAGAGGAACTACATTCACAACTTTCCATTTCAACTTGAATTGTAATGATTTTTCTTAGCTGGAAGGATAATCAGCGAAAAGTAACGTGTCCCTCCCTCCAGGAGTGAGTGATGATAAATTGTTGAATGTCATTTGTTAATGAAGCTTTATTGAAGATCCCAAATACTGATCAGATTTACTTTAAATGTTCATACACACAAGAAAAGAACCTATCTACAAGTAGCCCAACAGCAAATGTTGCTATAAATAAAGTAAAGCCTTTGATCAATAAAAAGAAAATAGAAAAAGACAGTTTTCAGGTTTCAAGTCTCATTTTTCTCTCTTAATTTGGCTGCATAACATCCAAATACTTAATTCCTCATACTGAAACTAATCTGTCCCAAAAACCTGATTTATCAGTTCAAGACAAAAAGATTTGTAATGAAAGATCAGTAAAATGAGTAACCACACACTGTAACAAGACCACATCTCTGTAAAGTTTTAATTTGCATGCAGATAAGAGCTTTGTTGGTGCATGTAAACTTTTTCAGCTTCTTAACTACCAACGTAATTTTTTTTTTTAATACAAAGAAGATTCACGCTACAAATGTACCCACAACCTGCTTCATGTCATTGATTTCTTTGTGAACAAATAGCAAATACATGAAGTTATAATCCTTGAGATATTCATGGAATAGAACTAAATTTTGATACCATTTATGCTAGGCATTTTCTCTATAGTGACGGAGCCCGCGATTCCCCCGCTGACTGAAGATTGAGTGTTTTTGTGTCATAATATCAAAAGCGGTTCACAGTCTCTTAACTCCTCACCGCCTTTTTGGACATCGCCCTTCAACCCCACCAGCTCCACTTGGGAGGAGGAGTCGTGGGCGGTGTGTCATCGAAAACCGCCTCTTGGTCGACTGATGAGCAGATGTAGTACAGGTTGGCGTCCAGCATGACCAGTATGGGGAAGAAGGAGAAGCCGAAGCCGAAACCCCTGATGCTGCTGTCCAGAGAGAGGCAGAGCCAGTAGATCAGCCTGCAGCACAGAAAAACACAACAAATCATAAGTTACAGAGATGAATGTGCTCAAACTCGGATCCCTCGTTTCTAAATTATGTAGATTTACAAATACAAAAAGAATCACAACCCACATCACCTCATACACCCACTCTCCCTTTTCAGAGGGAACATTAGACGGCTTAGCTCCTTCATGCCTTTCATCAGCTTTTGTGTCAAGTGTCTCAGGGCTCAAAGGATCTGGATTAATAACTTAATAGATGCTTTTTTACTCTTAATTTTTCCTCATGCTGCATGTGATTGTGCCTGAGAATATTACCTCAGAGCCCACTGAAAGCTGAAACTTCATGCTGAAAATGCAGAAAGGCATTTTGAGAGCTCAGTATTAGAGTTTAGAGGCCTTGTTTTTCCCCAAACAGTTGACTTGAATTGTTCAAACTTATTGAAATCAATGTATGAAGAGAATAGCAGATATGTTAAGTGTTATTTACTTGTATGTACATCCTAGCATTACGTGGGAGTGAGGAACTGTGTTTTGACAACACAAATTTGCATGCTGACACACCGTCGTTTTCTTATTTTTTCTGTAACAGATGATTTTTTGAACTCTGGCGATCATAGTGTCGACAGATGTAGATAACCAAATAAAATACTTTGTGGTACTGTACTGTAGTTGTGCCCCCACACCTCCTAACCCCCAACTTGTGTTGCTGTGGCAGTTTAGTAGTGTAGAATGTTTTTCCTTAATGTAAAAATCCTTTGTAAAAGCAAAACTGTAAAAACTGAAAAGAGTGGTTTGTGAACTTCTGATGTGCGCAGTGGTGAATAAATTCCTTGGACATGCAGCCCAACGAGTGATCAGACGAGTTACGAAATACAACCCCAAGTAAAATGGTTAATATGGAAGTGGAAGGGTTAGCATTGTTGAACCTTGCATGCAAGGCCACAGTTAAGATCAAAATATAACAGGAAGTAGTTATTTCAAAATGGAATGGACATTTAAAAACAGACATCTATGAATTAAATATTCAACTACATTTTGACTCCCACACACAGTCAGTTGTTACTCTATTGTTTCTGGGGATTTGTATTAATCCTTTCTGATAGTGTTTGTGGTTTCACAGTGTGTAAGCAGGAATGAACGACCAAAACTACAGAAAGACAGTTTAAGAGTTTAAAATTAAACGTGCAGCCTGACATGTTCAACTGACTATTTGTTTAACTGAGGACAAGACAAACTGTTGAACTAAGGACAAACTCATGAGCTCTCTGCAGAAAACAAAACTGACGGACACGGAGGCTGAATAGTCTGGTTTGTACGTACAGGTAGGTATCGGTTAAGACCACATCAAAGTTAGCCAGTGTGAGCAGGGTGATTTCACAAGCTAGACAACTATTCAAATCAACTCATGACCAACTGTTTATTTCCTTTACACATTTCCTTCTTAAGCCACTGTGCAACCAAAAGCCAAACTGATTATTGCATTAAGCAGGCAAGGAAGGCATTTTAAAAACTTTTAGAATAAACAGTTGTAGACTTAAAACTCTGAAATACAAAAATACCAATCAAAAAGTGCTTGGCTTATCCACAATATGTTTTGGTTTACTAAGGCCTTGTTTAAAATATAACATGAACTCATCGGATTTGTGGTGATATGGTGACTTCTGGATTTCTCCTTCGTGCAGTTTGGCTCTAGAGATGGCAATGGCTGTCACTTTGGTCCAGACTGAAACATCTTTAAAAAAACTACAAAAAGGTTTCCATCTAGCACCTCTGGTCAAAATTTCATTTTGTCTGCAGAACCAATGACATTCCCATCAGCTGGACTTTGTGATTAGTGCCAATTGTTCAAGTGTTAGCATTAGGGTAGCAGCAGAGTACCTTATTTGAAAATTGACAGCTTATTAATATTAATAATGGAACACAAAGAAACTGTGATATTTTCTGAGACTGTTAGATTGCAAACATGGTAAACATTTAACCTGCTAAACATCAGCATGTTAGCATTAAAGCAACCCTGTTTTTTCATATTTATGCTTTCCTTCACTCACTTGTTTAAAATTAAAAAAAGAAGTCAGTCATGAGATTCATGGTTTAACTAACTATGATTGTGTTGGGCATTGGAGATGTTTGATCTAAACATCAAATGTTTTGTTCTAATCCTGTTTATCTGTACTTTGTGTCACTGTCTTGTTGGGCTTTGCCCCTACCTTAGCTATCTAATATATTTTTTATACTTATACTAATGTTTTCATCTAACCTGACAAGTCTGGTAAGTGTGGCCTCTGCAAATGAACAGCCCTTTACACTGGACTAGTCACTCCTATGTAGTAGGGAAATTTAGTAATAAAACGTATAAAATGCAATAATAATGTTTTATTAAGCAAACATTTAGTAACCAAAACAGCTTTCAGATTCTGTTTTTCATACACTACACCATAATCTTCTCTCTCTTCACCCATATCTGGTTTGGATCCTAAACATTTAACAACACATGACAGCAAGCACACATACCTGCCGAAAACAAATACGATAGTGAGCAGCGGCACCAACTTGACCATGTCCTGGCTGATGTAGGTCGCCATAACAGTGAGCTGTAGGAAGTAGAAGAGGAAGAGGGCCAGCGATTCGTTGACATAGTGCCGGTGCACCGCCACCTTTTCATTCACCAGTTTACTCTGATAGAGGGGCTTCAGGGAGCTGTATCGCAGCCGGGCCACACCCTGCACCATCACACCTGCAGAGAGACGGAGGTTGGTATTACCTGTTTTTAGTGTGTGTGAAGTTTTTTTTTGTGTACGGCTTTCAGTGTGCGTACTAAATTACATTCAGTTTTTGTTTCAGTGCACTTAACATATGAACATAGTGAAGGTTCTTACCGAGTGTAATGGGGATGACAGCGAAGAAGGAGCAGCGTAGTGTGTACACCACCCTGAGAGGGGTGCTCTCCAGCAGCGGTGAGTCAAAGGGAAGGAAGGCGTAACCTCCCCACACCAGGAGAGGGAAAAGGATCCCTGCAGCCACCATCGCCAGAGCCATCTTCAGTTTTTCAGAACACAGGCTCTCACATAGGTCTAAGGGAGGAAAAGTGTGGAAAACCAGTGTCTATAAATGTCTTTACTGAGACAGGACAGTGACAGCTAGACGGAGAGGATGACACTGAAGTCATAGTATGATTTATCTCAAGACATGTAATTATATCTGATTAAGGGGAAAAGAGATCATTACGCTGTGGTACTAGACTCAAGAGTGCATTGATTCACTTACTGAGTGGAAGTGTGCTTCAAAAAACACTTCTCTAGGGCCCTATGAAATCCGTTTTTTACCCCCAAATTCCATGTTTTCCATTTTAATGTTTCTGAATCTGTGTTTATACGATTGAAGCAAAGGTTTTCCTCAGACAGAGTGTAACGATGTGGAGGATGAATAAGATGTATCAATATCAATGAATTTGATGTATCATGCAAATATGCATAGAGAAATATTAAAATGTATGTGCATTATTTATGGGGACAATTCACAATTGCATTGCAATTATGGGGTATTAAAATAGTATAATAATATTAAATAGGGGACAATTCACATTGAATGCAATACATGTAGGCCTATTGTAAATTGTCCCCTATTAAACAGGTCGTTACTTGACAGCCTATGTATGCTGTACACACAGTCATAAGTGGGTCTGACGAAGGCTACTCTTGTATGGTCCATGCTCCTGCTTGTTCACAAAGCTTGACGAGACAAAGCTTTTTCATACTTTCTAACGGAGGATTTGACTCCGCCTTTACAGCCACATTCTTCAACAAGCTAGTGTTTTGCTTCTGCCGATGTGTCAACTGTGTGCGCTGGGCAATGCCTTCGGTGAAACACAGAGCAGAGGACAGAAGCAGTGCACGTGAATGACACCAAAACATAGCAGTATTTTTTTCTGTTCATTTGGCTTTAAGGTGACCTATTATGCTTTTGCATATTTTCATATGCATCATAGCTATTTTCATATGTGTCATCAGTGTCCAATGCCATGTTTCTACAGTAGCCCAGAACAGACAAACCAAACCCTGGCTTTAGAGAGCGGTGGCCACTAGGGGTTCTCTACATGCTTGCAAGGGGTGGGAATGGATGAGGGGTATTCATGTTGTTGCAAGCTGCCACCACATCCTGCTCAGTAAGACCTCAGTATGTTCATGATGCCACTAAATCACACACACTGCACCTTTAAACCTGCCTGGATTAGAACAAACAGCAATCTGATATGTGACAAGTTAATCAAATGAAAGTTGTTGAACATCTTGCATAGACTTGATGATTTAAAAACCAACATCCCAGTGAGCTCTGATGTTCCTCAAATTTGGAGACAAGGAGATTATATGTCCTCTCTTCTCAACAGGATTTTATCACAATGACAGGGTAGTTTGTAAGCATCTGTCCTTATACTAATCTTACTTAATCTGGCTTTAATTTGATTTAATAGCTGTTGAAAGAGGATATTTGGGCAGGAAATCACTACATAGTTAGTAAAGAAGGATTAGGAGATTAAAAAAATCTGATGCCTGGGACACCATGGTGGTCTGGGGGTTTAAGGCACCAAGGAGAAACTGCAACATCACTGGATGGTTCCCTGAGTCCTGTCAGAGACCTTTCATTTTCTACTTCTTTCCTCATGCCTTTACTTGTACTAATAAAGGCTTAAAATTCCCTCGAAAACACAAGACTCTTATTTTTACATTACTGTCAAAATAATTTGCCTTTTTTACAGATATATTGACTTGTCATAATAGGAAAGGTGTTCAAGTGTCTCAGTTAAGACAGTGTCACAGTGTGACAAGATCAATGGAAGTAAGCCATCATTCATTTTATTATTTACACCTGTGCTTTTCCTACTGGTTCAAAAATTCTTCTTTGAAAAAGGCCTATGCAGTTCATCGAAGGGAATGTTTTGAAAACGCTTGGTGTGTTCAAAGAAACTCCAGCTGCCAAAAAGCATTAAAAGCCACATTGACAGAAACGTAAACCTGAAATACAAACAGTAAGTGGGCACAGACATCGTGACAAGGATAACAACAATTTGGTCCCTAATAGCGAAACAAAAGTCACTGTTCAGCAGCAGTGTTGAGAGATTGGGTTTTCCACAAGCACTTGAACGCACCATCATGGAGGCTTTTTCACAGTTCTTACTTTCAGCTGCATTACCTTATAGGCAATATAACATGCCTGAACAAAAGTACATTAAACTAAATGGATTACAACTGTAGAAGTTGCTTTTAATAGCACAGTGGAATAAATGGAAACCGATGGCGGCCCGGGAAGGCGAGCAATCAATTAAAAAACCTATAATGCCCATTGGAGTGCTGTTAGCAGTAGTGGTTAAGTGTTAGTGATTTGTAATTAATGGGCTAAAATGTGAAAAAGCCACTGTTATGTTTAGATCTTGACGATCTAAGGAAACCACCTAATTGCGATTTTTCTCACAAAACAATGGGGATTTAGACTAAGATTTTCTATAAATTAAACAAGGCCTGTATTGGTGGTAGTATTATACAAGACCTTTTTTGTTTCTACATGAGAATAACTAGATAAAATGATGCAGTTGCTTGTTATTTTCTTTATAGGGTTGTTTGACAGTTTGTTTAGTTGTACTGGTCTTATTATTTACCATTTTTATGTTTATTATTATTATTTCTATTATATTTCCAATGCACCTCCTCTCTCTCTCTCTCATTTATTAGATTATTATTTTCCAAGTAAACTATTAGCAGAAATTATATAAAATACACTTTGTAACATATGTAACATTTTAATTTCATGTGTTTTTGCAGAACAATATCAATGAGTAAAATGTAGATTTTTTTTTTGACCGTGTGCAGAAGATGTAGGGTGGATCCATGTCTCTGACTGGCTGTTCCTGATCAATGATGCGATTAAATGTTACTCCTATGCTTCACTGTTAGCAGGAGTAAGTTGTTGGATAAATGTGTCACTCAGTGAATCTCAGTGATACAGTGAAGTCTAGTTTGTGTCTTATACTCACAGTACTTGTCGTCTTGTTCTGTCCACTCTGGGTAAAACTGTGCCGCTGAGTTAGGCACCATCTGCGGCTCCGTCTTGTCGTCCTTCTCTATGAAGAACCTGCTCTCCTCAGGAAACTCTTTGCTGGATGGATGCACAATCGTTACTCGTGGAGTGAAACCCAGAGCAGCTTTCTCTGAGATCCTATTCAGCTCTTCTTCTTCCTCCTCCTCATTATCAGCCAGTGAGCTGTCACCTTTATCGTCCCGCTGCAACTCAATCTCATCGTCCCTCCACCTCTCGCCCTCAGGCATGCTGTCCCTCCACTTGGCTTTGCCCTTTGTGTTGCTCTCTGCTTGGATCTGCTCCTCTGGTAGGTCCTGGCTTCCTTCACTGATCCCAGTGTCCCTCTCTTCAGCCTCTGAAACTCTTTTTTCTGACAAGTCTCCAACATCAGTGTCTGTCTGAGGCCTTTTGTCTTTGTCTCCGGTCCATGGCAAAGTGGCCGTCTCCAGACCCGCAGAGCTGGTCATCTCCTCTTCTTGATCTTCCTCCTCTTTTAAATCATCTTCTTCCTCATCTGTACTCTTCCTTCTTTCCTCTAAGCTGCCGCTCTCTTGTGGCTCTGAGATTAGACCACTAAGGCCAGACATTCTTGAGTTTTTAAATTAAATTCTCCTCTTTTCACTCAATACCTGTTGCACTGTCCAGACTGACTTTTAGCAAAGCTTCTTCCAGATGCTTAAAGTCATTATTTCCCACATTTGCTGATTTGTCTGTGAGGGATGAAAGAGTTATAACCATGTTTAAAACATCGTCCTCCTACGCCTTAAAAACAGACAAAAAAAATTCAAAGTTCTCACAATGTCTCACAAAAGAACAAAGCCAGTGAGTGTATATTACAAATGTTGTAGACATATCAGCATTATGTCCTATATAAAGATGATAAGAATGCCATAATTTCACAGCTGTTGTTAAAGTAAGTCAAAATCATATCTGGAGTGAATATACTTCAGGGCTGCAACCACTGTAACCTCTAGATTCAATGTGAATGAATCTGGCTACTTTGCTGATTAACCAATTCATTGTTTGGTGTCTACAACATCTTCAAACTGCTTGTTTTGAGAACAATGCACTCATTACATAAGACAAACTAAAGAGGGAAAAATAACTTCAATTGATTAATTGACATAACATTAAACTCCACGTGGGGATTACTTACGGACATAAAAGGCCACGAAGACAATTAAACAAATTAGACTCAGTACTACACCTAATACATGGCGAAAAGTAACACCGCAAACTTTAATGACAACAATGTGTAAACTATACAGAGGGAACATTTTAAAGTACAGACTGATAACAGTAATGAATAGTTACTAAAACAGACAACTCTCTAGACACGCTACACAAACTACTAAATCTTACTTTACAAGCTCAAATTCATTTGAACTTTTTAAATATTAAAGAAGCTTGATGGCCAAGTGTGTCAACCCCAGTTCAAACAACATTTGAGATATCTGTAAGGCAACGTATTAACAGAACACACTGATACATTTCAACTATAAAGTGAGCAGCAAGCTATTAAAACATGGCTGCATTCCTGCTCTCTGAAAACACAGGAAACAGCCTGGACTTTGCCTGTGCGCTACAGTATCGGCTGCAACAGCAGCTGAAACTGCCTCAACCTTTTGTTGTTGTGACTGTGAGGTGAAGGTGTAAACCATGACTGGGTTGGAAATACATACATACATGTGATAGCATTGGGGTTTAAAATGTAGTAGTTATATTTTTAATCTCCAAAACAAAAAGGCTCTGTCAAGTCTAATCACAGGAGAGCTGAACACAGGAGAGATTGGCTCATAGCAAGTTACAGGCTAACCTTACCGATTTTACCTGCAGGAAATCTGCGCCTGTGTACTTTTAAATGTCTACTTTACTTTAATTATTTTCACTTTCTGTATTAATAAGTCCTAAATCAACGTCACACAGTGGTTTAGAATCGGTGAAAATCTGGCTACTACCATTGACAAACACTCTCAGACTGAACTACCAACTCAGTCTAATGTTGGTTTTTAAATTTTAAAAATCTTTGTTTTCTAATTTCCTGGTCCGGTTTATTTTGAAAGACTTTAAAAAAAAAGGTTTTCAATCCTGTCCCTACATTGAGTTGTCGCTAATTATGCCTGGTGCGAAGCAGTGCGGAACGTAGTTTCGAGCAGGAGTATTTACGGTCGAGTCCTGTCATACTCTAAACAGATAAAAGTACAGTGCGTTAACAGTTGACCTACCTGTTTTATTGCGGTCACATCACCGATACATTCCGTAACATTGTCTACCTATCGACCTCGCTAGTTTAGTTGTTTCTCGCTTGAGAAGTCACCTGGCAGGTGTGGTCAGGTGTATAAAACATTCTTTCACCACAGAGGAGGAAGCAGTGAAAAGGAATGCCGCGTTCCTGACCGGTCGGAACTGGGAAATGTCCAAGTTAAAATATTGACTTCCGAACTCAAAGCGTTTCAGGTGCATGGTGGTGCATGACGCCAAACGTAAGCAATTAACATGGCTGACCGTGACAAACTTGTTTCTTTTTGCAGGTTTATGCACAGTTAAACCCTCAGCAGTGCACTTGGTGTTAAAGGGTGGCCATTTATCCTTTTAGCTTTATCAGTTAGTAATCCTCAAAAATCAGGAAAAATTGTAGGCTATATTTCCAAATGTTTTCACATTTCTGGGCATTCAACATTTTCCTGAATGACTTTGGGTTAGAGAAGATGACTTGCAGATATTGTTTACTGTGACCAGCTAACATTGACAAAATATTTCTACGTCAAATTCCTTGCAGAACAAGTTTTATTATTTGATACTTGTATGTAGCGTTAACTTTGCCTTTTAGTTTATGGTTTACCATTTACAATGTGTGCTTCCATGGGAGCTGCCATTGTTGTGTGACACCATTTGGCTGCTACTCGTGAAGTCGGGGTTCAGTTGTTTTTAGTAGGAGATCCGACTTCATGTGGCGTTTCATGGTACTTTTTGTAGCTGGAGGTCGGAAATTTCCGAGTTGCCTGGAACGCAGCATAACACATCAACTGCCCCTCCCACTGACAGGTGCCATGATGAGATAATCAGTGTTATTCACTTCACCTGTCAGTGGTCATAATGTTAGGGCTAGTCGGTGTTTAAGATTAGCTACATTATGATAACAAATGCTAATGCAAATTGTAGATTTGTTTAACTACTTGACCCTGACTTGTGATGGTTTTATAGTTTGAAGTCAAAACACATCTTTTGCTTTAGCTGGAGCAGTCAAGTCATCAAACAGGAATAAAAAGCAATATTCAGTTACCAAATACCCAAACATCACACACCACACTGTACAAAATAAAATGGCAAGATCAACATTTTATTTCAAGAGAATAATCTCACAAATTGACTTCTTGTTCAAATCACATAAAATTCAAATATGTCCACTTAAAATGATTCGACTTCACAAAGCCAGATCAAACTGCGATTTCACTGCGTTTTTTAAAACGTTTTAAAACCTCCTTTTCCATCCTCATCTCACATTCTTTTTACATATAACTTGACACACAAAAGCATCATTTGGCATTTAAAAACTTCATTGTTTGACCCAACCATAAAAAGTGTTAATATCAGTAATAATGATGTACAAGTCATGTCACACATTTTTTTTTTACACAAGGTGCTCAAAAACAAGTAAATGAATGTTTGTGAAATCAATCCAATCACTTGAATCTAATCTCATGACAGTCCCAAGTCCTAAAAAAAATAAATCAAAAGGCTTCACAGCTACACGTAAACATTTAGAGAAAAGACTGAAATAACAAGTGCAACTCAACAAATAGCTGAAACTAAAAAAAAAAAAAAAAAAAAAAGGAAAATGCGGAGGAAGAAATCTTCAGGGCGACTGAGCGGCGGGAAGGCATTTGATAGAGCTTTTTATCCTGTCGAAGAATGCACTTAACATAAATTGAGAGGCTGATCTGTGCAAGACAACTTATTGATCTAAGGAACGGTAACTGATGGTACATTCAAAGATTTGGCAATTAAGGCAAAACAAATATGAAATGGCATTGACAAATGTATGACATCATTTAGACATATTTAAACCTAACAGATGCCTGTGGTTCTAACATCGCTGATTCAGTATTTCTGTTTTACGCAGCCTTTGACAACAATTTCTCACAAGCCATAGACAATCGCGGCTTAAAGCAGGAATAACTTTTTTTGGCCACTTGAGGGCAGCGGAAACAAGTTGTGAAACAACAATCATCAAAAAACTTTTGCTTATTTACACATTCAGCAGTTCAGGAGCATAATTTTCATCCATTTGGAGTCTCTTATAGCTCTGCTTTTGGTCTCTACCAACTCCTGAGGAAAATATCTGGCTCTTTAGCTGCTAAATGCTCCACTATGTACAGTGGGTTTTGTTTGTTTTAAAAAAAACTGCTGTGGCCCAAAAAACGACACATTAACAGCTCTGAGGGTAAAGTCGGACAGACAGGTAAACAATGAGCTTATATCAAGGGGAGAAAAAAAACAAAACTTATTACCTTTAAATTAAAATCGCACTTCCCTCTCTTCCTGTTAAACATAAAAATCATTTAAATCACTCTTTATTTTGACTCATTTTAAACTTACATAGAAATATATCCTGTCAAATGAGATTTTGCGACGACTAGCAAACCCCACCCATTATATAAAACCCCACTTGACCGTAAGCTAATGGGTCTTGGCTAGCAGAGCAGCATCATAACAGGACGTGTGTGTTTGGATATCGGCTGGCAAAAACAGATTTTCAGAGAATGTGATTGAGGCCCGTATCGCTCTGTCTACATGTGTCAGCTTGCCTATAATATGGACAGTAAATCCCATGAACACCACAATATCCTTTTTTTAGAAAGACCAATGAAAGAAATGCTGAATAAAAGTTTCAAATTAGTTACAGAAGCTAGTGGGACAGAGGCTAGCTCGGCTGCAACGTCATCTCCCCAACATTCGTTTGGACTTTTTTTATTCTCCATCTAAGTCATTCTCCAGAAAACGGTTTACAGTTACAGTTAAACTGACAAACACTACATCTGAAAGCTAAATGAAAATTGGAACAATCAGTCTATAATAAAAAAAACCTCTACATGCCAGTCCTAGTAAAAGATTATTAGTACTACTTGTTACTCGGATGACAGAAATAATGCATTTGTAAAAACTCAAGCACAATAAAACATGAACAAGTTAGTCAGGAAAACACAAGAGCTGCTGTAAATCTAGCCTATCTGACTGACAAAATGTTAAAAACGTGTTTTCATTGACTTGTTTGTATTTAATGTCTTAAACGTCAACTACTACAGCAACTTTTGGTCAGGCTGGGATCATTCATCAAGCCTGGTTACTAACTTCAAAGCTTGCATCCTCATCGATGAGCGTTTCTTCAGCATTGCCTCCGCGCTCGATGGGCATCGTCTCTGTTTCGTGCTCTACCTCTCCTTCTCCCAGCTCTCCGTAAGGTTCCACTGCGACAGCAGGCGAATCATTCTTCGAATGGTTGGGGAGTGCGCTGTCGATCTGTGTTTCACTTCTGGCTTTGTTTTTGTTGACTGAACCTTTAGGGCGGCCCCTTTTCCGCGGGGTGTCCTCTTCACTTTTAGCAGTACTTGGGGGACGGCCCCTTTTTCTTGGGGGTCCGTCACTGGGGTTGTGTGGTGACAATTGAGTGCTAGGCAAACTCTTTCGTAAGTGAGCGCCTTTCTTGGACTCTGACTTGCGGGGTCGACCGCGGCTTCGGCGAGGGGCTGGTGGAGCTCCCTCCGGAGAATCAACACGTGGGTATTTCCTCGGCCTTCCCAAGGGCTTCCATACTTTTGGCTTTTTCAACTCCTCGGGTGACGGCAGAGGGTATTTCCTGGGCCTTCCCCTTTTAGCTGGTTGTTTTCTTGGTCGACCGCGCTTCCCTTTTGCGGGCGGGACATGTACTCTCCGGGGCCGGCCTACCTTACCATGCGCCTTCTTGTTTAAAGAGCCTTTAGGTCGGCCTCTTCCCCTCTTAGCTGGCTGGGAGCCATCTGTGACCAGTTCTTGTTGATCTCCGCTCTTCTGTTCAATAATTTTTCTTGGCCTCCCTCTTCCTCTCCGAGGCGTCTTTGAGATGCCATTTGATGTATCCTGCGTCAACTCCCCGGTGTTATTCACCTCCACCTTCCTCAGCTGACGCCTCCCCCTATTCAGTAAGTTTAGGCTTCCATCAGCTTCCGCCTCCCCGTCATTGCTCACCTCTCTCTCCAGTCTGGGTTTATAATTGAGAGAGCCTTTTGGTCGACCTCTTTTCCTAGGGGTTACAGAACTGCCTTCATTCTCTTCAACACTTGCTAAACTTTCTGACTTGCGCTTCGTAGATCCTTTTGGACGACCCCTTCCCGGTTTTGGCGTATCAGAGGCACCATTCGGTAAGTCTTCAGCTTCAGCCTTCTCAAGGGCGCCTTTGCTGGGAGACTTTTTTGGCCTGCCTCTTTTCTTAGGAGAATGTTCTGTCACAGGACTGCCTTCATGACTGGCCTGTTTCTTGGACCCTTTCGGCCTCCCTTTACCCCTAGGAGTTTGTAAAGAATCATCAGCATGGTTGTCTCCTGGTGCTTGCTGCTCTGTGTGTTTCGTGCCAGAGAGTTTTGGACGCCCCTCGTCCCCTCGGGGGTTGTGTGGACCCACCGTTGGAAATGCCTGAAACCAGCTCCATTAGGTTAACGTCTGTAACACAAACCTTCAACTTCTTTGAACCTTGTGGCCTCCCTCTTCCTCTTTTAGTTGGACTGTTGTTGGACCTGTCTACACTGGGCTCACCCTCATTTTTCGCAGCATCTCCTTGTTCTGACTCCGCCGTCTTTGTTTCTTCTTCCATACTGTTGCCGTCAGCTTGGACCACTCTGTTGGGTTTGCGCCTGTACATTGAACATTCAGCAGCACAATCAATATCTAATTAATAATCAGTTAATATGTACATTAAACTATTTAATATTGATTCTATGAATGGGTGTAAGTGTGATCAAGCAGGATTTCGGGTGTTGCACAACTCAGGATTTTACTTCTCATGTAAAGAAGAACAGATCGTAAACATGGACAGAACAATAGTATGGTCATGCAATGTGACAATGAGATGCATTTGTTTTAACTAAAGTGGCAATAATCAGTCAATCCAAATAAAATTAATCATCAACTATTTTAATAGTCAATTAATCAATTTAGTTATTTTTAGTGCCAGAGATCTGATGTCAGGGTCTAAAATGTAAAGTTTATGTTATAATAAATTGAATATTTTATTATTTTATATTACAAGACATTTAATTGTCACGTTGTGATCCAGGATACATAGAACAACCAGAGAAAGATTGTCTGCTAAACTTAAAAACAGCGATATATAGAAGTAACCAGAAACATGTTTTCAAAACATGAAAAATACCTTGTGACCATGTCAGTCTTGCGAAAACAAAAAGTTTTAAATGAGAAAATTGTCTCATCTTTGTTTTTGTTCGTCATCTGAATATATTTAATTCCTCTGATAAAAAATATTTTTAATAGCGCCTTTTGAACCAGTTACAAGGTGCTTCAAAAAAATACAATACATATATTCATTTAGCGCTTTTATTCAAAGCAACTTACAATTGCTATATATGTCAGAGGTCACACACATCTTTCACACCAAAGGCACGTGTGTTATCCACTGTGATCACCACCCCAATACCATATAGGTGCAAAGATAACAAATCATAATGACACATAGGCTGTAGATGTTTGCTGCATTCACACCCAAAGAAAGTGGCCATGACCCTGGTATCAACAAAGTTTTGTAATTATTTATAATTATTCTTATGATTCATTATATGCATACACATAAATGTGTATGTATAGATGTGAGTATACACACACACATATGTACGTGTGTGTTTATTGATTACACCTGTCTAATGCTTTCCTTAACCATTCATAAAAGCATTAAATCGTTTTCCATTTTATAAACAGTCATAACTAAAAACATTTTCTGCTAGAAAATATTATCACTATCTTGTTAAAAAAGCAAATACAACCTTCATAAACAACATAGTCTGCAGAGTAAGACACACGTGCATATTTATTTAAAATGTGTCTGGAACTCAATGAATACGTGTTTACACATTTGTATTATTATTTAAAGGGCAAGTTTAGCACGGCTATGTCTATTTTCTGGACTACAATCTTGCAACGGCGGGAAGGTGTCCGGATAGTCAAGTGCTCAGGAAGCTAGCAATAACATGTGCACTAATAATATCGCCGCATGCAAAGGCTAATCATTGGGAGTCTACGGCTGCATATTAGCAGACTAAAACACATGCAATTTATTTTTAAAAATCGTAAAAACCGCATGCATTCTGAAGTGTAACTGAACGATAATAAATTTGGACAGATTTAGGGCCTTAAACAATCGCTTTGACTATGGACCTGATTGTTTTCCAGGTAATAGACATCTTCAAAATCGATGGCGATGGTAACGTCAGCTAGCGATGGGAAGCAGAGAAAATACTGCAAACAACAGAGTGCATAACTCACCTTAAAGAAATCCTCTGTAAGGTTTATTTACGCTTAATTTTGCATATGTTACTGACTCATCAGACAGCCCGTAAAGTGAAAGTACGCGTTTATTGTTGCTGTGATGGCTGTTTAAATTTGCGACCGCTTCCGGGTGTCCGTGATGTTTATGAGGCTCTGAAGGAAACTGCAGCGCACAGTTTCAGTTCCGTCTCAGCATCCCTGCTGACTCCCAGACTGTAACTGTGGTTTCTCACATGTAGCCCACATACAGCATTTATACCCACATTTGCTATGGCACTTCTTTAATCACACTGCTATCTGCAGACCCAAGATACAAATCACCTATTTCCATTCCCACGGGCAGAATTTCTGTATTTAATTACTGTCTTTGCAAATTCCTTGTGTCCTTACTTTGTTTGGGACTATTTTGGTTTAATACACATTATAGTTGGGGAGGTGCTGGTCATATAATTAGAATATCATCAAAAAGTTGAAGTTGAAAAGTGAAACTTGAATATTATATTCATTCATTACACACAGACTGATATATTTCAAATGTTTATTTAATTGTGATTAAAACTGACAACTAATGAAATCCCAAATTCAGTGTCTCTGAAAATTAGAATATTACTTAAGACCAATACAAAAAAAGGATTTTTAGAAAAGTTGGCCAACTGAAAAGTATGAACATGAAAAGTATGAGCATGTACAGCACTTAATACTTAGTTGGGGCTCCTTTTGCCTGAATTACTGCAGCAATGCGGCGTGGCATGGAGTCGATCACTTCGTCCACTCTTTGTGAATCTCCCCCACATTTTTGATGGGTTTTGTTTCACAATCCTCTCCAGGGTGGTTATTCCTATTACTTGTACACTTTTTTCTACCACCTCTTTTCCTTCCCTTCGCCTCTCTGTTAATGTGCT
Source organism: Lepomis macrochirus (assembly GCA_024633595.2). NCBI lineage: Eukaryota > Metazoa > Chordata > Actinopteri > Centrarchiformes > Centrarchidae > Lepomis > Lepomis macrochirus. The sequence continues at coordinate 18,342,669 of JALXJV020000013.1, read as the reverse complement.
TGGACACAGAGCTCTGTGAACAGCCAGCCTCTTCAGCAATGACCTTGTGTGTCTTGCCCTCCTAGTGCAAGGTGTCAAAGGTCGTCTTTTGGACAGCTGTCAAGTCAGCAGTCTTCCCCATGATTGTGTAGCCTACAGAACTAGACTGAGAGACCGTTTAAAGGCCTTTGAAGGTGTTTTGAGTTAATTAGCTAATTAGAGTGTGGCACCAGGTGTCTTCAATATTGAACCTTTTCACAATATTCTAATTGTCGGAGATACTGATTTTGGGGTTTTCATTAGTTGTTAGTTATAATCATCAAAATTATAAGGAATGAACACTATATATATAATGCATTTCTGCTAAAACAGACTAAATTCAAATTAATTTGTCACCTGTAGGTATTGATTTTACTTTCTATTGTGTCACCTTAAGCGTGGCCACCCAAACTACCCTAAGCATGATGTGTTTTTCATCTGCTGCAGTAAGTTTCTTTGGCTGACCACTGCGTCTATGGTCCTCAGCTTTGCCCGTTTCTTTTTGCTTCTTCAAAAGAGCTTGAACAGCACATCTGGAAACCCCTGTCTGCCTGGGAGACATCTTGCTGATGCAGTATAACTACCCTCTAGTGCATGACTTTTGACAGTAAACTGTCTTCAGCTACCTCAACTTGTTAGCTGAGTTTGACTGTTCCCCACCCACTTTCACTCTTCCTACACAGCTGTTTCTGTTTTAGTTAATGATTGTGTTTCACGCTACACACTGAATTTAGGATCAGCACCTGTTTGGTATAATTGTTTAATTATACATCTGATGATATGCCCACAAACCCCCTCACTTTGTACAAATGAAGAATTGATGCTGTTTTGAGTTCAAAGGCTGGTCACACTGAATATTGATTTCATTCAGATTTTTCTTCTGTTCACTTAATTTGTTAATTGATAAATTTAATCATGTCTATTTTTGAAAGCATTCTTACTTTACAGCATTTTCCTTACCTTTCCTATTGTAAATAAAATTGAATTGAAATAATTCATTCAAATAATTCAAATGTATTTATTATTTAATTTAAATACCAATTTAATATTTAAAGTACAGTGGTTTGCCTTTCCAAACTCAACTAAGCACTACGGTATGGGACAGTAACTCAGAATTGCCCCTTGCAGCCTAATTTGTTAGGTGAAATTAATAATTGCACTGTATATCATTAGGGAAAGGGCACAGATGAGCCATATCTGATGTGTAACATTAACAGTGATGGTGGAAAGGGACAAAACTCTAGAAATACACTGATTTGACTCTGTAACAACCTGATAAACACCCATACACTCTAAATACTGCTCAAAGAACTAAGTATTACTCAAGTACTAGAAATACAAATTCTTAACAATAATATTAATACTCGTTTAAGAAAAGCTCTTTCAATTTTTTGGAAGTTATTAACATATTCTCACAAAAAAGAAATACAGTATAGTGTAGAACCTCATGTAATGAAGGATTTAATCCCTGTGTGCACTGGTACATTCAGTATAAACACTTCATGTGTTTTATTGAAGAGAAAAGGCTTTGTCAGTTCTTCTAGTTGGAAGAAAAAAACTTGAGTTGAGTTCAAGGAAGGAAATTGTCTTCATGGCAGATTTTCTTTGAAGAGTTTGGGACAGGGGACAGAAATTCTCTGCAACACTTTTTCACTACTGCATTGGTATTTCTGGTGTCTTTCACAACCATGTGGCCAAAACCATGTGGCCTGAGCACATGTAGGCCATACACATGACACAATAAACAACAATTTCAGATAGTATATTTGAGTTCAAAGAGGAATTTTATTTGTACAACAATGAGAGAATGAGATGAAAATGACTAAATAGCTTTAATTTATTTGGTTTGAAGCAGGACAATGTTTTGATGACACATTCTTCCTCTTAGGTTAATAAAAGGTTAATTCATAACAAATAAAATGCCCACTTGGTCAATTAAATATACTCTGGGATTATGCTGCTACAGCCTTACTCAGTCTGTTATGACCGGTGGCTCGTGGTGGCTAATATTACCAGATGTTATTATGAACTGTACATATATTACGGTGTAACTGACATTACTTGGTCAGTTGACTGATTTGACTTTATTGCGTAACTATTACACTCTGTTTTTAACATTTACCATTATCCTTTATTTATCACTAGAGGCCACAGTGGCTGTGGTTCAGCAAAGGTTACATAGCTGAGCTTTAAGTTAAAAAGTATTAGATTGAAATAGCCTATGGGTTTCAATTTCAAGAACTTTTCACATGGAAATACTCGTACTTAAGCACAATACTAGAGTAAAAGGACAAACAGCGGTTACTTTCCAGCCACAAACATGCTCCGCCGATGTAGCACAAAGTTGAAAATGTCCTTGATAAGGATGTCAAAGTACTCACTAAACATAAACCCTGAGAGGGTGCGACAGATTTATAAGATAAGATAAACTTTATGGATCCAACACAGGGAAAAGTGTCACAGCAGAAGTCCAACAACAGATGCAGTGTAGAAGAGTGATTTTACTCATTCCAACTAGAATAGGTTATATACTGTATGTACTGTAACATGCATGAAGCATGAAAAACTACAAATATTAAAATGATAAAACAATATTATGATTGTGGGAAAACATGAGCCCATCTCTGTCAGTTTATTCTACATTTTCACATTGTTTTAGTTCCATTTTGTCTTTACTGTGCCTCTCCACAAAGGGGAACCATGGTGACAATGAAAGAAAAGACATGGGAGGAAAAAAGGCAAATCAGAGAGAGGGATGGATTATGTTGCACAGGGTTGTTGGATAAGGGGGTGGAGTATGAGGTAAGGGCAGATTGATGAGGTCAGCCTCAATAAGAAGAAGAATGCAAGAGAAAAGAAAGAAATATGCAAATTGTGTTTACATGTGTGTGAGGAGGAGAGAGACAGACAGAGAAGCTGTCAGTTTAAAAAAAAGGACAGAGATGCTGGGAGAAAATGACAGACGTGGCCGGAGGAAAGGCTGCGAGACTGCGCGCTGAACCCGCTGCCCCGTCTCAACCCCCCTCCCTGTGTGCTTTGCCATGGTTACCAGACAGGGCTCCCAATGCAGCCAGTTAATGTGTTTTTCAGCAGCAGGAGCGAGCTGGGTACTAATGTGTCTCGGTCTGTCTCTTGCACAATCAATGTCAACTGTCCTGGGATGCACAAACACATGGAGGGGCTGAGAGCCAGGGAACACTGGGCCACCCTGACCGAGTGTCAAGGCAAGAGCCTGAAAGAGGGCCACGTCACTTTCATTTATTCACCTGAAAACTGCCAAGAGCTGGCACTTTGTTGAGCAGTTGGAAAAATGTGACAAGAAGTTCTTTTGATATCACATGCACATGATCATTATGAGGTTGATCTGAAATGTTCTTGTCACATTAAATTCCTGACTGCCAGAGCAAAAATGTATCTTACTGTGCTTACGAACCACAAGATACTAGAAAGGAAAAGGAAAGAGCTGATTTTTTTTTTTTTTAAATATCTTTGTCAGTATTAACAAAAACAACACGTTTTCACCATTGCTTGGATTTTATTGGTGTAATTCCAGTTAATAAAAATCAGAACAAGGTGCAAATCATTCATCCATTAAAATTATAAGAATGTGGAGCTTCAAATACATGTTGATTAATCAATTAGTCAATATAGAAAAAAAATAATTGACAATTATATAGTCAATAATTAGTTTAGGTGTTGTGATGATTTGATGCTTTTCTTTGTCTTATAAGAGTAAACCTCGATGACGGAACCGTCTTTAGACTCAAGAAGGATCCTTCATGATTTCACATTTTATGTACCAAGTGATTAATCGATTGAGAAGATGATAATCAATAATGAAAAGTATTGTTCATTGCAGCCCTATAACAAAATGCACATTTCTTTCTCACCAACATATTTCCGTCTAACAATAACAAATATTTTGAGTTGCTGTGAGGAGCTTCAATGTCTGTACAAATGAAAAACCTTCAAGGTGATGACAATTTGCTGTCTTTTTATAAATTTAACTATTGACGTGTTCCTCGTCTCCTGACCTCAGGTCTACAGTGTTGTAATTTTCAGCGTCTGTGAATGGACTTAAAATAATCCCCTGTGAGTCATATATCGGGGTCACGAACCTTGGCTGTCTTTTTACTGAACCGTGTGAGTGTTCAGTGCACAAAGCCGGCCGAAAGGTACTGCCCCCTCCAGAGAACCACGTTGTCTCTTCTTGGCTTCCAATGGTGTCTGGAAAGTTTTGGGGAATTCTCTCCAGATGAGTTCATGCAGTCGGAAAAAAAATTCTTCTACAATTGCTCTGCAGATTTACTCTAATCTGTGACACGTTTCTGACATTTGTGATAATCTCATGATTGAAAAAAGTACGCAGCTTGTGGTCTGGTATTGTGAGACATTTTCTCTCAGTTTAAAGACAGATGCAGCTGCATGCAACTTTGTTCCCAAGGACCTCACCTGTGAACTTTCATATCATCACAGGTTAAGGGTCTCAGGGACAATGAAGCACACTGACAGGCACAGCTGGTCTGAAAAGGCAGTCGTCAGCTGTTCACTCGACCTCGTCCGCAGGTAAAATCCAACACGTCTTCAGTGAGCCATGAAATTTTTACATGACAAAATATATTTCTGTGACGTATGTTCTTTAATGCCGTTATCTAAGCTCAGTGAGATTTACTTTCGACATTAAACCGGTATATAAATAAAATTTGAACTACTGATAGATATGTAGCATCGTATCTTATCACAGAAAGAGACTCTAAAGTGACAGACAGTCTCTATGTCACATTGAATGGTTACCGTTTTTTATCAGTGACGATGCAGTCCGACATGAAATATTTCGTCTTGACACGTCTACACAAAATGGACCGGACCACATCCTGCAGAAAGAGAAAGATCCAGTTAGAGCACATTGTTCAACATACAAGCGTACAAGCAACATACGAGCGTTATTTATCCGTTTGCTTCCTTTTCAGGGCCCTCTTACTGTCTTTTCCTCCTGACATAGCCAGCGCCTGTTTTTCAGTGCAGGTCTGTGCAGTTAGACATTCAAAGAAAATGCCCCCTGCTGGCAGACAGACAAACAAAGCATTTGAAGACAAGACACACATAAGCAGAGGAAAATCCTTAAAATGTAATGTATAAATCGTGTTTTGCATATGGGATGGACCTATAGCCTATAGCGGCCTGTATGAGCATCAGACAGAGCGGTCATACAGTTCATAGACACACACACACACACACACACACACCTCGACTCTTTGCTTGTGCACATGCATGAAACATCCACAGACAGCTGTGCCTGGAGCCGCAGACAACACTGTCATCTTATATTTCCTACAGGCCTTGTGATCTCACAGGATTATGCAATCGCTCCCCCATGACAAAGATGTTCAGCCTCGAGGGAGGCAACACTGATTTACTCTTCCCCAGACAAAATATATGTCATACAAGCACTGCAGATGCCACATGAAGAATAAGAGCCAGGGTACAAACAACTGGCACACAGCTGAAAAGCTCCATTTGCATCACATTTAGTCTGTGCAGACGACAGCTTCACTGGCTGCCAACAATCCAGAACACGTTTCCAAACTTACAAAATCTGTCTGTGGCCAGGTGCGCGCATACACACACACACACAGACGAACATGCGACTCTACAAAGGCGCACAGAACATGGAGCCTTTTGCTGCCAGTGTGAGACATTAGTCTGCCTCTCTCTCTGTTTTCTCTTTGTCTCTGTGCTTTGAGATATTTCCCTCTGTCCCAGTTTTCTCCTCTGCTGCTCTCAAACGCTCGAGACACAAAGACCAGAGGATGAAAACCAGAAGCTAGAGGGAGGATGAAGTGAAACGTTCACGTAGAACAAAAATTTACCTATGTCAAAAAGAATGCACATGAAGGTGGACATAAATGAAGGGAAGATGGCGGGCGGACGTTGTCAGTCGGACTGCTTGTCCCGATGTGTTAGCCGGCCCGTTTAACTCAATCTGAACTCCCCATTTGCCTTTGCCTGGTGTTCCTACGACACACACACACACACACACACACATTTGTACTCATGTCCGTCCACACATGCTTACAACAAGTGCATGTACATAAAACAAATAGGCGCACACACACAAACACATACAGTAAAACACAATGCACTCTTTCGATGAGTTATTGATCCGTTTTCCCCTTGAGCGGAAAAAAAGCAACAATTAATCCGGTGGTAAAGAAAATTACTCTTGATAAAACCTATCCTGCCCCATCTTCACAGCCTTCCTTCTCTCTGAGCGCAGTACGCAGCGGCGAACAGAACAGCTATTCCCCTCTCGCTACCCCTCCATCATCTCGCTCTCCTCTTTTTGTCTCTCTTCTTCTTCTATCCCTCTCTCAGGCGCTGTCCCTGGCTCTGTTTTTTGCCTGTTTCCCTCTGCCAAGTCACATCACTAATTCTCCAGGCGATTAGAGTCCGAGCAGGCAATGTCTATGAGGCAGGTACGCTGCACACACACACACGCAAACACAAACACAGTAAAACACACGCAGATTGCATTGATTCCATTATCTGGTGCTGTACCAACACCCCCACTTCCCCCAACCCCCAACAACCACCAACACCGCCTCCATCTATGACCCTCTCCTTTCATAAATCTATGTCACCTACATACATCACACACACAACACACACACATTTAGACACTTATGCAAGCATGCAGTATCTCCAGCTATCGCTCGTTCTTCTTCTCTTGCCTGAACACTCTCTATCACTCTGTCCCCGCCTCCCCCTTGCTCTGTCTCAGCCCTGCCCCTCATTTTCATCCTTCCCTCCTAGTCTCTCCCCCTCTCCCCTATCTCTCCCACTCTAACCCCTTACATTTTTTCCAGGCGTGACGTCCCTTCTTGCCCGTTTGCCTGTTTCTCTTGCATTCTACACTCACGCGAAGTCGTGTCTCTAAATGGTTGTCTGTTACTGTGTTTTTGTGTGTCTGTGCATTTGAACTTGCACTGCCACTACGCCCGTGCATCTGGAGGAGAGAGAGTCAACGTGTTCGGGAGGGAGGCGCATGTGTGTGAGCTGCGTGCGTGCATGTCCTTGTGCACCGCTGCGCATACATGCATCTGTGTGAGAGGGAGTGTGTGTGTGTGTGTGTGTGTGTGTGTGTGTGTGTGTGTGTGTGTGTGTGTGTGTGTGTGTGTGTGTGTGTGTGTGTGTGTGTGTGTGTGTGTGTGTGTGTGTGTGTGTGTGTGTGTGTGTGAGGAAGGGAGGGAACAGAGTGGGAGAGGCGGTGGAGGGAGCTCACAGACGGAGGCTGTGGATTTTACACAGCATGAGGATCAAAGCCACAGCAAGCCCAAAGGTGATTAACCTCCCAGCCGTTCTGACCACAACACTGCTGTTCTTCTTCCACATTTCATTAACATAACAGTCTCCTATCTGCACAATTCATCACATGTCAATCTATCTGCCTTTGTTGCACTAATTCCCAAAAATCCACTATCATATGGTGAGTGATAAGTAAGCCATCAGAAATTGTGAAATCACATAGCTGAACTTTTGCTTCTTCCGTGTGTGAGAATTTAAAATAAGTTGGGGCCAATTTCAATAAAAAAGACACATTAAATAAAATAAAATTTCATGACGGTGTTAAGTGATGAAACAGAATATATTACAATAAACCTAAGAGGAATTAAGGAGAAAATAGCGCTTTTTATAGGAAAAAACAACATTATGAAATGGCAGTATTATATGTTAAATACGCAGGAACTGGCCACGTTTTATAAAAAGTAGCGGGTGGCAGACGGCTCTATTGTGACGGTTTTATTTCCTCTTGAGTTGGAACATGCCGGGAGTCGCTTCTTTGTGTGCGTACAGAAAAGAGCAGTGCTCGGCAGAGATTGCTGATATATGCTCTTTTTTCCCCCTCCTCACTGGAGCACTGCAACGCAATGCGGATACTGAGTGTCTGAGCCACTAGCCAGACACACTGGGGGACAGAGGGGGTGGGGTGTGGGTGGTGGGGAGCGAGAGGGGGGAGGAGGGGGGGTTCACATGCAGCCCTGTGCTTCAGGACACACTGATACTAACGTCTGAGCACACTGTCATTATCTACCATGACTACAGAGAACAGCGAGCATGTACAGATAGTTAACTTCAGGGATTTTTATGTCTATGACTATGAATTTAAACAAAATTAAACAAAAGCTATATTTGTGCAGAGCTTAATTAAGCTATTAATAGGTCGATAAAAAGCTAAGGCCGTAACATACTGCAGTTTAAAAGTATATTTCAAACTGTTGAAATCATGGTGGGTGGATCCAAGCTTTATGTACAATATGAACAAATTAACACTGTTTTACTTTACAGACAGAGAAAGAACCCCTAACCCAAGTATTTAAAATATGAGCCCTCTAAAGATTTTTCTTCCTCCTGTTTTCCTTGTGTTAATGTTACTAATCACATTCCAGTGTAATATCGTCTGAAGAGATGTTCTTTGTTTTTGTCCATGGCATGCTAAGAACGCACCGAAACAAACAGCTATTGATAGTTGGCTCCGTACCCCATTGGACTGCACCAAATAACAAATCAAAGAGCACTGCAGAGCAAGGTGGGTATATTGATGTTTGGATTAGCTGGACCTCGACAGCAAAACCTGATTAGTATTTCAGATGTTTTATATTTAAAGTCAGTACAGAAACTGTTTTGTAGCTTGTTTTCGTGTAATAACCCGATTATAATTATGGGCTAGAAAATGAATTTGTTGGAAGAGAAATGTTCCAGATTTGATAATGGATTTGATCTCTACAGTAGTGACTGTCTGTGCATCTCTTTCGGTCATCAATGCAAAAAGAAATATCCACAAGACCTTGGTAAAACAGTCACTGAAAAAGTAAAAGAGGTAAAAATAAAATTTAAAGTATGAAACTATAAAGAATATACTCTGCTACATGTAAATAAAATTAAAACCCTTAATCTGTTTAATTTAACCCTAAAAACTATTTTGCATCATTTCCTTTGTTACGTCTTTAATATGACTGGTAGTGGTAAAATCGTTAAAATGTATGAATACAATTAAAGGTCAGTCAATTTTATACCTTTTTCAGGTCAGTCTTCATACTTACCAATCCAGGGTGCATTAAGGGTGAAGGCACTCACATGAAGTCTGGGTGACACCGCAGGGAAAGCTAGAAGGTTGTACAGTTATCTCCAGGCTGTTTATTATGCGAAACCATACAACCAACTACCTCACACTGCAGAGCACTGGAGCTGGTTCAACGCTGGGGTCTGTTCTTGTTCCATGCAGACTCTTCTTGTCTTTTACTTCTGTCTGTTTTTGTCTGTCTGTCATCCGTCCCTGTCTCGTTTCATTCATAATCTCATATTTTTGTGAAAAAGTTGTGTTTCAGATGAACACAAGCATTATGTTTTGGTCTGTGGCTACAAGATTGAAGTTTAATAATGTGACACTGTTGGAATTAAAAGCAATAATGCCTTACTAACTGCCCTCAAAGCATTTTTGGGGATTTGTCTCCCTCTTGTGGGTAGACGCAGTACACAGACCCCCTCCCACCCCCACCCAGAGGCCAAGGCTGATCTTCGCATGTCTCTGAATACAAAGACAAGCACTTAACCTGTAGTTGCTTACTGTGGGCGTCTGCCTGACCTACTTCTGCAAGTGGAGCTGGTGGATTCTTCCTTATCCTCAAAGATTCAGCACTATGAAGCACACTTCATTGTCATTCTGAGGTTAAAGTCGAATACTCCTCTTCTGTTTTCATTTCACTGAACCAGTAGTTAGATTCCAGCATCAGTCATGATATCTGAAGAAACCTGATATTAGATATCACATCCCCAGCTCTCTTTGTTGTGTACTTATATTGTAGTATATTAACACAAGATGTTTGACCATAAATATGCTTAAGATTTAAAAATATATTGAAGCCTTAAACTTAAGTTTCTTTCATGATCAATAAATCTGTTGTTTTCGCTCCAAAACCAAAACATAGTTAGTTTGGTATCATATAAGACAAAGAAAATTAATAGACCATCAAATTGGAGAATTGGAACAGCATGCGTGCTTGACAAGTTACTAAAGTGATTGATTTATCAGAACAGTTTCGGCTCTGTAATATATAACATCATATGTTTATTCTTGCTTCAACTTATTTTGAACATAGTGCTAAAGTATCTGATAAAAAAATATTACGTGAAGTTTGAATAATTAAATACTGACACACAAACAAGTGGCACCGAAAACACGGCCACCTTGGCGGAGGTAATTATAGTTATTATAGTCCTCACGGCTCATTTAGTTAAGGTGCCACCATGTAACGGCCTCGATATGCCTTTGCACCACCATCTCTTAAACAAACTCCTTCAAAATGTGAGGTCCACTTAAACTCTCAGTTCTTTTAAAAGTAGGATTTTCTGTTTTCCTCTGGGACAATTAATTCCAATCCCTCTTTCTCACAATCAATCTCTCACTGCACTGTAACTGCAATGCAATTTTCAATGTCATAATTTAGTGTTTAACCCTGTTCTCTCATATTTATATTTATCTGTCCATATTGTGTTTCTTTTATATCTTTATGCCTTTTTATGACTTGGGTAAAGCACTTTGAATCTCCTTGTTGTTTAAAGGTGCTATAAAAATAAACTTGCTTTCCATTGCCAATGCTTCTAATGAAGCGATTGTCCAATTGTCTGAAACACCAACTGCGGCATAGAGGGGAAGGTACATCTAAAATGTTTGTAATTTTCTGACACAAACAATCCAACAATCGCGAGCATGTACTGAGCACAGCACATAAATGCCTTCGAGGAGAGATTCACAGAAAATGCGCACTATTATTACTAATCAAAACAAACACAACACTTGTAACCCATGCATGAGTGTGTGAGAGCCCTGGTGGACTTGGACAAATATATCTGCAAATTGCAAACAACAATCATTTGTGATCATTTGTGAAATATGATGCTGTCACTGTTTGTGATATGCGTGCTAGCAAATTGCTTTTGTGAAACAGGCCCGTGGTTCTTTTGGAGCATTCTGAGATAAAGCGAATGACGAAACAGCAAGTAACACAACTAACATTAGCTAAGTTGTGGGTTAGCAAACTGTTGCTAAAGTTGCTGCTGTGAAGCTAAAATGCAGAGTGGACGAGACTGTCCCAGAGCTAGCACACCAGCTCCAGACAATGATACTTAAAACTCTCCTGCTATTATAGCAAATATATTATAACATCATAACAACAGCATATCTCAGCCAACTAGAAAGACATTAATATTTAATGTTACCTGACAAATCACAGCTGGAATGGCTAGAATACTGTTGTGTGGTGGGGTGCGAGCCACTTTGTTTGATTCCCATTTACAGAGCCAGGGCTGTGTACAAGACTTTTTTTCCCAGCGCATGCACTGAACCGACAGCTAGTGAACCGTGAGGAGAGATTCACTGAATTTGACAAAAAGACGTGAACTGGACTAAAATTGTTTTAACCTTTAATCCTAAACCCTTTTTGCATGTTATTTCCCTCTGTGTCTCTCTCCCCTGTGACAATCACACAAAGGTTAAAAAATTCTTTGGAGAGCGATGTGCACTTAAAAAGGCAAAAGTGACCTTCGAGGTGGATTATCATCAAGTGTTACCTAACAGAATAGTGGCAGTATTGAGCAGCACATCACTGCCATCGGGTCTCAGTATTAACAAGGGCAAACGGTGTTACACATGTGAAGCACCCTACAGAGTTTAGCAGTGCTGCAGAGAGACCAGTTAGTGATACTTTTTACAGTTCTTTCAGCCATAGATAGGTCAAATATGAGTGAGTGCATGAATTAATGGAAGAATGAATGAATGTGAGTGACTCGATTTCCGCACTTTAAATTGTAAATACAGATAACTGTAGTATTTTATCTACATTGAGTCCAGTTAATGTTTTGCCGGTGTGTTTATTTACTTTTCCCCACGTCAGAATCTCAGGAATGGTGTCAGACATCTCAACACATTAAAACATTATGAGCTGATTTACACTGAATTTTAATATGGTACATTCAGGGTAATGCAGGAATTGGTGCATTATAGAGCAGTTTTCAGTGTAACAAATAGGATCTAATGGGTGAGTAATTGGATGACAATTTGGAGTAACAGCACTAGCAAGTCTCTCTCATACTCCATAAATAATGGGGCGCACCCACACATTCGACATCTAGCTGAGGTGATCTCCTGCAAAAGCAGCAAATTGGCTGTTGTTAGCAGTCAATGGCGGTGTTTTGACACTCCTCCTGTGCGCCTCAAGGACTCATTGATTACTTGATAGCTGCTGTGCAGCTGAGTTGCTAGGCCTCCTCTTCAGCTTGGTCAATGCACCAAAATTACAACCTTGAAGTCTTGGACAATTAGGGCCTCAGTGATAAAGCTTCAAACACAAAGGTGGTATATACGTGACTCTTCAAAAAGGCAACTCACTCCTGCCAGGACCATAACTGCATAATCATATGTGCACAGGTAAATGTCTATAAGATGATGAATGGTTATGTTGGGTCTTGTTTAATTACACAATGGGGAAAAAAACAATTTGTAATCAGTCTCAATTTGTAACATTTAACCATTATCAAATGAAAAATTAGCTTTTGAAGTGTTACACTTCAAAAGCTACGGTAGCACAATATGCTTAATGGAGACATAGATTGTTTTTTTTATTGGCCAGCTTCCAAATGCAAACCCATTCACCTCGCCTCTCTCCACTGCCCTCTGCCATGCTAAAAGCCCACCCTCCGCCTACCCTTCATTTTCTTTCTGTCCTCCCGCCTCTCGACGTGCCTCTTATTTGCCCTTCATCACCAAACATTTCAGGCCTCAAAATCTTTTACAACTTTTTTCTTTTTCTCAGACAATCTCTCTGTTCATTCCAACTAAGTCTCCCCCCTTGATCCCCTTGATTCTGCTCCTCCCCTTTTAAACCTCTCTCACCGTCTCATTCGTAGTCGGATCACGCATGAATGCGGCATGGTTGTGCCAATGCCAGCTCTTTGCCAATCTGCCTGGGTGATTTTGTGTGCCAATATGATTCTGGTGGGAAGTCCCTGCACTGGAGGCCAGTGTGGTGTATAAGCCACCACCCCGGCCTCAGCTGGTGTCGGGTCAGGTGAAGCTTTGTGGGGATTACAGTTCGGCCTCTTGAGAGAGCAAAAACAAATTAATCATGTTGAGCCAAAGTATTTATCTAGGAATGCCTAAACAAACAAAATATAAATGTTCATTACAATAATCCAAAGGATATTTATACAGTCACATTATTTCACCCGAACATGACAACATCAAAATTTAGCCCAGAAGCAACAAAATAACGCCATTGCTGAAAAAACTGGCAAATACCAAGATGGCCATGAGAAGAAGGGTTAGTGTTGCAACAGAAAACTGAAAAAAATTGATGCTAAGCTGAACTAAATATAAGAATCTTTATGAAGTCAGCCAAAAATGCCCTATTGTTAGTAAATTAAGTGGCTAGTTTCCCAAAAAAAAGCTCATTACAGCCAGTTTTTACATCATGCTTGTAACAGTGTTTATGTAAACCTCTCAAATTAAATTTTGTGGCAATTGAGTTTGTTAATTTCATCTAAATTGTTATCACATCCAGTAATACTCTTGGTGTATGGATTATCACGCACATGATCATCATGTGTTAATCTTGCCTAACAACAGCTGAGACAATACTGAGGAATAACATATTGTTTGTCAGTCATTACTGCTAAAATAATTAAACTCTTATTTTGAGGGAATATCCATTGCATAAGTTTTAGGTTTTATATGAAATCTGGCAGCCGAGGATAATCCAATAAGACGACTACAGAATCTCTACAAAGGTTTGATAAGAAGGCTTAGATTTTTGATTCATCTAATGAACTGATGGTAACTGATAATAAACATATTCAAGAAAGAATTTAGTTAATTTTGTTTTTGCAAATAAATAGAAAATTGACAACAATCAATTTATAGTTTTTAAATTAGCAATTCAGCAGAAATATTACAGATTATAAATTTGGGAAAGAACAGGTTGTGAAATTAAAAGTAAAAAACTGAAATTTTGAAATCATCTTGCTACGTTCACCTAAACTAAATGTAAAATGTATGGCCATATTGCATAATTTTAGGACTTCGATTTTCGACACAATCAATTTCAAGATTGTGAAAAGTGGTGACAGGTTAAAACAATGAGCACTCTGGTCTTCAACCTTCAAAATTGTATATTAAAGTTGGAGAGGAAAGACAAGAGAATCGTAACCAAAAACAAAACTGATCACTGACTGACTATCTGGAGATGTCATCTGTCTCGCAACACATTTCTTTCAATTAAAGTGAAAACCTTTTTCTTACAGAAAACACAAAAAAACGTTGTTGTGAAAGCTAAAAGATTTCAGGTGACTCCACCACTCATCGTCTTTGAGAAGTGACGCACAGCGACTATGGCGCCACCCAAACAATGTGGGGGCACGGAGGAGCAAAATCTGCCCAGTGACAACAAATAAACTGTTACCCGCAGCTATGAATCGTCTGGTAAGAGCCAGCTCGACAGGAATGCAGGTCTCAGACAGCAGTTCTCAAACTCAGAGCCAAGGACCGCTGATGGTCCACTTAATTTTACAGAAGGGCACACACGGTTTAGATAATAATGATTTCTTAATTGACTGAATTTTTAAAATCCAACAAAAGGTAAAACAAACTATAATATACTCTATTTAAACTATGGTGAGTGACTACGTGATGAGAAAAAACTAATATATGAATATGGATCAAAATTCTTCACTAGAGCCAACAGCATAGTGGGATTATTACTTTCTAAATTCTATTTATAAGAAGGAAGTCATTTAGAGACCAGGGAAGAAGCCTAATATTTAGTCTTTCCCCCCCGTCCCCCTCAAAACTGGATCTGTATGCTGGACCTGAGATCCCCATCGATGATCATGCACGTCTTAAGTCGGATGGCAGCTTGGTGCAGGGCCAGGATAAGCATCCGATACTCACAAACCATAAATTATTAGCTCTCTCAAGACAGAATGAGATTCTGTAGTGCAATTTCTACCAAACCCCCCTTTATCGCCCTCGTCGTACCTTATTTACAAAGGCAGAAAACGTTACCATGGGAACACACTACCAGGCAACCTCAGTGGCTTGGCACGATGCCCAATGGTTGCTAGAGCACTGTTGTCAGTGGCTATTGGGTCGGCCAGTCTCCTGTGAGTAGCAGAGGAGAAAGCGTGTTTTTTTTTGAGTGAGCGTGTTCGCACCGCTTAATAAAATGTACACTAATAATTTAATGTTCTTAGTCCATAAGAACCTCTGTACCATTCATGACCATTAAAAAGCAGCACGCTCTGACAATATAGTTCAAAACCATGAACGTAATATGTAATTATTTTAAATAATATGGGCCATTTTGAATTGATTTTCGCTTAGCTGGTTTGATTCCGTGGGTGACAAATGATAGGAGGCAGCTTAAGGAGGTTGCCTAATCTACTCTAATATATTTTTCTTGGTTGAGTGTATGTTTGTCAAAGACAAAGAAAAAGGGACAGTATAATCATGCAAGCAGTTATGTGAGATCCCATGTGCAATTATGCTAATTAACATACATAATAGCTCTCCAATTTAGTCTTCTTTCAACAGGGTTTATTGTATGAGAGCTAACAGTTGGGAAGTAGTCTGTTTATAGTATATATATAAAAATTTTGCTTCAATACGCATTCTCATTAAGAACAAATTGGGTGTTTTTACGATGAGAGTAAAAATAACAGGGACAGGAGGAGACAGAAAGAGACTGTCAGAGAAGAAAACGAAGCTGAGAGACATGAAAATGTCTCTCTGTATACCTGAAGCTGAAGTTCTCCATCGCTAGCTCTGGTGTCTCAAGCTGTTTGCTCTCTCTTTCATGTCTTTGTTGGTGTAAACGGGAAGAAACAGATGTTGTCAAAGCATGTACCTCACAACCGGGATCAAGTTTGAGGTTTTTCCCATGGCTTACTTCTCACTGGGGAGCTTCTATGGTTGACCATGGCATTCCTGAAATCAGCAGAGTACCATGCAGATTATTAGCATACCACGGAATAGGAAAAGGAACATCAATAAACAATTTGAGCCATGAAGTTGGGATAAGTAAACAAATAAAGTTAGCCAACCAGACCCAACCTTTTTTGGACGTATCCAGGCTACATAGTCTACATAGTCTTTTGCCATTTTCAGCAAACACATCCTGGGCTCAATCAAGAATACTACAAGATAATTAAATCATAATGGACCAATTCCTAATTCCTGAGAGATGAAGCACTCGGCAGCACAAAGAACTGAATAGAAACGCAAGCATTTATGATGGAGGAAGCATCAAACATCGTGTGCAGAGTATGAAATGGATTAACAAAGTGGGAGATAATGGTGAGAATGAATACTGCGCCATCAACTTGGCAAAAATGAAAGGGTGGTACAAAAATACATGTACAGCGCCGGAGACGGTTAAAGTCGGTGATGAATAATGCATTAATAATGCTAGAAAAATACAATCCGACATAAATTAAACAGCAGTGAAGCAAACAAATGCAATAATTATGACATGGCAACACAATGAAAGACAGCAGACGGATATGTGCGGCTTTTGTGTCGGTGTGCGCTCAACAATTCCCACATGCGTACGTATATGGGTCTGCATGTTCCTGCCTGCATTCACTTAAGGAGAGCGGGTATTGCCTGTGGTGCATCTTATCTAATATTACCAAGAGGAAACACAGCCTCTCCCCCTTGCCCCCCCCCTCTTCACTTTGAACTAAAGCTGCTGCTAGAGATGCAGTCTGACTGAGCACAGCATGTCCTGAAAGGAGGTCAAAGGGCAGGAAAAACAGTCTGGTGTCATGGCAACTTGATGCCACCAACCAAAAATTTGGAGTGGCAGGTGGGGTCGCCAGAAAGGTTGGCCAGCCTGTCATAGCTTACTGAAGACGGCATTATCTATTTGGATAACTGAACTAAACATCGAGTCTTAAAGAATAAAATACTTCAGCTGTAGCTAAAGCCTGATATATTTTCTCCTTCTGTATCCTAGATCTTCACATCAATGAGCCACAGTTGATGACATGTTCCTTAATTATCATGAACATGATGACCACTTTATTCTGAGTGATCCCCACATCGTGGTGGTGTAAATATTCAGTAGCATATTCTGCAGCTGAAGAGAGTCCCTAACAAACACACTCTTTACTCTTCTGTGAGTTTCATTTGAAAGAAACTACAATAGAGCTTCCTCATTGATTCTGGGGTGCCAACCCAGAGGAATCCAACAGAAAACACACAAGGATGTTTGGCAAAAAGTTGCAATGTTTTTTAAGAGATATTTTTAGGGGATTTCTCTCCCTTATTGGACAGCATGTGATTGAAAAGGCAGACAGGAAATTGGATTGGGGGAGAGAGAGGGCCATGACATGCAAGAAAGGTGGTGGGGGTGGAGTCAAACTGACAACGCTGTGGTTATATGGCATGTGCAGTAACCATTCAGAGACCAAGGCGCTGCTACCTTACCAAACTTTTGACGGGCTGCAACACAACATTGTCCCACAAAATGCTGCGGTGGCCAATCACATAGATGCAAGCACACATTCCTGGTAGATTATTTTGTAATGTGAACTCTGTATTTCTACTGTTACCTCATGATTGTTGAGATGAAAGACAAAATAAACGCAGCAGTGAACAGTTTTCATAGTGTTATAAACCAGTGTTCATCTTTTTTGTGTCTGATGAGCATTCAAAGTTGCAGATCTGTTACTCAAGCTGGACTTCCTGGATTGTATTTCGTGGCTCACTGGTACCTAAAGCAACACATCCCGACCAAAGCAGCCCATTGTGCTGTTATAACGCAGAGCCATTTTTGGTCGGCTAACACAATGTTAATTTTTGGTTTTATATGGGGTTTGTCAACAGTAAGTAAAACATGGAATATTTCCTTTCAATGTATTCAACACATTTTCATATATTACATTTTATTTCTGTATAATTGAGAATTTTTTAAGGTTTTGCTCTAGGCATTTAGTATATTATAACCCATTCTTACATTCTTTCTTACTCCGCAGTTTTTGGAAAAGCCCATAAATTAATGTAGTTTGGTCTTAAACTTGATTGGCTTAATGGGATAATTTTATTCTGAAGACTGAAGGGTTTTCCAGAAATACACAATTACTGCCACAAATGACATCTTGGCTCATGTAGCTCTCTGAACAATTGCCACCAAACTAAATTCCTCTCATTTGTTGCACTAATGACTACATTTCAGTAAACCTGACAAATGAACTGCAGCTGTAATTGTGTCGCCTGCCGGTGCCAGCGATAGGCTGCCTGTGTTTTCATCTCACTCCTGAGGTGTTGGATCAATATGGAATCCAGGTTTCTTTGTATGTCTTTAGCTTGTTTGATGCTTGAGCTGAGACCTCTCACAACTTCATGTTTTCAGCCTCTGAAATCTCTCAGATGAAGAGTGTGTGATTGCTGGCGTGTCTGTCTGCAGTGTGGGTGTGTGTGTGTGCATATTAACCTTTATATCAGATTACATATAACAGGTTTGTAAATGGATGTTTTTTTTCTTCGTGTATATGTTTGTGTTTGTGCGTGCAAGTGTGCTGCATCTGTACGGGTGCGTGAATGAGGCTTGTGTACGCACGGTGTGTGTCCTTGTGTTTGTTCAATGCGGCAGAGGGTGGAGTGGCAGATCAATAGGAAACAAATGAATTCAGATCAATATTAAGCCAGGGAGTGAAGAGGAGAGAGAAGGAGAGACTGAAAGCAAGTGAGTGGGGTGATGTACCACAGAAGAGGAGGAGGAGGAGGAGGAGGAGGTTTGGTGGGTTGGAGGGGGTGATGTGTTAGCAGCAGCACAGCGACTAACTGTACACTTGGGAAAGATCACTCATTTCTCCAGCCTAAAACCTCAGCGCTCTGAGGTCATTGTTAAAATGGATGGTTAAGAGAGGTAGAGGAAACAGATAGAGACATGTGAGCAGCAGTGCCCAGCATTTCTACATAACAGGTGGTTTTGTGTTGACAGTGTCAGTAACAGTGGACAGTGGTTTTGTGTGGACAGTGGTAGTGAAATGAGACTGGATTTGAATATGGTCAATATTCAGTACAATATCCAAATTGCAGAAGTTGTAATTTTTTTGATGAAGGTAAAATGTGTGACACACAGCATTATAATGAATGACTGTAGTGTTGCAGTACTAACCATGTTCTCCATGTTTGTTTGGTAAATGTCACATCATCATGATTTTAGTAGTTTTTTTCAGTGAAAATGAAAGTTTGGATGCAAAATTATCATCCTACTATCAATTTCTGTCAAAATAATCTCTATTTTTAATCTCACTGAGACCCAGTTAAATAAAATGACATATTGTTTCTCTTAATTTTCTTTTCTTTTCTTATGAAATGCCCTTTAAAAGTTGGTCTAAAAATTACACATGATTAAAATAATGAACCTCTGTGTATAAACTTTAATCTAGTGTGTCCCTTTTTTTTCAATCCACTCTTTCAAACATTTTTCAAGCTAGAAAGAGCAGTAATGTTTTTTGTGGCTTACAACAATCACTATAATTTTTTTATTGCAGTGTTTTAGTAATACACGCTATGAAACTGTCTATTTTTTTGATCGAGAACAGTCTGTTGATGACTGCGATAAAAGAGGCATGGCTGTAAATAAACAAACCTTGATCTCTGATCTCACAACAGAAATATTTGCCACACAGCAGCAGTAATCACCATAACCATTCTATTCCATGTTTTGCTGCAAGGTTTGGGAAGAACTAAGATTTAACATTTTGGTACAAACACAACTTACAACTTACTACCAAACAATTAGTAGGGTAGTTATTTTTATTGTCAATGAATCTGTTGAGTACTTTCTGCTTTAATTGTTTGTTTTGTCTATAAAATGGCAGAAAATAGTTACAAAATGTCTGTTGTAATTTCTGTGAGCTTAAGGTGATGTTTCGCTTCGTGACATCGCTTTTTTTGTGTCTGGCCAACAATGTAAAACTCAAAGATATTCAGTTTATAAATATCTGAACCAGAGAAAAATATTTGAGAATCTTGAATCAAAGAATGTGTGCCACTTTTGTTTAAAAAATGAAACTCGTCATCAATTATCATAGTTGCCAATAGTTGCATTTGATCAGTTGTTTCAGCTCTAAAGTTGGGTTTTCTCTGGTTTGTGCTCACAAAAAAACAAATAATTCAGATTTGGATACAGATTTCTGGTCTAAAATGCCAGATTGCTGTGAGATATATTGTTGACTATATTCGTCTAGACTGCCATGGAGAATCCACCAGAGATTTGATTGAGTATCATATTTCTAATGTTGAGAATTTATTTTAAGCTGAGCAATACATAGGTAATGGATTGCAGCAGTATCGATATCATCCTCTTGGACGTTTACCTTATGTGTCATTAAGTATTTGTGGTATTTATACCAGCTACATGGGTTTACAAGTTTTGCTGCATTTACAGTACAGTCATCATTCATTTTATCATTTATCAAAATCTTCTTACTGGGGAGATATAACATTCCAGAGCAGGGATTTCCACCGATGCTTAAAAAATATTTGAGATTTTTTTGCTTCAGAGCTTTGGCTTGAAATTGCAAACAGGATCGTCTCGGCTAAAAGTATCTGCTCATCTCTCGTCAGTGACATCAAAAAACCAAGAGCCATTTGGGAGTCGAAATTGAATGAGACTTTTAAGTGATGGTGGTGAAAACAAACACATGGATGCTGAGTGCTTGTGAACGGGCACTCTTCACTTCCAGCTTGGAGATCCTCGGCTCTTGAGATGGATTCCAATGATAAATGCCTCAGATTTGAGTGCAGTACCTCTTAGAGAAAATACAGCATGCTGTAAGCGATATTGTTTAATTGAAGAGGATACCTATAGAAATGGATTCCTGAGAAATCACCATTTGGCCTTGAAAGAGAAGCATGAATGGCACAGGGTCCAATGAATAATATCATGTAATTTTTAATTAATAGTTATTATAATTTGCGCACTGCATATTTTTTTGGAGAGAATCAGGTTAAATGTAACAGCCACTTTCATTTCACCTTGAAAACTATGATATGATTAGGTTTTACTTTAACATTTACAGACCGGCTAAGGGTCCAGTGTGCACAATATAGGTTCTTATTTTTACAATTCCAGTGCAATTCAGGCTGTACTGATAATCTATATATGCAGCAAAATAACACAACATGGGTGAGGGATGGCTGAATATGAAGGTGAAGCCATAAAATATTGGCATTGTAACATGCTACTTTCTTCACACTGTGACTGTGCTCTCCTGTCATTAAAAATGTATGAACGTTGACATATGATGCAATTCACATCATTATAATCATGAGGGCTTTAACTGTGATTAATTAAACTGAGGCGGCAACTAATGATTATTTTCATTTTCAATTAGTCATTTGGTCTCTAAAATGTCAGAAAATAGTGGAAAATGCCACTCACGGTTTTCTAGATCTGAAGATGATGAGTTCAAATCGCTTATTACTGTTGACCAACGGGTCAGTTAGGAAAGTTATTTAATTTACAATCATAGAAGACAAAGAAAACCCCCAAATATTCACATTTGAGAAGCTGTAATCAGTGATTTTCTTTCATTAAAACATGACTTTAACAATCAATCGATCGATCAAAGTTGTTCCTGATCAATTTTCTTACAACAATTTTGAGTTCTACATTAAATGTTAGCATAGTACCTTATATAGCCATGTAACCTGGATTTTGGCTGCAACCATGATTGTATCACACAATTTTCTCTCACTTTAAAGCAACAATTCCTGTCAGCCATGTTTCTGAACATAAATCACATTGTCTTTCATTATGTTTCTCTGTGCTACATAAATGCTACCATCGCTTCCTATGAATCACCTTAAATTGCATATTTTGTAGCATCCAATGGACCCAGTGGAGCAAAGGAGGGAGTGGGTGAGAGGAGCTGCAGCAAGCGACAGCTGCCTCCTGAGTCAATCTCTAAGACTTGCGTGGAGAATAATGTCTGAAGCAGAGAGCTCAGCAGTCCTTCAACTACATCACTGTCGCTCATTTCACCCTTGTTGAACTCACACTACCATTTTCACCTTTGGCAATTTCGCACCGCGAGTAAAGTTGAGAGACAGTGACCATGGCTACAAACGAGATAAAGAAGGAAGCAGAGAGAGACATAGACGCTGCAGATAAAATGTTAAATGTGTGTGTATGTGTGTGTGTGTCTGTTGTCAGAAGAAAGAACATTAGAAAGGAAAAATAAATAGAGAGATCGTAGGACTACAGACTGATGTTTATTTTCAGTGTTGATTATTCTGTTTTTTTATCGCTTAATTGTTTGGTCTACAAAGTGTCACAAAATAATTGAAAAATGCCCCTCACAAACTCAAGATAACGTCTTCAAATGGCTTGTTTTGTCCAATTGTGTTAAACTTAACAGACTTCACTGACAATGATATCAAAAAGAGAAAAGCTAAAATTCCTCATGTTTGATAACCTAACACACTTTTCCTTGATGACTTAAACCATTGATCGATTATCAAAATCATTGCCAAAATAGTTTTCTGACTTGCCTTTTTCGTTTTTCATGCAAAGGCTCATTTTGTATCTTAACTTAAATGATAGAGAGCTACAGACAGACAGAGAAAGAGAGAGACAGTGAGAAATACCTGAGGCAGTGATGTAGAACTTCAACTCCAACCAGACAGTCTGCTAAAAAAAAAAAAGCATGGAGAGGCAAACATCGCCATGTCTCTCAGCTTTTTCTTCCACTCTCCTCTTTAATCTGACAGCCCACCCCCCTCTTTCTGTCTCTCTTACTCCCTCTTTGTCTCTCTGTCTCTGCCTCTGTCCCCCTGAGCTGTGTTCTGTGTGTT
The DNA here is from genome assembly GCA_024633595.2 of Lepomis macrochirus. Lineage (NCBI taxonomy): Eukaryota > Metazoa > Chordata > Actinopteri > Centrarchiformes > Centrarchidae > Lepomis > Lepomis macrochirus. Next base: position 18,319,730 of record JALXJV020000013.1, on the reverse strand, counting down.
CCATCCCCACCTCCCTCCATCTCCCTGCCTCTAATGTGCTCTGGCGTGTGTTACCCACGGGTGCTTGCGCGCTGCTGCCGCCATCCTAAAGCCGGGTCAGGGGGGCAGCTGAAGCGGCGCGATGCTGTCCGTGACATCATCAGTCACTGCTATTACTCACGCCTCACCTCCCCTCACTGTCTGAAAGTGCCAGGGCTTTAGCTGCTTTGGTGGCAGGCCGGGCACACACACACACTAACAAAAAATAAATAAAAACAGATTTATCTCCAAGTTCTGTTAATCCAATTTGGAGATTTGTCCTAAAATAGGTCAGGCTCACACATAGTTGAGATTGAAATCATTTTTGTATAAAATATTGATGCTTCATTGTAAGCAATCGCTTTGCCATAGTAGGTGTCAGTTTCCGAAATGCTGAATATCTTTAATGGAATTAAACTCTTAACACTTAACCTAAATGGACTATGAGATGGGCATGACATTACAGTTAGTAATTCAACACAGAATAGCTGATAATCACAGTTATGTGATTATTAATGTTTGATCGTTTAGCTGATGAAATGTTTAGAAGTAGAGAAACATCACATTTTCCCAAAGCCCAAGTTGACATTTAGATTGCAAAGGTGACTAAGAAAACCAACAGATATTCACAATAAAGAAGCAGGAACCAATGATTTTATGTTGTATTTTTGCTTAAAAGATGACTAAACCATAATAAATTACCAAAACAGGATCAATTTTTTATAGATTGAGTAATCCATTAATTGACTAATCGTTTCAGCTCTAAATATGTGCTTTAATATAAGTATCACTTAGTTTTATAGGGTTTCAGTAGCTGAAATGCTGAATATATTTTTTAGGGAATTAAATGCTTCATTTAATAATTCAGTTTTAACCTTAATTGACTACAAGATGGAAATGAGAGTCAATAATTTAACATGACAGAATAGTTCAGATGGTGTGGTACGCTGTCACTCAGAGAAAAGTATGCTATAAACCTAATGTATATATAGATGAATATGTATTAGGTCAGCAACGAACCACTATATTAATTATTGATTCATCTTTATTTTTTTCTGTTGCTTAGTTAAACCTTTAGGTCTATAAAATGTCTAAAAATATAGAAAAATGTCCAACATAATTTTCCAGAGACCAAATAATAATTGTTGGAAGTTTTTTTATGATTTATGGCATTCAGACAGCCAGGTTTGACCTAAAGGGATTAAAATGACTGTTAATTCTATTTAATTCCCACTGTTATTATAATACCGTAATGTGACAAACCCCAAACATCTGTCACTCATCTAAAGTGAAACATGCTGCTTTATAAATTGCATAGGATCAGTAGCAATAAATCCTCAAAGGTTTTATATGTATAATGTGGATGTATGAGGAATCTCCAGATGGGGCTGCCAATACCCCTCTGCATGACCTGTAAGACTGTGCACAGCCTACTGTGTAAAAGCAGAGAAATGTGCTTCCATTTAGTGTGCATGTGTGTGAGGTTCAGACTGTGTCAAATCACCGCATCTGCCTTCAGCAGAAACACTCCTGTACCTTGGGGTCTGTCTGTCACCTCTGCTGTCAGCCAATAAAGAGGTGAGATTCTGCAAACTCCTTCACTCAGGAATATAGATAGCTGGTATAAAACGCTTGGCCTGTGTGTGGGAAGGCACTGTATAAATCATACATGACCAGCACCACCAGGCACGATATGCATGCTACAGTACAGCATTAATAACAGCCAATGTATATGGCTGCGTCCTTTTTGTCTCACTCCCCTGCACTCCCGCCATGTCCTCTTGAAAGCACCTGCAGCACTGAACTCAATGTGCCACAAAAAAGACAGACAGGGAGAGACAGACTCAAAAAAACAGAAAGGAGGGTGAAGGGTTGGGGAATGGATAAACCAGACGACAATGACAGAATAATGCTGTTTGGAGTATAAATACCTAAAGGCAAGAACATTTGCAGATGAAAAATATGAGCAAAAATTGCATGGGGACAAATAAAAGACACAACGAAGAGTGGGAAAAAACATGAGGCAAAGTAGGACGGCAAAATCGACGGCGTGACTGAAAGACAGACAGAGAGATTAACAAAAAGAGACACGAGAGAGACAGAGACAGACAAAGAGTGAGGAGGAAGAACAAAAGATGAAATGATGAGAAGGAAGAGAGTGGAAGGGGAAAAAGAAGGACAGACTTGGAGCCAGACAGAGGAAAACCAAGAGATACAGAGAGAGAGAGAGAGAGAGGCAGGCAGAATTAGAAAAAGATAGAGGAGGCCAATGAGACAGAGGCGCAGGGCGGCAGTGCGCATGCTAAAATAGGTGGCAGACTCTTGTCAGTGCAGTGACCTAGTAGCGCAGGACTGAGGAATTCTCCCTGTCGACCCGGACACATTCCTCCGGTCCTGAGACTTTAACCCATGCCACACCGCCATCCTGTGCTGGATTGGCGTACATGGCTTCTATGTTCCTGACCCATGAAAAATATTACTTAGATTAACAAGTCTCTCACATGCTACTGCCCCTACACAGTTTATAAAGCAGCATTAACAGGTCCCATTTTGAGTGGGAGCTGCGAATGGTGAAAAATATCAGGTAAAGCGCACAGCTCAGCAGCTCGCTCTGAATCAACGGTCTGTGCCGCCTGCAGAGATTGTGTGTGAATATGTGTGCGTAGGGCCCTGCAAAAACACATTGTGAAAAAATATCAGGGCAAGAAGGGCTCTATTGTGTCGCAGAGGCAGAATGTAGCTCTTATTCTCCTGCTGCTGGACCGGGGGCATGGGATGACATCAGCACAAAGACAAAAATGTAATGTGAGGCATCTCCAAAGCTAGCTTCAAGGCTAGACCACAGGCCGCCCTTTATACCCGCACTCCCTCACTTTTCAACAGTATCTGATAATCGGGATGTGACCAACAGATGACCCTTCCACTTGTTGCTTACTGAGATAAGTCACAGCCAAATGTGTTACACCAAACTGACTCAAATAGGCGTGCCAGCAAAGTGGAAGATTGTCTGCTTGCTGCTTTTACGTAGGCCCACAGTTAGCACATATCTGTGAGGTTAATCACGACAGAATGACTCAGGGAACAGTAATTCAATTATTCTGATGGTGCATCGACGTTTCGATCGGGCCACAGACTAAAATGGCTGACCAAGTGTTCCTGACTGCTGAGTGCCATTAAGCAAACATCTAGTCAGTAAAGCACTTGGTTTTAAACAAACCTATACATAGACTCAATCTCTGGGGATACATAGAAAGTACAGGATCTGTTGCTTATTCTGGATCACTTTTTCATTAAATAAATGTACAGTAAATCCTTCCTTACCTGATAAAAACCACATCTTCAATGAAAAAGTTCAGGTTATCTCACAGGGGCAATCTGAAAAAACAGATATACATACATGTATTATTTGCATTATAATATTTTGTGAATTGTAGGTACTCCATAAAGAATGATTTATTTATTATTTATTCCATATATATAATTTATGAAGCGATTCTGGATTATTTGTCTTTAATTTGTCTGTTAAGATTAATCCATCCATATTTTTCACTTCCATTCACGTTACCCTTGCTGTATATTTAATCATATGATTACTTCAATCAAATGATTATCAGCTAGAGGATACATGGCCCTACATCTATTGTCTCAATATCCTCCATTAAATACAACCCTCCTGATTCGTGCAGTCAGTTCATTGGACAATCTGTATTTCACACCAAGCCTATAAGGATGTTGTACTGGCACGAGTCACTTCGTCGGTTTCCAGCCCAGAAAAAAACAAATTCAGCAGCACAAATTCAAACCTGCTACACACAATGGCAGCTTGCATGGGAATTCCTGAGGTCTGTTCGATCCATTACTGTATGCTGCGGTTGAATGTCATCAATTATGAATGAGAAACACACAAGATTCACAGAGAGCTCGTCAGAGAAGCAGGGGTCATGGCAGTGGGCTGTAGTACCTTGAATATTCGTAATTGTGTGAAGTTACAAATATTATTTAGTCAAATCTTTGCAAACTTTATAAGCAAACAAATTATTATTATTTTAGATTAGATTAGAGGTTAAATTTGATCAGAGATGAGTGAATAATTTAAAGTTAATTAAGAACAAAGAGGTTAGCCTTTAGCTTTAGCAGGATAAGATGAGTTTTGCCAAATTACAGAGGAATGCCAATAAAATTTGCAAATGAGGCAAACGGCTTGCAGCAAACTGTTCCTACAATTGGCCAGATTATTCTGTTTCCTCAGCCTTTAAATCCATATAGTGGATACTGCAGTATCTTTATGCAGTCAGGGCCTCTTCCCCTTTAAGGCCCAGAGTGTGTTGACCCTGCCAGTGAGTTCATACCATAAGCAGACCCATATAGCTTCTCCTCCAGAGCCCCTGATCACGACCCTGCTGAGCTGCCGCCTCGGTTATGTAAGATTACATAACACCAGGTCTGTCTGAGTAATATTTCACAAACCTAGGGGTCCACTACAATGGCATTACCCTCAAATCCCCTCAGGAGTGGAATCAAACGTGCTAGGTAGGGTGGTAACGTAAAAGTCAAATTTGTAAACAAATAAGAGTAAGTTATGGGCTATAACTTGCTCTTATTTGAGCTATGGGGGGATTTGTTTCTCCTAACCTTCCTGTGTCTTTGGCAGACATCAAAGACTCTTCCCTTCATTTTCTTGAAAACTGCAGTGGAGGTCACAGAAAGGTTGAGCCTAGGACACTACTAAACAAAAGCATCCTTCCCCCTTGGCTTATCACAGAATACAGTAATGCTGTCTGCCTATAAATGTCATATCATTGTGTTTTAATTAAATCATTTCATATGGATTAATTTAGCACACATTTAGACACTGAACATTGTTAGAAAACTAGGCCAGTAACTGTTATCTAACGGCCTCGGCTACACAATTATTAATTATTTCTAATTTAATTATTTCCACCCATATCTAAAGTATGTGTTTTCAAAAATAATTGCACTGCTTTCAATCCAAACTTTTTTGGCAACCACGTCCTCACATAACTTCAGTTACCTTGCTTTATTCACAAATAGATGATAAGAGAAGATTTTAAAAGACAAAAATGCCAGAAACTCGCACAAACAATCGAAAGGTGTTTCAGCGCTTATCGTTTAAAGTAACACACCAATAAAAATCATTGTCGGCGGGAGAACACACACACATACAGTCCCTTCGGAACGATACCAGTGGACAATCTTGAATATAGATAACCACTGTGGCAAGTGGTAGAGTAAATGTGGGCAGCGATAACAAGAGGCTATGTAAATAAAAAACAGAGCAGGCAGATATAACACAGGAAAGGGGAAAAAAAGGAAAGAGATATCTGAGGCTGATACCGCAAGAGAAAGAGGCATACTCGACGAAGGTTACAGTGGATGGACTGCAAATGGACGACAGCAGACTTGTGTTATAATGTATGCCTCTCTGTACTGCCCAGCATTAAGCCCACTTTACTTACAGTACAGTACAGTAGTACAATAATGCATTCAAGCAATACAATACTGCCGACATCTGTACATTGGACATATGCAGTAAAAAGCCTCCGTTTATACCTGTAACTTCGCCACATCAAACAAAAGTAATCCCGCCCAAATGCGCAGGTTATAAATATTAAAGAACTTGTTGAAACTGACTCCAGTTTGTTACTTCGCTTACGCCCTGGAATAAATCCACCCTTATCTTTTGTTGATACTGAACCACATCTTGCACCGTGGATTTTGTCTTTACAGGCGGACCAACAGATAGATTAGGGATACCCGGATGAAGGGATGGTAGATGGGATAGAAAAAGAGGGACAAGCATGGGAGGAGTAAAATTTGCAATGAGAGAAGAAGAAAATCCTGCCGTACTTTCAGTATTTCTACCTCCCCATTTCACTTCATTCTAGCACTTCTGTGTATTATATAACTAACAACGTTGCACAGTCATTTCGTGAATACGAAACATGAAACGTAATTGTGCAAATCCACGCGTGCAAAAGCAGGAGTGACCGTCCAACATTGCCGGCTCTGTTAACTCTGAATCACGCCCCAACATACTAACAAACACATGCACAGACACACAGTTACGCATGACTAATACAGATAGATATACACACACAAATGCACACACCCTGCCTCCTTCATGTGCTAGCCTCCCGTGCATGGGCCCCCTAAAACCGGGTCCACTCAGTGACCCATTCCAAAGCCCGCATCTAAATGTGAGCAGAGGTAATCCTTGAAGCAGAGGCAAAGAGAACAGTGATAACCCATGATAAAGAGGAGCTGAAGGAGGAAAGAAAGACAGTGAAAGAGGTGGAGCGCAAGATGGGCTAGACAAACAGGATGGGGGGATTAGCGACCTAGGGAACACATTTTTCAAAAATGAAGCGAAAAGCAAGGTGGGGAAGAGAAGAACACTTTGAAGAATAAAGGAAAGGCAGAGAGGATGCATGTATGTGAAAGGAAAAGGACATGTACATACAGTATACTCACAGATGAATGAGAGTTTGACCGGAGAAGTAATAAAAAATCATGTCAAAAAACAAAAATGAAAAGCAAGCAGAAAGCGCAAGCAAGTTTGGAGAGAAGTCCAGTTTCTTCTCATTCTGGAGTTTTGTTTTTTCTCCTTTTTCCCGCGATTTTGGCAATTCCTATCCAGCCGTCCCTCCTTCCTAAGTCTATCCCCTACTGGTCCCCTTCTTCTCTCTTCCCCCTCCTGTTTTTCTTGCCAGTGCCGGTAGTCTTTCTCCTGCCTCTCTCTCTCCCTCTCTTTCTCTGTCTTTCTCGCTTTCTCCCGCAGACCATGCTCTCCATTTTCCCCTCATTCTTTGCCTCTGTCCCCTTCATCTGTCCATTCATCAGACACTCTTTTTTTCTTTTTCTTCAGCCCTAAGCTCCCGCTTCAGAAAACAGAAACGATTTTAAAAGAGGTTTCTAAACAGGAGTCGAGTTCTGACTTGAAGAAAAAAAAACAATGAAAAAAATACTGCAGAAGAATAGAAAAAACTGTTTTCAGGAAACGGACAAGCAGATTGTGGCATTCAGGCAACGCAGGGACAATCCACGGCCTGCATTTTTCAGGGGCGCCAAGCATAGTTAGGGTGAAGCGTCTGCGGGATGGTGCCTCAGTACGTGAGGGCATAACCAAAAGCAAAGACTGCCAAGCAAGAGAAAAGAAGGGAAAAAAACGAGCTTGTTGCGGTCGGTCTCCAGTGAAAGTGGATAGTAAGCGCGCGTGAGGGGAAGGAGTGGGAAGGACTCCGGGGTGTGCATGTGTGTGCGTGAAGAGGTGGGAGGGCAGAGAAAGGAGAGCCAGCAAGTAGAGAGAGAGAGAGAGAGAGAGAGAGAGAGAGAGAGAGAGAGAGACTGGGGGTTCGTGGAGAGATATCCAAGAGGGAGGGATAGAGGAGGAGTGTATCGGTAGGGAGGAAAGAGGAGGGGGCAGGAATAGGAATACATTTTTTTTTCTTTTTTATGCTCACGATTCGAATTTTGTGCTTTTCATTTTGTTTTCACCCCTCTGTTCCAAGGCTAATACCTTCTCCTTCTGTTAGAAGAAAACACAGAGAAAGAAAAAAGAAGAGAAAGAGCTACTGTGTGCTTTGTCTCCCGCCCCTGCCGTTCCTTTTCCTGGTTTTCTTTCTGCTCTGACTCTCCTCTATTCAGCCTATTTTCTGCACGTGCACTTGAACTCTAAATCCTGTCTGCTATCCCCTTCCCTCTCTCTCTCTAACTGCGCATCTGTGTGTCTCTGCCTCTCTCTCTCTCTCTCCTAGGCAGAGGCTTGAAATAGAGGGCGAGGGGGACAAAAAAGGAGAGAGAGATGTTGAGAGGGGGGGAGGGGAAGAGCTTAGACAGGCAGACACAGAGAGCACAGGGCTGCTCTGTGTGTGTGTGTGTGTGTGTTTGTGTGTGTGTGTGTGTGTGTGCGCATATGAACCTGTCTGCACATTTGTAAACACACATTCATCTACCTTGGCTTTGGATGCAGTGTTTCACACTCTGTTGGTAATCCGCATTTGATGGTTAGCCTACACACCAGAAAAGAAGTACATGACTTTTTTGGGGTCAAGGAAAGAAATAATTAAAACGGCGGGATTTTCTATTTTCAGCAGTTTGTAGTGTCAAACTACACTTCTGAAAACTACTAAAAAGTAAGCAATTCTTTTCAGACAATATACAATATAATTAGTGCTGCAAGGAATGATTAGTTGTTCATAATTAATTAATCCCCTATTATTTTATTATTACTAATTTGAGATTTATGTATTTTATTAATAAAAATATGCATGTCATATATTAAACTTCATTGCAAGCCTGCAGTTATGACATCAGACTTGGCTCAGACTGTAGTTGTCTATAACTGTGGATATCTTTTAATGCTTAAGAAATAGTTGATTAATTGATTAATTCATCAACTAAAAATTAAAACCTTCATAATTCTGATAAAGAGTAAATCATTTAATTAAATTAAGTTAGTATCTGCTGGTCACAATGAAAATAATTCTAGCTTTCTGTGTTCGACATCACATAAAACAAACAATCTGCAGATTTATTGGCTACATTTTGCTACATATTTAATAAAACCTTGGCCTTATGTATGTTTTTATACACTAAAGTACAAAAGTTGCTAACAAAGATACTGTAAAATTGCAAGGTTTTTTTAAAATTACAGCTTGTGTAAAAACTAATTTTGCAGCTATGTTGAATTTTCAATTCAATTCACAGGTTGTCTGCAGACATTGTTACAGGTTGGCTGAGTGGGTGGGATGAATGAAGCTTTGAGATAATGTAATTACTTTCACTAATGTGATGAGAACAGGGGAGAAGGAAAGCAGGCCATGGGAGGTCAAGAGAGAAATGTGCTGAAAACCTAGTTACCTTGGAAGCTTTCTCTGTGTGCTGTCTTTAGACAAACTACATTTGTGCCAGGTGTGAGGGCTTTTATTAATAAAATACTGACAGCAGTCATTGCATACTGCTTTTTTCCCCAGGAGCAGCATCACCTTGGCAAACAGAGGCCTGGTCACCACCCTGAATCTTAAAATATGGCATATTATTCATGCTGTTGTGGCAAACAGCCAACAATGATGAAAGAAAGCAGTTATATTCTGTAAAAAACGCTATCTCTTTATCATCCCTTTAAATGCATCATGATTTACAGTAACTTCTGAATTTGTTTTTGTCCATGAGCATTCACTGTGTCAGCCTAAAAGGAGGGTAAGCTCTATTCAGCACAATAAAGACAAATAAACTATATTTGCAGGCAGCAAATTCTCCTAGCTAAGTTAACTGTTACTAACACTCCACTGGTGGTGTCTTCCTCACTGAGGTGCTTTCTCCTTGCCTGCTGACTACAGTAATCTTACATTTCTTGAAACCCCTTTAGGTCTGATAAAACTTCAGAACTGGGCTAGAGGTGTGGGAACAGGTGCCACAACACTACCCTCTGCTGGGATTCAACGGGAATAGCTCACAGACTAACATGGTTTAACCATCGATTTGAGACATACTGCGTGATTAAGATATACATGCGGAATAATACCGTTAGTTTTGAGTTGCTTTGGTTTAAAAGCTGGGTTAAGCAGGACTGTGAGGCTACTGGCGAGGTTAAACAAGCCTACAGGTATCATCCATTCCTAATGAGGACAGTCTTCCCTCCCTCCCTCCCTCCTCAGCATCCTCCCTCTAACTGCTTCACCGCATGAGCTACCATCGGCTAAGCTCCATCCCCACCCTGACACCTTGACTGTCGGCTTTGCAGGGTATATAAAAACTATCATATGTGTTATTACTTGATAATATGAGAGCTGTATTCATGGGTTACTGTCACTAACCTCGCAGTTACTGTAGCTAGCTAATAGCTAACGTTAGCAAGAACAAAAAAACGAGTTCCAACGGCTGCGGCAACGGTGCATTTTGGCTCTGTGAACATTTAAAATATGACTTTACGCTCACCTTTGTCTCCAATTTGCCTTTTAGATGCCCAGTGTCACGGTGAAAGATGTCAACCAGCAGGAGTTTGTCAGGGCTCTGTCTGCTTTCCTGAAAAAGTAAGTAAAGCTTAAAACCAGCCTACACTGCATGACTGGCTGATATTCACCTGTCAATCACATAAGGCTGATGCAAATGAAGGACAGATACTCAAAGTTGATCATAATGTGAGGAGAATTATTTACTTTTACTTTTTTATTTAAAGCTGGAGTTATTGATTTTTCATTTATAAAAAGTGTTAATTACATAAAACTATGTCATTAATGTTATATTTATTTAAATAACTGTTCTTTTAGAAATGCACAATAGAGCAACTACTATAAATTAAGATACACCACAGGAAATCTCGGTTAAAAGAGATGTTAAAAAAAAAATACAGTCAAGTGTATTTTTTATAATTTGAAATAAACAGACATTTCAACCGAAGAAACAACCAATCTCATAACCGGCTCTACAGATACAGATAAACATTTTTCGAAATAATGCAAATACTGTCTGTATTTATTTATATGATTTCACAATCCCTTATCTAATTTCAAACGCATTGGGTCTCCTTAGACGTACATTATAGACTACATAAAAAGGATGTTGATGAAGTGGACTTTTAAAACACTCCTTAACAGAACCCAGACCCTAAGCGGTGCAACAGTACAATATTTGAAACACAACTAACTACTCTTATAGTGTGACATCAGTTTGAGGTTTCAGAACACTATTGGAGAGCAAATATTGAAGACGTTTGAGTGTACTCACCACAAAGAAAGAAATCTGGCTGTGAAATTGTTAATTTTCATCATAGCCTGATCAAATGAAGCATTTTCAACTGATTACAGTTATTTCTCATGATCAGAGAAGTTAATAAATTTCCTTCTAGCTACATTTTAATGCAGATAGTTGTGTGCTTTTTAAGGCTTTCATCTTCTTTGATGTAGCCTTTTACAGCACATGATGTTTGCATTGTATCAGGTTTCTCGTTGAGAGCTCTCATTCCTGCAGCTGAAATCAGGTACAGACCTGTTTCATATCTGCATAAGAGGATTATGAGCACATTTGGGTGACTATCATTTATTGTAAGTATTGTAGATACTTACAAAATGATAGATACTTATAGATGAGATAAGATTTAATTTCTTGTAGAGTACAGATACCTTATGACTTAAAATGAACCATGAAAAAACAAAAATCATAAGTACTAATTACTTTATACACTAAGATTAATACTAACTATAATGTGTATTAAACCGTCCAAATAGTCCTAAACAAAGTGAGGAAACCATGAATTAAATACAAAAATGGCATCTGAGGTAATGAAAACAGGTGGTTTGTGTTGGGTCTGCAGATAGTGGTGTGAAAGTATGAAAGAAGTGCCCTAACGTATAAATACTGTATGTGGGCTACAGTACATGTGAGAAACCACAGTAACAGCCTGGGATTCAGCAGGAATGCTGAGGCAGAACTCTGCACTGCAATTTCCTTCTGAGCCTCCTAAATATCACGGACACCCAGAAGTGATGAGATAGACCTGGCTGCAGACAAGATGGCAGACGTCAACCTCGATAGTCATTCGTTTACAGGACATAGACAATGAATGTGTTAGAGGAGGAGGAAGAAGAAGACAGTACTGGAGTCTGTATAGAGGTAAATGCATGGTGAAAGGTCTGCTGCACATGGAGTGCATTATGAACAGGGAAAATACCAACATCAATGTTTAACAAAAAACTAAAACTAGGCTTTGAAACTGGCATTCTCTGTAGCTATGTTAATTTCTATGAATCAAACTATTAAATGCTCATAGCACATCTATGACAGTCAGAGTCTTAAAGGATAGATAGACAGATGTACATTACACATGCCTTCAAATGATGTTTTGAGTGATATCTTGTTTTTTCTTTAGAAAAAAGAAAAGAAATAGTTCCGTAGTTCAGCTGAGATAAGTTTTACATTGTTACTTAGCTTACTGGGAATTTTGATGCAGCTAATAATTTACATGATTGCTTACTGAGGTATAATGTCATCAATAACATACATTTATCTGACGGTTTTGTCCAAACTGACTTACATTTGCTATATACACATGCCTCTGGAGCAACTAGGGGTTAAGTGTCTTGTTCAGGGACACAATGGAGGATGGGTCACAGCAGGGGATTGAACCCAGGTCTCTCACAGCAAAGGTAGGCGTCTTATCCATTGCGCCATCACCACCTGGCTAGTGAGGTCAGACGGAGTGCTTACTAAGATGTTTGATTATGATATGACTACACCATACTGCCAAAAACTTTGTACTCTCCATAAACTCTGTTAACTTTTGGCAAAAGTCACATATGGGTTGAAAATTTGGCTGTCCTTCAGTCTGGTAAACAGAAACTCTAATATCCACATTCTTCTTTTCAACCATTTATTGAAAAAACATCTTGATCAAATACAAAATGGTTAAAATTCTAACAAAATAGGCTAAACATAATACACAAGAATGATAAACACAAGAAGCACGGCAAGAATGGTAAGCATTATGGTAAGCATGGTCAAAGACTAGTGTGCTCTCAAGAGCTGCTTATTCTTTAATGTCTAAATGGCTCAGCTTCTACAAATTTTTCTTCTGTTACAAGTAGCTGTGTACAAAATCAACACTCCAATTTTTAAACATCTTTTAAAAAAACAAGAAACCTACTTTTATTGTTTCAAATACATATCGAAAATTAACCAGAGATAATGGGAAAGGAAGAACAGTTGGTGGTTAGTAACTTATTTAAATAAGGTTTGCAAAATAATTGTAAAAACATTTTCAAACTCCAATATATTTTTTAAACCCAAACAAAAAGGAAACCACTTCCAGCGGTTGATCTCAAGTGACTTCCTTTATATGGATGACCATCATGGCTGACGTCCACCATCTTGTCTGCAGCCAGGTTCTCTAGGGAAGCAGTCACAAATATAAACATTCATCACAGCAACAATAAATGCATACTTTCAGTCTATGTCTGATGAATCAATATAAGAACACAAAATGATTCATATTTTCATGCTGCAATGTCAAAGCTGGGGCAGGCAATTTATTTCAGAATCATTTTTTTATTGTAGTGAAATAATTCTCTCTACATCCTGGCAGCCCCAGTTTGTCCCTCTCATACATACCTGCTTGTAGGCTAGCATGCCTTCACAAGCTCTGGCGACGAGAAAACATTATACATGAACGATTTAGTCCTCTTTATTAGCAGTAAACAACAACACACAGGTCACATTTAGGACTGACAAACAGGCTGCTAGAAGCAGCATAGCAGCCACTCCTAGTAGAGCTGCTCGCTCCGCTACAACATAGGTAGCCTTCCTACACACATATGTGTTGAATGAATCCCGTTTTCGTGTGCCGTATGTTGTTTGAGAAAACGGTCCAGTCAGTTGATTCATCACATGAACTGATAATTGATTTTCAGGTCTGGCAAACTGAAAGTCCCAGAATGGGTTGACACTGTGAAGCTCGCCAGGCACAAGGAGCTGGCTCCCTGCGATGACAACTGGTTTTACACCAGAGCAGGTTGGTTACGCTGGAAGTGTTTTCCATTCATCAATTCATCTGCTGCAGCTAAAACGATGAGTTGAGCAATTCATTGGTTGGCAGTAAATATTATTAAAAGCTTTTTTTTTAGTAGTTGATTATTCTTTCAAAAATTTTACAAAATATAAAGGCAAATAAGCAGTTGAATCCAGTTTCTCTAATTGATTTGTTTTAGTACAAACAAGTACATTTTATAGACTTGCTTGATTCATCTGAAGTGAAAATATTAATTAGAAATTAAATAGTTATTCATTTTATTTGTAAATTACGGAAGCCCTAAGCGGCCATCCATTCACATATTTCTCTTACTCTGTTTTCCTGTGATAACGGGATAATTATCTTGAGATCACGAGATAACTAATGCTGTTTTCTCATTATGATGGGATAATTTTCTCAAGATAACAAAACAGTAGTTTTACACAGGGGTTGGCAGGAATGTTTCTTAATGATGATTTCAAAGAAGTTTTCATTGTCTATGCGTAGCTCAGTTGGTGTACCACAGGAGTTAAGACCAAATTTTTATCTTCTTTATAATCCTCTTCAACAAAGTTCTCATGAGGAGACTGTTTCACATGCTTACAATAAAGCATGTGCTGGACTGTGTGTGTCCCAGCAATTGGTCCAAATCCATCAACCCATGGACTTTTCATTTCCCCTTCAATCCCGGGCAGGGGAAATTTCTGTGCTTCTCATTCAGGGGAATCCATTTAGCCTTACACATTTCCTGACGGCTATCTTGGAACCTTTGAAATAGCCGCGGGAAATGTGTGATTGGATGTCCCTGAATCTTTTTATATCATCTTTTTTAAAGAGGATTATAAAAAACACACATAGGAAGAAAAAACACACAGTCCTTTGGTTTGTTATCTCGAGAAAATAATAATTTAAAAAAAATATTTGAATGGATGGCCGCTCAGGGCTTCCGTTGTAAATACTTTTTTCCTACCCTTTATAATCCATGTGATATTTGAGTATGCACAAACACTTGTGTAATATTGGTCATTCCTTTCATGAGTACATACTGGTACAATATATACAATGAAGGTATATTCACATGATCCTCTCTCAGCTGCTATGTATGTTATCTACTCAGGCATATTGACCCACAATAGCATAAGAGTCTGCAGAGATAAATGTCACATATTTGATAAGATGGAATGTTTGATTTTGTGGGTGAACAAGTCAGGAGCATTTTAGATGATAAAACAAGCATATATTGCACCACATACTGTCTACTATTTGTACGTGTCATCAGCATCCACAGCTCGTCACCTGTACCTGCGAGGAGGGGTCGGCGTAGGCTCCATGATCAAGGTCTATGGAGGGCGTCAGAGGAATGGTGTATACCCTGCCCACTTCAGCGTGGGCTCCAGGAATGTGGCGAGGAAGGTCCTGCAAGCACTGGAGGGCCTCAAAATGGCGGAGAAGGACCCAAATGGGTGAGAGACAGGGATGCTGTCTTTTAAGACTATGTTGGGATTTAAATAAGTGATGGATGTGTGTGTTTTTTATCATGTGGTTACAGTGGACGGAGACTCACATCTCAGGGCCAGAGAGATCTGGATCGGATCGCTGGTCAGGTGCGTGCTTAGACTTTGAATAGCTGTAGTACATTTATGAGCCAACATGAAGATTCTATTGTTACCCTGTCCAAAATAATTTCTGTATATGTTATTGCAGTAATTACTTAAGTGAGATGAAAGTCAGTAATACATCAGACTTTAAAGAGCAACTTAAAAGATATTCAAAATAGCCTATCTATTCAAATTCAGATTGCACATACTATCAATTGCACTCAATTGATAGTATAATTAAGTGACCATACACACAATTTACTATCTAAAAAAGTGGATATAGTGTTACATTACACTCAAATGACTTGCCATAACGTTTAAATAATTTGACTAATACATATTTTAAACAAAAAGGTAAGAAGAACGCTTGTCAGCTCATTAAATTACATTCATTTTGTAGTCACCATTCATAAGTGACTTGTGCATTCAGACTCAATAGAAATACCAGCTAGATGTCATGATTTCCTAACACCTTAGTAAGAGATTTGATGTTGGTTTTAGATGCATGTATATGTCACTATGACCATGTGTGTGGCACAGGAAGAGCTCCCTATTGTGTTCTCTGTCAATAATTTCCATAAAGACAATGATTAAACTACCAACTATGCTGAAATGTTTGCATTTCTGTAGTTAAGTTAGATATTTATTGACCCTGAATTATTTTCACGACCAGTGCACATGCTTCATTGTGCTTTGATACAGCATGACTCCCCTTTGCTCCCTCTGTCTATTTCCTTTGTATGTTTAGGTTGCCTCGGCAAACAAGAAACAGCGGAGTTTACAAAGCACCATCTGAGGAATGCATGCAAAGAATCCAGACACGTGAAATGCAGAAATGCCTTACTGCTTATTTACTCGAGTTTGCTTGTCTCCCATATCACTCCAGTGCCCACAGTAGCTGAGTGGTAAAGGCAGTTCATAGAGATGCATGTGTCTATGGTACAGAAAGTATAAATGGAATATTATATGTGGATGTTTTGCAACAGTTTTTTGTTTAAATTTCATTGTGAATTTCAAGACAGCACTGGCCTTGTGACAGCAAAACAGAATGAACACAGAAGCACTGACAATACAGTATTACCAAGCAAGAGCATACTAATATTGTTTTGCCAACAATCGTGAAACTCAGTGTAGTAAAACCAAACAAATGCAATAGATATTTTATTCACTCATCCAATTCTTTGTCTTGACTGTTGGTTACAGAATATTATGCCTAAACATTTTATTTATGAGATGTATATGAATGACTCAATAATACAGGAGTTCCAAATAAACACAATATGGGCACTGAGTGTGATGTCAGCTTGCACATGGGTTCATGGCTGACTGTGTGCGTTTAGTTGTTGCTCATGACGGTGCTGATCCAGCTGTTGTAGCGGCACACACGGGTGTAGACACTGGGGTGTCCCTGCATGGCACAGTCACAACCCCAGGACACGACTCCCTGCAGCTGACCATTACACACCAGAGGTCCACCAGAGTCTCCCTGCAAACACAAACAGAATAAGAGTGACAGGGGTTTAAATGTTATCGGACGTGGTCGCAGCAAACGCATGAAACATTCTGGTATCACTGCAGCAAGGTGAGACGTTTACCCTCTACACAGGTGAGCAAAAACAAGATTTTTAGGGGGTGTAAATGCTTTATATATTTTCTTATCATTACTGTTGATGATGAAAAGTAGGAGCTGGTGTGTGTCCAATTTTCTTTCCCAGTATAAGTAAATTGTTACAATATATATGTATTGTAATATAGTGTGTTTTCTGGACAATCAATTGAGAAATAGTTTAAAGATAAGATAATAAGATAGATATGTCTGTTTTTTTACTCAACAAATGTAGCCATCATTTACTCAACTCCTGTAAATTCAGTACTGCCTGAAAGCAGTCCCGTATACCGATTTGAAGCATTTCCCACAATGACCTAATTCACTTAAAAACTACAAGAGGAAACATGTTCAGAGGGTTAACATGTGTCTCTTGCAATACTGTTTCATCATCTCAGTGAAACAGACACAGCAGCGGAAGTGGTGTTTTAATTTAAAAAGTGGGGACACTTTTTTGAAAATGTATCCCTCTGTTTTTAATTATAGGGTATTATTGTGAAGTTGTGCATCATTTGCATTTAGGAGTAAGTATACTCGAGGCTCAGTAAAAAAAAAAAGTGCTGCTGTCCACCACCGGGTCCCAGGCTCTGCTGGAAGAGATGCACATGCACCACCTGACTCCCTACGTGTTCACTGTGGTTTAGTCCAACTCACTTGGCAGCTGCTGGAACCTCCATTTCATGAATCCAGAGCAAACCATGTTCTTAGTGAAGAGGTGGGAGTAGGCATTCCTGCAGATCCTGTCGTCGATGATGGGCTGCTTCAGGCACTGCAGCTTGTCAGGAAAATCATCTGGGGAGCGAGAAGGCAAGTACTGTACCCACCATTATGTAAATACTACAATTATTCTGCATGACATGGGAATAATGTGGTATTAAGTATGAGTAATCTAGTGATCACTTCTTTAATGTAAAGATTTGCTGCTCTCCTCTGTTTCATATCACTGAGCAGTTTTTAAAAAGAAATCTGAAAATGTATGGACAGATGAAAAAAAAAATCACTGAAACTAGTCAATAAATAAACTAATTTCTTGCAGCATTCATTTGTTGGAGCTCCAACTTAGGTGAGGTCTACAGCTGCATGTAACAGTGTATGATTGAAAACACACAGTATACAAGGCCTTTAATGCAAAGTGTGTGATCTATTTATTATTGCACTTTAGTATACAAGCTGTTTTAACATTTATTTCTTAAAATTTACTAGTTGCTATTTAAAAGCTACTAGTACTTATTTATTAGTTACTAGTACCTATTCCATCAGCTAACTATTCCTGTTTTACTAGCAACAACTGATTAGATACTAGTTCTATATTTTTAGTAGCTAGTAACTATTTTTTAGATACTATTGACTAATTGTAGATTTTTTTCCTTTGAAATCTAAGGGGCTCTGCAGTTCAGATAGCACTTACTCATTAGTTACTTGTAACTATTTCAATTTTACTAGTATGTATTATTTAAATACTAGTACCAATTCATTAGTTTGTACTTATTTTAATAGTTACTAGTAACTATTACCACTTTCCTAGTATCTATAATTTAGTTACTAGTAACTGTTCCAAAACATACTAACATTTGAATTCTTACTGGTAAATTCTCTTTGGTTACTAGTCACTCATTAATGACAAGTAAAATGGCTTGTTCATACTAACATATTAGTTGCTAATAACAATGGAATAGTTACCAGTAACTAAAGAATAAACACTAGTATATAAATAGTAGACACTAGTAAAATGGAAATGTCTACTAGTAACTATTCAAATAATTAGGTACTAGTAATAATGAATAGGTGGTATCTGAACTGCAGAGCCCCATAGATTTCAATGGCAAAAATCTACAATTAGTGAATAGTAACTAAAAAATAGTTACTAGTAACTAATGGAATAGTCACTAGTAACAAAAAATTAAGTACCGGTAGGCTCAATTGTTACAAGTAAAACGGGAAGTTACCAGTAACTAATGGAATAGTTACAAGTAACTAATAAATAAGTAGGGCTACTAGTTGCTTTTAAATAGCAAGTAAGTAAATAATAAATGTTAAAACAGTTTGCCATACTTTAGGGGGACTTGTGAAAAACAACCCTTTCATTGGGCTTTTCTTATGTGATCAGGACTAGTTTACATGCACACAGTGACATGGTTAGGCTGTTTGGGGTTGCAGCCGTTTATCATTTCTGTTTTCGTCGAATAGCTCAAATATGTTTTGAAATATGAGTCATCTGAGACCACTCTTAACAACCTCTCTTCTCTTTGTCAGTCCCAGCTTTCAGACTACCTAATGGCGGACATGTTGCCCCACCCGGACACCAGTCAGTTCTCGTCGCCCACGGGGCAGCGAGAGGGCAGGGCCACCGCCTGGACGTTGCTGTTGAGGGTGGCGGGGCGGCTCAGTTTGATCAGCATAATGTCGTAGTCCAGGTCGTTGCTGTTGTACTGGGAGTGCTTGATCAGTTTGGCAGCATCAGTCCACTGCTCTGTGCCCTCATTCGCAGCGATGTTGTGCACACCAAGACGGAACTGGACCCGACTGGTGAAGGTAGGAAAGTTAGATGTTTTCAAAATCTGTTTTATTAAAATTGATTGAAATTTATCTTTACTGTATCTATTTAAAGGTAAGCTACAAGTAACAATGACCAAGTAGAGAGGAGTCAGGCTGCAGCGGCAACATCCTCAAGGGTTTTAAATTGAGAAAGTGTGCGTTTAATTTCTTATGAATTAATTTGAATTTGTATGGATATGTGTTTTTTTATTCTCAATTTTAAAAAGAGCATAAATAGCTTATATTGTCTTGCTTGAGAATAGAGAGCATCTCCCAATAAAGTTCAGAATTAAAATCAGAAAGAGCATACACATACAAGGAATGTGGTTTGGTGATGAGGTGCTATAGGTAGGCCTGGACAAATAAATGTAAAATAAGCTATTTAAATATGGAACAAACAGATGCAAGCTATAAAAGAATAATAACTATGTGCAGAGAAAGAACAATGCAATGCGGTGCAGACATAACAGGGGGAGAGGATTTTGTACTTACGCCTTTATATATAAATTGACAAAATATAAGAATATAGTGAGAATAAAAAATGTAGAATAATAATAATGAATATGAGTGAGAAGCAGTTGGGCCTATGTTTAAACCCTGCAAATGTTAAACACTTTCATTAGACTGTCGCAGGTTAGGTCTGTAAAGCCAATTTCATGTGTATACCAGCTGCTCACAGTTATTTAGCTAACTGACATTGTTACATCCATCATTTTGTCAGATTTCAGACCAAGCAAATATTGACAGGCATCTTTTATCTACTCCCCATATGTCCTCTCTTTGGAGTATCATCTGTTGGTACTCTATTACAGTTGTTTTGTAAATGTTGAGTTGCAGTTTATTAGTTTTCCTCCTGGTTTACTGCTAGCCATAATTATACTAGCTAGCTGTCGGGTGATGCAAAAACACGTTTTAATAAAATGTTAGTTACTAATAGGGCTAATTATTATCTATTTCACTCTTTATTACTTATACTCAGATAAACATTTTTTATTTCTTAATGAATTACTGTTATAATTTCCTGTAGTGACTAAATGTTGATCTTTCACTGGTGGTTACGTTGTTTCCTTATGACATGAGGCTGAACTATTTTCCTTGATACTGTACTAACTCATTTTACATGACCTTTGGTGTTACTCTTGTTTAAGGTATCTAATCTTTTTCAGTTTAACAATTAACTTTAAAGATCAACTCCTGTTTTCAACCCTTACTGGAAGCTGGTTTAGCTTGTACATTTAAGTCTCATCCTTCAATACTCTTTGTTGCAGGGCACATTAGTTGGTTGAAATGGGAGTTTTGACCAAAGTGGCCTTTCAAAATGTGAGTTCCTGTACTTACGACTTTTAGTAGTGACCAGCAGACACCACACACTGGCTGGAGATAAGCGTCTTGGACACTCGTACCCTCCGACAATCTTTTCATCCTTAGCTGCTGCAACTGAAACAGCATATGAAGATAGAATATGACAATGGATATCCTAGAAATACTTAAGTGTTGCCATGAATGAAAAGTGCAAAGGTCCTGAAAGAAGTGCATAAGAGTAAATTTAAAACAGGAGATAGAAATATCATTTGGTTAGTCTCTTACACGCTGCTCCAAGCAAAGCCAGGAATACAGGGCCTTCATGGTGACTTTTTTCTGACTGTAACACAGCGTCTACGCTCTAACTCTTTATGTACACCTGTCTTTCCCTTTATGTTCCCAAATTTCACAAGGTCAGGAAGGTACAATGCAAAACTCTGTTCTGGCAAATAGCCATATGGCTGAAGGCAACAGCAAAACTAAAAGATATAACTCAGCTAACTTTAAGCAACATCTGATTGAACAGTAATCTTTGCTCTGACAGTTACAGTATATGTTCAGCAATTATGTGATTGCCTAATATGGACAGGTGCAAGTGTGTAATTTAAGCTTTCATAGCTAAAGTCTTACTGGGAATCAGACATACACTAGTTGGTATGAGTGGATAGGATAGATGGTGAAATACAATAGCTTACACAACTGTGGATATTCACTTCAACATTTGCAGGTGTCACTGGTCTCATCAGCAGTGGGCTGCAGGCACATGTTTCTCAGTAATCCAAAACCCAATAAGACTGTTCCAAAACTGCAGCAGTAACAATGGAAAGGCATCTAGATATATTGATAAAATCTAAATCAAATCAATATTTGGCGTGACCACACTTCACCTTCACAACAGCCGAAAACCTTTGCACAGTAATGTGTGCTGGCCACACACTCACTGGCCACTTTAAAAGATACACCTCTTCAGGCAAAGGGTTGTCGCACCAAATATTGATTTGATTTAGATTTTTATTTTATTTTCTTTAATTGAAAAATGTAATCTATTAACATGTCTGTTTTTTTGAAAGCATTCTTACTTTACAGCATTTTCTCCACACATGCATTGACATTAAGTATATTCACCTAAGGATTACAAGTGATATTTTAATTCAATTAATTAAATATTTACTTAGTGGTAAGAACATTGGCAGAGGGAAGGTAGGTTTTGAACATGTAAAGTTTTTATTGAACATAAATTAAAAAAAAATTAGGTAAAAAAATATTTAACAGGTTTAGAAATTCTTTATACAACTTTGTACAGACAAGGATCCATAGTGGGCCGATAAAGTAACAAAGCTATGCGTGTCAAATTCAATTATTAATTCTAAAACACAAAACATACATCCACAGCATTCAGCCTTCAACCTTAACTCTAGGATCCTATCTTCATCCATTAGTTGGGTGTGGTTGCACACAGAAGGAAATGAGCACAAATGGTGGCCACCTATTCTTACAAAATAATTGCAGGCATAATAGCAAGTCAGTTTTAATATTGTTGATGTTATTTGTTTTCATACCATCAAGATATAATGATTACAAAGATTGACTGATAAGGAAATGAGGTGAAGCGGTTTTTCACCAAATATGTTCTGTAATTAAATTAAATCTTGCTTCATGACACCTTTGAGGTAGTACACCTGTGAGAGACAAAAATCCAAAAAATCCAAGAGAAAGAGGGGGCCAACTGCCTAAAAAAAGTGTAAAAGATTAACTTAATTACCATGACTCAGCAATAGCTTCATTTATATTAGTCAGCCTTCACTTACAAAAAGAAAGTTAAAAGCTCAAACACATTTATTTCCATCAGCTTGTTGAATATACATTTATTGTTCAAATATACAAAAATACAAAAAAGGTTTATAAGGGACTGTGCAAGATCACTATATTCAGTTTGTGCCCCGCATCAAGGAAACTATCCCTCATAGACCTTAAAATACACAAACAGCACAAATTAACAAATAAAGAACAGACAGTAATAGCAGGATAAAAGCATTTAGACCACAGCATCTCTGCTGTCACAAATAAAATCAGGAAGTTTCAACTGAATGATGGGAAAAAGGTTTAGGTGACTATTAAAACTACGGTTTGGGAGTAAATGTCACCAGCACCTAAAATATTGGAGTCCCTGCTCACAAGACTTGTGGTATCCAGAGTGAGGTTAAAATGTAGCTGCACTACAATGTACAAATTATGCCTTGAGTCAAATGTGTTTGTTTTGCTCTGAAGTAAAATTTGTCCCGTCTGCTGCGACACCAGAGCTGCCAGAGAAGGTCATGTCAAAGTGAGGTGTTACTTCTACCTTCTATGTGACCTTGTATTTAAAAAGACACACTGTCTCCAGCATAATAAAAGACCCCCCCCCTTTACAGAGTAATACCTGATGTCAGGTTATTTTAGTTTGCACTGCTTGTAGCTGGTAACAATTTGCCTCCCCGGCTGTTGTCTTGCCCAGTTACAGCAGAGGCTACTGACGACTAATTCAGCAATGTAAAACTGAGAGAACCGTGTTGTGTGAGATGGTAAAAATAGTGCGTTTTCATGAACTGAACTGCACTTCCTGACAGACTAACAATCCAGCAGTCTGAAATCACATAAATATTATTAATCCCAAACTCTGACATATGGCTCTAATCTGGTTTCTGACTGTAAACAGCAGTTCAGAGGACAGAAATGAACAAACACGCCATCCTCGATCAGTCTGTGAATTAACCTTCCAACAAAGTAAAGACTTCCAGTAGATCAGGTCTGTGTGTGTCAGCGACCACACTTTAAGTCACAACAGTGGCCATTTTCAGTTCATCAAAGCCCACCTCCTGAATTCAAGTGCATTAGACAAGATGGCTGTTGGTATGCGGGAAGTGTGTGTGTGTGTGTGTGTGTGTGTGTGTGTGTGTGTGTGTGTGTGCACGTGTACTAATTCAGGAAGCGACGGCAGCGTCTCGCCCCGCAGTTGCAGTGCAGCTTGCTGTTCTCGTCCTCGATGGGGAACTTGTAGTCGTAGGTCAGCTCTTCGCCCCGGTAGATCTTCCTCAGGGCGAAGATGACAATGTGCTTGCGCCCGTCCACATTGATGACACGAGAGTAACAGTTCGGCTCGCACGAGTGGTTGATGAAACGAGCTGCGTTGCCTTGCATCGTCGCGATCCACCACGTCAAAGTCATCAATGCGGAACATGTAGCAGCCGATGCCCTGATGGAGAGTCATCAAACAACAGTCACTATTTTCACATTCGCTCTGCATTCAACAGCTTAAAGTTGTAATTCTTCAGATTTCCTTTAAATCAAATCCTGTTTTTGATAGTATTTTTGGCTGGCAATTTTTGCAAAGCATATCTTTATGAAAGACTTTCAACCCAATGATAGTTTACCACTTCCTCTTGAATTGAATCCTTCTCATAGTGTTTTTTGTGTTGATGTATTGTAGTTTGTGTTGTCGTCGGCATGATACAGTGCTTTTTTTCATGACTGCAATCCAGCTCGGGTGTCCAGTAGTGTTGGTGAACGTGAAAGAACGGATCAGATTTAAAAGGTACCATTACTCGTTCCTTTTTCATCCAGCTATATTCGCGTAGCTAATATTACATGATTTAGTCTCAGACAGGAAAATCGTGGCTGCTACGTGTAAACGTAATGTAAACGATCGTACAGTTCAGTGCAAGCAGTAGGCGACATGACATTTAGGGGGTTTTAAACATTTCCATGGTAACTGTAAGCTCCAGCAATCAGATACGTCACTGTTACACTTGAGAACAGTGGATAGAACATCTTTGTGACAATGCGAATAAAACATTTTTCTTAAAACAAGGTTGTTATCACATGGACTTTTCTACAGGATACAGCATATACTATCGTATCACAACCTCGTAGCCAGTGGTAAGTCTATATCAGATTGTTACGAAATTATGGCTCATAATCAAAATCTCAATACAAAATATAAATGGGATTTTACATCCCAAACCTCACAGTTAAGCTCTATTGCTGTTCTGTTTGATTTCTGATGAAGCTTGCTGTAGGATTTACCCATAAATATTGTTGCCACGGTAATAATGGCTGTTGCCAAATCAACTGGACTGAAATATTCAAGGGCTATAACCTCATCTACAACTAATGTCAAGGTATGTTTTCACCTGAAGCAAGTCAATCGTTGGTTTAAGGTTTTTGATTGTTTTGGGGGTTTTTGCATATCCCGGTACACATGCACAGTATATCAAATGTTTCTTAAACACGGGCTGCCAAAAGCAGTAGCTCACATCAGTTTAAGCCTCAATGTTTTGCTCAAAACGCTTCAACAGAAATGAATATGTAACATAAAGACGCGAAAACTCTGTCATTGTGATAATGATTTCTAACAACAGCAGTGGGTATAATGTTCACCAACCTTGCCGTCATAATATTTCTCCCGCTTATCAGTCAAGACAGAGCGAATGACGGTGCCGGCGTACTCGATCACCATCTCCCCAGCGTCAATATTCCTTTTGCAGAAAAGGCCCCGACCATGTATTTCAGATCTAAGAGGATTACAGAACAGGAAACAGGTTAAATACATTTGAGCGTACATATTACTTTGGACATTAATAAAATTGTATGCTTTTTCTTGTCTCTTTTGTTGCCATTACCTGTAAACTCCTACTGCTTCTTTCGAGATTTTTTCCAGGTGTCTGAATCTCATTGCCATTGGAAGTTCACTGCTGGTGGCTCGTCTGTCAGAGTGAGACACAGAAAAGGTGGCGTCAACATGGACATGGCATCTACTAAATTACTTCCTTATAGCAGCTTTACAATCCTGTTTTTCTAAATCCTGTTTGGGATGGGATGGCGCAATGGTTAAGATGCCCGCCTTTGGTGTGAGAGACCCAGGTTCAATCCCCACTGTGTCCCTGAGCAAGACACTTAACCCCCCATTGCTCCAGAGGCGTGCGACCTCTGACATGTATAGCAAGTGTAAGTCGCTTTGGATAAAAGCGTCAGCTAAATGTTAATGTTAAATGTTTTGTGGTACACAGTGGGAGCAAATTTTAGGATCAAGAAAGTGTCACAAATTGTATCGCCTAACCTGGAAGATTTCAGTGGGAATTCATCCTCCTCCTCGTCAAAAGGGCCTACTATGTCAGGGAGCTCTCTGTGCTGTGATGCCAGGAAGTTGAACATATCAAACGTCGCTTTCCTAATTAGAGAAACAGGAGATATGAAAATACAAATGTGAGTTAATGCAAGTAGTTTTAAATCACAGACAAGAAACAGAAACAACAAAAACAAAGCAATTCAAGAAACCTTATTTACATTTATGTTACGACAAAAAGTAACCGTCTGTACCGTGTGTAGACTTCAGAACGAGCGCAGCCACTTGGGTTGATGGGAAGCTCTTCCTCAATGTCGTCACAGCGGTGGAAACGGAAGCGGTGGCGTTTGCAGTTTGTGGCACCCTGCAGTTGCTCCAGCAGGAAGATGACTGCGTCGTGGACGACACCCAGCACCCGCGGCCCTGTCATCACGCCCAGAGGCAGCTGTTTCATGTGGAAGCCCGCTCGAGCTTCCAGGACGCCGTCAATCACAGCGCGCCAGGCAACTGTCGAAAGGAAAGATTTGAGGAAGGTGAGAGGCCTGGCAAAACCCCACACATGCTGGCGATATCTGTTGAACAGTAAACAACCAGCTCTTACCCTCTATGCTGTTCGCCTTAACACTGAAGCCATCATCGCTGGTGATTTCAAAACGCAGGTGGGGCTGGTTCATGTATGTCCTCTTTCTGTATTTAGGTGCAGGTGCATCTTCTTCTGAGCTAAAGCCTGTAGAATTAAATGAGTCATAATTGTCTATATGAATTTTGAATAATTAGAATTTGTCTGGCAAATTTAAGTACAAGATATCATCTCACAAACTGACAACTACTGGAGATTCAAATAACATATAATGTTTAGTTACAAACCTGAATAAGGGCCCCATTCAGAGAGGTCTCCATGGCGAGCGCTCACCCATGTGTGTGTTTTACCCTGAATGTTAGTTTGTGCATGTGTGGGTGGACTCTCAACACGAGGATGCCTGAGCAGAAAGGACCAACAAATAAGTAACTTTAAACACCTTTGCACAAAAATGTATCAACACATTGAAATGATTTATGGGCGTGTTAAAATTGAGACAATGGTACATTTTCAGTAACAAGATTGGAAGGTTCTATCAATACCACCCTATTTGGAAGTATTATCAGAATTGTTTACGTAGGATTTTTATTTGTTCATCTCCAAAATCTGCCTCTTTTGGCAGGAAATACATCTTGTTAGAACAAACTTATTAGATAAGTTATGTGGCCTTAAAATGTTGTTACATAGCTTTTAATGCAAGTTTCTACCCTTCAGACTCCTTTAAATAAATGAAACCTGGCGTTAACCATTTGTCTAATTGTTACTTTACAGTATAATAATAAGGCTCTAAATGACAGTGGCTTTAAGACGAACTAACCTG
The DNA here is from genome assembly GCA_024633595.2 of Lepomis macrochirus. Lineage (NCBI taxonomy): Eukaryota > Metazoa > Chordata > Actinopteri > Centrarchiformes > Centrarchidae > Lepomis > Lepomis macrochirus. Next base: position 18,292,648 of record JALXJV020000013.1, on the reverse strand, counting down.
GAGGGCGTAGGAGGAGGTGGAGCAATAACCCTCATCTTCTCAGGCTCGTCAGGCATATTCTTCCGGTCCATGTCAAGAACATCCTTCATTGTTGGAGCTTTCATTCTCACACGACTCGGTCTGTTGAAGGAAAACAAGACACAGTAAAGTTCCCGAGACTCGTAACAGAACGTGTCACACAAACAGCAGTGCTGCTGTTGTTAACTTCATTAGGGTTATCAAAGTGTAATAACTGAGGCGGTATAATATTAAATTCATTCCTTCCTTCCTTGGTTTACAGGACTTTTCTGCTGGGCTGGTACACATCTTGAGAATGCTATACTGCCTGAGGAGCTCAACTTGGAAAGAAAGACTTCAACAACAGTACACACCAGTAGACGGCCTTGCTAAGAGAACCTACCATGAATTGCTGATGACACAGCACGTAAATGGACAGGTAAAGATTTTAATATTTGGTTAAGATTAAACAATTATGCAAAAGATTAAGTATTATCATGCAGGAAATTCAAAATGATAATGTGTAGTTTATCATTAAACAACCAAACCAACAATAAAAATCACAGCTCTAATAATATTTTTTTCCAGGAAGTAACTTAAATGTCAATTGCAGCACAGTTTTTTTTACATTTTGGTAGTTTCATATTCTTTTACACTGCAGTGAGAATAAGAGAATAATCAGATCGTTGAATACCTGGCTTCATTAACTTCATCCAGCTCACTTGAGGGATCCCTCAAGAAGTCCATCTTGGATTTCTTCCTGGAGGGCCTTTCAGAGAGTGAGGACACTCTCTTGACCCTCACCTGGTGGTGTGATGAAGCAGGTGTAGGTTGTAGGTTGAAATTTGGTTGATTGAGTAAACCACTGGGAGACTCTGAGCCAGCAGGTGGTGACTGATCCGAAACCTCTTCGTCCAGAAACCGGGACGGTCTTCGATGTCTGGCCCTTGTCCGTCTAGTGTTACTGAGGATGATGGGTTTCATCTTTGGCTCGTCGCGGTGGGTAGCCATGGCGCGGTCGATAATAGCCTGGGCTGTGCTCTCTTCAATATTGGAGAAACTTGCTTCAGGAACACTCGGCACACAGACAGGAGTTGCGGGAGCTGGCGGCTCGCTACTTTTTAGAGGCACCATTCTGACAATGAATTTTCTCTCCGACGTTGCCGTGTGGTTACTGGCAGGAGGGACGTTGGTGGCAGATGGGCTGGAACGAGGCTTTATTATGACATGAGGGACTGAGCGCTGCAAGGCATTACCACTGTGGAGAAGCTTAGCAATCTGGCTTATTTTATTGTAGGCAGGAGAATTTGTACTGAGTGACTGATAAGTGTTTGTTCTCGGGTCTTTGATCAGAATCTGACCTTGACGGTTGACCAGAAGGACCTGACGGGCGGGAGCCGGGGCCGGGGTTGAGCTAGTGGCTGCAGCTTGATTCTGAATCCCAGCTTGCTCCTGACTTCCTGGCCTCGAGTTGTCCAGACGGATGGCGATGGTTCTGCCCCGTGCGGCACCCTGAATGGGTAGAGCGTTTAAACCATTGATCACAATGGGGGAAGTGACCGTGCGTGGAACTGCACAAATATTGGCAGCAGCTCGGGAGGCCGACGCATCATTTGCAGCCTGTGTATGTTGAGGGGGCAGCAGGAAATTAAGATTGTTCTGCTGTGGAAGACACACTTTTGGAGACAGGCGTTTGAGGTTTGATGCTGGACGTTTCGTCTTCACAATGATGGTTTTCATGTGTGCTGGGGGGGATTTTTTGGTTGTATGCTGTGGAGAGTAGTCTGGGTCATTCAAATCATCTTTAAATCCTCCAACTGAGTCGGCCGATGAGCTACTTTCATCTTTATCCTCAACTTCCTTGTTATTTGGATACATAACAGTGTCACTTTCAGCAGAAATAAAATGTCCTGTAGCTGAATCCAAAAACACCTCATTTTGAGATGGTAAGGTTTCGGAGCTCATCAGGACCTCTTCTTCCCGGAATGACATGTCATCGTGCGCGTAACCCGGTTCAAGAACATCACATGGTGGACAATGTTCCTCAAACTCTGGGTCAGCTGCTCCTTGTTCAACAGTTGACTTTGACACAGTGTAGATTGATTCTAGCCTCTTTAGAGCAACAGTCAGCTGTTTAGTAGGTGTATTATGGTTGGTGTGAATCTTAATCTCTCCATCTTCCTCTTCTGTGTCCTGACCTTCTTCGTCAACCACCTCGCTTTCATCACTCTCTGACCCGCCGTCTGCTCCATCCAACTGTGAGATCGACTGTGTTGGGGGAAGCTGCCCGGAGGTGTCTGAGCCGATAGATGTGTCACACACCACTGTGCGTGAAAATTTTAAGTAACGGCTCGAGTCTTCATCTTCGGAGTCGTTCTCCCGATTATCTTCTTGCATTCCCACATCTTGCACTACACCTTCCACCTCTCCTCTCCCGCAGTGAAGTGACACTGTCTCACTGAGCAGAGCCTCGTCAAACTCAAGCTTAGCATTCAACATGGAGGCCACTGCGACTTCTGTGTCAGTGTCAAACACAGTGTACGGCAGGTCCTGGGCCATCAGGTGGGCTACTTCCTCTTCCAGGTTATCAGGGGCTAATGAGATCCCATTGGTTGTGGCCACTGCTGCATCTTCTGCCTCAGATGATGCAAGGAAGTCTTGGGGAACCTCTGCAGAAATTGGAGTGGTTATTTTGAAGTTTTGCCTCCCTCTGGGGGAGTGAGTGATGGCTCCTTGCCGAAGTGACAGCCCTGCAGAGATGCTGGAGTTCGATCTAGGTGGAGAGCTCCAGACTGGTGATGTTGAGTTTTGGCCGATAGAGGAGGCGAGGCTGAGCCCAAGTTGGACGACCTTTGAGGGGAGCTGAACAGGGCACATCTGGAGTTGACAGTGCCACCAGAGCGGAGGGTCATCGGCACAGACGGGTCGCTGTCTGTTGGCGAGGAACTGCAGCGGCTTCTTGATGAGACCCTGCGAGGCCGACGGGTGTCCTCCAGGTCCCTCAATGTCAGGATGTGATGCGATTTGGGAAGCGCGGACCCTGAAAGCATCAAATAACAAAGAGTGAAGAAGATGCAGCAATGCTAATGCTTTATGGGGTCTACTTCAACACAGTACACTTTAATACAGTGAGATGTGACACATTTTACTGATGCTGAGAAAGTGAAACCATATTAATATACATCTAATTATATTATATAACAGCATTTTTAAATATGTCATCTTAGCCTATTTACCTGGAGATGGGAGAGGTCGAGATGATCCCCCTGCTGGTCTCCTGGTCTGTGTGTAACCTGGACTTTTGGATCCAGGTGTGTTGTGCTGTTTAGAGTTGGGCGATGGTGTAGTGGACTTTATGGGGCTGGATGAGGAGCTTAACCGATCCGGGGACTCCATATCTGCCAAAGAAACAAATAAGAGTCTCACCTCATATTATCATACAATATGACCGGAGGTATGTCTACTATTTAAGTTGCAAAAAGAAACATTTCAGGGAAACCAAAAGAACAATTTGATCCATTGTAATGGAGAATTCAGCCTAATCGTTATATGGGCTTGGTTAAGGTTACACTTTTTTTAGCAAAAAAGCATTTCTGTGAGTGCTTGATAAAGTGAACGACAAGATAGCTGGAACCTTAAAGTGAAAATAAAAAGTTCCTGCTGACCTCTATGGTGGCTGGGACTGTGGACTATGGTGTGATTCTCTTCCTGGTCCCACCTCTGATCTTGTTCCTCACCAGGGAGAGGCGTGCTTGCTTCTGTCACCTTACAGGTGTATTTGCAGCGTCTGCGAGGGTCCACAGTGCTCCAGTACAACCGCGAACATCTAGAGAAGGAAGGGAAGAAGAATGAGTTCAGATAACTAAGCAAAAAGGGGAGTAATACCTAAAAGCCAAGTTCTGAAATAACTTTGTGTTGTTTTATGTACATTTTTTTATGAGAACTATACTCCAGACATGTCTTTAACCAGCCAGATTACATCAGTAAGACGTATGATGGTAATGATTCACTTACTGATAGCCGACAGGATACAGCATCCTCCCATTTGACGACAGCTCTGACAACACACCAAGTCTCTGAATTTGCAGAGAGCCTGGAAAAAGATAGAAAAAAAGACAATACTTATCAAAACACCAAATGCAGTCTGATATACAGCAGCAACATTTCATCTCTTTATGAGACACATTTCCTGGACAGGAGTCAAGTGTCTCAAACCAACACCAAACAGATATTCTTACCTATGGTCATGTTTATGGCTTCTGGCTCTAGGCCTGTGAGGAACTTTCTTCTGAGATTAATCCCCTCAAAGTCCACGTAAACCCGCCGAGAGACCTCAAACCCTTTCCCAGAAACCATCTGGAAGTAAATCATAAATTAATACAATGTAGAAAAAAAAATCAGCAGGTGTAGCTTTCCCCCCTGACAAAAAATGGAGGAGAGGGTGGGGGTTGTTTCCATACCTTCACACTGATAAGATCTCTATGTTTGAAGCAGTACATCTTCTTGTCCTGCTGAAACACACAGTTCTGGGCACGAGCACACATGAAATGGAAATTACTCTGGCAGGTGGCAAGACAGCAGCCCACAGTGGCTCCTGACTGTCCACAACGATCACAACGCTGGAAAATGAAGGACAAAAAAAAGATGTTATCATGTCTTATTATATCATAATACTTTCCACAGTTTTTGTGCAGACTGCAATCCTACAATGCTTGGAGCTAGCTTGACAAATAAACATCTAGCTACTTGATCATGGTCACCATTTATTTTGTTTCCTGAAATTATCTTACCAGGTGGCGCCCTCTTGAGACAGCGCTGTGCACTTGCAAAAGAGCACTATTCTCCTCATACACCTCTGCAGACCAAAGGCAGCAGTTAACATGGCACCATTCATTCTGTCCCATGTACAGCAGCCGCCCTGCGTCCTTTACATTGTAAGATGACATGCAAGGAAAGGAAAGACAAGAACAAAGTCAAACAAAGTTAATGTCCTGTTTCCATACTGAAGTATTTGACTTTTTATGTGGCATGCAGTAAGTTGAGCTCAAACAAACGGTCAGTTATTCTGCATAGAAGTCATTTTAAGCAAAAAAGTCATATTAGGATGGTTGCAGCTATACAAACGGGAGAATTTGATGCTTTTCTTTCTTCTTACTTTATTTATTTTTTAAAACTGCTGAATATCTTTTGCTTTGTGGACTGTTGGTCATACACACACATCATCTTGTGAATAGGGATTTCTACTACTTTCTAAATGTGTTAATGTTCTGAAAATTGATATTATTTGCAGTCGTAAAAACAGAGTAAGACATTTTAACTCACACACGGGGCAGAGTCTCCGTATTGTTGGCACAGGGCACACTGCCTCACATCTTCAGTCTTGGTAGTTTCTGGATGACTGATTTCACCTGTGAGGATGAGTGAAGACAAAATGAACAAACATTTTATTAACCTGAGAAAGGGAAGTTATTAGATATGCACCAATGTGGCATTTCAGTGCTGATGATAACTGATAAATATCTGTTTGATACAATAATTGATGTTATTAGTATTACAAATAAATCAATATTTTTAGATAACACTGCTTGAAAGCCTTCATCATGTCTAGAATAACAAATACTTTCATTTATTATAAAAGTGTCTGTTATTTAAGTGTACAATAATTAAACTCATTTTCAAATAGGTTGCTAATTAGGCTCGACTGTTGCTTTCAATTAGCGTTCATTTGCAAATGTAAAACCTGTAAAGACGTGATCCTTCCCTACTAGAAATGAACAGAAGATATATGTCCAAAGGTTCTGACTAAGATCAAATTCCTCAGCAGACATGACACAGAACAGGCACAACAGTTTCCATACCATGTGAATAAAGAGGAAGGCTGTGCGCTCCACCAGACTGCTGTGTAGTGACTGAGGACAGCACAAACTCTGTTTTCCCCGCCTGTGGGCCCCTGGACTCTTTTGGCTGGTATGTCCTTTCCAGCCATTGTGCATAGCTGTGCTCCATGGATGGTGGGAGGACCGCCTCAGGGAGCATGCCACTGCAGAGTGAAAGATAAGAGCCATAAGACAGAGGGAGGGCCAGAGAAGACACTTGAGACAACCGTCCATCTACTACAAGTATTTAAATTTCAGTTTAATAGACTGAGCACTCACCTAAAAGCTTCAACAAATGCCACAGAGCTTAAATATACATAGTGAGGGAAAAATAATAATGCTTAATTAATTGTACTTGGTTATGAATATACCTTGGGAATTCCTCAGAGAATGAGCTCCACTTTTTCAGATGGCGTTTAGGAAACCAACTGAAAACCCGCTCAATCAGCTGTGAGGAAAAACAAATTTTTAATTAAGAATAAAGGCAAAGCACATAAAAATTAGGTTGGAGGACAACATCTGTTTTTGGATATTTTATATTTTACTCAGTCTTTTTGTCCAGTGACTCAACTCCACATTCCAATCAGTCAAACCAGTGAAAGTTACCATGAAAACACAAACTGAGGAAAAACTAGCTTTCATTGCAAATTAATGAAACAAGGGTGTCTGAAAAATAAAGTAAAACCATGGGAGATGTGGGGAAGGGAGGGAAGCTTACTTTGACATAGTGTGCTCTAGCCTGGCTTGTCGGTCTTTGGTGCTCAGGGAGAAGCTCCTCCTCCTTCAGCCACTTCCTCATCACAGAGGCGACATCTGCATGGAAAGCTTTCTGAGAGAGTGCAAATACAAAGAGGTCAGGGCTCCAATCAAGAGCATCTCACAAGAGCTTCAAAGACAAAGAAAGTAAGAAATGTATTATTGACTGCTCTGGTACATACACAGGTATAAAAACATGAACAGGTAAAGTCTATCACCCTGTGCTGGATTGCATATTCAGCCTTTTACCAGGAAGAAAATACTCACTATTGAGGTGTAACCGCCCCCTTCAAACTTCTTCTCCATTGCTTGTAGATCACAGACTTGTTGTTGCTCCCTGTCAAAGTGTGTGGTGTTGGTTTCCTGACACTGAAACGCAAAAACAACAGTTTAAATAAGATAAAATATTCAGCCATCTGGTAGAAAAGACAAAAAAACAATACGATTTGAAATAAAACATATTAGGGCACTTTTTAAGGGAAAATAAAAGCTTGAAAGCACAAGTTGACTTTTTAAAAATAATAATGTCAAATAGAAATTTTTAAGGACAGGGCTCTTGGGTACCACTTACAGCTTTACAGATGAGGAGGTGCTGTGCGGCGTGGTCACAGAGGAGGTCGGTGAGCACCTCCTTCAGCCCTGCTATCAGCCTGCTCTGCAGCTCCTCCTTCAAGCCGCTGGTTTCAGTTTGGTGTTGGCTGCAGGGTGAACAGGTGAAGAGCACTTCTTCTTCCGGCTGGCTTGACAGCAAACCGAACAGCTCGTCTGTGATGACAAACAGACACATGTTGGAGGATATGTTGTAGATTACTAGATCTGTTCTGCATCTATAAATAGTCTGAGAATTATAATGAACGAAAAGCATTAATTTCCCTCCTTATGTAATAAAGACATAGTTAAAATTTAGTAATGCACTCTTGTGTTCTTTAACACGCAATAGCCAAACAGATGTTTCATTGTGCAAAATTTCATTTATTCTCACATTATCAGTTATCATATTCTTCCATGTACTGTAACTTAAGATGGAAATCTTAACCCAGCGAAACACAAAACTGGTCAACTAAAACAGGTATTTGGCTGGAATGAAAACTCTGGATCACTTTGAAGTTTGATTCATGAATAAACGCAGCGTTACCGACCTGACAGTCCTTCACATGTGTAATGAATCCAGTGTCTGCACTCTGAACACTGAATCATCTGTGTGTGTTGCTTCTTGTCGCCGTAGCACTTGTGGCAGATGGTGCAGAAATTACCTGATGTAAATACAGATCATATCACCATATCGTCAGTGCTACACATTGGAACAATGAATACATACAGGTCCAGGTCATCCTTCTAAGCAACTTTGAACTTGTTTGGTTAACTTATCAACAAGTCTGGGATTACTACGGCTTCAAAGCCTTCAGAAAACACTGGTGTCTCTTCGAAGTCTTACCTTTGTTATGGAGAACAGTGCAGTCAGAACAGAGGTCCTGCTCGTGGTTCCAGGCCAAGTCCCAGCTCTTTCCAGGAGTCACGCCACAGCTTTTACACCGAATGCATGTCATGCACACCTACACCAACAAACAACCCCAATGTTTATTTGACATTTTAAGACAATTTAAGACCTTCGATATCACTTAGACACGGCACAGAGATTCCTATATTCCTAAATATTTAAGGCTGTTAAACCACTTACCCAAGGCATGTTGCAGTTCATAGGTTTGGGGTAAGTCGGTCCCAGGCAGGAAGGGTGGTAGGAGGTTTGGCATCTCCTGCACTGCAACACAGGCTGGGGGGGGGGCATAAGTAACATTAATTACGGGTTAAATATTTTATTAGCACCTCTGTCCCATGTCTTCACTCTCTCATATTCCTACAGTTTCATGTGCAATATCTTTGGACACATGAGTCAGGAAAATGTACCATGTTAAATACAGAATTTATACTTTTCTAGCAGATTAAATAAAGTATTAAAAACTGATATGAAGGTGAAAACCAAAATCTAATGTCTGTGTACAAAATCAAAACAGATAATGTTAATATCCCCCAAAGACTCTTTCTATCTATATATTTCCCCACAGAAAAATTATAAACAGATACATGCCAATCTGCATATATCATTTGCAATTTAATTAAATATTGTCTGTTATAATATTTACTTATTTCATATTAGTTGTGTGATTTTGAATGTTCGCTAGGGCTGAAGAATTTTGAATAAATATCTAATTGTGACTAATAACACGATATGATTTGTGATATTGCAGCGAATTATAATTTTTATATAATTATTCTCATTTTCATTGAAAAACATTTAAATGATTATTGTGTAATTTTTGCAGAGATCTGTAGCAAACAAAGAGGTTTTCTCTGCTCTGTAGAATAAGATGTGCAGGTCAGGACATCGATGCAGGACACAATATTTCATTTAAAGGGGCTATATGTAGTTTTTCTACTAAAATGAATCCTTTTTTTATTGCCTGTGTGTGAAGGGGTTGTAATCTGACATTATAACGATCCACTTGCTGGGTTTGGCTATTAACTCTGAAGGCAGGTATTCCTATTCGAAGGCTCCGGGTCGGATTTTCCGGCGAAATCCTGCATGTGCGCTCCCGAGACTTTGCACTCAGCAGCGACGACACTGCAACTTACGACATGGAGTCTGCTAACACTAAGAAAGACCTGCTCCCAGCACAACACAGACTCCAACATAAACCCAACTTGTCAAAGCCTGCAAGAAATGATGTAACGGTAAAAAGCTAATATGGAGCGATTTGTTTAGTATCCCATAGTGATGCAGACACGAGCAGCTAGCTAACGCTACAGTAGCTCGGACCCGCCGGCTGTTCGCTTCGTAACGTTCAATTTTGATTTATTGCCTTTTACTGATAGGTACACAACTTCTCCACCTCTCAGTCAGTGTAACTAACATGACCCACATAATATACAACCCAGAAGAGGAGCCATCCACTAACACTAGTTACAGTAAAGTTGCAATCTTATAATATTCAGTCCAGCTCACTACCCGTTTCATTATTGTCCAGTACATGTAGCTGTGCTGACATTGCTGAGCCTCCGGTGACAGATTCACAGATAGTAAAAATAGTTACTGAAAAGCAACAGGAGAGCTAACGATGTAGCACGTCGGCTAAATGCAGTGTAACTTTATCATGTAACGAGCGTGGATTAGTTCAACATCAAGCTGATAAAAACATTACTGTAACGTTGCAGTGGGAGTTTACCTGAGTTCCCAGCTCTGTCTGTCTATAGCCGCTGTCACTTTGCCTTTTTTCGCGAGTACGGTGCCGATATGCCGGTGTCTCGCTGCACTGAATGAAGTAACGTTACGGCGCCGGTGTTGATCCGCCTCTGAGACGGTAACGTTGAAGTAACAGAGCCTGAACATGTCTGAGTGAAAAGCCACGGCCTGCATGCTGCTGTTCCTGCGTTTATTGCAGGATTTCTGTATGAAAGCGGTTGTGTGATGGATTCTGTTCGCTCATGAGTTCAAGCGAGCACACGTACGAGCACACACCTGGTTGCAATCTTAAAACCGCACCGCTAGTGGCCGTTGGAAACTACATAATGACCCTTTAAAATGGTATTTTGACACATTTTGACACTTTAAAAAAAAAATTGTACCTCCTGCAATTTAAAAATTGCAGTAGGCCATATTCTGATTTTGGTAAGATTTGTTCAGCGTTAATGAAATGCAAATTTCAAATGGATAGGGTCACAATTAAAATCTGTCTTTAACAATAGCCAGGTGCCCAGAAGAACACTGAAACAGGTTTTGCTTGCTCTATTTATGCTTTATGTTTATACTGGGCCGTCACAGATCCCTTCCTAATGCCCTTTCAGTGTAAGTGATGAGGGGCAAAATCCACAGTTCCTGTTTATCTGAAGCTAATATGAGACTTCAGCACTCTGATTTTGTAAAATCAAGTGAATATCTACCAAAGTTACTTTAGTACAAAATCCCATTTTCTTTCTATCCTTCTACTGCAGCTCAACACAGAAACACTGTGCAGGGGGGGAATCTGCAAAGCCTGTTTCTGTGTTGATACGGACTATTGTTCTACCGCAGTTATATCACATTTAGTGATGCTTTTTTTTGGTTTTAACTCAGGGGTCGCATACCTTCGTGTTCTTGCTTTGACGGCCACAAACATGACAGAATTTGCAGCGCCTGCAGCACCAGTTCTCCTTGTTTCCCTTCATGGGCCGCTCCTCTGGTGAGAGGCAGAAACTATGGAAAGGCTCACAGCAGATCTGGCAGAATATCATCTGATAGAAGAGACAGACAAAAGAGCAGCTTAGTCACAGAAATGGTATTATTAGCATGGCACAGCACCAAAATCTTGCAAACATGGGCTTGGAGATATTTATCATAAGTAACACTTTCTGTGCTTTCCCAGACTACTCAGGCTGTGGTAAAGAGCTGAATTACCTCATGTCGTCCTTTACTGGAGCAGAGCAGGCAGATGGGTTGTGGTGTGGTGGGGACAGATGTCAGGACACTGAGGCCGCCCATTAGCCATACGTTCTGTACAGCACAGTCCTCCTGGTGGACGCAGGGCAAGAAAAAAAAAAAAGCAAGAGGAAAGTGATCAGTTTCTACTTTGGTATTTTGAGGACACATGAGCTTATTAACACAAATCAAACTAGTTAAATTAAGCAGATTCATAATGATCCCATAAGTAATAATAGTAGCATGGCTGGTCTTGTTAATTTCTTACACCAGGATGTGGTAATTTATATAACACCAAGAGATTTGTAGTTTATGCTTCCAAGCTAGAAAAAAAGATTGTTGGTATTTCTATTTGTGAAAAGGGGCAGGAACTTATTCTAATCATCTGGTGGACGCTTTTACCTCAAGTGCCTTACTGTAGTGAGTGCCTTCACTTCTAATAAAAGGGGCAAAAGTGAATTAAATTTTACTCTGACGCTGCATCAAATAAAGTACTGGACTTTACTTACAGTCCACTAAAATAGCCTAATGGAATGAGACACCTACTTATGTTCATTTTATTTCAGAGCGGTGCAGCGAATATTACAGGTCATAACCCAGAGATGTTTTTTTCTTTTAATTCTGAAGTTTGATTTTCTCTTTTTTCAAGTCTCTAAATAACTTGTGTCATTTGTAAACGTAATCCTAGTGATGAACAGTAACATACCGTCATTTTCATATACACGCCAGTGAGTAATAAATAACAATGCCACCCAACACTAGTGCAAAAACTCACCTTGAAATCCACGCGGATCTTGTACTTGTTCTGCAGGCCCTTTTGGGGAAATCCGTTAGTTAACCCTGTCAGGGTGTTCACTGACGCACACTCTGCGGGATTCTGGGAACGAAGGACATATTGTGGATCAGTTGTTGGACAGTTCTGCAGCACCGTCTCTTTTATAGAATCGTCGTCGTCCTCCTCCTCTTCAGGTGAATTCCCTCTTTTGTCCTCCTGCTTCTCTTGCGTGCCCTCCTGAAACTCTGCGAGTGGATCGACAGTCTGAGGAAGCATTTGCACAGTTTTGCACACCGTTTGATCTTTGCTAGCTCTGCATGTATCAGTCAAAGCATCTGGGTATTGCTCAGACTTTGGATGTCCCTGAAAACACAACTTTGACGAAACCTCTGTCAGAGATGAGTGGAGTATGGACTGGCGCTCTTGTTGAGATGATGACGATATATAGTTGTGCAAATGCAATGCTGACTGCACCACAGACTGGGGCAAACGGTGCAAACGTAACAGCAGAGATTTCTGTGGAGAGTCTGTTATGGGATGTGGTGAAAGTGGAGAAGCGGGCTGCGTTACAGGCTGGGACAATTTTGGAGGACAGTGTGTAGTGGAAGGTGAAATAGCAGGCTGCGTTACAAGCTGGGACAATTTTGGATGCAACTGTGCAGCACACTGATCCAGATACTGGGGCAACTGGTGCGGCAAAGACAGAGCAGACCGCAGGATAAAATCAGGCAGACGGTGTAAGTGTATTTGTAGCTGCTGTCGCAGCTTCGGCATTGGGCTCCTGGAATGGCTGGTTTCTCTGGGCTCCATCTCGTCCGTGTTCTCCTGTTCCTGTGGAGGAGGGGACTGCCTAAGCCAACCAGCACGACACGTTCCAAAGTAACACTGACACTAGTGACATGCAGAGGCGGCGACCGGCAGCAGCCAAAGTGACAGAAAAGGGGAGAAATGTGTCTTTGAGAGTAATGTGTTAGCCGGGAATAAGTAGTAAGAAAAGGTCAAGAAAGTTTAGCAAATGCACTAAAGCGGCAGTAGAGGAGTACACACAAGTCCCCAGTTCAAAGGAACTATATAATCACAAAACAAAACAACTAGTTTCTCTTTTTTTCAATACTTATTTAGAATTTAAGTTCAACTGCTGTTAATAGACTTACAAATACTTTGTCATGTTTAGTGTGATTAAAAAAGGCCTCTAATGTGTGAGCAGTACAGATCAAACATGAGAAAAAAAAATCTACTTTTGATGCGAGAAATGTCACTTCAAAAAAATTATAGATTTACACCGCCCTATCTACACCTGGAACAACACAAAGGAGGAGTTCATGGTAAGATGTGTGGGGTCGTTCTCTCAGACTGCTAGTTTCAGAAGAGGCAATATGCAGTGTGCTGCTGCTGTTGTAAATTCAGATTGATTGAATATACACAAAATTCTGGGTACAAAATTATAAATTGTTTTTGCCTCCATTCATCATGAGCTAAACTCCAACATCTAAGACTTTCTCTATGTAAATAAAAGGCTTTTCTCTCAAATATTGTTCATAGATCTGTCAAAATCTGTGTTAGTGAGCACTTCTCCTTGAAATTAAAAAAATTATATAACCATTGTCCCCCAGCATCTAATAAATGTAATTGGTACACAAACGGTTAACAGTCAGCTGCAAATTACAGACAGAATGACATAAACTAAAAGGCAGTAGTGCAGTCTGTCAACTACAACAGAGTAATATAATACTCTAATAGTAATCTGAGATGTTGAGTATTAAATCCTATTATTATGAGAAAGGGGCTGTAATATTTCAAGAATAAAGTCATGATAGAATAGCTTGCTACGTTTTATTATTTCCTGGAAGTCTACAGTTATTTAGACTTGTAAAAGGTTTGGACTCCAGTGTGGCGTCTTTAACTTCTCTATTTAACATGACCACAACGCGTGCTGAAATACAGGAGCTACTTAATGTGCCACATAGACATTTAAAGAGGCTACTTTCCCAAACAAAAGACAAAAAAGAAGAAGAGGGAACTACAGGCGTTGACTAGGGGTGGGAATTGCACGGTACCTCACGATACACGATAACAATAATATCACGATACAGCAATTCTGTGATAGCTTGACAATCCAAAAGTGATACATACGATATCTGTGTAATTATTAATACAAAACGCCTGTGAAAAAGTTTACTATTTGTTTGCTGCAAATCCAAACTGTTATAAAACAGCACAATTCTACTCAGTCTGTAAATAAAACCACGGAGCAACTATGAAAAATTATTATCAAAACATTTGTTTAAAAAAGGCACATAAAATGTGATACAAATACAAATTGTTGTGTAACACCTAAGTCTAATTGTACATCACATTATATAAATAACTGTGCAGTGACACAGCATTGTGCTGCCCTTTCTCTTCATACTGATAGCTGTATTTTTGGGCCACTGGGAATCTTGGGTTTGAGTTTTGACCCTTTGGGGTTGCTGTAGCTGGTCTGTGTGGAGTGCAGAAGCAGTAGAGTAGCAGATCAAGACAGTGAAGTTAGCCGCTCTTTTTTATTTCACACAGAGCTCAGGAAACGTGTACTTTAAATATTTGCACAGTATGTGAAGCATGTGAAGCAAAATGTGTAGTTTATGTTAAGATTGTATTTTCGCGATGCGAATTTCCGTTAGCATGTGACTGGAGATTCCCATTATATGTTAGCAATGAGCTAAACGTTGAAGCGCTATTTTATTAATATTATGTATCAATATGATGGGGCTGGAATATCAATACAGTATCATGGAAAAATGTGCAACGATATATTGGCGTAACGATTTATTGTCACACCCCTAGTGTTGACTGAATTCTGTGTTCACATAACTAAGGTAATTTCCAACATAAATTGATGAAGAATGGGCAAAAATTGAAACAGAAAAATTCACCAGAATGCAGGAAATTAGGTGTACCTACAGACCCCTCGCTTAATATGTATGGTCTCTAAAGTTAAAACAAAACCTATACCCTTGTCCACAACGTCTGATAATATTCTGCTGAGCTCTTCTTTAGAAAGATGCCATTTCACTCCTACACTGCATTGTGGACAGATCTGCCACTAGAAAAACCACAACCAAGAGCCACTCATGAATTGAGCGAAACCAAGAAACGCCCCACGTCACTTTGTAATGCCACATTTGTAGACCACACGTTGTGGATTTTGTGAACTTGTTTCCTTTTTATTCTTGTCTTCAAAATGGGATGGCTTCCTTAGTTCCTGGAGTGTTTCAGAAGGAGGAGGAAGGCAGAGTTTTTGGCTTGTGGCAACACAAACCAATTAGTTAATCATCAATGAGGAGCAGCACACAGTCGCCATGACCTCAGACCATGTTTCAAATTTTGCACTGTGTCATCACACAAGCTGCAATGTCGTTATCGTGGAGGTTAGCTGTAAAGCAATTTCTGCCAGTTACCCAAACTTTTTTTTGGTGTATGCACAAAATCAGCACTACCAATTCACAACCAACAAACACAGATGGAGATGAATTCAACATTTGTGAGCAGCATCGACACACAAATAAGAGGAATTTCTTATGAAGAATGGCAGAAGATTCAAGAAATGCAGATTTAAAAGGTTAAAAAAAGCAAAAGATTATTTCATGACAGAGCAAAGAGCTTTGACATTACAGACGAGCAAACTGTTCAAACTATTCACAGGCTTGCTCGACTAGATTGGCAAGTGACTTGAACAAGTCAAATGTGCATGCCATCTAGAATAAGCAGGAGCAAAGAGTCAGGCAGCACAGCCAAGATTTAAGCTTCATCTTAGCTGAAGTTAAGACAAAGAGTGACAGCCCTTTCGTAATGAATGGTGTTCGTGAGCAATGGTGACAATACTGATAATCAAAGTAATCATAGAAAACATACTTTTTACCTACAGGCTTATGCTATAGCTTGTATCGTTAGGTTTTGAAATAATTTTATTTCATTCTAAGATATCTTTCTGAATTAAACTGAACGCATTATCACTTTTGTGTTCATCATATTGTGATTGTTATTTTGCTAATTTAATGTTCACACATAAGGGGATTTCTTTCTTTGTGATTGGCTATTATTTTAACTAGGGCTGTACATAACGATTATTTTTCAAGTTGATTAATCTAACGATTATTCTATCAATTAGTAATTACGACTATTTTTGTGTATTATAAAGAAAAAACAAGTTGCCTAGTACTCCATTAACATCAATTTATCCAAAACAAATATCAAAAACATGTCTAATCAATAAATCAATATTTTATTCAATCATCCTAATGAAGCACATTAGAATAATGACAATAGTATATCTTAAAATGAATCCAGTTTCCACGTCACTAATGTGATAATAACATTGACAGACATTAATTAGGCGAATTTACTTAAAACTTTAACACCTGACATGGATTTATTTCAATACTGAGAAATATGCAGTATGATAATCAAATGTATTTCTGCATCAGTGTGGGGAAAAGAAAACAACTGAAATCACTCACAGACTCTGCATGTTAGATTCAGCTATTTTCTCGCTCATTCGTGGCTGTTAAATAAACAGAAAATATAAAACAGCCGAAAGTTAGGTGACATAAGTGTAACGTTACCACGACAGCAGCGGGGCAGAAATTACTTTTAATATGAAGGCGATGAAGAAATACATTTTAACAGACTACGTCTGAATCGACCCAGCCCTAATATTAACCTGGGCTTCCTCTTGATGAAAGGTAAGAAAATAATAAACTCGTGTGAGCTAAATGTTTAAAGTACAAATGGTCATTTAAACATGACACAAGTTCTTCCTTCTAGTTATGATGGCAAGATACGGATTATATTTTAAATCCTGGAGCCTGGATAGTCTATTTGAACATGTTAGGTCAAAACGTATGTGAGCATAAAAATGAGGCACTGCCTCAAACAGAAACTGAACAGGGAGTGTAAGGTGTGCTTCTACCACAAAGAAAAGCAAGAACACCGCTTAATTCGCCCATAATTCATGAAAACATGAGGTTAAGCACGTGCAAGGTGTTTAATATGAAGGAGAAATAAAGAGTCAGGAATGGAAGATGAGCAAGGCTGAATTTGAAAGGTTATTAGAAATCACTCATGCCAATGCAGATGTTAAAATTAAAATGAACAAAGTGATATGCAGACCTGGGCAAAGTATTATTTGGAAATAATAAATTGTGATTATTCCGACAAATTTGTTCAAGAAATAAGTTTTTTGTTGTAGTAGCATTTTTTAAACACCACCTATCTGGAAGTTCAACAGACTATCAATATAAGCCAAAAAACCTTTCCAAAAATACAATTTGACCCAGGTTTGATTAGGTGGTACACTGGACACGAGGAGGAAATCTGCCGCATGTTTTTACCTTGGAAGCCCTGGGTCTGCTCCCAGCTCCTTTGGAGAACGGCCGGCGGTGCTTCACCACCTCCGCTGGAGGGTCGTACGGCAGTGAGCCGCCATCTTGAGGAGCAAGATCTCCAAAAAAAGATAAACAGATCTAAGACACAATTCTGATTGTCATTCAAATACTACTTTCAAAAATAATACTGCCTTTGTTGGAAAAGCACGGTTTCCCCCGATGTCAGTTCATTCTAAACAAAAGGTTTTAGTCAGTATGTGGTCTTCCTTTAGTTGCGGCAGACTCACAACAGCTATGCTTAATAATTAATCTGACAACCAATGAAGTGGTGTTAACTCATCTGAAAACTAAAATGTCTTCTTCTGTAAAGCTCTTTAAGATTTCAGTTCCGTTTCAGCTGACAGGATCTACTGTTTTGGGTCGGGAACTATACGAGGGACTAAAAGTCAGGACATCTCAGCTTCTCCCAAACTTTTTCGAAGTGCAACACTAAATAAATCAGTCTACCGCTCCTTTAAGGCTTTTCCTTGTAAAGACTGAACTGCATATATGCGTGGATATAACTCCCTATACACAGTTAAAGGTGACTGACTGTAAAGTATGTCTGAGTGATTAGACTATTAGACTATTTTATTTTTAATCATCAACATCACATTTACTTCGTAATTAAGACCTGTAGAAACTGAAGCCAAGAAAATGTTTGCATTGGAAATGGCTTTGCTACATGAGGGAGAGCTAATTTGAATAGCCTTTCTTTAACTTGTTCTGTCTTCTCTATCAGCCAACACTACAAAAACAGGCCAGAGGAAACGGTGGGCTGTGCAATCACAACAGTACTGGATAGGTAGTTACATTTTTGGAAAGGTGTATGTCAGTTACACACAATCATGATGATTCTC
This sequence comes from Lepomis macrochirus, assembly GCA_024633595.2. Classification (NCBI taxonomy): domain Eukaryota; kingdom Metazoa; phylum Chordata; class Actinopteri; order Centrarchiformes; family Centrarchidae; genus Lepomis; species Lepomis macrochirus. The sequence continues at coordinate 18,274,529 of JALXJV020000013.1, read as the reverse complement.
CCAGCATCTTTCACAATATGGCACAATATGACATGAAATGAAAATATAATGGAACCACATCTGTAAAATGGCACAATGGCATGATCTTGACAAACTGCTATCTGTTCTATGTCAGGAATATAAAAACTTAATATTTGTGAGGCACTCAGTGCAGCAAAGCTCTGAAATTAATGTCCGAGATCTTCAATCCACAGTCTGCAAACACAAAGCTTCAGTTACCTTGGGTGCTAGAAGCAACTATATTTGGCTTGACTGTTGATTTATCTGCTTTCTCCTCTTGTTCCTCTCCCTCCTCTTCTTCAGATTCAGACTTCAGCAAGCTGCTGTAGGAGCGTGGTGCGATGTTACGCAGGGACTGTTTTCTGACTCCAGGCGCCATCGAAGACGATCCCTCCTCTGACCCACCCGACAGCCGCCTCGCCTGGACTAAGAATAAGGAGCCCCATGATTAATTTTGTAAACAAACTAAATATTTGGATGTGTTGTTGAATTTTTTATTTCTGTTAACTTGAGACATGATTACAGCAAATCGAATCAAGAAATATTCACTCAGTGAAACCAATGAGAATAATCTAAATAGAGACATACTTTTCAACGGTTTGACGATGCGCTCAATCTTTGCTTTCTCAATCCTCTCACACTTCTTGTATCTGGGGGCAGAAGAAACAGTAAAATGTAATTATTTGGCCAAGTGCAGGTGTAGACATCTGTGAATGTGTTAAACTGTGAGAGCCAACTTGCCTTCATTAACTGGATTGTTTAATATGTTTTACTGGAAAGAAATAAAAAGTTTTTTCACGTTTCATGTACAAAAATGCTTAACCTAGAAGTTAAACAGTATTTTTGACTTAAACATTTTAGAACTCGGCACCAAACTCAGTTTTGTCAGTATAAAATGTAAATATGTTGCTATTTCCCCAAACATACTGACTGATTGATTTGCACTGCCTATCTTCAAATCACTAGCATGACATTTTGGGAAATACACTTAATTCCTTTCTGGTTGAGAATCAGATGAGAAGATCAATACCACTGAATTGTCTGTATTGTAAATATGAAGCTACAACCAGAAGCTGGTTAGTTTAGCTTAGCACAAAGACTGGAAACAGGGAAACACCTACCAGCACCTCTCAAGCTCACTGATAAATATTATATTTATTATTGTTTGGTGTAACACATTAACACATTTATTTCCTTTGGAGAGAGTCAGGCTAGCAGTTTCTCTCTGTTTCCTGTTGTGCAAAGCTAAACTAGTAGGCTGTTATCTGTATGTTTCATATGTACCACAATCCACAAAATGTGAAACTATTTCTTTTATCTACTGACAAGCACTTGTAGCTACATTGTCTTAATAAAATCAATATGGGCTACAAGTTACTTCACCCTCATCAATGTGTGTTTTTACCTGCCTTTTATTAGGGACCTGCCTTTATTAGTTAATGCTGACCACGCCCTAGCCGCAGTTTGAATACCAGCTTTTATATAAGAATTTAAACAATGTACATATGATTGACCTTACAGATTACATGGTTCAGCATTGAGGCATTCCTTCCTTTGCCAGACTTCTGCTTGGCCAAAGTAAATTTTCAGTATGAAAATAGTTTCAATAGTTGATGCATTGATATTGCCAGTTCCTCTCGCAGAACTTCTGTACAAATGCCTTTAAAACATTTACTAAAACACACAGTAAAAGTTAACCTATTCGCACGCATCTGGATTTGTGGTTAGTGTAACTTACATGCAACACTGCCGCTTGGTGTTGGGCCCCCCGAACTTGGGCTTATCGAGGCAGTTGACACACTTTGCGCAGTCCTCCTCTATCAAACAGCCTTTGCAGTGTCCACAGCGCCGGGCACGGACTCCCCCGAGTGCGTATTCACTCAGGACTTTCCTTTTTCCGAATCTGCGGCCCTTCCCCCTTCCCCTCCTCCTCCTTCGCTGGATGTGTTCCTGAGAGACAACCCACTGAGCCCTGCCCTGATCAGTGATGTCATCGTCATCATCTGCCACATCTGCAAGCGAGAGACAGAGAGGATGGGTAAAAAAAGCCGCAACATACATTTTCAAACATCATATAAGTGCATGTGATGTGAGGCAACATTCCTGGATGCCAGAACTTAACTACTCAGACTGCAGGAGACATGACAAGTCTAACTGCAGCGATTGGAGGTGCTTTTATTCTCATTTTTGGTCTTTTGTCCAACAAGCAAGTCTGGTTTCTCAGGTTACTATTGGTTACCTGAAGTGTTGGAAATCAAAGAGTCACTCTAGAAGAACGTAAGGTGACTAGACAAACACATCAGGAATCTCTGAAAAATCCATTGCTTGTGGAAATTCCCCTCTGACTTTTTTGGATCTGCAGACAACTAGAAATAGATTAGAAACTTAATTCCTTTGACAACCTCTTGCATCCCCCAATGGTAGTGTTGTAATGCCAGCTGGCACAAAGCAACTTCAGACAGAAATAGGGTTGGGTATCGAGAATTGGTTCCAAGTTAGAACCGTTACCACATTTCCAGGAACTCTGGATTAGTTAAGACATTTTGATTGTGCTTATTGGTTTCTAACTATTTGCACATTTCTGTTACGATCATGATTGAACTGCAGTGAGCTTTTACAATCCATAACACCTGCACTTATCTGCCAGGAGATGCTACGTGGGCCCAACAACACAGTACGTCAACAAAGCATGTAAGAAAAGACTACTTCGGTTGAATTCCTGGACTCCGGTGGACTGCAGCAAACGCTTAAAATTTGGTTCAGCTTAAAGGTTCAGTGTGTGAGTTTTAGTGGCATCTAGTGGTGAGGATTGCGAATAGCAACCAGTGGCTCACAGTGAATTCACATGCTCTTCGGGGTGGGGTGTGTGTGTGTGTGGCGTGTGTGTGTGTGTGGGGGGGGTCCCATTTCACGAGTTGTGAAGTTGTTCTTTCTGACTTCAGTGTGTGTTCATGTGCTCTTAATTCGGAATGTGGAATCAACATGGACGCTACAGCAAAGATGTGTTGGATTAGCATTATCAGAGCAAATAAACAGCACGCAGATCCTTCACTCAACAGGACCTTTACAATGAGATAACTGCAGTAAGGATATTTGGTGCAAGGGAGGAAGCATCTCCAATATGAAGATGCATTTACTTCAACACGGCATAAATCTGAAGAAATGCAGTAGTATGTCAGCTATAGCTTACGTTAACAGCAGCTCATGAGCTTACATTTCTATTTTGCCTACAAATCATGCCATATTTTTTCTTAGATACGAGTGCCCAGAGACACACCTCTAGTACAGTAACTCCTTTCACTTTACCCATGAAGGGGAAGATGAGCAAGGAGATGATAAATGTTACAGAGCCGTGACAAGATTTGTGGTGAAGAGGTTAGAATCAGACCCGAGATTTGATAAGAAGGATCTATAAAATATAAACGATACCCAACCCTAGACAGAAACAAATCACTTAAGGGTGGCGACTGTCATCATTTTAAACGAATAATGTAGCTGGAATAACTTTGTGTAAGGATCTGTTTTTTTTCCAAATGCACTAGATGTGTTCATTAGGAGACAAAATTCAGGGCAGTGAGTCTACTTGTCAAACGGCACTTCCTCACCTCATACTGAGTGGTGCTCACTCGACCAGTGTTGGGTATAGCTTTCCAACAGCGGTGGCTAATCTGTGTGTGACAAAAGATATTTTTGCTGGCAAATATTTTAGTTACAACTACATTGAGCTAACAAAGCAATTTTTTGCTCAGCAGGTTACGTTTGCCAAAAGCTATGCTCTTTTACAAAAAGAGATTTTTTTTCTTTTATGTTGTGTTTGTAACTGCTTATATAAGCTTAATTATGCCAGTTTGAAAGAATATTTTAGCTGGTGAATGTTTTCATTATAAAACACTAGCAGAGCAGCTTTGCCAAACAAAAATGAGAAATGAATTTAAGTCTGGACAATGCTAATGAAGCATTTTGGAGAAATTGGATTAAAAAAAACAGTAAACCTACCTGGGAGCATGGTTATATACAGTATCAAGTCCATTTATCTTTTCTACAGTCAACCTGTGAATGATGTTGTAATCCTGACTGTTCCATGGTGGTAGTAACTCCAACTACACAGTAGTAACAGTTGATGCTGCACACTTTGCAATATGCTGTGGGGATGTTAGGGTCTGAACTTGTCTGTGAAGGTTCATTGACTTAAATTTAAGACTTTTTCAGATCATTTTTATTACCACATAGAATACACTTTAATGCGAGTTTCACAATCATACTGCCTAAAGCACGAAAGTATGATGCAAACCAGCACGAACGATATGTCCCAAAAATTTTTTATTATATTCTATTTATTCATCATCTTAAAAAAAAAAAAAGATGATGAGCTTCCTAGTTATTGTAGCCAACAGTAGTGACAGTGTTTACTACAGGCCTAGTGGTGGATTGAACAGCCTCCTGTAACACAAACCACTGTAGCAACTAGGGGTGCAACAATTAATCGACGTAGTTGACAAAAATCGATTATTAAATTTGTTGCCAGCGAATTTAATAATTGATTCGTTCATGATGTCATCGGGCTGTAGCGACACCGTCAGCAAACAGACTAAAGTGATGTAAACAGTAACATTAAAGTTACTAAAACAACATCAGAGCTGCAGTAACACCTTCACAACCTAAAACCTCCAGAGTGTGGCAGCATTTCACTCAGCCAGAAAGGTTGTGAACTGCAGCAAAGCTGAGCTCTCCTGGAAACACCGGAGCATCTGAAGACGAGGCGTGCAACGTTGTGTCTCTGTGGATAATGAAGACTCGTCTCGGTAAGCTAGTTAGCGAGCTAGCTTCACGTTAAAGCCGTGTAACTTCATGTTATGAGTTGAAACGTTGTCTATACAGTTGGTCAATTTGATTGATTGTTAAAGTAAGGGTGCTGTGAGTAGCACATAATTATAAACAACGGCCGCGTTTACATTCCAAGATGTGCCCTGACTTTACAATCATAAACGCAGCACTGTGGCAACGTTCCCAGCTGGAGAACGTGTTGCTGCCGAGCGCACAAGATTAGACTACATCTGATAATTTCATACTTCCTAAAGGAAGAGAAAACAGTTCTGACTGTGCATGATCCGCCCAAAACTTTTTTTAAAAAATCACAGAGTTTTGTGAGTTGTTGAGTTTGGGGAAACTATATTTGTTGTGAAACGCTGTCTACTACAAAATCGTTATTATTGATCCCCTCTAGTAAATTCGGCAAATGAAATGCATGACGTTATTCCTTTCTTTGTATACAGTGTCAGTTTGTCCCGGGGTGTTGCAGTACTGGCGTGAAAGCTGCTCCGTAACTAAACAGCAGATCAGCTGCTTATCAGGACGTGATTTCAGTGGAACTTTCTGTTGCTGCAGCAGAAACGTTCATTAAAAGATGCATTTTTGAAAGCAGTATTTATTTTATTGTCTTGCCTGTTAGCACATGCTTAAAACAACCTCAGGTTTAATTTAAAGGCTAATAGCTAAATGAGAGGCATTGTGCCATTTTGTGGTCCCTCCTTTGTGTTTTGTGTCATTTCTTTCTTTACTGGTTTGCTTTGCTGGTCCAAAGGAAAGGGAGACACATTTGACTTTCCAAGCACAATGCAAACTGATTTTAGTTTACATGTGATTCACCAGTCAGATAAATGATAATACATATTAAATTAATTAAATGGGTCATTTACAAAGTTTGCATTGTGGGGATGTCCCTGCAATAGCTTCGGAGTGTGCACACAATGTGAAAATAAGTTAATTAAATATTTGTAACATTTTAATTTTGACTTAAGTTGCTTAGTGCATAAAACATCACTTCATTGCTTTTTAAAATCATTGCACATTCACAGTGCATTGCAAAATTCACAGAGATCTTCATCCTTTTCTTGTAAAATCAAAGAGAGGTTAATTTCTGCATTCTGATTAAAAACAACATTTGTAGATGCACTGTACCTTCTGCTGCAGGAGAGAAGGTGATGCCCTCTCTCTCGTGAAGTGGAAGGGCACTGAGTCTGGGAATATCATCTGGCACCATGGCACGGGGCTGCCCCAGAGCCACTGCTGCTGCCCGACAGACATGTTTGATCCTTGGACCGCCCAGCGGCTGCTCCTGCACACAAATAAAAAAAAATCTTGCTACTGTGGGAAAACATTTGGTTGTAAACAAATTATGGTACATCACCATGATAAGTAAACAAACCTTCCTATTAAATGGAGTCCCACATTATACTAATAGTATAAGTGGCACAAGCTCAAAGGATAAAAGCAAATCCTTTAACAATGACGAAACAGATTAACAAATCACTATATTTATTCCATATTTTGCCTCTAGCACTGAGGTGCTGTTACTGTCTTTTCACTGACTGTTTTATTATGAAGGTGCTCCACAAATAAAGTTTTATTTTGAAGGTGCTCCACAAACATTTCCTGGTATGTGGATATATGTCATAAGATGTTAATTTTCAAATTCTTTGTGTGCTAAAAGCATGTGTTTTTCTTTTATGTTTGACTCTCATGATTCAACACCCTTACACTGTCATTAATTGGCTTTTCTCATGAGCGTCCGCACCGCAGAAAGCAGTACACACAAACAAACACAGGCAGCCAGAGAGTTATATAGAGGAGGCTCAGGTGATCATTACAACAAACACAGTGTGCTGATGTGGCTTGGATTTATTCAAACTCAGAAAACATAAAAACGCATATTTTCATGTTAAAGTATTACCTGAGGACCAGTATCTCTGGGAGATACACCAACTCTCCTCCTCCTCCTCCTCCTTCCACTCACTGGCACTCGTGATTCTCTGGAGCCCAACTATTGGTTGAGACAAGGAAGAAAAACACTTTTAGCAGACGCTTTTATCCAAAGGGACAATACCCTTCTAAATAAACAGCCAAACTATGTGTAATCTGACTAAAATAAGAAGACAAAACAAAACAAATTTCCCATGTAGTTTTACTTTCATTTGTTTACAGGCTGAAGCAACTCTGGCTGATGTCATTTATCAATTAAAAGGTTTGGCCAGCAGCCATCAGATCAGCATATATCTGGTAAGCTAATACAGTATATTACATATATTATACACACACACACACACACACCTTATTTTCCCCCATTGTAGATTATTCAGTTGTTCATTTAATTAAATTTATTTAATTAAAAATTAATTGTTTGGTAAATAAAATGTCAGAAATGATGAAAAGGGCCCGTTGCAATTTCCCAGAGACTGCAGAGACATCCTTAAATGTATTTTCTGACCAACACTCCAAAACAACAGATATTCAATTAGGGCTTACCCATTTGGGTAAAAAATCTAATTGCCAGATATTACGATTACAATTAGATTTGTGATTTTCAGTTCAGTTAAGTTAAAGTTCAACATTCACTGCCAGTCTATTTTTGACAGAAGCGGCGTCAAGCAGCAAAGAGCAGATGAACGAATCTGGTTGATTTTCAAAATAAAATGGCCTGAGCAGACAGACGATCGTATTTCAACAATAAACTAAGTTAAAACAGCCACAAAACAAACAAAAAAAACAATCTAACTATGTAGCCTACTTAACTGAACAAATCAACAAAATCTGAACAAGTCAGCAAAATTGGGCAGGCAAAATGCTCTTATGCTGAAATGCTCCACGTGGGATATGTAGCGGTGGCGAGAGTGGAACTAAACAGAGAGCTGTTATCCCTAGTTGATGGAAAATTAGCAACATGTCAACAACTTAGGGCAGGCTAACGCTCGCTGCTGAAACATTTCAATGTGAGTTGACAAAACTGCTGCAGAGCCTGTGTATGTTCGGCAGACGGCATCATCCCACATTTTCCTCTAGTTTTGTTCGTTGTTGTAAAATATACACGTCCTGTGCCACTCTGATTGGTGAGTAGGTCTGTAACAGGAGGCGCATGACGCTTGTGAGTGGTTAGCAAGTCTGTCACACGAGGATGACAACGGAATGAATTTGTAACTGCATTACTGCTTAAAACGGGTCCGATTAACCTACATTTTTAATCGCAGTCTTCACAATTAGCTAGTCACATTATTTCAAATTGCAATTTGATTTGAAAACCATTAATTGTTTAGCCCTATATTCAATTCACAGTAATATAAAACAGAGAAAGGCAAGTCGTTGTCATTTTAAGCCCCTGGAAACAGCAAATGTTCAGCATTTTACCTTGAAATAGATTAGTTTTTTTCCAACTTATTGACATTGAATCAAATTTAACTATTGATTCATTGACTATTTCAGCACTAGAGATTACAGTGGCTTTGGAACTATCTACAATGTACAGGCAGGTTTTTAAGATCAATAAATTTTCTTTTACACTTGCACATATCTGGTCTTGGATTCTTACCTGTGATAATTTGAGCTGCTTCTGCTGATCAATCTTGATGAGCTGGACTTTGGCTTTCTTCAGCAGGTGGAGCATCGTCTTATTGGCTCCACTGAGGCCAATTCGATGGCTGGGCCCGCTGACTTCCCACGGCTCGTGACTGTCCCCTGTCATGCTTCCTGCTTCATCTTTACCAAACAGCATGAATAAAGCAACTCTGGTTAGATACACAACCAAAAACCTCTTTATTCCAGGGCCACCTCAATTTCTCCGGTAAGTCTTTCCAGTCTTTTTATCTTAAAAATTGTCTTACAAATTGTATCAATAAAAATAAAAGTCTCTGTTGACTCGGTTTAACCTGACCTCAACCGTGCAGTCCCATTAACATTAAAACATCTTACTATTCAAAAGACATTTTGTAAAACAGGACCATATTGGACCTTCAGATACACAACAACGAGCATTTGTAAACTCCAGTCTAAAAAGTTAAGCAGCAAGATCTTCACAAATAATTACACAAGAAGAAACGACCCTTACTATTGTTGCCTGTGTCTCCCACGTGTGAAGGTGCTTCCACATCAGTGTTTACCACCACGGCCAGTTTCCTCACAACACCAGGGGAGTCCATCTCCTCCATCATCAGCTTTGACCTCCGCCTCTTCTTGCCATGAGACGTCAAACCATCGTCATGATATGGATAATCCCCCTGAGCGTCAGGCTGGCCTTTCTTTTTCTCAGCCAGTTTCAAGGTCAGTTTCTTGAGGTTCTTGTAGATCTCCAGGTGGCTGGTGCCTGGACTGGCCTTTGATGAAAACTTTGTCACTGCAGGTGGGCTGTCGACCACAGACAGACCGTCAGTGTCTGACTGCAGGGAGTTTTCGTCATAGATTGACTCGTGACATGATGGACTTGGCTTTGCATCCTCTCTTTTTTGACTTTTCAGCCATGTTGACAGAGAACCCTTTGGAAAGGGGATCATTTCCTCGTCCAAGAACCTCTTCGGAGTTTTAATAACGCGGGAGGACCGAGCACTCGTTACAGAAGTGGATGAGTTGTTTGAGCTCTGCTGCACTTGTTCAGAAAACGAGCTCGGCTGACCCTCTGATGAAGTGTCATTCTGACCTCTCGGCTGCGGCTCATTCCCGTCCGGCATCGGTGTGGCTGGTAAGGGTTCTGGTACATAGGTGTAATAAACACGCCTGGTGCGAATACTACCCAATTTTGGACGTGTTGGAACATTTTTTGTTGGCTTTCGCCTATGCCCAAACAAAGATCTGCGTTGATGCCTTTTGGGTGTTCTTTTTTCAGAAGAATCTGCAGCTTTACACTCGAGGGGCATCGCCGCCTCCTCTCCACTCTGTGCACCGGCCTCGGCTCCAGCCTCTGGAGAGGCACCCATGCCCTTAGCCGTTCTCTTTCTCTGCCGTTTGTGAAAGGTTGTGAACGACAGAGCAACTGCTTGTGATGTGCGTTTTGCATGACCAATTCGGAACCCCCTCATGCGTTTCACCGACCTGTGTGGCTGGGACAGGTCTGTGTCTGAGTCCTCCAACACCTCGCCCCGTTCTTTGACCTTGGAAGCTTTTCCTGCTCCCTTGACTTCTGTCAGAGCGCTCATTAGCTTATCTTGCTTGGTACCACCAGCTGAGGTAGCGGCTGTTTGGTTCTGCGTGGTGCCTGAGTGCACTGATTTTCTTGCTTTCCTGATAAAGTCAGCCGACCTTTTGCCGCCCTGTCTACCTGAGGCCCGCTCGTCTGCATGTTTGGCTTTTGCAGTGAGAGCTACCTGCTTACCATGCAGTTTAATTACCACCTTTGGTATTTCTTTGTCTTTTACTGAGCTCTCTTTGACACACTGGCTTTCTTTAGAGACCCTCGGTACAATTTTCCCAACAAGAACCGCTTTTTGGGACTTGGGAATAATTTTTCCAACAAGAGGCTTCGCTCCAGGAGAATGGTCTGAAGCTTGAGGAGGCTTTGCTTGGCTGAGTAACGATGACTGAGGGACACTGCCAGAAGTTTTCTGTGGATGAACAGTTTTGGTCCCAAATCCAGTGAAATCTTCTTCCTGGAGAAAAACAAAGAAAGTAAAATCTTTAAATGACAAGACTTGGACATGTTAAAATGAAGAACTGTGGGTCTATACACACCAGACCTAAAACACACACCATTGCCATGTCATAGCCTAAAGCCTAACTGACAATTAGGAAAATACTTTTTATATAAAATAGACATGAAAATGAACAGAAAATAATTACAAACATGTAGCAGATCTTAAATATCCAGCATTTCATTAAAGAAATGTACTACTTGGTCTGCCCAGTATTGTCACATATCATAATAACATGTATGATTTCAGTCAAGCCACTGCAGCATTATGCAACTCAAACTTTTAATAATTTCTCACCCACTTCTGAGTTAATCATTTGATATTCAGGTATTCACCCTGCTGAGAATATGGTTCAGAATCAACACTGTTCTCCACTCTTACTCCCATGTTGCATCAGTATAATGCTGAGGTACCAAAATGAAGCAGCTTTTGCATTTAAAGAGTCAACATTAAGAAATAACAACAGATTCTCCACCTGTGCACAATCTCTCTATACGTGTCTAATTTTTGGTGACATGTATATACATTTTTTGTAATAAATCAGGAGTGTAGCACTCTGGGTACAGTGGAATACAAAGAATGATATTCCAAAGCAGCCAAGTACTGGAAATATAGACTCAAACTCACTACAAAAGTTTAAACAGATCCTTTGGAGCACAGTCTGCCTCCAGCATCCTCTCATTGAGCCACTTCAGATGCAAACATTGAACACTACAGCAGATCAAAAGCACACTTCAACCCGACTTGCAATTACTCACATCCATCTCCATGCACAAAATATCGACTCTATAGATTTGTCAGCGGTGAAACTCCCCTAATGATATCTATCCCAAAGCACTGCAGAGAAACATGAGTGTGTGGCACTAAGTGACGTGTGGTACTCCATTTGAACAGCACCCACGAGCTGTAGCTTGGGGCATGTGATTCTGTTACAATCTACTCTAAAGGGATTGCATCAGTAAAGTCCGACTGATGTCAGACACTAAAGCCCCTGCTCAGGAGATTAAATAATATCATTAGATCCAATATGGCATCATATCATTATCACCACCCTACCTTATGAGGGCTAAAATGAGCCCAACTTAGAAGTAAATGACAACTAAAGCACAGGTGTCTTTACAGTGTGGCAGATTCAAGTCCTCTCTTGTTTGTCCTATAATATTTATGTCTCATTTGAACAGACTCCAGCTTGTCCCGATTAGAGAGCACACTCACGGACTCCTCTTTAGCATAACCTTTACACCCCTTTCAATTACTGAAGGGACACGTGCACGAAGAGAGTGATGGATGTTTGTAAACACTATGCAAAATCAGGTTGTAGAGAGACATTCGGCCATCTCTTCGTGTTTTTGATTATAACGTCTAGATAACGTTTTCCTTTCGTGTGCATCCCACGTTATGGTGACGTTCAAAACAACGAGCAGTCAGCTGATAGCTCCAACGTGGAGAGTGCGAGTCAGCAGCAGCTGCGTTTTACTTACGACAAAGCCTGTGGATGCCAGACACAGTGAGGGAAGTTCAACTCAACAAAACGTGTCAGGGGACGGATAAACAAAGGCATCTCCCTGTTTCCACAACAAAAGGCATCCACGACTGTTATCATACCGCCAAAGTTTCCGCCTAGTGTTCGTTTCATGCAAACAAACTCAGCTGAACGGACACCAATCCCTGTGAATGTATGGCGTCTGCATCTTACAGTATTAACATAGCAATTTCTACTCATATCTGCAGAGGCAGTGAGCCTGGAAATACTCACCCATCAACCAATCTGAAGCATGACGTTACTTTGCAGGCAGACGGCTAGCTATAATGCCTGTTTTTGGGTTAGTGTTTGCAAGCAAGTTACAGCTAACTAGCTTTACGTTAGCTTAAATACTTTTTACTAAGTAACAAACACATTGTTTAAATGTCGTTCTTTTAAAAGAACTGGCTCTACGAGTCCCATTAGGCGTGTTGTTACCCATCTAGCTGACATGCTATGGTTAGCTTATTCACCTCCTCACTGTCGCTGGAGTGGAACCCCGCATCTCTCTGCCGCCTGTGCTTCTCCGCCACCCCGAGCAGGCGCAGCAGGGACGGATCCTCGCTCAACGCCAGGCCGATGTTTACGGGCCTCGGCCCTCCGGAAGCCAGATCCCCGTCGTCCGAGCCCAACCTTCCGCGTTTGGTACGTTTTTCCGACCGCAGCCTGCTGCGAGCTGAGCACGGCCGACCCGGGAAACGAGACCGGGCCGGCGCCTGGGTGCTCAAGCCCGCGACGGCCGCGGGAGATGATAATCCGCCTCCCGATGCCGCCATTATTTCCTACAACAACAGGGACGGCGCGCTGGCAGAGGGTGACAGCAGCGATATGAGAGGCAAGATGGACTGCGCAGAGGCAAAGGCGCGAGATAGAAAGGAACAACAAGTGCATCATGGGAAAACGAACTTCTACAGCCGAGGACGCCCCCTACGACGAACACTGGGCGACGTCGCTTGTGTAGAGAAACTAACTTGTATTATTTTGCGGAAGACACATTTTATTTTTTATGACAAGAATGATATTGATTGTAAAAGAAGATATATTTTGAACCTCTATATTTTGTATGGAAAATGTTATATTCACAAGTGCAAATGGTTGAAGAAGAAACCACAATTACCACTTTTAAGCTAGAAGTTGAACGTTATATTAATGCTATTTGGTTTAAAGAATGAAAAAGCAGTCAAAACTGTTAAAAAATGTAAAGATTTAAATAGTTTTCTATAATCCCTCTGTTTTTGATACCCCTTTGCTTTTTGTTCTTTAGTTATAGTTGTCATGATATATTTTGTTATTTGATGTACTTTTGTCTTGCTTATAAAATGTCTGTTAAGAGATGAAATAAAGATTCAAAATAAAAAAAGAGAAACTAACTTTCTTCAGGTAGGTATTTAGGTACACGTTTTAATCATTATTGAGCATGACTTGAAGTTTGTTGAATGCAAAAGTCATATTATGACAGTGCCAGTGATGGAGGAAGTACTACACTCAGTGTTACACTAATTCTACATTGCTCATGTTGTGAATTTTTTCTTATTCCTTGTTAATTATCCTGTATATTCTTTGTATTTTTAACTTTTTCTATATTTATATTTCTATATTTATGTTTATGTGTACTGTTAAGCACCAATAGGCAAATTCCTTGTATGTGAAAATGTACCTGGTAATAAACCTGATTCTGACTCATTCAGATCATTTACTTGAGTAAAAGTAACAATATCTTAATGCCACTGTTGGTGGCCTGGTATTATTATAATATAGCTATTTATAACTGTTTATGTACTGTTATTTAAACCTATAACAATGTAGAATATTTCTATGAATGTATGTCCATCCATGCATTGTCAACCGCTTATCCTGCGTACAGGGTCGCGGGGGCTGGTGCCAATCCCAACTGACAGCGAGAGAAAGGCAGGGCACACCCTGGACAGGTCGTCAATCCATCGCAGGGCCGAATTACTGTATGTTTTGTATGTAAATATTGAACTGCAAAGTAAATAGTAGCTATGAAGTAAATGTAGTGGAGTAAAAGAAACAAACAATATTTCCTTCAGAAATGTAATGGACTAGAAGTATAAAGTAGCATAAAATGGAAATTAGTACAGTAGCTTAAAATTGCACTTAAGGCTACAGTAGTACTTAGTTACTTTACACCACTGGATGGTTCAGAGAACAATCACTTATTAATTGTCATCAATGATAAATCTAGCAACATGTTCACAAGTTTTGTTTTTTTGCGTGAACAAAAAACTACTTGTAGCTTTAAGCAGTATATGAGCAAAACTTCACATAATTCTTGGAAATAAATGTTTAGTCATATTTGTCATCTAATAAAGAATTCATGGGTTAGCATCCATACAGTATCTAATGTTAGTGGTCTACAAAGCCATTTCAATTCAGAATAAGGTTTGTTAATTACCCAAAAACAAAGAGTCCTACTAAGCTATACTTAATAGACTAAACATATTCAACTGTAGCAGAGACAGTGTCCCATAAGTAGGATACAACTTCATAAATTACATAAATGCATCTTGCAATTGACTATTTCATAACTGTAGTACTGGTAGTAATTCTTACTTGGTAAAAATTATATTGTTCTTTGTGAAAGTTTTATTAAATTATGTGGTTTTTAAATTATGTTTTATTTTAAACCAAGTGCTGGAAACAGGCATAAAAAACATTTTAACATCTACATGAACAGTCTCTAGACTCCACCCACCACTGGTTGCACAGGTAAATAGACTATTTAGTGCTTTTCAAACTTAGCAACCAAAGCGTTTTACATTTTGTCTCTCATCCCACCCCCAATACAGACACACAAAGTGACTGCCAAAGACACCACAGAAAAGTATTCTTTAATACAACAATTATTTAATTTTGGAAAGAGAAAAATAAAACGCCAAAATCACATTGTTGATGTCCAATAGTACAGAATCCTATACACTGGCCCATTTATCGGATGTTGAATCTTATTACATTTAGGTCTTACATTCTCCGTGTAATTCCCACACTTGAGGGAGAATAAGGTAGTGACCAATGAATATAAAACATTTCAAGTACAATAGAGGTAATACAGACAGCAAAAAGAGCCTTGAGACATGAGCTTATAGTGGGCATACATCATAATTACAGATCAGTAAAGAATTTTATTCACAGGTATTGCTTTCTAAAAGCAATTGGAACAAGCATTCCAGAAACAGCCTCCATAATTGAACTGTGTTGCATAATCTTGCTTTAAAAATATTTACATATAAATATTCTACCTACACTAAACATAATATGGTGAGAAAGACAATCATTTAACTGAATGATGTAGGATGAATTTGAATTCTTTTTCCCATGTATTATCTTTTTTCTGCTACCTCCTCTTTTTTCCGTGTGGGTGTTCTGGTGGATCTTTAGGAGTCTCTCCCGTGCAAAGCTCTCTCCACAGGTAGGGCAGGTGTATCCAGAGCAATGAGCCCTGACCATGTGTGCTTTGAGCTGCTCAGGTCGAGAGTAGCTCTCATCACATTCTGTGCATGTGTGAGCCTTTCGAGGTGGAGGCCCATGCTTGTCCCTCTTGTGTGCCCGCAGGGCTGCAACAGAAGGAAATACGAGGTCACAATCTGCTTCAGAACAAGGAATCTTGAGCTCTGTTTGCAGCTCATTGGAGGGACATCCCTCCGAGTCATTGTATCCTTCGCATTCCTCTGCTCCCTCTTCTTCTTTGATCTTCTTGCTGTCAATCATCCCTCCTTGAGTGGCGTTCTTGGGTTTACGGCCACGTTTTTTGCCTTGCGGCTTAACGTCACAGTTTAGTTCACTTGCAAATCTCTCCTGGTGCTGCAGGAGCTCCTCTTCTGTCTGAAAACCACGACCACATTTGCAGCATTGGTAGGTGTTGATGTCATCAGCCACTACCGGGTGCTGGGGGTGCATTGCCATGCGATGGTTACGAAGTCGCGACGGACTGGGGAACAAGGAGCCACAGTCCCTGCAGGGACACCGTCGTTCTATGCACTCATGTCGTCTATGTTTGTTTAGCTGCAAGACATTTGACATTATCATGATCATAGATAATAAACAATTAATTTATAATTGTCCAAGCACAAAAACAGGTGCACATATGCTGTGGTCTCACCTCAGTGAAGGTAAAGAAGTTTTTCCGGCAGTAAGGACAGCGGAAGGGCTTCTCCTCTCTGCTGTGGGTGGCCTGGTGTTGGCTGAGCTCCTCAGAGGAGGAGAAGCTCTTGTCACACTTGTAGCAAGTGAAGACTGTATCAGTCTGCAGAAAAATGACCAGAAAACTAGTTACAAATATGAAATCATAATTCAGGGCTTTATTGTCTCATTTTATCCCTCAGCTATTTACAAACCAAATGATATTTTGTACAAAAAAACTAAATGATGCAGAAATTTTTTACCCTTACAACAGCCTGACTGGTACATCAACGCGCCCAACAATGGCTTAACACAGCTACTTTATATCAGTAAAAGCAATGAAGAAGACATTTCAACACGGAAATGCCAAAGATTTGTTTGAGGGTATTTATAGTGTTGTCCTCACATAGTTTGTCCTATAGAGAAGACTGTTTTTCATCTGTAAAATGTCCCATTACTGTACATAGCTTGGTCACAATTCTTTCATAATCAAACTGAAGGGATTTATTATGTATTTTTTCCCGAAATTCTAAAATATTGATATTGACCACAAAAAAATCCCATCCCATTTCATACTGCAGTTGCAATTCACAGAAAAACAATTACTAGAGCTGAAACAATTAATCAGCTCTAGTAGTTAGCTGAAACAAATTAATCTGCAACATGGATAATCTATCCATTCATTGTTTGTAATTTTTGAAGGAAAAGCATTATGAAACTTTACAAATTCTAGCATCTCAAATGTGAAAATTTGCTGTGTTTAGTTTCTTTCTGATACTACACAGTTAATGTATTTCAATTTTGGGACTGTTGGTATGACAAAAAAAGATACTGAATACGTCAAAATCTTGCTCTATTGGAAATTGAAACAAGCATTTTCACTATTTTATCATATTTTATGCACCAAATGGTAAATCAACAAAACAATCTAATCAATAAAAATAATCATTCATTGGAGTCCCACAGTTATTACACATGAAAAGCTGAGTTTGTATGATTCCTAGAAACCTGACTTTCATTTTGAGTCTGCATATCCCTACCTCTTGCAGCTGCAGTTTGTATTGGTCCCGGTGACTCTTCCGCATGTGTCTCTCCTTGGCTTTGGAGTTGCAGAAAGTGATGAAGCACTGAAAACACTGCAGACTCTCATGCTGATCTGTATCACAATGACAAGGTGTTTAATAACAGTGCATTTTATTTATTGCCTCATGATTTGTTACAACTAAGTAGGGGATAGATAAAGGCCGTTACAGCTTGTCTGATGTGATGCATTTAAATGCTTTCTTACAGGACTGCAAAGGGACGACCGCGGGCTCAGTCTTGATCTCCGCTGAGGTGGATCTCTTCTCACCCCCGACAATGACTTGCTCTATCTTCATCATCTCCATGCTGATGCTTTCAGACACTAGCCGGGCCACATGGAGCTGTAACAGAGGGACACACAGATGTTGTGTGCACACCCACATGCATTATGTTGTGTTAGCGGGCAAAGCGACACCGAGATGACTGCAGTGGCAGACGAGGCGAAGTTAAACCGCGTACGAGACATGGGGATGTTTCGGCTAAATGAATACAAAGAAAACATTCAAAAATAAATACAGACCGTTTTTATTAACTTATTTCGGCCCGACTAATTTTGAAATAAAGACAGAGCAAAACTGCTAACGTCAGGCCTGAGCTAGTTGACAGAAGGATGGAGGCAACGGGCACTGGTTGTCATGCACAGCTAACGTTACAACTACAAGCGAAACGATTGTGTTCACATATTTTTACAATATTTTAGTTTGTGCTGCCTTGTGATTTAATTCCATGTTGTACATACGTGCTTTAAAGTTGCATCTCTTTCATTAATTTTGACTTAAGGCTTTGTAAACAATTCAAAAAGGTATCCATGTCTTACCGTGCGAAACGTCCACCTAGCAGCGGTGAGGATTCTCCCCACATCACGTGATTTGGGAAAGGAAGATCAGATATCGCGAGATAATGGAACTGCAGCTTTCTCTGGAAGTTATGAAATAATGTATTGTTTGTAGATTGGCATTTAATGCATTTAAACTTTCATCCAGGACAAATACCTTCCCGACACATCATTTTAAAAGGTGAAACTGTGTTTTACGTCTTTTAATACCTAGATGAGCACAGCCTATAGACTGCTTCCTTATTACAAAACAAATGGAATATACAGTAGCATATTTGTATTAGTTACTGTATTTTTCCACAAGTGTTTATCCTTAGCTGTGTTGAAGTTTCTGGTATTGAATATATACATGGTTACATACATACATAGTTATATTCATTATCCTAAACAGTGAAAAATAAATTGTGGAGAAGAAAAATTGTTTGCACAATACCTGCAGAGCTTCAGTTTTTAGTGGAAATTATTAAAAACAACTATATTAAACTGAAACTATCAGTTTAAAAAAAATGAACAAATTAACAAATTTGGAAATGTAAACACACAAAACAGCCTATGATTAAATTACTACAAAGACAAAAAAAATGTTACTTAAGGTTCATAGAATTTTATTTGTAGTTTCACCAGACAAGGCAGACGCATCAATGCTAAACTTGATGATGAGGTGATAAGACGGCACATTATCACTTTAAATAATTTGTCAGTGACACGAGCAAAGGGTCAGACGGCATATGAGGCAGAAGTATAGTTCAAGGAGGGGAAGGAGCCATTTAAGCCCTGCTCTGCTGCTGCTGCTTCTGGTATTCAGAAATACGGCTTTCCATCACAGGTCTGAAGTGCCTGATCAATCCCTAAGAAAACAGAAAAAAAATGCAAGGGAAAATACATTAATATTGTTTGATGTAAAAGAGAACAATACCTGAGGTTGTACTACAACAGTATGTCTGTATATATTTACAAAAGACACTGTAGCTGTTAATTCCTACAAGAGAACTGGTAATGGTTGCAAAAGAGAAAGGGCCTTGAGAACATTTATTGAGGTTTTGCTTTGTGCTTGTGAGTTTACTCTTCATAGCCACAACTAGCTAAACTGAATGAAATGCAATATAATAGACCAGCAATACATCTTTCCTTTATGAACCATATCATATTCAGCTTTTATCACTCTGCTGACGAGGTGTTGATCGAATTCTGTGGTAATCTTAAATGGGGGTGTCAACTCAGTCATTTCTGAGATGTCTCTTTTAATTTTTCCAATGACCCTTTTAGTATAGAAATGTAATATACAGGTATGTGATTGGCAAAGGGCAAAAAAGCAGGAAAATATATTGAGACCCCCCGACACCCCGATTAAACTGGCGGCAGCTCTAACATGGATGATAAAGTCAAAGACAAGGGTCTAATCCACTGTACCATCGCCACCTCTCTATAATAAATAATATTTTGTACCAAACTTCAACAGCTAAATGTGCAACATGAAACATGAAATAATTGAGTCTATAACTAAATAGTTAGTTAATAGATGATTTTTAATGAATGAGAGACACCAGCAAAGGTCGCTGCCTTTGTGAGACCTGGTGGCCTGACTGTTAAAGAAACACTTCTTCAGGAAGCTCAAACGGCTGATCAGTCTCGGTCTGTTGATAAACTGTAGGAAAAAGTTTGACATATCAACTCTGGCAGCGAGAAAAACCGCGACAGTTTAACAGGATCGCCCCAGTCACACAGAAGCTGCCTGTCTGTTGATAGGGAGCGCATAGCACCCATGTGAAAAGGCCTTATATATAGTCCTGTCACAACCGTTCACAAGAAATTAATTAATAACGTGCCAAAACCTTTAACATAAGGACGACTTAAAAAGCAACCATTCATACAGCAAAGTGTATAAATAGGCGACATGAGTGCTCAATAGACAACAAAGTAAAAGTAAACATTAGACATAGCCTATAAGAAGCAATAATCAAAACATTCCCAATTTATCCGATCCTTATTGTCAACTCAGTGTTGGGCAAGTTACTCAGAAATAATATTACCTACTAGTTATTTATATAGGCAATATTAGCTACTCTACTTAACCCCACTACTGGGTGATAGCCTATTATAACGCCACTCTCTGCCGATGAATCCAGGCATCATTCGCAGCAGCGGCCGGAGTTTCTCTGAGTTTCACGTTGCTGTGCTGCTTTAGCTGATGCTTCAATTAGCCTCAGTATTAATGTAGAACTGTTCACGGTTGAAAGCTTTTTGCTGGTCGCACAAAGTTTACAACGGACGACAATGTTCTTTGCATCTTAGACTGTGACACAGTAATGGCAATAACTTTACAGTTGTCAAAAATACCTCTCTCTCCCTGTTCTCCTTTAGCTTCTTGGCTGACTTTAACAGAAGGTAGCGCATTCATGTCAGGGATGGTGCGTTCAGTAGCACAGCGTTAATTGGATTAGTAACTGTAATAATTCAACTGTTTTGGAAACAGTAATCCGTTACATTACTCTTTACTGGGAAAAGAAATATTGCAGCTTATTACTGCCTAACACGATACCACTGATGTGCGAGAGCGCCTGTGGTACACATTGCGCAGGTGTGGAACTGCCAGCTGAGCGTAAACGAACACCCTTATTGATACTTAGAAAGGAAGACAACTTTATACACGTCATTATAACATGTTTACCTGCACTGGCCATGCTGCACCATCTCCCAGGGCACAAATAGTGTGACCCTCAATCTGCTTACTGAGCTCCCAAATCATGTCGATCTCTGCTGGCCGTGCATCACCTTGCACAAAACGCCACATCATTTTATTCATCCAGTCCACTCCTACAGAAACAGACGAAAGGGGGACACATTTATAAGTTTGTAAGAGGTACAGACGATATGTGTAGCTTTAAGGTAGGTGCTGTCGATGCATAAAATAACTTAACCTTCTCTGCAGGGTGTGCACTGGCCGCAGCTTTCATGTTTGTAGAACTCAATCAGGCGGGCGATGGCTCTGATAATATCAGTCTGCAAAAACCATGCATCCAACAATGTAACAAATGTTTGATGGCTTTTTTATGTACAAGGAATTATGCTGCAGAGGAGGCAAACTTACAGATTTGTCCATGACAATAATTGCAGCAGTGCCCAGGCCAGTCTGTGCCTGGATGAGGCCGTCAAAGTCCATCAGCACCTCTTCACACACTTTCTTGGGAATGAGGGGTGTTGAGGAGCCACCGGGGATTACAGCCAGCAGGTTATCCCAACCCCCGCGTACTCCACCTACCGGGCAGATGTTTAGTTCAATTAAGTTAAAAAAAATAAACTGCATTCATTCAGTCTGTGCTTATGTTAAGCTATCTTAATCTTTTCAGTCCATGACCCTCTCAGTGCAGGAAAACACATGCATATAAACAAATGACGCCTTCAGGTTTTCCCTTTACACAAGCTTCATTTCATTATTTACAGAAAGGGAGATAACAATTCACAAGAAAAAAGAATTTTCTCCCAATTACAGGTGTTTTTCTTGGGTGACAACTCATATCATAAAAATATCAAACATCTCACTCTATGTGCTGGTGTGAAATCCAATGTGTTGTTATTAACTCAAGAATGTTATCGCTCATTACGTTAAATATATTTTGTGACACCTTCTTAGTCTGTACCTGCATGCCTCTCGATGAGGTCTTTCAGAGGGACAGACATCTCCTCCTCTACAGTACAGGGATGATTAACATGGCCAGAGATGTTGAAGAGCTTTGTGCCAGAGTTTCTTTCTCTGCCAAACCCCAGAAACCACGTGCCTCCACGCCGACAGATGGTGGGCGCCACAGCTACAGTCTCCACATTGGCGACAGTTGTTGGGCAACCAAACACACCTTTAAGAAAGCAGCAGAAGTGAGGTAGATATTTCAGAATTGCTTTTATTTAGTGGCAACAACAACAAGAGTCCAGCAGTAGTGCCCTGTGTTCGGATCATAATTACTAGTAGGTTAATGAAAATGTGCAGTGAGATACAAGCTAAAGGACTACTAAGATCAATGGTTTTCCATGTTTTCCAGTGGAACTCACCCACGTCAGCAGGAAATGGGGGCTTCAGACGGGGCTTCCCCTGCTTTCCCTCCAGGGACTCAATAAGCGCAGTCTCCTCTCCGCAGATGTATGCTCCAGCACCACGCATCACAAACACATCAAAGTCGTAACCAGAGCCACAGGCATCCTTTCCGATGAGCCCAGCAGCATAGGCCTCATTAATAGCAACCTAAGACATAATGAATACACAGTGTGTAATGAAATGAAATTATTTGGATTTGATGATAGTGTTCCTGCTTGAACTGTTATGTGAAGAAGAAATCAAATGCAACCTCAATCTTAGATTGTTTTGTTACACACAAGATATATAGGGATGCACCAAAATGAAAATACGGCTGAAGCCGAAACCGAATATAATTAAAAACTTTGCGGAATACCCAACACCGAACAAGTACATTCAAATTTTTTCCATTTTTTTGTCTTTTTTTTTACCAGTGCATAAATGAAATAGTCAAAATGTGCTGTTTTCTTATTGTTTCCTACAGGATTTGGAGACACTATTGTGGGTGGGTCTGAGGCCCAAGAGGGTCCAGTAAAGTAAATTACAAGTTTAATGTACACATGTAATATGTTTTATACTTTCTGTGAATAGAATTCAATTAATCTTATTTCCATACTGTATAGACAGCTTATTTTGAAAACTGGACGCTGTCACATGTGTATCCTCGTGCTAAATTCATCAAGTCCAATCCAGTTTGATAAAAAATGTTGTATGTGGTTCTTGTATCGCGTAACATGAAGACTTCACAGCCTCTCTTCAGGTCATACTCTCATACTGCAACACTTGTCTTTGTAAAGAGAGAATCTGACAGGATAAAGTTGCTAACCTGCCTGTCAGCTCACACTGGTCCGTTTCAGAGGATTTAACATAAAGGCTTGAATATGCATGCAGTCCAAATTTAGGTGCGGCTAGCTTTATCGCCTTCTCACAAATGAGTGACAGAAACACTCAAACCGGGTCAGACCATTTGTTGCCTTCTCTAAGAAGTCAGCCACAGATGGAGTGGATGTGCTAGGAGACCATTCAGAAGAACAGTGTCTGCAAACGTCTTTCTCTGATGCTTTAAAATGCTTCCTTATTGCTGACGTGACATGTCAACATAATTGTTCAGTAAAATTTGTTCGGCCTTTTGACATATTAGGCTGAACATCGAAAGCTATTTTCACCCAATTAATTTCCATGGCTGAACATACGGTGCAAGATATATGGAGTAAATGTACAATTATTTAAAATTTTGTAATGTTAAAGTTTGTATTTCTATCTCTAATTCTGTCTGTTTTCACCTGCAGGTTGGACGACTCATTGTAGAACTCTCCTCTGATGTAGATATAAGCAGCACGCGCCCCCATGGCTCTCCCAGCAACCAGGCAGCCCTCCACCAGCTTGTGTGGGTCATTCCTCATGATCTCCCTGTCTTTACAGGTGCCAGGTTCTCCCTCATCTGCATTCACCACCAGATACTTTGGCCTAAAGCAAAAAAAATTTAACTGGGTTAAATAGGGTACAGCAAAGTAAACCCTCCCCCCCCACAGAGCAGCTGCTGTGGTGGATGAGTCCAAACGATTCATTTGTTTTCACCTGGCAAAAATCGACATTTGGCTACAGCAGACATTCAAAAACAACTATCTAAATATGGTTAACCGGCCATATAAATCCAGACAGATCCAGCTAGAGTCAACCAAGACTCTAAATGGCTGGTGGGGATGCTATTTATGAAAAATAAACTTTTAGCAAGGTTTATTTAAATATCAAGATAGTATTTATCAACTTTACTTTCGCCAATTGTAAGATTTGGTTACTTTTTAATGAATAATCATTACATTGACTGTAAAAATAACCAGCAGTTATTTGGATTTATTGCCCATGTGCTAAGAAGATATCCCAGATAACCATTCAAAGCACCTAAAATTATTTTGAGAATCCAGTGCAAATGCTGCACATTAAGAAAAAGCAAAACTCTTCACAGTTGTGGCTCCAATTTTGAATTTGACTGTTAGGCATTTGTGTCTTTACATAAAAATCTGGTAAAATGACATATTAACATCAAGCGAAAAACGATTAGATGTCTCTCTCCTCACTAACCTGCCATCGCTGGGCTTATTCATGAAGCTCCACTTCATGCCAGTAGGGAAACCAGCTCCGCCTCGGCCACGCAGACCAGAAACCTTGATCTCGTTAAGGATCCAGTCGACTCCCTTCAAAAGGATCTCCTTAGTTTTGTACCAGTCACCACGCTTCAAAGCACCCTTAAGCCTAAAGCACAAATATGAGTAAGTGAGAATTGTGGGTTTTTTTTAATTTACATTTTGATGAACTTTTAAATCGAACAAAGATGTCATGTCAAAAACACACATGACTGGAATTCTTCTTACTGCTTAGCACATTATTTTGTTTTGTATAAGAAGACCAATCAAATAAATATGGATATTATGTTTTAGATTTTACAGAGCAAATGAGAATAACATCAGTGGTATTACCTCCAGTCATGACGGCCATAAAGGTTTGTGAAAATTCTGTCCTCATCTGCCAGAGGTCCAAATGTTGTTTTCTTCGGGGCACTCTGGGAAAATAAGAAAAACACACAAAAATATGTTAAACAGATTGTTACTATTTAAGTTTTGAGTTTTTAACTAAATATAGGCCAGATACCTGTGCTGTGCTGTTGAATCGACTGATGGCAGTCACTCCACCCTGACTGACAGCAGCTGGAGCACGGGCCACCCCACACACGACTGCTCGAGTCAGGGACAGCATCCTTCCTGCAGAGAGGATGGGCCATTACAAGACAAGAATTCAAATAGATAGTTTAGGTTTACCAAGAAATGTAGGATCATAGTTAGTGATGCAACTGATGGTTGTTTTCATTATTGATTGTTTGGTCAATAAAATACCAGTAAATAAATGCCTATCATATTTTCCAAGTCCAAGGTGGCATCTTCAAATGGCTTGTTTGGCCGACCAATAGTTCTAAATCCAAGGATATTCACTTTACAATAACAAAAACAACAAAGAAAAGCAACTCCTCACATTTGAGAGGCTGGAAGCAGACACTAGTTGGCATTATTAATCATCAAAGTAGTTGACAAATATCTTGTGTCCACGTCCATTGACAAAAATGTGTTTCCCTTGTAGTCGTAGAAGTTGAAGCAAAAAATAATTTCTCTGAGCAAGATGATGACAGGGTATTGAACAGTAGTCAGTACTTTTAAGTAAGCTGGCATTGAAATTTGAGGTCTATTTTTCAAGTATTGTTTGATTATTCGTCAAAAGATCATGTCCATAGACTTGTGTTCAAACAACCTTTAACATTGGAGAAATTTTTATTAAATTAATGTGTTTATTACAAAGGTACCTCTCAAGGTACCTCTCACAAGGTATCTCTCAAATAATGTAATGGAAAGATAGTATAATTTTGATTCAAAAGTTCAGGTAGGGCATATCGGGACAACTATCTCTTTCGCAAAACAATAGCTACGAGCTAAAATACAAGTGCCAGTTTGATTTTTCAGAAACCCAGTGGACTCATCACCAGAGCATCAACCGATCAGTTCAATAAGTGATACTGGCCTCAAGTCACCAAAATACACATTAGTTTTATTATGCAGGTGTCAAGCTGTAATTTGCTGTAATAACATTTTGTCCTAACTACCAAACAGCTTTTCAAACCATTAAACAGCATCAAAACAAGGTGAGTGAAAGCCGAGGCTGGTTGTGTTTCATAGAAGTAGCACTTTATTTTAACACAATAAAAGGTAACGTTAACTAACACTACATTAACTTTATTTTTTTTGTTGGTGACAAGTAGATATTTTAATGAAATATCTTTGGGCAGTAAAACAGCTTTGACAGAGACCTTGTGTAACTCTTATGTGATGTTGTTATGTCAGAGTTAGCTAGCTAACTTAACCAAGGTGAAGGCAGGCGAGTGCCAACTGTGTTATTAATACTGCAATATTTTATGTGAACACAAGTGTAAAGAAACTGTATAATTATGGAATAACCTAAACTCTTGTGCCTTTGCTTAAGCTTATGTTACAGAGTACAC
Source organism: Lepomis macrochirus (assembly GCA_024633595.2). NCBI lineage: Eukaryota > Metazoa > Chordata > Actinopteri > Centrarchiformes > Centrarchidae > Lepomis > Lepomis macrochirus. The sequence continues at coordinate 18,248,390 of JALXJV020000013.1, read as the reverse complement.
ACTGACCTCCGTGCTCATCCAGCTAGCTGCTGCTAGCCTAGCGCTTAGCTAAGTTAGCTAGCGGTTAACCTTGTAATGTCAGAATAAAAGCAGCCGATTAACGACGTCGCCTCCTAATCTCACACAGACAACATATGAATTAACTCGCTAATATCAGCTGAGCAATAAAACCATGAATGGTTTATTTGTAAGCTAGCAAACAGTCAGTCCTTCTTACCTTCTCTAAGTTCCGAGTTTATGAAATATAGACTGGAAGTAGATGAGCACACGGCCGGAAACTGTCAGCAACAACACAGCTGCAGCGCCCTGGAGGATTAAATGTTTTGCCTGCACAACATGCCGACTACGAACCAAACTTTTTGCATTTAAGAAGATATTCTAGATTAAATTCATAACAGCAGTCTGTCCTCAGACCTAAAGGTCAGTGTTTGTGTGTGTGTGTTTAGATGAACTTTTACCGTACCTGAGTATTTCCATTTTGTACTGATACTTACTCAACAACACTACAATTCAGAGTGAAATACTTTTAACTTCATTAAAAAACTATACTTACTAATTGCTTTGCAGAAATAAGACATTAAATATACAAAATATATGGTCATACATATGTATGTATGTTTTATGTAAATTAAACTATTCAACACTGTAATTAAACATTTGTTAAAATTAGCTTCACCTCATCAGCTTCAACTTTCCATCCATCCATCCATCCATCCATCGTCAACCGCTTATCCTGCGTACAGGGTCGCGAGGCAATATAACATATTATATTTAAAATAAAATAACTCTCAAAACGGCCTCTCCACATAGTGAAGCCTATTACTTTTAATAGTAGTATGATGGGTACTTCTGTACTTTTATTACAGTTTAATTTTCACTTTGTGGTGCTTCTTTACATTTGTGTGTGCGTGCACGCTCACTTTCTCATATGTTATAAATAACATCATAGAAACAAACTGCATTGACAAAAATACAATTTTGTATTTATGTTTAAAGGGAAGACATATTTATATTTACATGGCATCATCAGTATGAGGATCATTCATCAGAAAGTAATGAAAGAGGAAATGGTTTAAACTGAACAAATTCATGTAAAATTGAATTCTTGCTTTTCTTACTTCACAGCTGAACATTTGACATAGTAGCAGAAAAATCACAGGTATAATTATTATTTTTATAAATAATATCTTTAAAAAGCCAAAATTATTTTTGCAAATCAGCTATCAGAAAATTAAAACGGATTAAGACGCAATTTAAAAGTAAAGTGAGACCATGTGCGTAAAAAAAACAAAACAATCACAATCACAACTTATAATACTGGATTTTCATATTACCTCTCCAAACTCCAAATGTGCGTACTTGGAATGTGGCAATTTAAACAGAGATAACTGTTTATATATATATATATATATATATATATATATATATATATATATATATACACACACACACACACACACATCTATATGACTGTATAATCTGTCTATGTACAGTTATGTCATTACATTATTATTATTACATCACAGCAGTTATTGGGTGGTATTAAAACCTGACTTGACCCACCTACAGACCTGAGGGATCATTTGAATCAAAGCTTCACACAGCTGCATGATGTTATTGCCCAGCTGGTGCTCCTGTGTGCTTCCAATATCTGGTATGAATTATGTGATGGATAATGAAACTGCAGTCTCAGAAAGCAGGCAAATAGAAATGATTCTCAAAGCAGTATTTACATTTGGAAAAGCTAGCTTTGCTGAAGAAGTACATACAGTAGGTAAACTACACAATGTATCTAACAAAAAAATGTACAAATCTCTAACACAAAAATTATCATATTGCTTGTTGAGATTCAAGTAACAAAATTAAACCAACTGAGCACTAAAGTAAACAGCAATCAGTCAAATTTACAGTGAAGGTTTCTTTGTCATGTGGTGAAGTTCATTCAAAGCGTGACATATGTTTCTGGCTGTAGTCTCTCTCTGTCAGTACTGAGGAAGTCACTCAGTTGGGGGAGGCTGATAACTGGGTCTGCGTGCAACTCGGCCCAGTCGATCTACAGCCACACTCTCAAATGCCCTCCTCATCAAAGGATGCTCCTCTAGGACCTCGTTGAAACTGTCCACACTCAGGGAGTAAAGGCGACAGTAGGTCTCGGCCCTCACCGTAGCTGTGCGTCGTCCTTGGGTTAGCAGGCAGATCTCTAATTCAACAAAGAGAGAGTTAGTTTAACATCTAGTTTAGTTTAGTTTAACATTGCTTTTAACAAAGCAATAGTTTGATGTATTGAAAAACGCGCTATTTTGCTTTCTCTCCAAGAGTCAAATGAGATGATTGAACACTCTCATGTCTGTACAGTAACAATGAAGCTACAGCTGATTAGCATAGCTTAGCATAAAGGACACAGCCAGGGTAGCCTTTGTTTCCAGTCTTTGTGCTAAGCTACACTAATTGGCTGCTGACTTTAATGCACTTTAGTGCACTTTAATTCCCCTAACGGAGGGAGTTTCTGATTAGACCTGAAACAATTAATCCATTAGTTATTTAACAGAGGCCAAGTCTTCCAAGAAAGTAAAGTAAATACACCGATCAGCCATAATGTTGAAGGCCTCCCCTCTGCCGCCAAAACAGCCTGTTGACACACAGACTCAAATGCGTATGCATTGTGTTCTGTTACCTTTCAATTAGAAACTGTATCAACTTTTTTAACACTTTTACCTGCAGTAGCTTGTCTCTTGGATAGGACTACACAGGCCAGCCTTTGCTCCTTACGTCCATCAATGAGCCTTGGTCACCCATGACCCTGTCGTGGGTTCACCACTTGATCATAATGATCAAAATGATTGTGGGTTCAGCACTTTTCCTTTCTTGGACCACTTTTAATAGGTACGGACACCTGCAGACCCAGTTGTCTAGCCATCAAGTCACCAATTTGACCCTTGTCAGATTTGCTTAAATCCTTATGCTGGGCCATTTTTTCTGCTTCTAACATCAACTTTTAGGACACAATGTGTACTTGCTGCCTAATATATCCAAAAATATCTTAAGTGTAAAACAAAATTGAAAAACAATCTGAAGGCGTCAACTTGGTGTTGAACTTACCCCCAAAATACGCTCCATCATTGAGCGTGATGTCTTTACTTCCACGTGGGATGACCGTGACGGTGCCGTGCTGGATGAAGTACATTTTCCGACCCAGCGTTCCTTCTCGTATAATCAAGTCTCCGGGTTGGAAGACTTCAAAACGCAGCTTGGTCAGGATCACTGTCACAAAATGAGGGTCAGTGTTGGCAAACAGTGGCATGTTGGCTACAAGCCCACGGCAGTTATAGCTGACAATCTCCTGCATGATGGGGAGACAGAGAAGAGGGAAGACATTAAAGAAATGTTTAGCAATCAATCCATTAGTCAAACTAAAAATTAATGGGCAAAAGTTTTGATAATCAATATTTTTTAAGCAAAAATGTTAACTCCTCAGTTGTTGAGATTTGCTACTTTTCTTTGTCATATATGATGCTAGCTCTATATATAAAGATTTGAGTTTTGGTTGGTTGTTTGGATGAAACACATCCAGGGCTGCAATTAACAATTAATTTTATGATTGTATAATCTTATATATTAATAATTACTTTTTTTTTTTTTACGTTTAATCGTTTGGCCTATGAAACTTAAAAAAATAGTAAAACTACACTGAGCCCAAGGTGACGTTTTGATATGTTTTGTCTAACCAACCATCCAACACCCAAACAATTTGGCTCTGTTGAATAATCCGTAAAATAATAAGCAACTTTTTTGACAAACAATTAATCATTTTAACTATTTTAATAATATAATGTGGGAAATGTGTAAATATTCCAGCTTCTTCAATGTGAGGATTTTATATTATTTTAAACTGAACATTTTTGAGTTTTTGACTGTTGGCTGGACAAAACAAGATGTGTGTCTAAAGTTGCAACCTTCGACTAACACTGACAAAACCATTGATTGAAAAAAAAATGACCAGCAGATTCATTGACATATTGATTTCAATCTCATTGTTCAGGCCTACATTTGCATCTGTGGAAGAGAAATTCAAATCAAAAAAAGATTTGATGAACAACAAACCTCCTTGAGCGGATCACTGAGCTCTCCGAGGATGCTGTCCTCGTCGAACATCTTGCCTTGGAATCGCTGCTCGTAATAATCATGGATCCTCTGTCTCACATCCGCTGGCAGTTTATGGAACGACATGTACTGTTCCACTTGCTTATACTGAAAACATTTGCACAAAACACATGGTGATTTAACCTTCAAGAGGGCACATCTGAAACTCCACAGGGCTGATGTCAGATGTCACATTTAGTCACATTTCCTACCATGTGTTTGCTGAATTATTTCCAAGCACAATAATTATGCATTATTCTGTCTGTTTTGTAGGGTCCGCCCCCCCTCCAGTTTTAAGTGGATTACAAACTCATTTGTAATGGGCATTAGCAAACAGTGATCCAGAACAAAGGTGCCGCCATTAGTCTATCATCCATTCTGCTTTATCTTGTGAAAATCCCCATGGAAAAGGTCACAGTAAGGTTACACAATTCATTAGATAATACACATATTCTCTCTGCATTTGGCACAGTTTCCACGAATAAAGTACGAGCAAGTAAGTAAGCTTATGATATAAGCTACATACATGACTGTGATATTAAACCTCAATGCCAAAATCACATTTGCATCTACATGAAGCTCCTGGGACACAAAACAACTGATGCTGTAGGTCAAAATGTTTTAGTTTGTTAATCTTTCCACGACAGTGCAGAGATGATTACCTTCTCTTGATACTGGCGATGTGATGCATCCAAGGACTGGACCAGGGTAGTTGCATGACCAAGGAACATGGCGTAGCAGGTGGCCCCCACGACCATACTGATCATGGTGAGCCAAACGTCAGTCATGCCTTCTGGAGGGTGGGCACCATATCCTATACAAAGCATGTGACTCATGGCCATAAACAGTGCGTAGGAGTACTGTAAGTGCCATGTCGAATTCTGAGGAGGATAGAGTACAAACCGGACAGGACACAGCAATGCTGTCATGAGAAAATATACTTTACTATGATCATAATTAAATTGGACAAATGAAATGAATGCAAAATAGGTGACATTATTTTGACATTATTTTCTAGATAAAGGTCTGCTTCCTTGGTCTCGGAATTAATGTAATTTGGTATTGTTAGGAAAATGAAAATATAAGCAACACCCAGCCGCAGGTTAGCTTAACTTAGCACAAAGACAGAAAATAGCCTGGCTCTGTCCAAGGGGGAATCTAGAAAGTTACCGTGCCTGTCCAGGAAATAGTCTAGCACATAACCCCCTCTAATACCACAAAGTATCAGTGCGCTGGTAGGTAGATAATTACTTTTAGACACTTAGCCAGGCTAGCTGTCCCCATTTCCAGTCTATATGCTAAGCTAACTGGCTGTAGCTTCATTAGAAACATTAGACAGGTATCATTCTTCTCATTTACCTCTCAGGAAGAAAGCTAAGAAACATGTTTCTCACAATGGCAAACTAATCCTTTAATCAATTCAAATAAATTGCCAGTATAACCTAGAGTCAGTGCACAGCAGGTTAGCTGAACAAGCAAAATTGTATGATACAGGTATTTACTTGGGCTTAATTGAATTTTATCAGTAAAAATGAATTTTCCCCATAATTAGAATATCTATTTTTGCAGGACACTTCATGGGAATTTGAGAAATTACAACCCCATATGCAAAGATTTATCAGATTTAAGTATAATATAGTGTGAGGCGCATTATATTAATGAACACATACTCACCACCATATTATTTTTAGATACCCAACAGTCTGGGGGGAACTCTTGCAGCATAGGCACCATGAAGGTCAGGCAGCCGTCCCAATGGCATAACAGCAGCATCATGCCAATCAAGTTGACTATACGCACCACAGCGCTGGCCAAGTCATAGGTCATGTGGAAAATCTGACAATGAGAAAGTTGTATGTAGGAAAAGAATAACATTAAACTGGACTGGACTGATGTGTACTGTTCTGCATGTTATGAGCTTTTCTCTCTCATCCTCCTGTTTTTAAGCACATGTCGTTTTCCTTTACCTCTTCCCACTGGTGGATGTAGCGGATGAGGCGAGACAGTCGGAGAAGACGCAACAGACTGAGGATTTTGGTGAAGCGCACGATACGGAGGGCGCTGGCGGTGCGGTAAACGTCAGATGACTCATGTCGGGACTCCAGGTCAACGATGAGGAAGATATAGTCAACTGGGATAGAGGAGATGAAGTCCACCAAGAACCAGGTGCGGAGGTAGTGCATGCGGATATCTTTGGGGTCCAAGAGGATGTGACTGTCCTCTCCCGGGATGCCCGTGCGGAAATTGAAAACCAGGTCCATGAGGAAGAGAGTGTCAGACAGGACGTTAAAGGTGATCCAGGGTACAGTGTTCTGGTCTTCAAAGAAGGTGATTCCCCAGGGCAAAATGACCAGATTACTCATCATCAACAGGAGCATCACAATGTCCCAGTAAAACCTGAAAGAACAAAAGTGGTGGTTGTGCAAATGTGATGGAGTGCACATTAAAAATGAACTTTTTGCTCCTTATTAATAAAAGAATAAGGGTTCTGTTAACAACTGACCTTACAAGTTGAGGTTTTTGCTCCTCATTTTAGTAGTTAACACAGTCAAGTTCAAACTCATTGTAGTTAGGAAGGAGCAAAATAAGGAGTGACAGCCGGAGCTGACTCCAGTTTCTTCTGTATGTAAATAAGATGGACAGTGTGTGTGTGGACAAAAACAGTAATTGATTACTAGTAACTGTGCAGTTCACTCAAAATGTTTGATTCTCCTCCAAAACAATTGTAGGGCTGTCACATTGTGGTTAAACTTAAATACACACTTAGATTAAATTGTTCTGGTAAATGATAATGGTCAAAGAAAGCCAGAGGGAATTTAATAAAAGAAACAATCAAATATACCTATTCCTATCCAAGCCCAACTTTAGATGCTTACAGACAAAACATAAAAAGTTGAAAATTCGAAGGCTAAGAATGAATAAAATGTGTGTGATAAATAATGTGCAAGCTTTACATAGAAATTAAATACATTACATCCTTAAATACATTACAATCTTACTGAAAGCACTGTAAAAACAGGAACAAGTCCTCATACTGGGATGTAAGTGTTCATGTGCGTATGGATATGAGCGAATCCTGGTAATAATGCTGTAATCAAGTTAATCGCCCACAGAGCTCTGCCAAGGTTAAAGGCCTTATCCCTGCAGGTAGCATAAGGCTTATTGTCAAAATCTGACACTGAAAGTTAGAAATACTTAGATTTTTTCAGGAAAAATGATTACTTGCTTCCTTACAAAGAGTTAGATTAAAAGATTGAAACCTCTCTCAGGTCTGCGTGATGATGATGAAGCTGGAGCCGAGAGATGTTTAGCTTACTTTAGCTCATTGCCTAACTGGTAGCCAATATCTCCTTGTTAAATCACAACTTTTCATGTTTATATTTCTTTTTATGTATGAATTGGTAGGCAATTTATTTTATCTTTAAATATCTTTAGTTATAAAACCCTCTTTCTGGTCTTTATGATAAACAAGGCTTTTCATCTCCTTTTTCTAGCTCCACACTTACTGAATAGATGTGAGAGTGATCTTCTACTCTATTATACTGTAAGCAAGAAAGCAAATAACCTTTTTTTTCCTAAACTGTCAAACAATTCCTTGAAGTTCGAGGATATGAAACAGCTAGGTCAAGTGAAGTCATCCAATCAGGAGGACAGTGTGCCATCCAGGGAATGACCCATTTCAGAGCAACCCTTATTCTCATAACAACTCTTGTCATAGGAGGAACCCCTCTCATTAAAAATGTATGGCGTTTACCTCATCAGGTTCAATAGACTATTAAAGAAGACACTAAAGAAATTAAAATGTTCTGATTCAGAGTCTGCTGCGCTCAGAAGGTGGAATCCCAGGAGTCTGTGCTGTACATATCGACACTGATCATCTTGTCATGCAAGTCCCCATTTTCTTTTGGCTCTCCAGTATCTTGTTATGCACCATGGCTGCACGGTTTGGGTTTCCTTACAGATTGTTTCCACCTTGTGTCAATCATTTTGGGTCTCTGTCGTGCTCTCATTACAGCCACGGCAACAGGATATGAACCAGACTATTTTTGATTACCGTCACACCTTCGCTGATCGCAATGGGAACCCTGTGAGAAAACAACCTTCTCCTTTAGCCAATCAGAGCAGAGACACAGGAACTGATAGATAAGTTCCTCAGCCTCATTCACGTTTATCCTTCCGTCAATCTCTCGCATCCATGTCCTCTGTGTCTACATGCTGGTTTACATGACTACTTATCATCTCCTCTCATGTTGCAACAGCTTAGCGGTTGGTTGCTGCTAATAACCCTGCCAAAGACTCTGGACTCTGGCATTATAGCTGTTTACATGACGTGTGTGCATGTATATGAGAGCTAAAGTAGGAGTGTGTGAGAGACAAGCAGAATTAATTCTAAAACCTTTTAGACGAGCTATTAATAACAGTGGGGATGGAACAGCAGTAGGAATGTGGTTTGATAGTGTTAATGTTGAATCTAAAACGGGGTTTGAATCCATTTATCACCAACTTTAGTTTGTACCTTCTTAAAGCTGCAAAGTTATAAATAACCAGGAAAATCTGACATTCAAAGAACTACATTTCTGACTACTAACAGATTTTGACAGGTGGGTTACATTGAACTTTATAGCCATGCTAGTGGCGTAACTGCAATATTGGTCCAGACAGAATTATGTCAACTATTAAATAGATTGCGATGAATGTTTGTACAGATGTTCGTTATCCTTAAAGGATGGATCCTAATGACTTTGGTTGATTCACTGGCTTTTCTTTTAGTACCACAACGACATTTATGGTTTTGATTGAAATATCTACTATTTGATTGAAATAACAACTATTGGATGGCTTGCCATTAAAGTTGGTAAAGACATTCATGTTTTCCACAGGATGATAATCATTATGGGAATCCTCTGACTTTTATCCAGCGCTGTCATCAGGTCAAAATGGTAATTTGTCCAATATTTTGATTTAGAACCAAATACCTGCAAAACTAAAGACACCGGCCTCAGCTCTACTTTGTCTTTAGTGCTAATTAGCAAATGTTAGCATACTATAACGCTAAACTAAGACACTATACATGATGCCTTCCGTAACTTGGCATACTGATGACTGGTGATGAAAACCATGTCACACCGTTACTCCAGAGCAAGCAAGTAAGTGGACTAAGTTTTTTGTTGACCACCTAATTGTTCTGTAAAAACAAAAAGAGAAGAGATAAAGGAGTGACAAAGGGGTGGCCTATTGTAGGTCTAATATATAATGTGATCGCAACTCCCCCTTTTGGATTCCTGCGTGGGGCCTTTTTTGCATGTCATTCACCCTCCCTTCTCTATCATGCACCTCTGAATAAAAGCCAAATACACCGCATTCTTTCTATAAGAGGGTAATGAGACTCTGAGATGGACAAATTTGCTTATTACCAACTTTAAACTGGATTCAAAATGTTAAATGGAAAGCTGAGCAACAAAAACGTGCTGTTCCATCTCATCCATTTTAAAGGGGAAGTTGGAGCATAAGGTTTAAGGAGAGCAGGCCTTCAGTAATCCCCCCCTCAGCTGTCTGTGTATTATTGCATAATAGAGCAAGATTGGAATTATAGAGATTCTTATGAGCAATAATCCCTCTGCACGGGTTTATCCTCTCTGTCTGGCATAGGCTTGATGTTTAAAAATTGTTTAAATTTGATGGCGGCTATTATTAGTGATGGCACAGATGGATTGCTTGGGCATCACTGCTTAGATGTCATTTGTCTAAAAAAAAACCCAGAATGATCTGACAAATCCTGTAAAGGCGAGGCCAAACTATAGCAAGAACTTAATGGATTTTTAAAAATTTGGAACAATTAAATTATCAGGATCAGTGAATGTAGTTCTGCCTTCTCATTAACAAGGTGAAAGGGAGTCACCAGTGGTATCATTAATCCAGATGATCTTGTCCTATATACTGTATCACTAATCAAATCCCTTCATCGCCTTATCATGTGCAAGGAACCATGACTGCTGTACTGCAGCCTGTCCTTGGAAAATCTGAGCACTGTCGCTGTTTGGTCGGATGAAAACTGGATGCTTTCATGGGATGTTTATGAAAGAAAAACAATGAATCTGGAAATCTTGTATTGACAAAAGATTACTGACTTGTGTTTAAACTATTCTGCATTTCTTTTAATTTTTTTTAATCAATTTCCTGTAGACAAATTCTCACAAACATCACTTAACATAAGAGGAAGCGGTTATGGAATTCTGAAGATAACCCAGCCTCTTCATTACCTGAAGTCACTGTAGGGATGGATGATCCACACTCCAAAGCTTTTGACCCTGGCCTGCTCAGCAGCAACACCCTTATGACTGCCAAACATGCGCAGGGAGAACTTGTTGACCCCGGGCTGCAGCATGGTTCCAAACTGCCTTTGGAAGTAAGTGGACTGGTCCTGTGGGGGGTCTTGTTCACCTTCTTCGCCCTCCACGTTGGCATCCAGCAGGCCATCGGGGTCCGCTGTGTAGTCGTCATTGTGAGTCTGGACCAAGGAGAAGAGCGTCTTGGTCACATCGGTCCCTTTCTTGTCTGTCTTTGGGGAAGGGGTGCCAGGGGGGCTCGTCCTCTGGGAGCCACTTCTCCATCTTGAGAAGCGGAGGCTGCTCCAGCTGCGGTACTTTGGGGTCTCCGGTTTGTGTGCCGGGCTCTCACCAATGCCTTTCTGGTCATCTGTACTCCTGGAGAGGCTGGTCATTTTTACACCTTGCATTTAAAGTGGGCAAAGCAAAGAGGGCTTTATTGTCCCTTTTTTGGCTTGTGGGGGCCTGATTGTAAAGTTCACTTACTAATAAAATTTACTGCAGCTGGCATTTCCTTTTGGTGCAAGGGTCAACTTCTCTTACAAAAAATAACTGTCCTGTAACACTTTCAAGCAGGATGTAAAAATAGAAGAAAACCTGCAGTAGGCCTATAAAACAGTAAAACAACAGAAATTAAAAAGTACCATGTCACTCTTAGCTCTCAGATCATCACATGGCCTACACATCGCAACACTTAGCCTAAATCATATATAGACCTTACAGAAACAATGATTTTCCCCACACGACTGATCTCAAAGTAAATCCATAAAAAGTTGCATTAAAAAAGCACTTCCCCGTGATGAATAAAGCCCACTCCCAGTTAACAACAAAAACGCCAGCCTCAGATGCATTGTGTCCTTCGACCATGAGAGGACGACGCAAATTGAGAGAGAGGGCTCAGTAGCCTTCAATAATCGGCTTGTTGGCAGAACTGCGTCCTCACCTCTCTGCTCCTCCCTCCTGCTCCCTTCGGTGGAAGTGCCCTCCCTCCCTCCCCTGGGACAGACTGGCGGTCCGGCTGCGGGTCATGTTGCGCAGCCTTGACCGGGACCCTCCAGGCCAACAGCAACTGAAACACAATGAATTATCCTCGTTTTTTTAGGGAAAAACACTACACGCGGTTATTTAAAAAATCTCCTGTTACCTTATTATGTAGCCTAATTTATACCAAAGCCCCTTCAGTAGTTAAGATAGTAAATCATTATGCAATGTAGGCTACATTAATTCTAGGCTACTTTCTTTTTAAGCTCAAACAGGCATGTAGGCATATAACAGGCATTTAGGCCTACAGGCTAATAGAAAGTGTAAACTGTGAACACAGGGTGTCTTATGCCATAGCCTACAGACTGTAAGGCCAATTTTTTATTTGCAGTATTGGGCTTTAAACATAAAATTGACTTAACTCTAATTAAATATAAAATAAGGCGTTTTAATGCCTTTTGTGTGCATAATAACTACCTAAAATTAAATAGGCTAATACCATAGCCTAGGCATGTGATAAAATAGTCAATATGTTTCATGCAATAATTATTTTTTTTGTTTTTAAAACCCTAGTTCCTTAAATTAAAAAAGTTTTAAACATTAGGCAAGATTTAATTGACCCTCAATTCAGGTGAGGAAATCCCCATAGAGGCTCCATGAACCAAATTATTAATAAATTCCTTAAAGGAAGTGTTTGACAGTTTAGGAAATAGGCTACACTTACATTAGACACCGCTCTCATTCATGTATGGTTAATATGAAGAAGCCGATTAGCTTAGCTTGGTATAAAGACTGGAAACAGCTAACCTGGTTCTTCAAAAGGTAACTAACTTTGCCTACAAGCACTTGTAAAGCATAGCCTTCTAATCAACACATCATATCTTGTTTGTTTAATTTGTATAAAAGCTGGGGCTGTGACTTCCGGGAGTATCAGCCTTCTAATCAAATTATCTTTTGTAACTGTTGCTGTCTCATTATTGGTTTATTCCACTGGCTTTCAAACTTTTATTTTCAGAAGCCAAAACAAATTTCACTGATCACACTTTCTTCTTTCCAACATTGCTTCACCATTGCAGTGAGTAGCTGAAGTTGGGGGTTCACTGCCTTGCTCAAAGGTGTCTTTACAGCGGTATCACTCCTGCTCTTTCCACATCCAGGTTTTTCCAGCAACTCTGTGGATCTGGGGATTAAAACTAGAAATCACAGGCTCACAAATTTTTGGATGATTGACCTGATTCTGGTACGCTGACACAAGGAAAAGGACAAACCTGTTTTTGTTTGGTAGTTGTACCTTGAAAATGTAATCAGTTAGTCCACTTGTTGGAGGGAAATACTGTAATGGTTTTTTAATTAGTTAGACCTATATGTTTTAATTGTTGTTACGTAAAATCAGATGAGGGCAAACTTGATGAACGCTACAATTCTATGTTATTCTATGTTAACAATTTTTTTTAAATAGATATACTACTTACTAAAAGTACAAGAAAACCAAAGCTGTAAACATTAAATTTTTTTATATAAGAATATACACCTAGATAAACCTAGATAGATGTATAATTTACAGGCTTGTAAACTTGCTCAGTGCTTCCCACAATATACTTGTCAGCATTGTATTATAGTATTATTGTAATTTTTGTATACTTGTACATTTTATGATCTTGCTTTTTATATATTTATTATACTTTTTACATATTTTTATGTTCCTGTGTACTGTAAGCACCAATTTACACCAAGGCAAAATTCTCATATATGAAAATGTACCTGGCAATAAAACTGATTCTGATTCATAAAAAGAAGAAAAACAGGTGTTCGCTCCTGTGACCAGGTCAGTCTCCAGTATATTGACCTCTTTATCGTACTAGATCACATTTCACTGTTATAGGCCATGCACTCTCTGAAGTGGTAGGTGTCATGTTCACATTTACACCAGTAACTCTGACACTCTCATACTTGCAGTAGGAGTTGCAGTCACTGTTACAGGGTCACTCTCAAAGTCGATTCCTATAGTGTTTCTAGTTAGAGCTCTTACACACTAAACACTATGTAGTAGGAAAACTAGTACAATCAAAACATCAACGGCAATGTGGGTGCAAACAGCACAGAAAATGCCCTAGGCACACAAATATCAAGTAAAATCAAGATGGATGACTAAACGTGGCCAAACGAAGACTTTAAAATATCCAATGATGAGTGCCATTTCCCAGTTGAATAAAAATCGGTGTGTTCTGAATCCTAAGAATACAATGTGATATGTTGGCCTATAAGTGTCATGATTGTTTGATGTGTTTTGTACATCTTCAAAAAATTTACTATATATAGTAAATCTATATAGAAAGTTCTTGAACAGAAATGCCCAAGGATGCAATATGAATTGCAGTGTAAACTGACAATCCTGTAACCACAGATCCACAGACTCTTCAGCTCTAAAGGCAGAAACACCTGCAGAAACAGGAGGAGAGAGGAGAGGGACGAGAAAGCATAAAACTATGGCAGGGGGGAGAAGTTCAATTAGTGAAATGCATTAATGGGATATAAATGCATACAAATGGAGAGGGAGAGGAGGAGAGAGGAGCTCAGTGCATCATGGGAAGTCTCCCGGCAGTCTAGGCCTACTGCAGCACAACTATGGTGGCCCTAACCATAAGCTTTATCAAAGACGAAAGTCTTAAGCCTACTCTTAAATGTGGAGATGGTGTCTGCCTCCTGAACCTGGGAGGCAAAACTGGGACTTGGTTCCACAGCAGAGAAGCTTGATAGCTGAAGGCTCTGTCTGGTTCCTGTTCTACATTTGGATGGAGACTCTAGGAACCACAATTAACCCTGTATTCTGGGAGTGCAGTGATCTAGTGGGGTAGGTACAATGAGCTCTTTAAGATATGATGGTGCCCATGAAGGGTTTTGTAGGTGAGCAGAAGGATTTTAAAATGTATTCTGTATTCTACAGGGAGCCACTGCAGAGAAGATAATACGGGACAAATATGATCCTTTCCTTGTTGTTGACCGTCCACATGCCGCAGCATTCTGGATCAACTGGAGAGTCTTAAGGGACTTATTCGGGCAGGCTGATAATAAGGAATTGTAATAATCCAGCCTAGAAGTAATAAATGCGTGGACTAGTTTTTCTGCATCATTTTGAGACAGGATGTACTTGATCTTGGCAGTGTTACGTAGGTGAAAAATGCAGCCTGTGATGCTTATTTAATGTGGGAGTTAAAGGACATATCCTCATCAAAGACAGGGCAATGCTGTCTCAGTGCTTTGATGAACTTTAAATTCTGACTGGAAATCCTCAAATAAACTATTTTTATGTAGAAAGTCACACAACTATTTGGCAACTGCTTTCTCAAGGATCTTAGAGTGAAAGGGAAGGTTAGATATAGGTCGAGAGTTGGCTTTTTAAGAACACATTTAATTACAGCTACTTTGAACTACTGTGTTACATAGCCTGTTGGTGAAGACAGATTTTTCATATCTAAAGAAATCCAAACTAAGGGTAAAGCTTCTTTAAGCAGCTTAGGAGGTCTAAGAGACAAGTTGATGGCTGTGATGAAGAAATCACTGAAGTTAGTTAGTTAGATAAGTCAGTACCAGTTGAGGGCAGGAGATGATGGATTTTGTCTCTAATAATTAGAATTTCATCATTAAAGAAGCTCATGAAGTTGTCACTACTGAAGGCTGTAAATACATGGCTAGAGTGCTGAAAAGAAGCCTAGGGTTGTTGTTATTTTCCTCTATTTATGAGTAATACACTGCTCTGGCATTACAGAGGGCTTTCCTTTATGTTTTAAGACTATCTTGCCAGATTAAGCAAAATTTCAAATCTGTGGAACGCCATTTACTTATAAGTTTCTGTGATGTTTGCTTTAATTTGCTACATTGTGGAGCTAACCTGCTTTGTTTTATTATCTTCTTTTTCAGAGGGACAACAGAGTCGAGTGTCATTGAGCCTGCAGCACTATTAACAATATGACCAATCTGGGACTGAAGTGAGCATAGGAGTCCTCTGTTATTTTAAGACATGGTATTGAATTAAATGCTGATGGATCCCTCCCTTAAATTTAGCTCCAGCACTATTGGATAGACATCTAGTATAGAAATTTTTGCCTCATGGCATGTGGTCCAGCTCTAGGAATTTGTAAGTTATTAAACAGTGGTCTGATAAAATAAGAGTTTTGTCTTTCTATCTGTTACACAGATTTGTCAGCCAGCCTAAACACCTTTTCCCTCGTCTTCACTCTTTCTGCAGTTACAGCTCTCTGCCTTTGTGGGGCAGTGTTGTATGTAGCACTGTCCAACTTGAAAATCACCAAGTGAAAGTGTTTCTAATGGTAGGTCTATTGCTGCTATCACATTAAGTATGTAGACTGAGTTGTGTCAGAATGGAAAATACCCCCACTCCACACCATCTCATGTAAAAATAATGCTTTGACTTAATAGTTTGTGGAGCTGTGTGTGTTGTCCTTTCACACACATGGTAATGTGATGATGTCAGATGAGGAGACAGAGACAAAAAGATAACATAGTCTGCAGGGTTTTTTATATAACCTGTGACACCAACCCCTCAGTCAGAGAGTAACTGGAATCGTGTGACAAAGAAATATGAATAAGGACTACATAAGTTGCTCAAACAGTGACACTGAATCCGAAAGCGATTGAGAAGAGTTTCAATCAGTGATAATTTAGTCAAATAATCTGTGAAGTGATCTGTGTATTTCACGCGAATTGCAGCATTGTAGCTGTACTGTGTGTGTCCTTCATGAAATACCCCATATCAACCCAAAGCCACAATGACAGCATTTGCACTGTAAAGTGAGGAAGTGAGAACATTTACATGTTGTACAAAAACAAAACCAGATGAGGCGGTTGTACTGCAGCCCAGGGCCATAAAACATCAGCTATTTAATCTTATTGTCCCTAGTTTGAGTCTGAAAGGGGAACTTTGTTGTTTTTTGTCCAGCAGCGGTATAATGAAGTAAAAATATTGCTCTCCAAAAATGATTTAAAAAGAAATCCTAGATAGGCAGGGAAACAGGTGCCACACATTCCAGAAATAAGCCAATGAATAACATTTTTAGTAAAAATGTTTATTTTTATTGTGTACCACTGATTTATCATCAGCGGTACACATTTTAGCTCAAGATCATATCAATAACATTTAATACATCAGTAACAAGAATTACACAAAGAACATAAAAAATCTTGGGACTTCCTTCATCTTCTTCAAAGTTGAGGCTCAGGCTCAGGTGTGTTGGTGCCACACAATTTCCTAAAAGAAACAATCATAATCATTCCACAATGTATTCTCCTTCTTGAGTGTTTGCTTTCTTACAATAAGAATCTTTTGTGACTTACTGTGGGTCTTTCTTCACATAATCACATATTGGTCTGTATCCTGTCAGTTGTGCTTTCAGAATAGTGATCTCTTGGTTCCAGCTGTCAGACTCTGCTTTAAACGTAGCTTAGTGACATTAAAAAAAAGAAAGAAGAGAAGGAATGATTCAGACCTAAACAGTAATTCTTGTGTTTCTCCACATGGCGGCACAAGCAGCAGAGCATCAATGATCTTTGAGGTAGTGTTGTTATACCTTCAGTCTCGGTATGTTCCTTCTCCGTACCAGCCAGCTCATCAGCTTTTGTTTTCTACAACATAGTGTGGGAGAAACGTTACTCATAGTGGCTTGAAACACAAACAATGCCTATGTATACACCATTCAGTGACCTCAAACCTGTAAGACCAGAGTGAGGGCTCTAACAGCAGGGCATGTTATACACCCAGGGTGAGTGGGAAGAGGATGAAATACTCAGATATTTTACTTAAAATATAAAAGTATCAATACAACAATGTAAAAATAACAGAAGTATTAATGTAACAATATAAAAATACTCAAAAGTATCAAATTAATAATTCTAACAAAAATAAAAGTCCTGCATTCATAATCCTAATGAAGGAAAAGTACTTGTTCTGCAGATAAATGGGTCCTATGATATTATTCAATATTACATCAGCAGATTATTAATACTGATGCATCAATTTATTACTGTTATATTCTGTCAGAGGTGGAGCTAGTTTTGGCTACTTTATATACACTTAGATAGTTTAGTCCGGTGGTTTCCAACAGTGGTTACGCTCCCATAATGGCTCACAAGATAAATCAGAATAGGTGAAGAAAGATATTATTTGCAAAGAAAGGTTTACCATTTCTGCTTGACAGGCGTTATTTTCCATGGTCTTCTTCTCCATCTCTGCTCTGAGTTGGGTCACTTTCACTTCCTGATCCTCCACTACTTTCACCCCCTGCACCAGCAGCTTTTCCACCGTGGTTTTAAATAAGTCTTCATTTATTAATTGACGACCAAGTCCCTCTGACTCCAATTGCAGCTTTTCACTGGTCTTGTTTATGAGGAACAGCACTTGATATTGGCTCATAACAATCATCAGTAGTCCCATGGACACCAGGATGGATAAAATTGACACAATCCATTGCGTCCGCATTGATGCTGTGACACAGTAAGAGTGAAGAGACAAAAGGGAGAGATATAAACATTTGTATAAGCGGTGCACAGTCAAGCTATAATCATTAACAGTGTGATAACAAAAACCAGTTGACTTCCTGCTTTTTGAGTTGTAAGTCCTCTTACCTTCTTTGTATATAGTCTACTGTAGTTCCTGCTTTCTTCTGTTCAATGATTTACCACACAGATATTGTCTCTCTGGTAAACAGTCAACCACCAAGATACAAGGTTCCAAGATCTGCTAGTGTCAGTTTATGCTCAACTCACTTTTTCCTCCTCCCCCTTTTTGAAAACAGGTTTTTTTGTCGGAGTCAGACAGCAAAACAGGTTGAGCGACTTATTTAATAGTTGGTGCTGCTGGTGTGGCCTGTATGTTTCAGTGATAAAGAACAAAGGCTATCTTCAGACTGCAGGCCAGTGTGACCCAAATCCGATTTTTTGCCCATATGCGACTCAGATCTGATCTTTTTATGACAGTGTGAACAGGCCAGGTCACATGGAATCTTATATTTTCCAGTTCGGAATTGGGCCACTTCCATATGTGGTCCAAATCCAATAGATCGGATCTTTTTAAATGCGACCTCAGTCTGGACACTCAGGTCGCATTTGATGCGACTTTGACGTCACTGTGGAGCAGCAGTTCCGTTGCAGACAGAGCCGCCGTGAACTAAAAAGCTCCACAAAAGCCATTATTTAACATTTGGCTCTCTTCTTTCTCTACCTCGCTATCATCTGCTCTGAAATTTCCTTTCTTATACCTAAAATCCACCAGACCGCGAGCCCTCTTCTGAGTTACAGCGCCAGAAACCCTAATGATAAGAAGAGTTAACCGGAGCTATGTTGCTCCTTGTTTATTTCTGCAGCCTGCAACAGAGTGCTGCGTGTGACATCGTGTTATTCTTCTGCGCATGCGGGTCACTTTCAGGCGGACAGCTCACACTGGAGTCTGATATGGGCCACATTTAAACTATAATGTGAGCTGTCAAACAAAAAAATCGGAATTGAGCATTAAGGCCTACAGTCTGAACATAGCCTTTGCTCTTAACATATGAGTGATTCTACTGTGATGCGGGGACTGAGCAATTGATCACACCTGTAACTAATCAGTGATTCTGTGCTAAGTTCCTAGCGAGCTGTGCTTTATGGGTTCAGGAAATCACATCTAGGAATATATATATACTGAACTGTCCTAACAGAAGAATTTCCTAAGATCAAGGATGGCAACAAAAAGGGAGGCCTCACACAGATAATTGAAACAAAAATGGTTTAACAACTTAACTAAGTTGATGGTGTGAGTAGATATGAGGAACATCAGTCATGTCAGAAGTGTGTGGATGAGTGACAATTAAGTGTAAGCTGGTGGGTGCAGCAAATTAAACAAAGGAACAAAGACTGGGGTTATTGCAGCAGAGAGAGCACAATTCCCTGAAAGGCAGCCCTTTTATAGTCTCCAGGAAGCCCAACCCCAGATGGGCAGGTACAATCACTGGAACCTCCTAGCTCCATCTACAAGCCACATCCCAGCATCTGCAAAACAGACAAGGAAGTCAAAACATCAACATCAAAATATTATGATTGAAAGGCTACACAAACTGTATGATGATACTTTATATTTCCTGGACCATGTAGCCTAGCCTATGATTAGGCCTATGCATTGACTACAGACATGATTCATTGTAAAGTTGAAGCTCATGTGTGGCAGTTTTTCCTCATTCATCATAACAAGCTAGCTAACAGGGATAAGTGAAACAAGACAGTGACTTGTGTCCATGTTTACAAGTGTAGATTTTGTTTACTTTGTTAGTTCCCCTAGAACACAGATGACCAACAACTTGCTGGAGGGATTACATTATCTCATCTGGGATGTCTAGAATAGCCTGCATAGCCTGCTGCTGGGTGGATGGATGGGATAGTTAACAAGTTCATTGTTTGTTAAAGCTGTCTTCCATGATTGTTCCAATCATAAATATAGTAAATATTAATATACTGGCAACTAGGAATATAGTCTCAGAACAATTGTTGTTACATAATATTATTTATTATATTAGGGATGGAATTTCATTGCCATTATCTCTCTCATTTTCTCTCTCTCCATGATGATAAGCTTCAATATTATAATCAGTGGTAATAGAAGTATTCAGATGCTTTATTCAGTGAAAGTACTATCAGGACTAATAAGAACTAACACCACAATGTGCAAGTCCTGTGGTAAAAGTCCTACATTTAAAATGTTACTTAAGTAAAAGTTTGTACCTGTATGTCACATGTTCACATCCCCATATCCAAAACAGTACAGGACATTGCCACTAACAATAGCCTACGATGCATTTTAATAATATAATTTAGAAATATTGTGCTATAGTTTTTTACATATCCTGTAAACCACAAAATAACATTAATAAAAAACATTTGCAGCATCTGCTAGGGAGCAGTTTGCTGCGTTACACAAGCTCTCTTAGCTTTTTTGGTACAAATATACAAAGTAAACTCTAAAATGCATTTTTACACCTGCTATTCTTATGAAACAGGAAACTACAACCGTATACCTTCTGAATTCAAGTTTCTCTCTTTTTAGATGAACTAATCGCCTTGTTACCTCAGCGTAACAAAATAAAACTCACCAAAACCTTTGTGGTTAGATTTCCACTGTTCCAACACTCCCCAGCTTTGGTTTGGTCGAAACAAACCCTCATTTCACCAAGTTAGAAGTAAAAAATATTCTGACCCCACACGCTGTCACTGCGTCTCTGATGCACATTGTACCCTAAAGTGTTTCTTTCAGGATTGAAAAAAATCTCCTACTTGTTAAATAAACCTTTTGAAAATCTCATTGGAATTATCTTAATAATAATTTGTCAGAACTTATTGCTCATTAAAAGTTGACATTTTGGAGATACATGATTTTCACAGGACAGCAATGAGAAATATCTACAAGTATGAAACTAACACTGGCATATCTGTGTGCTGGACCTTATAACAATTACTACTGATATAATTACATGTGCAAACAAAAACACGTTCACTTTTTGCATTATGTTCCCACAAATTAAACAAAACGATCAGATAAAATCTTTATCTCTTTACCTTTACACGACACACAGCAGTGGTACAATTAAGAAACAACACCACCACGTCCCCATATGTCCACTGCTCCCATGACAGCAGAAAAGAGCTCCACTTTATCCTTGTGGATACAGTCACGATAGCATTGAGGCATAAGAATTGCGCATAAAGAGTTGCGCATTTAAACAACTCACACCCATCCATTACTCTTGTGGGTGTTGACCAATCGACCACAGTGTCAACAAATAAATCTCAGATATTAAGTGTGTTCCAGTAACACTGCAAAGACAAATCGATGGGCACAAAGCCAGCAAACAACCACATTTAAGCTTTAAGACCAAAAAAGGAGATAACAAATGTCACATTAGGTCACTTTAAATTTGCGTTCATTAACATCTCTTTTCTAGTCACAGCAATGATTTTACAAAGAATTTGTGACGTGACAGAGTTATTTGCTCACTGCTATGAAAAGCCACCAAGAACCTGATTGGTCCATAAGTGAAGGTCAGGAAGTATATAAGTATCCTTAAATCCTGCACCTGAACCCCGGAATGCCTTTTGACCAGCTCAGGTGAGAGTGAAATACTGAGGAAACCATTTACTAATTTATTAATAAAGTGTAATGTTATATATTGTAAGGTATCTTGATGTTTTTCTAGATGTTATGAATAGGATAATGTAAAAACATTATCCTATTATTTGTTCTTTTACATTTTGGTATTTATATGTCAAGATCTGTATACATTGAAGTTGGCATATATCAATAACCGAAAACATTATAATAAAAAGCAGAAAAGATTAGGTTAAGTTAAGAAAAGTGTCCAACTATGCCTAAAAACTCCTTTGTGCTCAATAGGTCCTCTCCACTGAGAAATATGGGGTTGTTTGTTGTAATCTTTTCAGCTCTTCTGCTGAGTGGTAAGTTATCAAGTATTACTTTAATGATAATGCATGAGCAATGATGAAGTGTTTCGGTATATGAGGTGAACTATAAATCACAGGAAAATTTTAAGAAAAACAGATTGGATTTTATTAAAATCTTTCAGCAAAATAAATGAATACAAATTGACAGCTTTTGAAAAGACCTACATTAATATAAACCTTAAAACAATAACTTCACAACAAGAGTGTGGACATTAATTGTGGGATCTTTGAAGGTTTATAATTGTACACCTTGATTTTTATTGTTATAAATTTAAAAATGTCACAGAAATGGATATGGTTAAATGTTCAGTTACGTACATGTATGCTTATACTGTTTTTTATAGAACCTGATTTTTTTCACTGGCAGCAGTTACTGATAATATGACTCTGCTTGATGTGTGCTGAATATATGTGTGTAATCCAATAGTAACAGTGACTATGCAGACTAATCACTGAGATGGAAAATGTCACTCTGGATTTTATGTTACTGCATGTGTTCTTTTTTCAGGGTTTTGCAGAGGAGGACCAGCCACTCTAACAGCTGAGTCAGGCACCTGCTGGGTCATGGGCAATCTCCACTACACCTTTGATGGCAATTATTACACCTTCATGGGCAACTGCACCTACACCTTGGCCAAGAACTGCCATGTCAGTGGGACCCTCCCGGCCTTTGAGGTGGAGACAAACAACTTAGGGAACATACCAGTCCAATCAGTGGGGACAGTCACCATCAATGTTTATGGGATCAACATTGCTATGGTTGGCTCTGAGTTTGGTGTTGTCCGGGTGAGTCAGTCGTGTAAAGGTGTGTCACATTCATTGTGTTGGTACTGTGCACAAACTGACAAGATGACTTTGCAGGAAATTCTAGTTTAAAACTATTTTTTTTATCATTGTAATAATAGAACATGAATGGGGTGCACATGCACAAAGCAATATGTGTATACATATCTGCACACAGGGCTGTAACAACCATTGAGGACACCAAGGTCAGGGTTTTAGCAACCTGGGAGAAGTTTACATTCCAGGATTCAAAAAATGTACACACAGTAGGAGTTTTGTAGGCAAATATTATATGTGAATGATAAAAAAATATATAATTTTAGATCCACTAAGACAATTTTTAAACAAAATGATAAATAAGTAAAGGACTCTAACATTTTATTTCTGGTAGTGTGGGGAAACGGATATTTTCATTCTGGGATATAAATTTCTTATCTTAGTCTTTTTCAAAAATGTAGTGTGTTGAAGGGATGTCAGTACTTTCTGGCTACAGGCCTGTGTGCACCACCAAATAATCAACTAAACCACAACAACGTATCACTTGTTCCTTGCCTAAGTTTCTAAACATCAAACTAAACATCATTAAAATCTATACAAATTTTGAGATATTTTTCTATTTAACAAACAAGCAACAAAAAAGAAACACATAGCTATGGAAACATCTAGATTATTTGTTATAAAATGATGACAGCTATGTATGTGAAATTTTATTTTATTTTTTTTCAGGTGAACTATCAACAATGGAATCTCCCCATCAACTTGAACAATGGCAAGGTGAAGCTTTCCCAGACAGGTCTGTTTGTCATCATGGAGACAGATTTTGGCCTGACCGTTCAGTATGACTGGAACGAGTACCTCGCTGTCACAGTGCCCGGCGGTTTTGCAGGCAGCGTGTGCGGCCTGTGTGGCAACTACAACAACAAAAAGGAAGATGATCTCACGACTCCCAGTGGATCAGTGGCCAGCAGTGTGGCAGCACTGGGAAAGAGCTGGAGGGTTCCTGGTGCGACAGATGAAGCCCACTGCCAGGATGAATGTGTTGGCCAGTGTGAAAACTGTCCTCTCAATGAAGTTCAAAAATTAGAAAACCAAATCTTTTGTAGCGCCCTTTTACAAGATATTGCTGAATATGCAGGTTGTCAACCTGAAATTGACTCCAGTGTCTTTCAAAGCAACTGCATTCTCAACCTCTGTCAGGGTGAAGCTGTGAACACGTATCTTTGCAACACCATTCAAGGCTTTGCTGATATCTGCCAGAGGTCTGGGGTCCAAGTTCCCAACTGGAGGACTTCTACTCAATGTCGTGAGTAATCCAAAGTTTAATAACCATGAATAAATGTTAATAAATGCAGTGGTGGAATGTGACTAATACGCTTAGCCTACTTAAGAACTTAACATGAGTAGAAATTTATTTATTTTAGTAAATAAATTTGAATCTTAACATTGGTTGGACAAAATACACATTGTTAAGGATACCTTAACGATGTCTATTTTTGTCTATAGGCAGCATTGTGACAGCATTTCTCACTATTTTATTTTCTGGAGTTTTGCAAACCAAACAAGTGATTGATTAATCAAAAAGTAATCAGCAGATTAATCTATAATGAAAATAATTACTTGCAGTCTATCAAAAATAGTAAAAAACTGATGTACTGATGTTAAATAGTATCACAGGTGGATTTTTTCTGCAGTGAGTACTTCTATTTTTCATACTTTAGGTACATTTTCCTGATTATACCACGACTAACTTTTACCTGTACCATAGTATTTTTACAGTGTGATATTAGTACTATTAAGTACTAAAGGATTTCCTCCACCACCAAATATGTGAACTGACTTTAAACTATCTTGCCTTTTTCCAGCTATACCCAAGTGCCAGGAAAACAGCCACTATGAGTTCTGTGGGAGTGGCTGCCCTGCTACATGTGCAAACCCAAACACTCCCACAAAATGCAACGCCACCTGTGTGGAGTCGTGTGTCTGCAATGACGGCTTTGTGCTTAGTGGTACCAAGTGTGTCCCCAAGGCTCAGTGTGGCTGCATGTACGAGGGTCACTATGTGGAAGCTGGAGCCTCCTTCTGGGGTGGTGAGAGCTGCACCAAGCGCTACACATGCTCCGCTGGTGGAAGTTTGTCTTTGAATCAAACCAGCTGTCCCGCCGGGCAGCAGTGCCAGGTGGTCCATGGGATCAGAGGTTGCTATCCTGTCAACTACGCCACATGTATGGTATCTGGTGACCCACATTTTGTGACCTTTGATGGGGAGCGCTACAACTTCCAGGGCACTTGTACTTATCAGATGGCTGGTGTCTCCAATCAAACCAGCCTGGAACATTTTAGTGTTGTGTTGCAGAACAATGGCCAAGATAAGAAGATTGGGTCCGTTGTCAAGCTAGTAGAGGTCAATGTGTACGGGTACACCATTGTCATCAGCAAAGAGCATCCTGGCGCTGCTGTGGTAACATAATTTGCAACAAACATTTCTTAAAACCCAATGTGATGTCATTGAATGCCTTGTTTTGTTTAACCAACGGGCCAAAACCCAACGATATTCAGTTTTGCACTCAAGACTTTAAATGTTAAGGCAATGACAAACAGCAAACCCTCACACTGGAGAAGCTGGAACTATCAAATGTTCGACATTTTAGCTTGAAAAATTAATTAAAACTATTAAAGATCCTGAAAACTTGGTTTCAAATCTAGATGAGCATAAATATGTAAGTATTTATCTATAGCATTTGATATGCTATATAGATTTAGCTAAACAGCTAAATAAGCAACAATCAGAGGTAAAGCTTGTAAAAAAACACATTTTGTCAGTATTTATTTAGATTTCAATGCTAAAAAACTCAGCTGATCTGTTTCATCAGGATGGTGTGGGTGTGGTTTGATCAGATTTGTTTGATAGTGCTGACAACATCAATAACAACCTCCCAAATGTCATCACATTTTGATTCAAATGTTGCTAACGTCACCCACTTTAAACCTGTGAGAGGAGCATAAAGAAAATAAAGAATTCTCTCAAGTGAAACAACCAAAACTTTTCTAACATTGGCAGAGAATGTGTTCATGTAGGACCCTCTCAAAGTAAGAAACTGTTTGAGAAAATATGTTTTTAGGAGCTTTAATCAAAATATGTTCCATCGGTCAACAATTGAATAATTGACCATTATGTACAAATTCTATGTTTTCATAATTAAATGTTTCTTTATGAACGTTTTTCTATTTCATGATTATCTTTTCCAGGTCAATGATGAGCTCTTCAATCTGCCTTTGATGCTGGACAGCAATAAACTCCACCTTTACATGAGTGGCTGGTTTGCTGTAATTGAGACAGACTTTGGAGTGAAGGTGTATTACGACTGGAACAGCGTGGTGTTTGTCATTGTTCCCAGTACATACTCGGGTGTGATGGAAGGCCTTTGTGGCAATTACAACCTCAACCCAAAAGACGACATGCAGATGAGAAATGGGAAACAAGCCGCCACTTCAGAGGAGCTCGGTCAAAGCTGGAAAGTCGTCACGATCCCCGGTTGTGTGGATGGCTGCAGCGGCCCCTGCCCCGGCTGCAACGCCACTCAGAAAGCAACGTACAACAGCAACAGTTACTGTGGCCTCATCAGCGACCCCGCAGGCCCATTCCGTGACTGCCACTCCAAGGTCAACCCCGCAGGTTTCCTTAGTGACTGCATATATGATGTCTGTCTTTACCAGGGTAGCGGGAACATGCAGTGCAAGACATTGACTGCCTACACAGCAGCCTGCCAGTTGAAAGGTGCCATAGTATACTCCTGGAGGTCATCTCAGTTCTGTGGTAAGGACATCTACTATTTATCAAGTCAGTCAAGACATATTCTTGTGACTTTCTCGAACTACATTTCTGATCCTACCTTGTTCGCAGATGCCCAGTGTCCATCAAACAGCCATTATGAGCTCTGTACCAGTGGATGTCCCAGATCATGTCAGGCAGACTCCACACTATCAAACTGTGGAGCTCAGTGCATGGAAGGATATGTCTGTGATGAGGGTTACCTTCTTAGTGGAGATGAATGTGTGCCTGCCAACCAGTGTGGCTGCATTTCTGAAGGCAAATACTACCAGGATGGAGAGGTTTTCTACCCCGATGCCCTTTGCCAGAAGGAATGCACCTGTAACGGCACAGTAAGGATGAGGAGAACTGAGCAGGATTATGAACTACGAAGGAGTTGAATGAGCAGCACATTTTGAGGACTCATATTTTACTCATGCTTAACCAACTTGGCATAATGTTGTCGTTCTATTGGTCTAAATTTTAGGGTCACTTCACCCAAATCATATGTTTTCAAATAACCGCACTGGTCAGGACTGTAAATGTGTTAGGCTAAAGGTTAATTTTCAAATGTTGTCCCTTGGCCTGATGTTAAATAGCCTTTAACAGTAAAATAAACAACATAAAAAATCATAACAGGAGGAAGGACAGAGGATAAAAAGCTAACAGCAACATGCAGAGTTGGAAATATGATACAAGCTACGAACACAAAACAAAAACATTAATGTTAAGCAGACATTCAGAGCAAGCAGTTAAGCCCTAACACAACATACAATCACATTACACTACACAGGTGCTTTGAGCATTACTAACTTGGTAGAGGCAGAAGGCTGCCCACCCTGAGTCATGGTTCTGCTTGAGGTTTAAGGAAGCCTTTCCTTGCCTATGTTGCCAAGTGCTGGTTCAGTGTGGGAATTTCTGGATTTCTGTTAAATTTATTACATTAACAGTACGGACTAGACCTGCTCTATATGAAGTGCAGTGAGGTGACTTTTGTTATGAATTGGCGCTATGTAAATAAAATAAACTGAACTAAATTAACTCATTTCAATTCACATCCATTTGCCACCAAATCACAAAGGTTAATCATTGAAAACTCCAAGCACATAACAACCAAAACTACCTGCATGGTTCGATTACACTATGATCAATGGATAGTCTTTGTTAAAACAGTAGTCAGGTCAGGTGCCCATATGAACAGTGAAAAAGGTTTGTCATGTGTCATGTCATGTGTCATACTGGCCATTAAAAAAGAAAGACAGATTTTATTATATCCTTAAAATTAAAAATGATTTAGTGTGTGTGATTTGGATGAATTAAGCATTTTCATTGCTATCTACTAAATAACACATTTTCCATTAAACAATAATCAAACTGGTATGTCTTTCATATTAGGTGCAGTGTAAGCAGTCCTCTTGTGGTCCTTATGAAAAGTGTGAGATGAAGAATTACGTGCGTGTTCATGTCAGCCTTTGGGAAAAGGGGTCTGCTCCATCTCTGGTGATCCACATTACAACACCTTTGACAACGCCACCTATGACTTTCAAGGCACCTGCACCTACATTGCAGCTAAAGGCTGCAACCTGAGCGGCACACGGCTCACAGACTTCTCTGTGGCGGTGGAGAATGAGAAGTGGTATGCTTTGTCTGCCAATCCCAAGGTCTCAGTGACCAAAGTTGTTGTGGTAGAAGTTTACGGAAACATCTTGATACTTCGCAGGAACGAAGCTAAAATGGTTTGGGTATGTCACTAATATTGTCACTGTTTTAGGCAGCTATAACTGATATTTTCCATTAACAGTGTATCTGACAATGTGAAAACTGCTCGTAGTGATGAACCAACAAAGAATTCTGACCTGAATCTGCAGTGTCCTTTGCTTTACGGAGCTTTAAAGCAAGTTTCTGCTCATTGTTTAGCTGTTTGGCCCATAACTTTACTGTTTTGGATCACTCTCTCTGCTTTCAGAGCTTTGTTTTTGGCTGTAGCAGGTAGCTGTTTTCAGTAGAAAAGCTCTGAAACCCATTCGACACTACCTGCTCAGCACCAAACGGCTGACAGACACAGTTAAAAGGAAGTTTTTTCTTGCCTGTGTCGCCTAGTGCTTGCTCTTGATGGGAATTGTTGGGCTTCTGTAAATAACTTCAGAGTATGGTCTAGACCTGCTCTTTATGAAAAGTGCTGTGAGATAACTGTTGTTGTGATTTGGCGCTACATAAATAAATTGAAGTTGGAGACTATTTGGTGAATACAGTGGAGCATTAAGAAACTGAAGAGCCAGATGTTTCCCTCCAGAATTGATAGGGACCAAAAACAGAGCTAAAACAGAGTGAATTTTGGACTTATGTAACTGAATGAGGAAATGATGGATAACTAAAACAAATAAATTATTCTTTGCAGATAAATGGAGTCCTACTTCATCTTCCACAAAACCTCCACAACGGTGCTGTAAAGGTTTATCAGGAGGGGGCAAATGATGTCATTGTGACTGACTTTGGCCTGAGGGTCACTTATGATCTGGTCTACCACGTCACTATCACGCTCCCTGGAAACTACAGGGGCAGAACCTGTGGTCTATGTGGCAATTTTAACAATAACAAAACAGATGAGTTCCAGCTGCCGGACGGAATCATTTCCAAGGACTCCCGGGCCTTTGGAGCAGCCTGGAAAGTGCCCGTGCCTGGTGTGGTCTGCGATGATGGTTGCAGTGGTGACCTCTGCCCCAAATGTGACAGCTCTGGCAAAGCTGCGATAGAGTCAAAATGTGCAATTATCACTAATCCCACAGGTCCCTTTGCTGCTTGTCATGATGTAATTGACCCAGCCTCCTACTACAGAGACTGTGTCTATGATGTTTGCTTGGCCAAAGGTGATCAAAGCATGCTGTGTCACAGTATTGCTGCATACATGTTAGACTGCCAAGACTTTGGTGCAAACATTCAGAACTGGAGAAGTCCTTCTTTATGCCGTGAGTCTGCACATTTTTGTTAGTTATTGTACACTTAAATATTCATCTCTACATTTACTATAAGAAGCACTCCTAACTGCTCTTATTTGTTTACAGCTTTCCCATGCAGTAGCGGCAGCCATTATGACACCTGTGTACTGCCTTGCACCTCTCCATGTCCTGGTCTTTCTGAGACTGTAACATGCACCACAACTTGTGTTGAGGGCTGTGCCTGTGATCAAGGCTACCACTACAATGGAACTGGCTGTGTGCCCTTTGACCAGTGCAGCTGCTATTACAATGGCCAAACTTACAAGGTAAGAAGATAAGATAATAAATCACAGGTAGATCTAATAAAGAACCTGGACTTTATTCAGTCTACTGATAAAGCATTACGGTTTCTAACAAAAGATTGTAACAAGTGCACAACTTCAAATTACATTTCTGAATGCATCCATGACATTTTAAATATTTTAGTTTAGAAAGAAAGTAGAAAGACCCAAAAAATTCAAGCTCTACTAGCTGCATGAAATTATAACTTTTGCGAAAAACAAGCAGAAGAAAGGGAGATGGACGTTGCGGCTTGAATAGTAAACATCTGTTATCTGATATCAATGTCTAATGTCAAGCAATGTGACAGTGTACATTTCAAGGATTATCATCAGTAACTGTAGGTGGGTGATTTCAACATATTTACCCGTGGAAACATAACATAATTGAACATTTTGATCTCTTAGTTTTCATCTAGCACCATCAGTCAGTTCAAGATTTTTAACTTGTCCATGATCAAATATAATGATAAAACAATGACATCACCCTCAGCTGACTATGACATACTGAAAATATTATGAAACTATTATTTAAGCATTAATCTATCAGCGTTTTTTTCTGTCATTTGCAGGTTGGAGAGTCCATTATAAGTGATGACTGTCACAGGATCCACACCTGCCAGAGCTCTGGAGTAGTTCTGTCCAAGAACATGACATGTGACCTCAACGAGAATTGCCTGGTCAAGAACGGTGTGATGGGCTGCTACATTCAACAGTGCTTTTTGAACGGCAATGGGACCCTCACTCCATTTAATGGCCAAGGTGGTACCATAACAGTGCCAGGAGCTTATGAGATTATCCAGAGCTGCGAAAAATCTCAGACATCAGACTGGTTCAGGGTGGTGGTGAAGTTGGAGACGTGCACCCCTGGCGTCAACAGTATTATCGCTGTGTACGTGTTCTTCAATGAAGTGATGGTCACAGTCAACAACAAACATGACGTCTTTGTAAGTGTCTATATAAAGATAAAACATTCATCTTATCTTACTTTCTAAGATTAATGTATTGCTGTTAAGTGTTCAATCTGTGTTCACAGATAAATGGAATGGCCATGACTCAAACCACCTTCTCCCAAAACAATGTAAAAGTGCTTGTTTCTGACAACACAGTGACGATCAACAGCCCTTCCAGCCTTCAGCTAACCTTCAGTTCAACAAATGAACTCACCTTGAGTGTCAGTGATAACGTGGCTGACATGGTATGTGGAGCATGTGGGAAACTCAGGCCTGTTGACACAACACTACGAGATCTGAGAGAGAGACTGCTGGTCTCGCTTCATGGTCCGAGTACTGTCTTTGCATCGCTGAATATTGGACAGTGGACAGCTCCTGATTTCCCCCAGTGGTAAGTCACATACTAGATTCATATCTAAAGAATGAATGTTAGAAGCACAAAAGGAGCAGAAATTGGCAACATTGCTCTTGGTTTTCTTAGATGTCTGCTACAATGTTAATCAAGAACCTACAGTATGTTTTATTGGCTAAGTCATATAAATGTTTCGGACATCATACTGCATATATTGTTTTAAGGGACTGCAAATCACATGATTATTGTAGCTGTCATCATTAATTCTTCCTCCTTGACTATTATATGGAGGTCATACAATTATCATTTTAAATTTAGCAGGAATGTCAACTTCACAATTTGACATATTATTTCTCTGTTTCATTTTCAGTGGTTTGTAAATGTCAGTCCTGCCAGCTTTTTATCAACTACATCGTCAACGTACTTCAGCACTAACCAAACGGACAGTAACATTGATTCATGAAATTATCTTTGTTAATATAGAGAATGCCATGCCCATGTCAATCCCACTCCTTGCTGCATTTCAACTATCTGAAATAGTTTGTCTTGTCAAACATCTGTAATAAGAGTAGTAACATATATTCTGCACAACTGCACAAGATGCCACTACAAATTTGATATTTTGCTTGAAAATACCAAGATATAGACCACTCACAATAATTATCATATGCATTTGACTATGTGCTCAATAAACACATGATGTCTGTCTCTTTTGTTTAACTTTCTATGTGATCATCTTAATCTCTCTGCTTTTTCCTTAAAGTGTATCTGAAATCTTATTTAGTGATCCCTGTTTGCAGTCAAAAATAATGTCAGAGTTTTACACATGTTTATATATATTTTTTATTACATAGAGAAAGATAAGGTCTTTGGGGAAATATCAGAAATACTCTGTGTTGGTGTCTGTGTTTGATTGACGGCAGCTGGCAGACTAAGCCCCAGTAGGGGAAAGAGAGACAAAGCCGTTGTAGCCTACATGTCATGGGCGAACAGTGTTTTGTAAGCAGTGGTATATACAGTAAGACTAAGGGCCACACCAAGATCTAAATGGAAAGAATTGATCTAAAAAATTTAGGGAGTTAATAAAATATGTAAAACAAAAGAGAAAAGTATTAGTGAAGTCATTAAAATCATCATATTTACAATAATAATGAATCTAGGGGTCTTTACATTTAAATTGTATTAAGACTTAAGCCCAAAATTGTGTTTATAATGTTGGAAATGACAAAACTAAAATTGGACCAAATTGTGACAGCTGAAGACGAGATGAGTGGTTCAGTTTTTTTTCAACAAAAAGTAACACATGGATTCTGTAGCAGAAAAAACACAACATTTAATTTAAGTTCTATTTCAATTTCAGTTTCATGACTTTAAATTTAAAGTCCCGCACACTTTGATGTAGTTTGTTTTTGGTCATTAAATAATGCATCACATAAATTGCAATTACACTTAGTAAAGGTTTGATTTACTTACACATTTTTTTAGGACTACACTCTTTCTTGACACTCCTTATCAACTGAGAGTCAAATATAATGGATCTGACTGTATCAGTAGTAGAGCAGAATTAACTCTACATTTACTCAAATTTTACTAACACCAAAAATTTAACTCTTCTCAATTTGCTGTGCTTTTTGATCATTTCAATTCTTAATGAGCTCTCCACCTAGCCAACAAACTGAAGCCACCCCATTGATCAGTGAGCAATTTCTTATTGTTCACAAAACACAACCCAAATATATGAAATAAAACTCAACTGGTTTACACTAATTCTTCACACTGCAAACACCACGGCCCTGCTCAACAACACTGTGCACTTTAATGGACACAATGATCAAATTAAAGCCTTCATTGAGCCGTTTAGATTTTATGCCTGCCAGATTACTCAAAGAGGTTTTAGTCCCAGTATTTGATTAATTGTAAATAGCTCTCTGTTCACCGGCTGCGCTCTGTCCTGCCTTAAGCACGCAGTATGTAGTGTCATCAAAAGATTTAGAGAAGACTCTTTAAATCTCAGTGTGTTGTTGTTCATATAACCAGATCTGCTCTCATCAAAGTGACAGATAACCTTTTACTTGCAGCTGATACTGGTGATTATTTGATTTGAATTCTTCTGGATTTGAATTCTGCATTTGACATTGTGGATCACTACATTCTACTGGATTGCCTTTAAAAGTGTGTTGGCATGAGGACACACACACACACACACACACACACACACACATACACACACATATATACAAATTTATAAAATGGACGCTGGATGTAGGCGGCGCAGTGGTTAGCACTGTCGCCTCACAGCAAGAAGATCATGGATTCAAACCCCGGTTGCCCCGGCCTTTCTGTGTGGAGTTCTGGCTTCCTCCCACCATCCAAAGGTTAGGTTAATTGGTGTCTCTAAATTGTCCTTAGGTATGAACGTGAGTGTGAGTGGTTGTCTGTCTATGTGTGGCCCTGCGATGGACCTGTCCAGTGTGTACCCTACCTTTCCCCAGCCCCGCCCGCGACCCTGCACGGGATAAACGGTTGACGATGGATGAATGCTGGATGTCCCAAAATCTTCTCCACCTGAACAAAATAATGATTCCTATTTCACAGGAACATCTTGGATCCTTGTCTTCTAACATCCAATCTTCAACCAAGCACGTGTGATATTTCACCTTTTATTTGAAACACTAATTACA
This sequence comes from Lepomis macrochirus, assembly GCA_024633595.2. Taxonomy (NCBI): domain Eukaryota; kingdom Metazoa; phylum Chordata; class Actinopteri; order Centrarchiformes; family Centrarchidae; genus Lepomis; species Lepomis macrochirus. The sequence goes on along the minus strand of JALXJV020000013.1, from coordinate 18,214,592 downwards.
CATGTAGTTTGATTATATTTTCATCCATTAAGAGCCCCTCAGCTCTGGAACTTCCTGCCTGAGGATCTGAGGCCTGCTGAATCACTTCTGTCCAATCTGTTTCAGTATTAGTATTTATCTTTATTTCATTATCATTATCATTCCCATATTTTGTGGGATTGCCCAGTACAGCAGGTCAAAAACTCTCAACACACATAACTCAATGGACTTAAATGGTAAAACAAGTAATGGAGTATCCTATATGACAGCATGACTGCAAATGAAAATGTTACAGACAGTAATATTGTACCTGAGATTATAGATTAATTTGCATTAATTTACATCCATTTGCAAGTAAACTTCATGCCCAGTGTTTGAAACAGTTGTATCTTTACTGAAAAGGGAAATAAAGAGTCCCAAAATATAGGGTATAATTGAACCTGAAGAAGGTGTTGAAGATGTAACCAACTTAGTTTTAATTTGTCCAATAATATTAAAACAAGAACTATAGTTCATTCTACTAGTTGCAACTTTCTAGACCTGCTTGTCATTTCATCAGCCAGAAGACATTTTCAGTGTTTGATTATTATGCTTTATTTGATGCATCCTGAAACCCATACAGTCAGAAATGAAGAGGCATTTTTTTATTCACTGCAGTTATTTTACAAACCCATTTCATTAAAGCTTAAGGACAGTAATTAACACTAACATGTTTTGAATAAATCTCTCAGAGCTGATGAGCTAATGTTGAATTTTTTGCAGATGATGATACTGTTGCATTGATCTCTGGGTGTAGAGAAGATGATTGTTCTTTCACAAGTCACTGCAAAGAAACAAAAATTATTTAAATTGTGTTAAATGTGTTGCAGTTCTTTTTCACATGTATTATTGAATGTGAGGATCCACCAGTCCTCATTTTGTAATTATATTCAGAAATGTTTTGTAATTGTTTATTTCTTACAAGGAATGCCAAACGTTAGGTTTTTACTGCACCGTAATAACCCAAATATCAATAGAAATACTATTTCAAAAGGTTGTTCTGACATGAGCCCACTGTCACACATGCAGACCTAATTTCAACCTTACTTTTAGTGCTCAAAACTAAACTAAAGGCTGAGGCTGCTTGGACCAGACTGAATCCTACTCACCAGGTAGGGAAATCTGGTGCAGAAAATGAGCCCATGTATTCCTGCATCGTTTCCTGTGAGAACCCCATGGTGTCTCTGAAGGGGATGAATTTGTCGCATGCTCCGCACACCTTGTCCACCATGCTGTCAGTGACAGTCACAATGACCTCCTGGGTGTTGGTGTAAAACAGCTGGAAGTGTGACGTCTGCTCGATGACTATGGTTTTCTCACTGAGTCTCACAGAGATATTATTTCTGTGCAGGCTTGGGAGACCCAGCTTTTTACCATTGACCTGTAAACAACATTACATTTACTTTTTATTGTTTAATGTGAGGTCATGTTCAGATATCTGGATATCTGGTGTAGTTTATATAGTATATACTGTAAATTCAACAGTTTGGGAAATACGAAAATTTTATTCTTACAGAGTTAGATGAGAAACCAACAAAATCTGCCTACCGGCACCTCTAAAGCTTACTAATAAATTGATATGTTCTCTCATTTGTTTAAAAACGTACACAAGATGAATTGTGTGTTTATTTGCTGGGAGCTGTAACTTCCTGGAATCTCTGAAACCTCACGGTGACAATACGACTCCAGAATGTCCTTGCTACCAACTAAGAAATAATCCACTTAATCCATCTTCTTATCTAATTCTTGACAAGAAAGAAAATTAGCTCATTTCCCAAAATGTTTAACTTTTCTTTTAAAAATACCCACCCAGGTCTCTTGTTTGTCGTTAACAGTGATACTCAGCTCATTGAAGTAGACATAAACAGCGACAACGCTCTTCACACCGGTTGCAGAGCATTCTTGGAGCATGGCCACAACCCTGAACCAGTCAGCAGATAATTCGTCACAGTGTGCAATAATTTCATAAGCCCCCATGACAGAGATAGTACCGCTCTGCCCACTGAAAATAGTAAAGGAGCCTCCAGTCTCCATTCGACACTGTATGGGATAGCATCCAAAGGCACCATGCTTGTACTGGCAGCTCTCTGTAGCTCTGCATGAAAAGTGCTCAACGTGGATACCAGATGTTGTACAGTTGATGCGTTGCTGACAGGTGTCAGATAGCTCAGACTCGCCAGTCTAAAGAGGATAGTGACGAAATTAACAGTATATGAGTCAGAGCATAGTAGCACCTGATATTACTGTAATTTCCCTACATTTCAATGCTGTTCAATTTTACAAAAAGCATATTTTCTTTTTTTCAGATAGAGAGAAATTGTTTTTGTTTTATTTTTCATACTGACATTCTGTATGCAGATACGGTGCATATTTAGTGGGTGTACATGATGCAATGCTTGTATATGTATATATATCGAAGGTATGAGTCAGTCAGCTGAGTTGAAACAGCTATTTAGGTAGCGGTTTGAGCCTTTGGTTTTCATTAATTTCCAAATGCTATGAAATCAACTTGAAAAGACCTGACACTAGCTTGAGCTCCAGTTATTTTTATTTTTTGCATGTCTTTCAAATATCGGAGCAAGATATTTGCAACAGGAGTTTGTCGAGACCAAAACACAGCTAAAAGAAAAATGGAAATTGGACTTTGCTAGATAGACAGAAATACATGTTAAATTAATAATTAAATTAATACTAATGTTGCTCTGTTTCTGCTCAATGTGTGAATAGGAAACTGTTTGCAGACTCTTTCACCAAAGCAACTTTGATATTATGTCGTTGTCGCGTTTACAGCTTGTTCTGCGGCTCACAAGTGGCCAAACAAAATAATACAGGTTAACCAATGAGTTCACAGCAATGGCTTGCCTATTAAGTTTCTGAAATGAGTACAATGACTAAAAACATACATACATGTATTGTCAAATTGGGCACTGAGGGATATACTACACCTTATAGGTACGTCCATTGTAGTAACAACTGCAATCCTCCAGGACAACACACCCAGTCCCATTGTAGAAGTAGCCTTCATTACAGACACAGCCCTCAGTACAAGTGGTGGGGCAGGTGATGGTGTCAGTTAGACCAGGACACGGAGAGACACAGGTTTCAGAGCAGATCTGGTAGTGACTGTTGTCAGGACACTGAATAGCTTCAAAATAAAGAATATCAAGATGAATTAATGCAACAAATTAATAATTCTAAATTCCTGGACAATAAAAAGATAAAGACGGACTACAGAACTACACTCTGTATTAAAAAGTGACATAGTTACTGACAATTATGAGTTGGTAAAGCAGCCTTGTGTTTACATTTAGTGCTTCTCAACAAAACAAACATGTTAAGTACATTTGCTTTTTCAACATTTGTAAAGATGATTTTCACTGCAGTGAGATTGTGCATTGTTTACATCCGTGTTCGCTATCTAGAAGTCTTCTTCTGCACTGCCTTTATTTCATTGTAGAAAAGGTTAGCTTGTATGTAACAGAACGAAACCACATGCAAAAAAATGGACACCCACTCATAAAGACAGGGCTCCATAGTGCTACTAGTGGTCAAAAACACCACACGATACCATTAATGTTTTTGGGTCCCTAAAATGACGCTGTGAGATAAAAAAGTGATAGATAAGGAAATGAAGATCATAACATTTTGCATCTGAGAAGAAAGCCATCATTCATCACAGTTACAATATTGCAAAGCAATCAACAGGACTTACAGCAGAAATCAGGCTTCCTCCAGTTTTCGATCTTTACTCCAATGGTCTGACAGTCAGTCATGTACGCTGAGATGATGTGGCAAAGAACATCGCGGTCTCCCTTAGACATGCACACATCATAGACACAGTCTTTGTAGTAAGAATCAGGACTTAGATGGTTGTGGCAGGCAGCGAAGGCACCATTGGGATCTGTAATAATTCCACAATCTTTCTCAAACACTTCCTTTTGTGCGCTGTCACATTTGGGGCACTGGTTACCGCTGCAACCATCATCACAGACCACCCCCGGCACGGCCACCTTCCAGGCTGCTCCAAAGGCCTGGATGTCGTTAGTCATTTTTCCATCAGGTAGCACGTACTCATCTTTCTTGGTGTCATTAAAATTTCCACACAGACCACAAGTTTTGCTCTTGTAGCTTCCAGGAACAGTGACTTGGACTTTGTAGATCATATCGTAAGTCACTTTCAGGCCAAAGTCGGTTGTGATAGCATAATGAAAGCCCTCTTGGAAGACTTCCACTTGTCCCTCTTTGAGGTTAAGTGGAATGGTTGTCAAAATGCCATTCAGCTGGAGAACACAAAGAAAATGATCAGCTTTGTTAAGCTTTATTTTCAGATGTATCACTGCTCTAGTAGCTATAGTGTAACTTCAATATCAATAGAAAGTCAGGATTAAAAATTAATGAGTAGAGAAGTAATACATTAGTCAACAGCCCCTATAAAATATTACTAACCATGACCGTTCCAAGTTGATTCATTCGGAGGACCAAGGTGTAGCCGTACACCTCCACGGCAACAAGCTTGGCTACAGACAAATTTGGCTCGTCTGTCCCTGTCCACTTCTCATTCTCAACTACCACAGAGAAGCTTTTGAGACCTGAGCCTTCCAGGTGGCACGATTTAGCTGCGGTGTAGGTGCAGGTGCCTTGGAAGTCATAGTGATGGTTGTCAAAGGTTGTGTAATGCGGATCACCCAAGATAGTGCAGGTTCCATTTCCCAGTGGTTGACATGAGCGTACATGCTTGATCAGCGCACACTTCTCATATGGCCCACAAGAGTGCTTCTCACAAGTCACCTAAAGTAACATTGTAATTTTAAGAACTAAAAAGGTAGAGTAAAAATTGGTAAGTAGGTGACATGCTACTGTATAAAAAGCTTACCATGCCATTAGAGGTGCATGTGCAGTTGTGCTGGCAGTCCGATGACAGAAAACTCTGTCCCTTCCTATAATATTTGTCTTGGTACAGGCAACCACACTGGTCAAGAGGCACACACTGGTGTTCACTGAGTAGGAAGCCTTCTTTGCACACCCATGTTTCCTGGCAGGGCCTCTTGCAACCAATGGGAGGAAACCCAGTGTCACAGGTTGCATGGCAAACATCGCCGCAGTGTTCATAGACACTGTTGTTAGGATGCATCATGTTAGATATGGGACAGAAGTTGTCTGTCCTCCACTGGGAAACATTGACTCCTTTCTTCTGGCATTCTATTGTGTAACTACGGAGATGACTACACCAGGAACCTTCCTTGCCATTGTAAAGGCATGTATCATACACACAATTCTTAAAAATGCCTTCAGGACTTATGATGGCATGACATTCACGGAAGGGGCCTGTGGGGTTTCGTATTAATCCACAGTACTTATTGGTCTCATATATCTCTTTCTGGGTGATGTCACAGTTGGGACAGTTGTTCTTGCAGCCATCAACACAGCCTGGGATCTCTGCGACCCTCCAACTTTTTCCTAGTTCCTCTGCAGATGCAGCCAGGGTGCCATTCTTCAACTTTAGGTCATCTTTGGAATTGCTATTGTAATTGCCACACAGACCACACATGGCATCAGCATATGTGCTGGGGACTTTGACATGTACTGTTGAAATGCAGTCATAGGAGACTTGCAGCCCAAATTCCGTCTTTATCTCAACAGCGTCACCTATCGTGTAGACTGTGATGTTTTTGAGTTTGACAGGTAAGTTGGTAAGTTCTCCATTTATCTGCAAAAACAAAATTGGCTAATTCAGGACTGGACATATTGTCAGCCAAAAATATGAATAAAAATCCAATCCATTATACTGTGATAAATTAGCTACAGTGTGTCTTACCTGGACTGAGCCTTTGTGCTGTCTTGTTACAACAATTGAATATCCATAAACTTTGACCTCTACCAGCTTTGCGCCAGAGACAACTCTTCTGCCATTGGCATCATTCTGCACTAAAATCTCAAACTGTTGCAGGGAAGAATCTTTTGAGCAGACCCCAGCCAATTGATACACACAGGTGCCGTGGAAGTTGTAATCATGCCCATCAAAGGTCTTGAAGTGAGGGCCACCAGTCATGCTGCACTCAGCATAAGAAATTGGGTGACACCCAATAAGGCCATCGTCCTTCTTGCACTCATACCCCTGGTGACAACCTGGTCTCTCACAATCAACTTTCTTGGTAGCTTGGTTGCATGTGCACCTCGCTGTACAGAGGTCATCAGTAAGGAAAGAGGCTCCAGCCTCTATGTAGTGGCCTCTGTACACGCATCCACACTGGGCCTTAGGGACACACTTCGTGCCGCTAAGCAGGAAGCCCTCGTCACAGACACAGGTCTCCACACAGCTTTTGTTGCACTTGGTGGCAGCATCTGGGTTTTCACAGGTGGCAGGGCAGGCATTCCCGCAGAACTCATAATGGCTGTTCTCTGGGCATGAGGGTTGAGCTATATCAGACAAAATTACATAATCAACAACATGTTAACATTAAGGACTTAATGTAAAACTCAAAAAGTACTCTTTCTTCAATGGATTTACTCACAGCAACGGGCGAGGTGCCTCCAGTCATAAATTTTGATACCGGCCCTCTGACAGGCATCGGCATACACCTGCAAGGTGTTACACAGGAAGTTCTGCATCCCCTCACCCATGCACACATCATACATACACATCTCATGTAAAATTTTGGGGTCAATGACAGCATTACAGTCACTGAGCGGTCCACCCATGATTTTGCTGAGAAGACCACAGAACATCCTGTCAGCCAGGCTGTCAAAAAAGCTGTCGTTATCACAAGTTTCACACTGGCCTGCGCATTCGTCTCGACACTGAGCATCATCTGGCACATCAGGAACCCTCCAGCTTTTGCCCAAGGCTGATACACTGCTGGTCTGTGAGCCAGTAGGAGTCACCAAGTCATCCTCCCTTTTGCTGTTGAAGTTGCCACACAGGCCGCAGACCTTGCCAGAAAAAATTCCCGGCACTGTGATGACAAGATACTCCTTCCAGTCATACTGCACGGTCAGGCCAAAATCTGTCTCAACAATGACAGAGAGGCCGCTTGGGTACAGCTTCACCTTGCCATTGTCCAGGTTGATAGGAAGATTCCACAATGTGTAGTTCATCTAAAACATATTCAGATTTTTTAATTAATTGAATAAATACCATAGCTTCTCCATGAATAACATGAGTACTCCTGTTTCCTAAAATACTTTCCTTACCCTGATAAGACCAAACTCTGATCGTACAATGGTCATAGTGTACCCGTAGACCTTGATGGTCACTTTGCCGACAAATGTGACTTTTGAATCAGCAAGTTTATTATTCTGAGCATCAACCTCAAAAGCTGGGTGATCTTCATCAACATGACAGTTCTTGACCATCGTGTAGGTGCAGTTGCCCATGAAGTTGTAGTAGTTGCCATCAAATGTGTGGTAGTGAGGATCACCCATGGCCCAGCAGGTGCCTGCTTTGATGACAGGTGTTTTTTTGACACAAGATGGGGAGTTTCCTTTCATCTGGCACACTTCATCCTCTGAACATTTTATGGTGCTGCAGTCATTTTTCACTGACAAAATGAGAGGAAAAATGTAAATTTTACTATACTATACTAGAATTACTTATACTATGCTTTTTATAATATATTACACTATGTTTTGATATGTAATACAATGCTTGAGTATGCTGTACTGTCATGTACTATGCCATGCCATCCTACTGCTTTGCTATGCTATGCTGTATTGTACTGTACTATGCTATGCTATACTATACTATTGTGGGCCCTATTATGCTATGCTGTACTCTACTACACTATGCTGGACTACGTCCTACTACACTTTTTATTACACAATACTTAACTATATCACACTATGTTATGCTATGCCTTGATGTGCTATACTATGCTATGGTATGATGTGCTGTATAGTTTGTTGCACTATGCTATGCTATGCTATGCTAAATTGTACCATGTTGTGTTATGCTCAATTATGCTTTGCTGTCCTTTAATATAGTGTTCTATGCTACGCTGTGCTATTCTATAAGCTTTGTTACATTATATTGTAATTCTTTTAACCTACCTGCTGGGTCAGCAGCTGCAGGGGATCCATAGCCATTAGCATAAGTAACACCAAAACTGTAGACTCCAAATGAAGAGCTGGGGTGAGAGATCTGATAGGAGTTTGCCCCAGTGCTATAGTACATCTCAGCCCAGGAGAAATCGGTCCCATCTACTTTTTGCCATTTGAAGTTAGCAGACTGGGGCTTGGGGTCAATATTGATGCCACCCAGGTCTTTAGTCTGAGCCACAACTATGATGTTGTTGTAGAAATCACCCTGTCCCTCCAGGGAGTACGAAGTGCTGAAATGGTTTGTGGGCAGTATCGTCATCAGGAAGGGATCAAAATACTGTTGTGAATCTTCAGGGCCACCGTTGAATTCAAATAGGACCTGGATACCCTTGTCAGATGTTAAATAAATAGCATGGGGCCACTGGGAGTAGAGCTCGAGAGTTTTTCCTGCTAACATAGTGTAATTCTGGATCTGTCCATCAACACTAATGCTAATTTTGGTGGGCTGGGATGCTTGGACGAAAACACTGTCGTGCAAAAAGGTAAAGAAGTTATGATAAGGTAGAGGTGCAATGATGAATTCTTTTCCCCAGCTGTTTACAGGAAGAAGTTGTTCATAGACGTGGTTGCAGGAGGTGTACTTCTGAAAACAGCTATGTCCAGAGGTGACTCCAATTGGAAGGCTTGAGACTACTTTAGTACCACTCAGATCATCCTGACTCTGGATCTGAACAGTCTCAAATGCCTCAAGCTTTACGGTCATCTTGCTTCCTCTCCTGTAATATTTCCCTTGGAATCTGAGAGAGCCCTGAAGGAAAATCTCAACAGAGTTGGGAGCCTTGTGGTTGGTGATAGAAAATTCTTTAAAGGTGCCTGTCTGAGAGCTGGAGGGAGTGAATATGACATACTCAGTCCCCCAGTCCTTCACTGGGTAAACCACAGAGGTGTCTGCTGTGAAATTCTTATAGTTGAGTGACATTACAGTGACATCTTGGCTAGCCTCGATCAGCACAGCCTGACGGGACTTTTTGCTGCCTTTCATCTCTACACTGTCAGGTAGCTTGAAGGAAACACTCTTACCAGGATTTATTTCCTTCTCATAGACCCCACCCACAGCAGTCACCTTGACCTTGGTGCTGCCTTGTGAAGAGGGCAGAGCTGCAACCTCAACCAAGAAACGAGTATCTCCACCATCACTCCCAAGGTTTTGCATGAAAGATGTGGCAAACTCTCTTCCTGCTGGTAAGGCAGAGCAGAGCCCTGGAAAAATGACAAGGATGAAGAGTAGGGCGTGAACAGAGGTGGATGGATAATAAATCTCTGTTACGTAAGTAAAAGTACTGCTTTGAAAATGTTACTGATGTAAAAGTACCTGTAATCAGGAAATTGTAAAGTAAAAATGACTGTAATGTTTACTGATGCATTAATGTGAAAGTAGGATTTCACTGTTGTAGTTTTTGAGATGGAGCTAATTTTTAACTATTTTAACTGAAATAAATTATTATTTTTATTGTGAATTAATCTGATTATTTTCTCCATGAAATGATTAATTGCATGTGACACCTTCACAATGCTTGTTTTTCCAACCAGCAGTCCACACCTCAACATTACTGGCAATATGTTAATATTATTCAAATAATTAAAAGGCATTAAAAATTAACTAAACAATTATCCAAATAGTTGCTAGTTAATTTTCAGTACAGTACTTGAGTAAATGTACTTAGATAAATTACTCAGATATTTTAGTCAAGTAAAAATAGCAAATCTACAGTGTAGAAATACACTGTTAAAAGTAATAAGCATGCATTCAGAATTGTACTTAAAAAGAACAAATGCATTAAAGAGAAATATTTTTCAAGTTGATGTAAAAGTACTCATTATGCAGAATGGCCCATTTCAGAATAATGTAATTATGTTATTGCACGATAATTACTGATGTACTCATGTGTACATAACTTTAATGGAGCAGCTGGTAAAGGGGCTGATTTTAATGACTTAATATTCTGCTGATTAGTTTGTGAATTTCACCCTGGGATCAATAAAGCCTTATCTTATCTTAACCTGTAATAAAACATAATAATTTAATTATATTTTGTATTAATAACCTGCATTTGCAAAGTAACTACTGACTAAAATTATCAAATGAATGTACTAGAGTAGAAGTTAGCATCAATGGAAAAAAATGTTTAATTTATTTAATGGTTAATAAAAATAAAATAGTGTTCTGACAGTTTCCAAAGTTTGTGAAAATAGGAATTTTGACATATAACATATTAAGTGATTTGACTGTACTATTTTCCGGGAAACTGCATGTAAATTAGTAATAAGTTGCTTTTGTTAGTTGACTTACCTCCCAGCAGTAATCCCACAAGGCAGCAGACCAGCCCTTTCATTGTTAAACCTAAAATAATGAAAACACATTTGCAAAAAATTAACCATTAAAATTTTTGAAGACAACAGGACACACACATAGACTCACTGGTCTTGGAGACAAATATACAATTTTTTAGACTTATCTCACTCTTGAAAATCTAAAAATTCAACATCTATATTTCTATAAATATATAAAATGTAATTCACAGGGGCCACAAGCTTTTGTTTGTGTGCAGCACTCCAGTGGTAGTAAAACTGTGAAAGCACTTTTACAAGAAGCAGGGTAGGGATTTCTGGCATAAGTTCGTCCACTTCCACAGTGCATGGAGAATTTAAGAGGTCAAAACTCCAGAAACATTGAAAGTATAATAAAGTAACTCTTTATACTACAAGTGTTGCTGGGTTCCGACCTCTTTAGACTTCCATTTACAACTAACAGACTATCTCATCAAAGTCGAAAATTGCGATAAACCACGTTTTAGGAGTGAGATACACACAAGTTTTTCTATGCTGCAAAAAAATCACTGTAAGCGGTTGAAGACAGATTTACCATTCAAAGATTTTTACAGATGTGTTTTACATCAGTACTTCAGGCCACATAACAGTTCACCTTATAGTTATTAAATTTGCAAATCAACCTTACCTGCACCAAGAACCCAACGATCTGCGAAATGGCATCTCGATTGATGGCCTTTTTATTTGTCTAGGAGATCCAGAGGCAGCCAATCATGGGGAAGGTGTCACGCTGCCTGCACAGATGCCAAGTCACCAACTGATTAATCACATGGCAACACTTTCTCTTTGTATGTGGACATCTAACACCTGTTCACTTGTTAGGATCTTGCTTAAAGTGTATTTAAAGAATTTAATAAACCTAACAGGTGGAAGACTCCTCTCACCCTGTGGAGGTGAATTTAAATTTTATCTGAGAATGGATGGAAAACACATATTAGATTCTCACCAGACTGTAATGCTAAATTAGATGTTGGAGAATGTATACTACTGTGCTTAGCTTCCTGTTCAGACTATTCAAGTTTGACTTAACTAACAGACTGTTAGGCCCTGCATGGGATTTGATTTTTTCCCTCAAATATTAAACATTTACAGGTAAGTGTAAGTCTGAGGCATAAATATTCTTTCTATTCTCTCTCTCTAGTGAGGGCCTTGGATACCAAATAACAAAAAAACCAAACAAAATAAGATGCGGGTTACAAAAGAGCAACATTTGTACAGCAGATGAAAAAGGATAAAAATCCAATGAGTCTCTATTTGACATTTGCAGATTGCATTTGTGATAATGGTGCAAACGTTAAGGGTGGAGAATGGTCATATCTGAAGTTACACCCTAAGAAACACATGAAGCACAAAACAAACCAATTAAATACCGATGGGCACATATTCATGTGAAATAAATGATTAAACATGAAAGATGAAAAATGCTTCTAATATTAGCTGGAAAAACGGTAGTTATCGAATCAATCAACACCTTTTTAACGACACAGTGCAGACTGCAGGAATGACTGTGCGAGACTACAAGACTGAATTTTAGGGAGTGAAAAACTATTAAAGTGATTCACAGAATGCGTTCTTCATTTCTCTCACATAGCAAGTCAAAACACAGTCAATAGATAACAACACGAGACGAGATGTTCAGCATTTTAGTGAGTGTCCTTTGATAACAGTAGGCGCACTCAGACAGTTTTTGAAAACAGAAGGTTTAAGGTTGGTTCAGTTTTGGTATTATTTTGATAAACATGCCATTCTGTGCCATGTTCCTTCCCTACTTTATCCAGTCAGTAAAGAATCACTAAAAAAGTCCACAATCATGCACTCATTTACACATTCATGTTTGTTACATCCTAAATGAAACATTGCACATGGAAATTGAGCATTTTGACAGTGTTTCTTACAGTTCAGGTGGCCTCCAGTTTTAGTTTTATTAGCTTTGTAGCTGACGTGTGCTTTATGTATTTACAGTCCTAAAAAGTGGTTTATTACAATATTTCATATACTTGATGTTACTCTGATTAAGGCTTTATGTTTAACTATGTTAGCAGATTTGTCTGTCCATTATCTATAAATATATAAATATTTATTATGTTTTTTATTATCTTTGAAAAGTTTTTAGGGCAAAAAATTTCTCTCATATTTGATCACAAATTGCCCCAAGCTATAGCATGTTGATACAGATAAATGATGGAATTCATATAATGTATTTTTCCAAACAATCAAGAGTGTTTTTTTGTCTGCAAGATTAGTGCTTGTGTGTGTCTGGTTGCCTTTTTAATTTGAGATAAGTTATCTTGGTAGTAATGCATTTGCATTTGGTGTAAAAATAAAAGGAGCGGTATGCTGTCTTGTGGGATTCCTGCTGTGTGGTAAGTCATGGCATAAGATTTTGAGTTTTGTGTGGTGATATGATATCTGCTTTTCACGTGTCAGTGGAAAAAGCACAGGTGTAACTCCTGGTCCTGGTATTGTTCATGCAGGTTTACTGTCACACTGTCATGGCTTAATGGGACACTTGAATGGAACAAAGCCATTGTTAATGTTATCAAGGATCCTATACACCTGATATATTATACATACTGATTATGTATTAGTAACACCTGTACTTTTCCTCTGATGACAACTCAAAAGATCTATTAGAACATGTGTCAACATGGATTTGATTAATTATATCCTCTATGAATGTACACTTGAATGACCTTAGCAGAAGAGCCTCTTGTAGAAATTATTTTACATGTTCAAACACTCATTTTGTGTTTATCTTTTTTGGAATTAGTTTTTATTTATTGATTTTATTGATATAAGCATAGTCACTTTGTAGTCAACAAATGAAATTACTTCTATGTACGGATTAATTAATAACATATCTACATACATACACATACAGATACAATAGTACTAATGCTGACAGTAAAAGTAATAATAAATAAAATAATACTAATAATAACAAATCTCTATAATCTAATCTAATACACATATTTTTTCTGATACACATGTAGCTGCTGTGTGCTGTACTTCAAGGTCTTTCCATATTTACAGTGTATTCCAAGTAGTCTCCCCACTTATTTCTCCGTCCTGCCCCTTTGCTTTCCTACCATTACACTGATCTGAATAAACTCCTTGGCTTTACAGTGAATTGGGTGTTTATCTTGACAGCACACACACACACACACACACACACACACATGACACTATGACACAGACACTACCACTTCCTTTTGACCCATCCACCCCCACATCCAGTCGTTTCACGCCCACAGTCACTCCTCTCAGCCATATAAGCTGGTGGTTGATCCAGTCATAATATTTTTGATCAACTTGTTGGAGACAAATCTGCCTTTTCCAAATCCACACTTCTAATAGAGCCCCACAGCTATGATTTCGATTGGAGGCCTCACAGGATTTTGGATAATTGCACTGCTGACTCTTCATGGTGCAGATGTGGCAGGTAATTTCTTCTACATTCTTTGAGTTTTTCATACTCAATGTACTCTTCAAACTGCAACACTGTTACCTTCTATGCTGCTTTATGTTCTATTTTCCCAGAGACCCAAAGAAACTCTTTAAACGAGCCTGATGTCCCTTTCCCGCCTGCCCGCCCCACGGCTCAGAACATGGCTGCCATTTGCTGTTACAGTAATGGTCGTCCTAGATACCAAGCCAGCTTCTTCCCGAAGAATGGTGCCAGCTTCTTCCGCCGCTGTGGAGACACCATCAACCGTCTGGAGTCGTGGTACAGTATGTGCTGCAGTGATCAAGTAGTGCAGAGCTACCAGATCCTCTGCTGAGCCCAACAAGCTGTGAGTCTCTGCTTGTGTGTTTGTGATTTTTTGGGGGGGGTAGAAACTCAGTTCCCGATCCAAAAGGCAATTACAGACAGACACAACCGACAATGAACAAACAAAGTAACAATGTATTTCACTTTTATTGGTTATGAATAATTATGTTGATATTTAAGATGAGGAAGCTTGACTGTTTTAGTGAAATACATCAGATAAAGTATTCCAATTATAATATAAAGTATTCCAGTCACTTATCAAAAACTGCTATTACATTTGTACATGTTCACCTGCAACACCAAGCACCAATACACAAATAGTTAGTAGTTTTAATTGACCCCCCCGGCCCCATTTTTTTCCCATTTAGTTTTTCTGTAGGGTCCTCTACATAAACTAATAGTTGAATATTCATAATTCAAATTTCATACTAGAGACACCTCAGTTCCTCAGTTCTTACAGAATCACCATCGGTAGATTAAAAGATAAAAGACAATAAAAGTGTTTATGCAATTCCTGTACACCTTTTAGTATTCTGGTCGATTGTACATATATACAAAGACTTCTACTGAGTGAACAAAGGGTGATGAGAATTTGTGAGCATGAGGTGTGCTTTTCTCTGACTCTTGGGAAACAAGACCACAGGTATCTTTTTTCTTGCAGTGGAAACAAGCCCTGTCACAGTTCTGTATGGAAGAATATGCCACCATGACTCTTTCATATGAGTGCTGTAAAAAAAGAGGAGAAGAGCGGTGGAAGTGCTTCAACAGCGAGCTGCCAAATCCAAACTATGCCCCAATCCCAGGTTACACTGCACCCCTAGTTCCCCAGCAGCCAGGATTCAACTTCAATGCCAATGCATGTTAAAGGTAGAAAAAGATAAAATATAAATACTATACTGTTGAACCTTAATATCATGGAAAGTACCTAGAACAACAGAATGATTTGTTTGTTCTCTTAAATACAATATAAAGAGAAACATATAGCAAAACAGTTATCTAAGAGTATCTGTATGTGATAAAATAATGATTTTTGTGTGATTACACTAATGTGTTCAGATCCAGTTCGGACAAACCTGCATCACAAATGTAAAATATGTACACGATAATGCTGAACTAATATTGTTGTGTATCCTGCAGCTCTTTGTCACAGATGGTCAGAGGAGGACAGGACATGCTGGCTGTTTTTATGCTGCGTAAGGATGATAACAGCGGAGGTTGCTGATTATTTTGACAACTCTGTATTTTAACCAAGCTCTGTCACAATAACAGGAAATAAATTGTTTTCGTTCACTGATATAACTCAAATATACTGTGTTCTGGGTGGCTTTCATAGTTTCTGACATTTGCTGTCGTATTCTTTTAGAGAAATAAAAGATGAAATAAAGACAAGAAAGTTCTCTTGTCACTCAACAAGCTACATACAGTGGACTTCACATAACTATAGAGAAACATCACATTAGCTGCTTCAAATGGAAAAGGTTGATCATTAAGAAAAGTTTGATTGTGCTGCTCAGCCTGAATAGCAAAGTGTAAAAGTCATAAATAAACAATGAAAACAAATCTTAACCCTGTTTGACTGAGATGTTTTATATCAAGTGTACTTTGCTGCAGACCACAACAACCAGAAGAATGAGCGGTACATTTCCTGCTTGGTTTCAAAATAAAAGACAAACATTGTAAATCTAAATTACCTAAACTTGCAGAAACTTGAGAAAGTTTGTTGAGTAAGTTGAGTAAGAGTGGTTAATGGTACTATTTGTGATAATAAAAATAAAAATAAATACTCAAATCAAATTTCTACTAATGGTCTTATGTGTTACTAAATCTTTTGTTTCCCAACACACTTTCTGTTTAAAATAGACTCTTTACTGTGTGCAGATTATCAAGAGGTTGCATTTACACAGGTACTGTTTTACAGCAGTGGAATGTAACTAGGCAAATTTATTCTACTTAAGTACAAATTGAGGTAGTTATACTTTATCTGAGTACTTCCAACCTTCATGCATCTAACTATATTGCAGAGGCCAATATGATAGTTTTCTCACTGCATTTATTTAACAGGAATAGTTACTAGATATTTTAAAGTTAAATACATAATGTATGATGAATTTATACAACATGATGCTTTGTTATAGATTCAACTACCCAAAGTAAATAAAGTGGGTAACATTTGCTCAACTAAATACATCTTACATGTTAACACATTAGTATAATGACTAATACAATAATATAATCTATAATAATATTACACAGACAGGAGCTATTCGCTTTCATAATAAGTACTTCTTTACATACTTCATACTTCATTCCATTTTGCTGCCAATACTTCTGTACATTTACAGAATTTAAAGGGTGTTGAAAGGTGGGGAGATAAGGGCTCAGATTAGGGGTGTGATGATGCACTTAGCTCAAGAGACGTGACGACGCACAATACTGGGTTCATGAGAACAGGATGAAAAGATATTTTAACACTATTCTGAAGAATTCTGTAATAAAAGAGTATGGGGAATATCAGGAGCATTAAACACTTAATTTCCTGCATACTAGAGACATTTGACATCTGCACCAATTTGTGTTGGAAATGTCTTCATTTATATAAAGGGAAACAAAAAATTGAGCGTGGCAGGGGACAATTCAAAAATTTAAAATATAATGGAATACAATGCAGTAATCAGCAGCTTTTTTAGCTTAGGGTAGTTTTTTGGACAATGCAATGCAATTTTTCCTAGTGTAAATCACATGTATGCAGAATTTGTAATACAATATGTTGACATTGTGGAAACTTTTACTTCATTAAAACCTCTAAAAACTTTGCTGTTTTGTAGTACAGTCACCTTACTTTCCTTTTCTCTAACATAGTAGTTAGTAGTAGTAGTTATCTGTGACAAAAATTAGTTTTAGTCAGATCACAATCTCTTCAAACATAGCCTATTAATTGAAACACAATCAATACTTCAACTATAATTTATTTTTTATGTAGTATTAAACATAATGTATACATTATGTACACAATAAAGGCCTTAGTAGTTTTGTTTTGAAAAATAACTTCGGAAGTTCTGTTGTTCCTCGCGCTAACAGAGCTGGAGACAAAACCACTGCTTCCGCACTGCTTCCTTGTTTATTAGTTTTAGGGGGAAACAGTGCCTTAAGAAGAAAAAACCGTTTTTTTCTTTTCTTCTTCTAGAAACGACGAGAACTTCTTCACAAGATTTTCAAGTGAGTTGACTGTTTGTGTTGTTTTTTGACAGGTTTTTTAGCGCGCGGACTTAGCTTGGTTAAAGTTAGAAAAGTTTAGCAGTTAGCTCTCTCGCCTCTGTTTCGGCAAATGTCGCAATCCAGACATTTCGGCAACTTTCATGCCGACATGTTTCAACATGCACTGGTCTAACCATACATTAGCATTTCCGTAAGTTACCGTACCTTAGTCATCAGACAGTTGCCTTTTTATTTTCAGATCAGCTCCATCAGCAGAACCAGTCAGCGTGGTTGGTGTCAATATTGTGACTGTTGCTGTTAATGAGCGAACTTTTTGTCTAACTTACACAGATCCCCACCTACTTGAAGCGCTCACAAAGAGAAACCTGACAACTTTGGATGTCCAGGAGTGAGTCTGAATCTGAGTTTCACCACAACCGTGTGTGAGCGCAGTTTCTGGTCTGAATGGCCGCAGCCGCAGAGGAGCCTCCAGGGCTGCAGAGCCCCGCTGGTTGTAAGTAACGTTACTGTATTATTATACACCACCTTTTCCTGATAAACATAAATTAGATGCGTTTGACATAAGGTCGAATGAGTTTCCTACTTAAGTGATACAGATACATGAACATTGACTCGGGTTAAGGATCCTGTGTGCAGACACTTTTTGGACAAGTCAGCAGCTTAACAGACTCAAAGTTAGTTGGTTTATTCACTTTCATCTTCCTCAATACAAAACCTGTGTGCACCTCGTAATGTAATCAGATGATCTTTACTGTTGGGTATAGACATGTCTAGAAGTTATTGTTTTTTTTTAGTTTTTGTTAAAACATTTTTGAGGAGAGGTTTTGAATCAACTTTATAGTAATTTTTGAGGCTGTAATGTGTTGAACTTGTACCGAGAGGTGTTTTACTATTTAAATAAATGTAGTGGTTAAACACACTTCTCAGTATAGAGACTGCAATAGTTTTTGCTAGGTTTAGTTGATAAAAACATAAACTGACAACTTAGTGGAAATTAGCAGCAGGAAATAGAGCCATTTAAAGGTGCTGTAGAATGGAAAACTGCATTAACCTTGGCATAGTTGAATAGAAAGAGTTCAGTACATGTAAGTGACATGCCATGAGCCTCAGTCACCATTGTTTCCTCCTTCAAATGCAAATATTGCAAATGCATTATTCCCTGGAAAAACAGGTGAATGGGCAACAAGGGCTAGATGTTACATTACATCTTGGATCACAAATGTTTATGCCCACAAAATTTATATAAACCAAAGCTCCGGTCATATAAGCTTATGGAGCAAGAGCTGGAGGTTGTTTAGTATGTCTCATAGAAAGTGCTTTAATGGTTATGAAGGAAAGGTAATTTTTTCTGGTTTTCCCTCTGATGTCCTCTGGCTGCTCTGCCTTAACTCTGTGTTTAATGAAGTGCCCGATGGACCGATAGCTTTACTTGTTGTTAACGCTACAGCAACCGCTGCTGCTGCTGCTAACTGCTAGCTGCTGCTAACTGTAGCTGCTGTTATTAGTTGGCTCTGAACCAGCAGTCCAAACCTTCTGTACTAATGTTTTAGGTGTAAACAACTACAAAACACCAGAGTACCAAGCGCCCAGTCTAGGCAGAATCAGCTATAAGACAGCTAGCTGCACGGCTAACTGAGTGGCAAGCGGTAGCTGCTGTTAGCAGTAGTTATTGTCTAAAGTAACTGGTAACATATAAACTGTAAATCACCAAAATTTAATGCTGAGCAGCCGGAGAACATCAGAGGGAAAACCAGAAAATGTTTTCTCCATCAAATCTGATCCAGTTTGACCAAAACCAGTGAATAAAGTCATAGACTACACTCAAACTGCAGGCATTAATGCTCAATTCTGATTTATTGCCCAGATCCAATTTTTTTGATTGACAGTTCAAATTATTGTCTAAATGTTGCCCATATCAGACTGTTAGTGTGTACTGTCTACGGCCTGTAAGTGACCCACATGTGCAGAAGAATAAAACAGCGTCACGCGGAGCATGCTATCGTTCAGAAGAAAACAAGGAGCCACAGAGGTCAGATTTTTTTATGTGGAAGTAAGGGAATCTGATAGCGAGGTAGAGACGATAGATAGCCACATGTTTAATAATGGCTTTTGTGGAGCTTCTTCGTTCAACGCGGCTCTGTCTAGCGCCGAATAGTGAGACTTTGGCCTGCAGTATGAACGCAGACATAAAGTTGTGTTTTTATTCAGTATTCAGTAAGGCCTGTGCAGCCAAGTCCGACACCTCTGCTGTTCTCTGGGACATTGGCCAATCAGAAGCAAGTGGGCTTTCAGGGGAGGGGGACCTTAAAGAGATAGAAGTTAAAACAGAGTGTTCAGACAGAGGGTGAAAAGAGGAGCTAAAGCAGTGGACAGTGTGAGTAAATAATGTGTTGTTTGAACATTAAGGCATATATGAACCTTAAAGGGGTGGTATCATGCTCATTTTCAGGTTCAAAATCATAATTAGGGGTTGTACCAGAACAGGTTTACATGGTTTAATTTTCAAAAAACACCATATTTTTCTCATACTGCACATTGCTGCAGCTCCTCTTTTCAGCCTGTCTGTTGTCGCTCCGCTTTTTAGCTACAGAGTGATGCATCTTATTTGTACCATATCTTTGTTGGGAGTTGCACATGCGCAGTTCCTAGGTAAGGACTACTAGCCAATCAGAAGCAGAGAAGGGCGGGTCGTAAGAAACGAGGTAGTGTGATCCAAATCAAAGCCGAGACCGTAACCTAGCAGATGGTATAAGTTATTACCAGTCCACAACATCATTGTTCCACATCTTACCATCAGGACTAAACGTTGAACTGTTGCCGGTGTTCTGACGATCTATGCTGCCTTGCCAAAAATGCTTCTATAGCGCAAATCAAGAGACTTGACTCTACTCGACCCTGCTCCGTTTTCCATTGCGGATAGTACCCAGAAATAGCGACGCCACACACAACTGCCACGACATAATGTTCAATGTGACACACACACCAGCGATCCACACAGCTCTTAAAATATATACAGTCTACGGTTAAAACATTTGAATACTCCTCAGAATGTAAAGACAGATAAGCCGTATGAAAACCTTCCAGCTGTGTTTCCCTCTGCCGTTGTTGCTGCAGCGGTCTGTGTGACGACGGGAGCAGAGGGCTCTGTGAGCGGGCGGCTGGCCGGCCTCACACGTTCCTCCCGCGGGTTGGCACAGGCTTCCCCCGCCGCCACTTGCGGAACTCCTCAACTCTGAAAATATTTTTCCGCCATCACTTCTCGTAAAACTGTCAATATTCGAAATCTACACAGCTGATTTCTCACCTCAAAACTTCTCAGAAATGGATTTAGTGATGAAAATCCATATGAAAACTGTAAAATCAACTTTCTGTTTCTGGCCTCTGTCTGGCGCGATGATGATGCAGTGAATAGTGAATATTCTGTCTGACCAATCAGTCTGTCGTGTTTTCACGTTACATTTTAGTATCCCTCAGCTTGCTTGGAACCTCGACAGAGGTGAGGTGATATGGAAAAAAAGTACCTGGAAGCTGGTACAGGTATAACATTTCTACAATGGAAACCCGAACAAAGGCGAGTCGAGCCAAAGGGCCTCAACTCAGACTAGTTTGGTTTGAGGGCGTGCCTGACCCCGCCAGCCTCTTGGCAAGCTTTATGACGCGTTTGCATTGTGACGTCACAAGTCAAGGAAGTGAAGGGTTGGACTACAAACAAGCTGTTTTCAAGCGGTTCTGAGCACAGCTTTCTGTGGGAGATGGGAACTTCCTTTGGGCTGGACTTTGGACTTTTTCACTTTGCAAACCTGTTACATGCACAAAAAAGATATATAACTCAATAAAGGAGAGGGAAAAAGCCAAAAAGCATTATACCACCCCTTTAACCTACGGCACCTTTAACAACAACAAAAAAGTTTTAAAAGGGAACTCCAGCAATTTTCTATTTTACTTCCTTAAAGTTATGGGATTCACCAAAGACTGAATAAAAACATGAATGGTCAAGATTGATGCACCAAGGACAAAATATCCTGACTTTAAATCCCTGGTATGTGTCAAGCTCTTAAAATTCTGAATCGTTTCCCACTATGTGACTAATCTCAACTTTTTATTATACACTCCTAGCTTGGTAAATACCCACAATTTTCTGTTGTGTTCCCCCACAGGGGATAAATAAAATAAAATAAATAAAGTAGTCTCTTGTCTTATGTTTTAAGTGTCGTTTGAGTTCACCATTATTACTTTACGTAATATGAAATCAAACTGAAAGTAGATAGTTATTATACACCATTATGGTGTTTCCCTTTTTAGGGTGTGTTCCTTAGAAGACAACTTTTTAGGTGAAATGTCGACTTTGGACTCCCACCAACTTTACTTACTGTCATGATATTCATTGGCCGTTTAAACTCACTTTAATAGTAATAGCATACTTATCTAATTCTTCCCATTGCACCAAATACCTGCAGAGTCAGTTCTGGAGAAGACTGTCTTCTGTCAGAGGTAATAAACAAGGTGCGTCTGCATGATTGTTTCAAAGTGCCTCTGCAGTCCGCTGTTTTCAAAATTAGGGAATGGTGGAAGCTGTTTCAAGCTGTGTTGTTTGATATTAATGCATGTTGTGTGAGAATTGCAGTTGTTTCATTAACTAATGTCTTAGTGTATTTCTTGTGCAACTTGTATGTTTCATCCACTTTTTCCCTGCAGATTCGACTGGGACTCCAAAAAATGCTTTTCCTGAGGTAAGAAACTGAAGAACTGATTTTGTTTGGAAGAAATGCGTAGTCTAGCTCTGCGTCAGTTAGGAAACACCTGTTGCCTTCATCTCAGACAGTTTGGAAATTGCTGATATTTAGCTGACGTATCCTCTATTACTTCCTCTTTAAAACATGAGAAAAGTTCATAGTCGTGCAGAATTAGTAATCCTCCTCTTGTAATTCTCCCTTCCACCATGTACTGACAGAGTCCAAGCACTAGCATGTCTCAGACCATGAAAAAGACCATCGGCCATCGTGGAATTGATCCTAAAGGGGAGACGACATACAAGAAGGTTGGCTACAAGATATTGATGGATCTGTTGTGCGAGTGTCTGAAATAAACTTTAGAGTTAATCCATCAAAGACAGCCACTGTGCATCAATTTAAAGCATGCTTACTCAAACTTTGTAACTGCATGTGATCATTTAAAGCTGTGCATAATCAATTGATGATCTGCTAAAATGATCTGCCAGTGTGACCTGTGTGCTTTATTAGGTTATCTACCCAAGGCAGCTCTAAACTGCATTTGTCATTTGATAAATGCTAGTTTTCTCTGTCTTCCAGACGACATCATCTGCCCTGAAAGGTGCTATCCAGTTAGGCATCACACACACGGTGGGCAGCTTAACCCAGAAACCTGAGAGAGACGTGCTGCTGCAGGACTTTGAAGTGATGGAAAGCATCTTCTTTCCAAGGTGAGTCATGCTGTGAAAGTGATTACATGTATGCTTTATTTCCTGTATCTGGAGGTTTTGTCTGAACTAAATTAATTCTCCATGACTTAACCTCCTTTGTATGTGGTGTAGCTAACCCTCTGTCTCTCTTTTTTTTTCTGGCAGTGAGGGCAGTAACCTCACACCAGCCCACCACTATGGAGACTTCCGGTTCAAGACGTACGCCCCAATGGCCTTTCGCTACTACAGGGAAATATTTGGCATCCGGCCTGATGACTACATGGTATTCTTGTTTACTCAGCTTCTCTTATACTTAGTAAATGTGCAAAATAAGAGCTTGAATAACAGTAAAGCTCTGAAGAAACAGAAAGAGGTGTGATGTGTGAGAAGAAAGTCGTGATTGAGGAACTGGAAAGAGCGAAACTAGGGAAGTGGTGAGACACTAGAGGTGGGGTGGCTAACGATGTAAAAGCACAGCTGACTATTGATTTTCCTGTTTCTAACCTTTAAGTCTGTTCTGATTTGGTTGCTATCACATTTTTTAACCACTGTGCTCTGGTCTGGTTACAGTATTCTCTGTGCAATGAGCCACTGATTGAGCTGTCAAACTCCGGGGCCAGTGGATCTCTCTTCTACCTCTCTAGGGATGATGAGTACATCATTAAGACAGTGCAGCACAAAGAGGCGGAATTTCTGCAGAAACTGCTTCCTGGATACTTCATGGTAAGATTTGGTGAAGGGCTTTAGGTACAAGTTGGTATCTGTTTTAATGTCTTTTTTAATACTTGACTTCTATCCTCTCTGCTCTCCTTTAGAACCTGAATCAGAACAAGCGTACCTTATTACCAAAGTTTTATGGACTCTACTGTGTCCAGGCAGCGGGTAAGAACATCCGTATAGTAGTCATGAACAATCTGCTCCCTAGCGCTGTACGAATGCACCTCAAGTTTGATCTAAAGGGCTCGACCTACAAGCGACGAGCCTCAGCTAAAGAGAGGGAAAAGGCTGTGCCCACGTACAAGGACCTGGATTTTATCCAGGACATGCCTGAGGGGCTGTTAATGGAAGGGGACACATACAACGCTGTTTCCAAGACCATCCACAGAGACTGTCTGGTAAGAACTTCAGTTTACTGCGATTTAGATCATTTTGCGCACATGTTCTACTAGTAAAATATATCACAGCGCGTGTCTGTTTCTTGATTTCTATTTAGGTTTTGCAAAGTTTTAAGATAATGGATTACAGCCTTCTGGTGGGAATCCACAATGTAGATCAGGCCTGTCGAGAGCAGGTCAGCGAGGAGGC
Source organism: Lepomis macrochirus (assembly GCA_024633595.2). Lineage (NCBI taxonomy): Eukaryota > Metazoa > Chordata > Actinopteri > Centrarchiformes > Centrarchidae > Lepomis > Lepomis macrochirus. The sequence continues at coordinate 18,190,437 of JALXJV020000013.1, read as the reverse complement.
CGTAGCCGGGGCTGTGGACCAAATGAGGCCACAAGGCCAAAAGTCCCTGTACAGCACTGCTATAGAGGCCATCCAGGCTGAGGCAGGGCGAATGGGATCACTGGACACAGAGGACAAGTGAGTGACACTCTTTCTGTGGCCACAGAGAGGTCATGTGTGAGGCAACTTCCTTGAAACGGCTTCTGTCAAACACAAAGATGTATTTACTGAGAGGAAAGACATAACATGCAATAATGATTTCATCTTGTTTTGTTTTACAGAACGGGAGGAATTCCAGCACGAAACGCAAAAGGCGAGAGACTGCTGGTGTATATTGGTATCATTGACATTCTGCAGTCCTATAGGTAAAGGGTAACATTTTTGTGTATCTATACACCCCTTGTTCAATAAGGGACACTTCCAAAATGTCGACACAGCCCATGTTGCAAAAGCAGCACGTAAGCAGAGCAGCAGCGTCAGTACTCTGTCTACACAAGATGAGTGTAGGTCACCTGCATTTCAGCAGCACTCAGAGCCCAATCACTGTAGTAAAGCACATAAAGCAGAAGTAAAGTTGACATGAAGCTTAAAATACTATTTTGGTCACATTTATGCACATGTTTAGCTTTTACGCGACCTGTTTGGACAGCTGGATTGATTAAAATAGAGACGTATCTGTTCCATCAGGCGTGCGGTAGATGGACGACTGAAAAACTCAGCTGAAATACCTCCTGTGTAGACAAGCTGTTACAATATGTCAAATGGTCAGACAAAATTAGATTTTTCAGAAAAAGAAAAATACGGCATATTAGAAGGAGGTCAGGGTTGTGGAGGGTGCTTCAGCCCGAAAAGTTGATAGCATAAGAGTATCAGAGTATCATAAGTGTCAGTTTGCAATGGCTATGCTGTACACTTGCATGAATATGACTGGATGCTTGTGAATGAGCCACAGTTATGAAGTTTGAAGTGGATGCCAGTTGTTTCTGTAGTGAATTTGTTATTTGAAACCAAATATGTTTGATTGTGAACCTTCTCTGAGTAATCCAGGCTCTATGTGTTGTTGTTTTTCAGGTTTGTGAAGAGGCTTGAACACTCGTGGAAAGCTCTGGTTCATGATGGGGTATGGTACCTCTGCTACCATCAGTTAACTGCGTTATAAACTAAAACACATACTGTATGTCTATATACAGGTTACGGTGGAACCCCTTTAATTATTCCTTCTCTTTAGGATACTGTGTCGGTACACAGACCGAGTTTCTACGACGAACGATTTCAGAAGTTCATGCTAAATACAGTCTTCAAGAAGCTCTCATGTAAGTGTATTCTCTATCTATGTGTGCTTGAGCATGAATATGCACTTTAGGAATGTTTGTGAACAGGCTTGTGCGGTGCATTTGGATACAGGCCAGAGGCAGGCACGTTGTTGTTTTTGTTGTTTTATTTCCTTTAAAACGTGGGGTTTGCCCCGTCATGGTGCATTGGCAGTTGTGGAGAGTAATTGTGCACAATTTTGTCAATACAATGACTGTGTGCTATATGTATTAGTATTATTGCTTTATTAAAATAAAGTAGAATTAAATATGTGGTCTAAATACTTTAAAAGTTGAATTCAGTTAGATTTGATTACATGCAATCATTTTCCTCTTGTATCCAGTAAAAACCTCCCCGTGTAAGAAGCGCCGTGCAGTGGCACATCAACCTTTGAAAAAGACAGCTGGCTCTGGGCCTTTACTCCAACACCAAGTAAGCTCTGAGACCAAAGAAGACACTGACGGAGACAATGGTAAGAACTGGAAATAGGATTTAAATCTTCAACGGGAGCGTTGAAAGCTAAATTTGTTTACTGATACCCGTGGAGATTCAGTCTCCCGGCAGGTATCAGCATTTGGAGTGCCTCTTTCACAACACCCTATTAACAGTTTTTCCTCCTGTCCCACCCAGTCATGCATTCAGGTCGTCCTGACCTCCTTCCAAAGACCTTACCACCCAGTGACGCTGCCAAATCCACAGAAACTGTTGTCTCCTCCTCCTCGGGAAACCCTGGTTTGCCTCAGGATATCAGCAGGTCAGCGGGAGTAGATTTAAACAACACACTGAGCAAAGACCATCACCACAGCCCCCCCAAGAGGTAAGAGGGAAAAATACACATGAAAATTAGTATTTAATTTGAAAGCTCTCAGCAGTGTATGCATAATTAAATGTGTTTGGTGCTGTCATGGATTATAATGACACTGTCTTATAGCTAATGATTAAATGTGTACTGTAATTATTTTCTTTGTCGTATAATAGTAAACTGATTGTCTTTGGGTAGATTGTCTGTTGGATAAAACAAACTATTTGGATAAATCCTGTTTGGCTCTGGGAAAATTATAATGGGCCCTTTTCACAATTTTTATTTAGAATTTTACAATTTTATATAGATAAGTCTGTAGATTTGAATAGATAAAATGATGAGTTAATTCATTAAATATAATTCCAGCAGATTAGTCAATAATTAAACTTGAATTAAATGTCTTAATCTTCTGTTGACTGAACCCAACCAAACCTGTCTCACTGGTATACCTGTTGTGGGTGAAACACAGTTTGGGAGTGAAGGTGGCCCGAGAGAATGAAGTAATTGCAAAAATGTAACTGAACCGGAAAGTCAGCATGCGAGAAGGTGGTGTAGCATCTTTAGCATGGCCATCTAGTGGCAAAGATCAGAAAACATTTCAGAAGTAAATCATAGTTCTTTTTAAAATATTTAGATTTTTTATAATATATCTTCACTTGACTTTTAACATACATGCAAACCCAGTGATTTATGTTGTATGAAAGCTCATGTCACTTAACACTGCTCCTTTGTGGGTTGCAGACCTCAGCTTGGGACGCTAGAAGAAAGTATTGGTGCTGAGGATGTGATCTCACTCGGTGATATTGTTCCTAGCGCAAGCAAATGTTCTGTAAGTTGATAGAATTTCTCAGGCTTTTCTGTGACACTTTTTACTTATGCTGTGTGTTTTTTTTAACCAGGCTCATTGTTTTGGGTTTACAGGTGTAGATGTGGGAAAGAGAAAAATGGACTCAAATTAACCGAAATAAACTTGGAGGATGTTACTGTGCTTGGATGAAATGTTACAAGCCCCCTTGGTGTGGTTTGAGGTACCACAGTTGAAAACGTTTTACAGTATATCGGCAAAGACGAAGTGGGATATATAAGTGTTTTTTGTCATTGTTTTTGCACTTTGATTTACAACTCTCAACATGGTATGAGTGCGTAAGTGGGCGGTGTTCTGACACTAGTAACAGTGGGTACATTAATGCCGTGGGTATTGAACACTATGTAGAGTGTAACATGAGGACTTTGCCTTGTTTAACAAAAAAGCGTAGTTCAAATTCGTTGTCTCCTTTTTGGAATTAATTCTCCTTTGTGTTTACCAAGTTGCAAATGCTTGAGCTTAGAGGGTTTCTGCTATACGTTTGACTTATAACACAGAACCTTATTATTTGGATTTGGGACAGTTAAATAAAAGGGTAAGTCTTTTTTCTGTCTTTTTTTAACCTTGTTTCTTTTTTTTAGCTAACTCTGAGTTCAAACTATGCTGGAAAAAGAGGTGGCTCTCCGCTTGTGGTTTATATTTAACCACAAATACTGTGAATCCTAAATGTCACCTCTCATGTTCAGGTCAAAAGGTTACTTTAAAATTAGTTTTTTCTTTGTTATACTTATACATGATATGATCTGAAATCCATGCCAGGTTTAGTGTGTCGACATAAAGCGTGAACCGGGGCCTGTCTCATGAAGCACGACTAGTGAGTTAGTCAGCAAACTTTTTAGTCAAGTGGCACTGAGAGAGCTCGATTTCCAACACACTTCTGCACCAGAAGTTTGTGTGATAGATAGATAGATAGATAAAGTAACAGCTTCAGCCATTTTTGCTCAGGCGCCACCTTACAGCAAATGAGCCATTTTGTTTGTTTTTTGGATGGCGCTACTATGTGTGTGCAATTGCTCTTTTATATTTTATGATTTCACCACTCAAAGAGTTTTGTAAATTGGAACATATAGAATAGAGTAGAAAGATTTGCTTTGGTGTTATTGTCTTTCCTTCCAGCTAAGGGGGGCAGATTTTATTTGTCTGAAGAAACATACTAGGGTGGGAGGCGCAGGCCAAAAGAAAAATTAGCAATATGGGTTGGTAGGAGTTTAGACTTTGAATATTTGACCAGTAAACTTGGGTGATACTGCATTTCTTAAAAGTATTTTTGTACACTTTTTTTCCACTATATGCAGTAGCCTGCTGCTAAAAGTAAAAAGCTATTTATAAAGTCAGTAAATTATGGATTACTCAAATTTTAGTAATCTTTACCTTTCCACTTGAGGCTACTCATGTCAACCACATATTAAAGCCTATGTGTTCCCACTGATGTATGATGTATTGTTATTTGATTGTTAAATTATTTTCAGCTTTTTGTACTTGTGTTCTTGCTTTTTGTATTTGAGTGGTGCACTTAGTATTTCATAAACGTGTATCATGTTAATTGGTTTTATTAATGATATCGTTAATAGAACTTTTGTTGTTGCAATTACCCTACAAGGGTAAACATTTTGACCCCGTTTCTGATTAAATTCACTTTCGCTGATTTGTTGATGTTGCATGTGAGTGGTAAACCAGGGTTAACCGAGCCAGTCGCATGCTAGTCAAGAATTGACAGTGTTAGTTTAGTGAGGCTGATAACTGAGAGATTTTTGAGACAGGCCCCATCTATGTTGTAGTTGCTGTTTTTTACCTAGTGAAAACATGGTGATGGCTGCCTACTGTGTAAAAGTAAAAAAGAGAGAACTGGTGGTCTACTTTTTGTAAACTCGAACCGGTGGATGTAATGTTGGTGCTTTGATTCAAGTTCGACTCAAAATGAGTATACAATGTTTTGACTAGTTTGAAATTTTGAAAATTCAGAAATACATTATTAGATTTTAGCATGACAGCATAAAATAAATGTGTGTTTGAAACATGTTTCAGCTATGCAACAAAATGCTTTGTTTATTTCATTTATATTCCTGAATGAATACACTGTGCAATACATCAGATGAATTGACAATTTTCCATCCAGGATAAGATAAACAAGCATCATTTGGGCATTTAACAACCTATAAATGATATGTGGCGGTTATTTTATTCTGTTGGCTGTTATATCAAACTGTCAGGCAATGCTCTGACCCGATATTTAAAGTCAAACTGTGCCTTATTGCAAAGCAGTTACACATGCAGCCTATGACCCAAACATGTAAATAGTCATATGAGTTATGTATAGTATTTATTACTGTATGAATTGCTGTGGTTTATTAATGTAGATGATGGATTCAAAATGTATTTGTCTCTAGCACAACAAACCTGTGTCTAAGGTATGCCGCTCTAAAATCTAAAGAGAAAACCTGTATTGTTTGGGGATGATTTTGATTTAATAACTGTTAACTCACCCTGTATTTTTCCTGTACATTATACTTTATCTTCACTTGCCTTTTGAATTATACACAATAAATGTGTGCATATCTATATACAAGAATCACAACAATGCCTTTTCATGCAATATGTATTTAAATGTTTTCTCTCTTTCACTCTTTTGTTGATGTCATGTTTTTGTACACTTGTGCCTAAAGTTAATAAAGACAAAAGACATGTTGCGTTTGTTAATTACATTGCATTATCTAAAACAACTTTTTATGTCTCTAATAGTGTTATGAGATATGACTGATACAGACTGCAAGATGTTAATAATGAGTTAGCTATCCATAGGTGTCATTTACACTAGGCTCATGTCCCCACCACATTTTGTAATGGCTGATTTTGTCCCCATCACTTTTTGAAAGTATTTGTTGAAAATGTTCTGAAAAATAGCTTGCACCAAAAAATGTTAACTAATAAATGAAAATGCTTATGAAAAGTTTTGTTTTCACAGTAAGAAAACATGCACTGCAATTTAAATATAGAAGAAACAAATGTGCATTGCCCAAAAGAAAGTAACTTATGCTAAAACAAACAAACAAACAAGCTTATTCTGTAATATTTTTATATTTATGAATTTTTGTTTCTCTTTATATAAATTAAGATATTTACCCGTAAATTGGAGTAGAAATTGAATGCAGGAAATTAAATGTTAAAGTTCAAAATCTTCTGGATGAGGACCCCCAGACCCCTGCTCATATAATTCAACATTTCATATTTCTTCAAAATACTGGTAAAAATCTTTGTCCCCACCACTTTTCAACACAAAGTAGCTATCCCTTTCACATTTATTGAAGTATTACACATACAGTTAACACGACTGGTTTATGGAAATGTTGCATTTCGCTTTATTTTATTTCATTTTGTCGTGATAGGATGATGAGAGACAGCCGCCTGGTTATTTTCTCTATTAACAGCTCTCAATCAAGATATACTTAAAATTACATTTGATCATCGCTCAGTCCTAGTCTGTAATTGCACAATAAATAAGTATATTCTATTTCATTCTAAGTTGTCTCAGTGACAATTTAGCAAGGTCCATCAGCTGAGGAAAGTTGTGAGAATGTGGGGAGAAAAGCTAGTAAGTTTTAGGTCATATTATCTTGTCAACATATATTTTTCTTTTTTATTCTGAGCTACCCTCACAACAGCTGAGTAGATTCCATCTGCTGTTAAAGATGCAGTACAAAGTTCAGGTTGATAAAGCTTGAAAGTGGGCCTTGAGTTTCCCAAATGTCAGATTTTTTAATGTAAGGATGAAAACATATCTTGTTCCTGCTGTTGACATTCTCTCCAGATACAAATTCAAAAAATGAACTGCAGCAAGTTCTGGGTGTATACAGTATATGTATATAAATGACTATATATTGTTTTATGTTCTTATATATGTTACCATATTTTAATTTACACTTAATTAGGTTATATTTTAAGCTATGTGTGTAGCATAAAGGTACTTAAAACTTCGTTTCAGACATACAACCTTGTGATGTATAATGACAAATAAACAACCATGTACCTTGAGTTTTATAATCAAATATTTCTAGCCTATTCGCCTATCAGTCTATTCGTCGCCAAATTACATGTTAAAAAACTGGCCAATCATATTTGGCCTTATTCAGTCTTTGTCCAATAGCCTGTGAGCTTGGAAGATTACGACAGAGAGCAACAAGACGTTTCCAAAATGGGGCTTGAAAGTACTATGGTCTGGTAAGAACTGTACAAATGCTATTTTTTGTTTAGTTTTTGATCCGTTGGCGGATGATTTGAAGACAAAATAAAAATTGCTCGATTAGGTAGTTCATAGACCTGAAATTGCAGGAAATATCAAAGTTAACTGGGCTGATAATAGACCGGTAACGGCTATCCGGCTAACGCAGTGTCGACTGGCTGAGTCATGTAGCTAAAGTTAGCTTAGATTTGCTGTCTTAATTAAGTGTTTGTTGTAACCGTAGCATTTACGAATACGTTTATTAATTTTGTTTTAAACAATTTAGTGCTTTATGTCGACAATTTTAACTGACAACCGCGATCATTTGATTGTTTCGAGCAGCGACATAATGTGGTGTCACCGCTTGCTAACGTTAGCAAGCCTTGCTAATGCTGTTTTTTTAAAATAATGTAACGCCAGCTGTTAAAACACATGTCAACTTCTTCCCCGGTGAATATGACAGGCTTTTCCACAGGGAAACAGTGGTGAATAGTAGAGAATATGTCTGACTGATCGAAATAGGTTTCTTCGTTGAAATGCGAATGACATGTCAACTGCTACATGCTAAATAATGTATTAAAATCAGCTTTATTGGCCAAACGTGTAACTTACACAAAGAAGGAAGTTTCTCGCAATTGGCTAATAATACATAGTTCTAAGAACAATTTCCAAAGGGGTTAAAATAGACATATAAACAAGGAAAAAAAGATATGTAAACATAGAACAAGTTGGGGAAATAGGTGTAAAGCAAAAAGACAGACAACAACATATGCTGTCTAAATGCAGGTCAAGTATACCAGAGCCACATTTAACTGAAATTTTCCCTGCAGTGTGGACAACAGTGAATACATGAGAAATGGAGACTTTCTACCAACGAGGCTACAGGCTCAGCAAGATGCTGTCAACATTGTTTGCCACTCCAAAACACGGAGCAACCCAGAAAATAATGTAGGCCTCATCACCATGGCAAAGTAAGCTCTTCTCTCTTTATTTAACAAAGATAGTCAGAAGTTGTGAGAATCTTCATATCACTTCAACAGCACTTCATAGCACGAGTAGTTTTGTTTGTAGATGGTTGCTGATGGATGAGTGTTGATGCCTGTCTTTGTTTCCATGCAGTAACTGCGAGGTCCTGACCACACTCACACCAGATTCTGGCCGCATCCTGTCCAAACTCCATGCTGTCCAGCCCAAAGGAAAGATCTGCTTCTGCACAGGCATCAGAGTGGCTCATGTGTGTAACTTGGTTGTTTTGGTTTTAATAATTTGTTTCAAATTTTACAGAAGGGCTATAATTTCTTAATTGGTAATTTCTTAATTGGTAAACAAGGAGTTTTACTTTTTGCAGCATCGGTTTTTGAGAGGCCATAATTTTATATTTTTTTCCTGTGTAGCTGGCCCTAAAACACAGACAAGGAAAAAACCACAAGATGAGGATCATTGCGTTTGTAGGGAGTCCTGTGGAGGATAATGAGAAAGATGTGAGTTTGAAGTCTTGTATTACATTTTGATCCAGTCCAACCGAAAAAAACATTATTGATTGTTAAATTATTTTTCTACTGATGCATCAAAGGTGTAACACACTCTCCTGTTGGCCGTATTTGTCTGTCTCTGCTTGTCTCGTCTTGCTCCTATCCCAACCTGCTGATTTTGCAGCTTGTCAAGATGGCTAAGCGCTTAAAAAAAGAGAAAGTGAATGTGGATATTATCAACTTTGGAGAAGAGGTGAGGAATTCTTGGTTTATCTTCCATCTTCCTACAGAGTAAATGAAAGTATGATATTGAACTCCACATCTGACACTTCTTCCCATTCATAAATTGAGTTTTCAATTGACCTTGGCATCTCTATCCAACTGTTTATTCAGGAGGTGAACACAGAGAAGCTGACTGCTTTTATAAATACTTTAAATGGGAAGGAGGGGACAGGCTCCCATCTGGTCACAGTCCCTCCAGGGCCCAGTCTGGCTGATGCGCTGCTCTCCTCTCCCATCCTGGCAGGGGAAGGAGGTTCTATGATGGGTCTTGGTGCCAGCGACTTTGAGTTTGGTGTGGATCCCAGTGCTGATCCAGAGCTAGCCCTGGTAAGCCACATATACTGTAGATGTGTGTCAAGTGCCAGCAAACCTTTTTTACTTGTACCCATCACAAATACTGGCTTAGATATATTGACTTGAGAGAGAAGACTTTTTGTTGTGATAGCAACAAAAAAACATAAACATAGCACTCATTATTCATTGCTGATATACAGTAGTTGTGAAAATAGAGGTGGAAACTCAGATATTCAAGATGTTCCTATGCTAACATCAGTGGGTAAGATGTTGTCTACATAGCAAGTACATGTATATCAGCTCCTTGGAACCAATCTAAGGTTAGAAACCACCCATCCATATGTTGAAAGCCCATGTGATGCTGCAAGTACATTTTCGAGTTAGAAGCTGTGCCCTTTGCCTTTATTTCTCATTGTGCGATCCTTTAGGCCCTGCGTGTATCCATGGAGGAGCAGCGACAGAGGCAGGAGGAAGAGGCCCGCAGAGCTGCTGCTGCTTCTGCAGCTGAGGCAGGCGTGCCCACACCTAGTGCAGACGGTAATTTAAATTGACAAATATTTGCTTTCACTTATGAGATGCGCGGATTACAATAATAGTTTGGATCCGATAGTAATATGATGTTTTGATTGATTTTTCTCACAGAATCTGAGGAGGCCTTACTGAAGATGTCAGTATCTCAGCCCGAAAGCGGTGCAGCAGCGCTTCCTGACTTCAGCAGCATGACAGAGGAGGAGCAGATAGCCTACGCCATGCAGATGTCTCTTGCTGGAGGAGGTGAGTTCCATTTGATTACCATACAAATGTATGCACTTATTGTTGTTTATGGTCCCTCTTATATTTGCTGTTTTATTTGTTAAAATAAATTCTCTTCTTCTGTGACCAGAATATGGAGAAATGGACACAGGAGCTCCCATGGACACCGCAGAATCAGCCAAAGTGAGTCATCATGTGATGATTTAAATTAAACTACAAGGCTGGCCCTATTCTCGGTATATTTACAAAGGGGAAAGAATTGTTTCTGGTATCCAAGATTCTGGATGTATACAGTTTTTTGGGGGGGTTTTTGCATATACAAATTTTAGGTGACTGGCAGCACTTCGTAGGCCTGAATGGACATGAAATTACCCTGCTAAGTCATTAGTACAAACAAATGGGCAACTGCATCAGTACATATCTGGTTCTTTGATTAAAAGAAAAAGTCAAAGGTACAGGCCTGTGTACATAGATACGTGTATATAAGCAACATTGTTTGGGGTGTCACACTTGATAAAGGGTGCTCATATGATTCACACACCTGTTCACAGGGTTCCCACACGAGAAATAAACAGTAAAAGGGGGAAAAGCAACAGTAAGAGATGATTTCATAGATAAGTTATAGCCATAGATTGCAAAATCAGACTTCTGCAGAGGGAAACATATTAGTGTATAATGTGATCCCTGTCCATCATACCAGCTAGATCACCACTGAAAATGCTCTCTAAAAAAGAGTGGGAACCCTGGTTTACCTTCATTAGGCACGGCCAATCAACCTTTTTGGATGTTAGATCCACTTAAATGAAGACCTAATTGATTGTATCTTGTATTGTAATTGAACAGGAGGAAGATGACTATGATGTGATGCAAGACCCTGAATTCCTTCAGAGCGTCTTGGAGAACCTGCCTGGTGTTGACCCAAACAACGAGGCTATCCGCAATGCCATGGGCTCCCTGGCCTCCCAGACAGGAAATAAGCCAGATGGCAAAAAGGATGAAGAGAAGAAGAAATGAGGAACAAAGAGACTTCGAACATCAACTAGAAAAACCCAAACAATTGCATACTAATGCAGGATTACTTTATATACAAGAAGAACCTACTGTACTGAATGCCTCTTTAGTGTAAAATCTCACTGAGCAGTTAAATCAGTTGATATAATCTTAAAAATATAATCTGGGTTTACTCTCAAATTACCTTGAGCTCTTTAGCCTACATTTTCTCTAAATGGTGTAATTGCTGACAATTGATCAGACCAGAAGAATTTGTGATGACAGGCTCTTAAACTAAACAGTTAACCCCACTCCTGTCATGTGTTTGTGTTTTTTGCAATAAAAGCTGCGTGTAAATACTTTGCCTTTTGGAGTTTTTGTTGCACTCAGTACCTCTCAGTGATGACAGTCCTGTGAGGAGATTGGGAAGACAGAAGGAATGTGTGATCCTGGCAAACCATCAGTTTTATGCAGAGACCACTGTCCCAACCTAGAATGGCTTCGCGTGGCATTTAAAAACAGTCTGATAAGGACGTTATTGAATGTTTGATGTCATGCACAGTAGAAATAAATATACGTGTCGTTTGCAGCATCCTCCATGCATTTTTCCAGCTCCTTCACAGCCTGATAGGATGTCTCGGGTCATGTGACGGGAAGCAAAGCATTTTCAGCTGAAAACGAGCTAGGATAGTCGGGAATCGCATATCCAGGTAAACAATCAAAATACATGAAATATTAAACCAAAATCCCCATCCCAACCATCCTCTTCTGTGACATCGTCGACCCAACGATCACCGGATTGTTACCGCTGTCCAACCCTACCTCACCAAACCGCTCCAGTTGCTTTTTAATGGCGAGCGCTAGCTAGTTAGCTAAATGACCCCTCTGTCTTGGCTGGAGCTCAGCGGCCAGCTAGTCAGCCTCAGTCGGGAAGGAATATCGTTAGCTCAAAATAACCGAGGTCGCTGCTAGAAAACGCTTTCCCGGTGGAACTGTTTCTGAAATGTTCACTGCTGCAGAGCGTGGCGAGCACTAGATAACTGAAGCAGTGTTCCCCATTCATAGAAAAACTGGTGCTGAACCTGTTACCAGAGGAGGGTTTGGGTGCAGAACGCCGTCGCTAACGCGCTAGCTGGCTAATGTAAATGCTAGTGCAGGATCCTTGTTGCTTAGCTAGCTTCCCTGATTTAAAGGTGTCCTGCGGTAGCTCTTATGATTGTGTAAGAAGAAGGTGCATGCATGAAATTTTATACGCAGAATTTATTTCGAAAATATATAACATTTTGCAACCATTCAGGATTTTAATATTTTGCATGCAGAGGATTTGTTGCAGGTATTATGTTAGCAAGGCAGAGCTAAGGTTTTTGGACAACAACACAAGCAGAAACATGCTAATGTATTTTGTTGCTTTCTGCTACTATGTCTGAATTTATGTTTTTGCAGGAGTCAATCCCGGTATGGGGGACATGAAGACCCCAGATTTTGATGACCTGTTGGCAGCTTTTGACATTCCTGACATAGACGCCAAAGAGGCCATCCAGTCTGCCCCAGATGAGGCAGAGGGACCCCATGGAGCTGCAGGCACATCTCTGGGAAAGTCTGATAGCGTGGTGGGAGTTGGGTCATCCTTGAGACCACCGAGCCCCTCTGACCCCCAGGCGGACACCTCAATCGTTAGTGTGATTGTGAAGAATAAAGTACGCCTTGAGACTGTGGATGGAGGAGAGGGAGAACCAGACCAGGACCCTATCGATGTGATTGCAGGGGTAGATGTGGGCCCTAGACTAGGCGCATGTGCCCCTGGAATGGCTGAATCTGTGGCTCTCAACCACAATGGTTTTGGGGCGACTGGTGTCTCCACGCCACTTCCCCTCAGCCAGGCCCAGTCTAATGGAGGGCCGTGGTCACTGAACACCCCTAAAGTGTCTTCAGAAGCAGCAGGTGCGGGTGCAGCCAAGTCTCACAAGCAGGGCGGGAACATTTTCAACAGACTTAAACCGCTTGTGGCGCAGGGGTCTGGAGATCCAGTGGGCCGGGCCAGGAAGATGCAGCTTCTACAGCAGCAGCACCAGCAGCAGCAAGACACAGGCCAAGAGAGGGCAGATGGGGTCAAAGCGTCATTACCTTCATCTTCCTCTCTGTCAGCTGGGTCGTCTCCTCTGGCTGCAGGCGGGCCTGTCGGACTAGCCTCTCCTTTCTTTCCACCTTCCAAGCCTCTGCTTCCCACTCCACCTTCTGCACTTTCATCACACCCGCTGCACTCATCTCAGCCTTTTAACGGAGCTCCAAAAGGTGGCCCGGCTGGATTTCAGCAGTTGGATGAGGATGATTCTGACCCTGATTTAGGGAGTCCACTGGTGATTCAAGAGAACTCGGACTCCCCGACTTGCACTCAGCTGAGCCGACGTTACAAGTCTGACTCTGTCTCAACCCAGCCCACATCCTCTACTGCATCTCACCCTAAACCAGGGGACACCCCTTCAGGGGCATCTCTGACTTCATCAACACCCCAGTCTGGCTCAACAGAGAGTCCCCGGCTGGAGGACAGGCATCCAGAACATGTCATAGAGGAGAGAGACTCACCAGAGAGTCCTGAACCAGAGATGCCAAAATCAACTGCTGAAGTCGCGGCCAAGAGGTGCTCCAGCCCTGCACTGGCCTCCACTCCACCTCCTCCTGAGCTACGAGAGCCCAAAGAGGAGGAGGAAGAGATGGAAGTGGGGAACGGGACAGAGAAGGTTGTTGATGGCAAAGCTGACAAGGGAGAAAATGCGAGAACAAGTGAGGAGAAGTTGGATGTAGATGACGGCAAGCCTAAACCACCTTCCACTGACGGAGCAGAAGCACACGTTGTGGCACCGGCTGCTTCTGGAGCTCCATCACGACCCCTCAAAGTCAGAATAAAAACAATTAAAACCTCCACAGGTGGAATCACCAGAACTGTCACAAGGGTAGCGTCTAAAGGTGGTGCTGCAGGGAAAGGTTTGGACCCTAAAGCTCAAACTGGGGAACGTAAGGTGTTGGGAAACAAGGCCCAAAAACTAGAAGCTTCCCCTGGTCACATGACAACAACGTCCCAGAAAGTAAGTGCTCTCAATTCTCTGCCTGTGTCTACACTCGCAGCCAGCAGCGTCATGCTAGCTGCTGCCACCAAGGTCCAAAATAAAATGGCTGCTTCCGACAAGGCCAAGGTTTCTGCCACTGCCGTTAGCATCACTAAATCTGCGGCCCTGCCTGTTACTCCTGCTGTGGCCTCCTCTCCCAAGTTCTCTGTTGCTGCTGGTGGGATCAGCGTCCGCACAGCCACTAATAAGACAGCCAACGGAGGTAGCAGCACCATCATAGGCGGCGCCCTCCAGCCAAACAAACCTGCCTCCATCGTCAACAGCACAGGCGCCGTCATCTCGCGCAGTCAGTCGAGCCTGGTGGAGGCATTCAACAAAATCCTAAACAGTAAGAACCTTTTGCCCAGCTACAAGCCTGACCTCTCAGCACCTCCACCACCTGAGTGGGGTCTCCCGCTCCCAGCCACAGGGTACCGCTGCCTGGAGTGCGGCGATGCTTTCGCCCTGGAGCGCAGCCTGGCTCGGCACTACGACCGACGATCACTCCGCATCGAGGTGACCTGCAACCACTGTGCTAAGAGGCTGGCCTTCTTCAACAAGTGCAGCCTGCTGCTGCATGCCAGGGAGCATAAGGAGCGTGGGCTGGTCATGCAGTGCTCACATCTGGTCATGAGGCCTGTCACTGTAGAGCAGATGATTGGACAGCAGGACATAACACCCATTGGTGGTAAGTAGGGCTCCAGCTAACGATTATTTAACGGTTATTCTGTCGTTTATTTTCATGATTAATCGATTAATCATTTAGTCAGTAAACTCACATCATCACAATCACAATTTCCCAGAGCGACATCCTGAAAATGTGTTGTTTTGTTTGACTAGAAGTCTGAGATCAAACTTGGAAAAGCATTCAGTTCTCCCATTTTGATGAGGAGGAAACTAATGAGACTAATGACGAAATACACTATTCATTGCAGGCCTTGTATAAGTTCTGCACAAAAGTGTGTTTGATGTTTACATTTTTTTGTGTTGTTTACATTCGGGCTCCAATCCAACAATTATTTTCTAAATGAATTTTTTGGTTTGTGAAATGGCAATATCCATCACAATTTCCTAGAGGCCTGAGTGACGGTTTGTTTTAGCCGAACAAGTCCAAAACCCATGATATTGACTTTACTGTCATAAAAACTGAAATGAGGAGCGGGAACCTGGCAACAATTATCAAAATAGTTGCAGATCAGTTTGGTTGATCGACTAAGCTTTTTCAGCTCTACATCATACATTTTTATTTCTGTTAGTGTAGAGGGTCATGAGAGAACCACCGAAAACTTGGAGGTCTGGTAATATTTCATGAAAAAAACATGCATCATTTGTTTGTGATTCATCTCCATTGACCACGTCCCATGTGTGTCTTTCCATCTTTGCCTGACCAGGCCTGCTCTCCTCTTCGTCCTCCTCTCCTCCAGTCTCCTCTCCTTCTACCACACCAGGGGGCCCCGCCGTCCCCGCCAACTCCAGCCCAATGAAGGACGCTTCGTCTCCAGCAGCAGCTCAGCCTCGAACGGTCCGCCGCGCACCTCAGGGCCCCCAAGCACTGATGCCTCTACCTTGCAAGAAGGCTGAGGGGCTTCAGTACAACAACTTCAAATGTCCAGAGTGCCAAACACAATTTTCCAGCAAGGCTGAGCTGGTCACCCACTTCCAGCAGATCAGAGCTGCTCCCAACTCAGTGAGTCTTTGTTTTGTGCTGCAGTTGGTACCTGCAGTGATGAAATTGCTGGTGGTCGCTCGATTGTTTTGATTGATATTCCTTTACTTCTGTTTCAGACATGCACACAATGCACGCCTCCCATGATGCTGCCTAACTCGTGTGCCGTGTCCGCCCACCAGAGGATCCATAAACACAGAGCGCCTCATGTTTGCCCCGAGTGTGGCGGCATAGCCCGGCAGGCCAGCTTCCAGACCCACCTGGAGGAGGCCTGTCTGCACTTTGCCAGGCGCATTGGATACAGGTGTGGAGACTCTTCCCAAAACCATCATTAAGACCTGGCATCATAACCCATATTTTTATAATAATACCTAAAAGGTCCTAGAATATAGTTATAGTAAGTGATTTGTATGCCTTGTGTCGATGCCCCAACAAGAAAGACCATTATATGTTTCAGAGAGGTCAGTATTGTTTTTAGGTGACATGGAGCACCATTGAAAAAAACAAATAGTTAGTAGTTTGTCCTATGGTAATCATCACCGACAGCTCTTTAAACAAGCTTAGTATTCATTTATTGTTTAAATTTCAATTTATACAACTGCCTTTGTAGATCTGAGAAAATATGGTCACCATTTTCATTTATTGTCAGTAACCAGTAGGTACGCACAACATAGCAGTCATTGTTGCTGTAAAGTATATTTTTAAAATACAACAAAGACTCCAAATGTTAAATGAGGGATTTCAAAACCTTTGTGTCAGAATACTATATGCAACTTCTCTTGTTGCTTAAATTACATATTTTATAAATTTTTGTGCTACAGAAGTGACACATTTGTCAATAGCTTTTATTTGATACCAAGTGCAAACACTGATAAATCACTTCCTGTCTGCTGATGTAATTTGAGATGTCTGTATTTGTCTTAATCTTAGCATTTGCATATCTAAGACAGATCTGAGAAGGACTGATCACTGAATATCAAGTCAAAATTCAGTTGTATAAAAACATGTCTGTATATGAGTACATCATAGCGTGTTACATGGTCTTTGTCAAGGTGCTCGAGCTGCCAGGTCGTGTTCGGAGGGTTGAACTCCATCAAGTCCCACATTCAGACTGCTCACTGCGAGGTCTTCCACAAGTGCCCCAGCTGCCCCATGGCCTTCAAGTCTTCCCCTAGCGCCCAGAGCCACATCAGCACCCAGCATCCAACGCTCACTGGAGGGCAGGCCAAGTACGTGTTTGGCTTCTAACAAAACATACGTGGAACATTTACAACCCACATGTAGAGAAGTTTCCTCAGAGGATGTTTGAAAGGTGTAGTCAAGTCTTAGACCCTAAAATGTTTCTTTTTTCTCCTTTGCAGAATGATCTACAAGTGTGTGATGTGCGATACGGTTTTTACCCAAAAACCCTTGCTCTACATGCACTTTGACACTCATTTAGCCAAGCAAAAAGTGCATGTGTTCAAGTGTCCAGACTGCACCAAGCTCTATGCCCAGAAAGGATCCATGATGGAGCATATTAAGGTGTGATGAGTAAACATTCAGAGATCAGAGAAGTTGAATAGATGCAACATATTGTCACTGCAAATCATTAATTAGCCTTTTTGCCTTTTATGTGTTGCCCATTCATTGCTTTCTACAGTGAATGTGGTGTCAACAAAGGCATACAGCAATTTCTTGGATCGGCCTTAGCAAGGTTCCTCTCCGGTGACCTTGTCTTAAGTTCTATACCAAGTACAGTAATTACTTTAGTAATGGGAATTATTTGTGAGTCAGATTATCTTTTTGTGTGCCAGTTACAGTAGTAGTATGAGTTGTCGATACTTTTAAAGATAAGTGAATGAATTATGAATACTCTGCATATCTTTGTGCTCTCTCACACTTTACTGTCACCCACCTCAGACCGCTCACAGAGGACCATCGGCCAAGCAGACAGAGCCTCAGTCAGATGCGTCCAACCCTGCTTCAGCCCCGGCAAACGCATCCGGCCCCTCTGGCGTCAAATCAAAATCCTCTGGAAAACCTGACAATTCTGATGGAGAAGACTGGGGGCGGGAACAGGAGGAGGAGGAAGAGGAGGAAGACGATGATGATGACGACGCGGACGAGGACTACGAGGCTCCGGGGAATCAACCGGCCTCCGCGGGGGCCAGCACTCAACCTCCCGCCCAGACAGAGTGGACTTGCCCCCAGTGTCAGACCACCTTCACTGACAACGAAGACTATCTGAGTCACGTGAAGATGGAGCACGGCAAGGTATGGCACGCTACCTCTATTATCTATTTTAATCTGATTGTACTATATCAGTTTCAGTGCACCAAATTTGAGCAGTTTTAAAACGACCTCTGATCGTGGATGGTAAAGCAGAAAAAGAACCACCCATGCTTGGCTGGAGGCTGCTGAGACTTACTATATTTTTATCTTATCTCCCTCTGCCTCTCTGTGTGTGCTGCCAACTCCAAAGTTCCCATGTCGTATTTGTGGAGGCACGTTCAGCACGTCATCCAGCCTGAGACGCCATGAGCGCGTCATTCATGAGGGCAACAAGAGAGTCTTCCATTGCCAGTGAGTCACTTAAACTTTCATCAAATACATGTTTTATAGTTCAACTATTATTTTAAATCTTTTCTCCTTTTCAATTTAGGTATGTTTATTAGTAAAGGTAGACTGACATATTGGCCATATTAGCTTATTGTTGGTCAATAAGTAACTGGAAATTTTAGTGGAGAAACGCTGAACTAGATTTGAGGTCATTCAGAAAACGTGAGCACTGAAAAGTGCAGTATGTATCTTGCTCATAATTCTTTAGAAGAACAAATGTAAGGGATCCTTATGAAAATAGGTGTTTAAGTTAGGATAGGATATATTAATTAGTTGTAAAATTTCTATAATGGGGCGTAATGTCAGTGCTGAATGAAGTGATTTAACCCTGTGTGTAATCATTTTTCAGATATTGCACAGAAGGCAAACGAACCTTTGGCAGTCGGTTCTTACTGGACAAGCATATTCGGCTCCATCACAGAACTTCAGATGGACAGGTGAGTCAAGACAGTGTAGTATAATTTTCTCGGTTTCTGGCTCAACAATAGGTTGTAATCTAAATCTATGTGCCAACTGTACATAGACATTCAGTAGTGTCCACACTGGAAAAGTCAGACAAACTTAAAAAGCCAGTATGCATACCCTTGAAGGCCTGGGCTCGTATTCATAAAGATTCTAAGAATCCTCTCAGAAAACTCAACTTAATTTAGCTAAAAAACTTTGACGTAGAAGTCTTAGCTTAAGAGTGATCAGGGACTGATCTGAGAAAAACTCTGAGCAAGGAAAAGACAAACACCTTTATCTTAGTGAGGAGGCGGGGTTGACCTCGTTGCTATGTATGACAAAATCTTTGGAAGACTGTGATTGGTTGGTTGTCCAAGAAGGAAAAAAAGAGTGATTTTTAGTATAGGTTCTATTCTAAGCTTTGGCATGTTTATTGAAGTGGTGGTTTGAATGTTGGTTTTAATGCATCAAACATGGAATCAAAACCATGAAGTTGGTTTGGTTGGTTGCCAAATATCGTAATGTAGTAATTACTTTCATTCCTGCGCTGTTTTTCGGAGATTTTAGTGCGTCTCTAATAAGATCAGTCACAAACATGACCCTGCACGATCTAATCTATAGCGTCTATAATCTATAACAATTCTGACCTTAAGACCTCTTTTAAGGGTTAAGATGCTTTCTGAATTACTTTTCTTTACTAGGATTTTTTCTTTAATTTTAAGAGTAAACGCCCACATTTCTAAGAATGTTCTTAGAATTTTGTCACTATGAGCTACTCTTTGCATTAAGATTCTTTATGAATACGGGCCTCGATTTCTGAGCCTGCTGTTGGTGTACACCATTGTCCCACAATACAATGCATAAAGGAAATGAAAAAGCTGCTCATAGCTCAAAGAAGTCAAAATAAGTTGAAGGTGACAGCTACAGAAAATAACCTACAGTGACCTTTAAAATATCAGTTTGTTTGATGCATTGCATCATTTTCTGTTATTACAAAACTGTTCATTTTAACTGCAGAAACAGCATACTGTATACATGTAGTATGT
The DNA here is from genome assembly GCA_024633595.2 of Lepomis macrochirus. Taxonomy (NCBI): domain Eukaryota; kingdom Metazoa; phylum Chordata; class Actinopteri; order Centrarchiformes; family Centrarchidae; genus Lepomis; species Lepomis macrochirus. The sequence continues at coordinate 18,170,612 of JALXJV020000013.1, read as the reverse complement.
CTCCTTTGTGTCCTCAGGGCCCCCCCATGACAAGGAAGCGTGCAGCCACAGGGGGAGAAGGACCAGGTAGCTCCTCAGAACAAGACAGTGAGGGCGGACCTCCTGGAGGCAGGGCAAGAGATGAGGAAGAAAACGCCACTGAGGATGGTGAGGAGGGTGCAGGTCCTGCAAAAAGAACCAGGGCGTCCATTGCGTCGACATCATTGGCACCCAATGAGCTGGAGGAGGAAGACAACATTTTCCGTTGCGTCCCCTGCGGCTTCTCCACCGAGGACGGGGCGGAGTTTCAGCGCCACATCCCCCAGCATCGGGCTGACACCGCCTCCTTCCAGTGCCTGCAATGTGGCGTCTGCTTCGCGTCGGCCGGCTCACTCAGCAGGCACCGTTTCATCACTCACCGCGTGCGGGACACCCAGAGCGACGCAGACCGCAGCACCCCGCGCGCTCACGGCTCGCCCGACTGCTCGCCTGCCGCCTCCCCTCAGGCGCAGGGCGAGGACGGAGAGGGGAATATGAGCTGCAAGGTGTGCGGCCGGCGTTTCGACAAGGCCTCGGACCTCAACACCCACTTCAGGACCCACGGCATGGCCTTCCTCACCGCACACAAGACAGACAAGCCTCAGTAGAGGGTGGGGGGGCGGGTCCTTTGAGACCGACAGATCGTCTACAGTGAGGAGTCAAGGGTCATGGCAGAGGAGAGAAGCTGTAGGATATGAATGTTGATCCCGAGATGAAACAGAGCTGCTTCTTGTGCAGTTTTTTTTAGCCACCATAAACAGTTTAACTATCTATGGCACCTCTTCTGTGCAATTGTAATTGCATGTTTGATCATGTTACTGGTCGCTTGACTGAACACACCTGTGATGGACACTTAAGTGGAAAGGCTCTCTAAAAAAGCCCCCTACCCAAGTAAAGCATTTATATATCAGCCATATCGTGTCTAATATGTCTAGTCCTTCCATTCCAATCACTCACTCTGCACTGACTGTAGCCACCTGCCTGTTTTTAACACTTAAATACATGCACCTCCCACTGTACTCCTGACAGCTGTAGTGCAGATAGTTTTGTACTTTACATTGTTCATGGTATTCATACTCATTTGTCTCAAGTCCATGCTCATTTTCCCCAGCATTAGATCAGTTTTACCAGCTCCAGAGGCTAGTAAAACTGATCCCAAGACATCTGAAGCATGAAGGGGAGGTGTTTGAAGAATTTGACACTGACTTTTAAGTTGCTATATTTATTTATACAAAAACACATCACTGCTGTTGGTATTTGTGTAAGTCAAACCTTACTTGACATGGCGCGACTGACCTGCAACAGAGACATGAGAATCTCTGAAAGCATTTCGTTAGGAGATGAGGTTACTGAAGGTCTGTAACCTGTGTAGTGTGAATAATGTGATGTTGTTAATCGTTAAGCTAGAAGAAGAAGAGAGGTCAGGCTTCCTGCCAGTAGTATATGTGTACGAGTTTTGCCATGTAAATACATATTACACTAAAAGAAAGCGTTCTGGTTTTAGTAACTTGCTATGATAATGTGAATACGTATAGTATTTGTACTTGTACTGTTCCCTTTTTTTTTCTCCAAACAATTTGAAGTTTAAAAGAAAAAAAGAATTCCCCCCCAGAGGTAGCTATACATTGTAATTACAAAGCAGAGGGAGAGCGTGGGGGTTGTGTTGTCTTAATGTGTATGAATACAAATGTTTATCTCTTTGAGACAGTTCTTTTTTTATCTACAGAATCAGTGCTTGCTGTACTCACATTTCTTTTGTATGTTTTCAAAATTCATGGTCACAGGATGGAGGCCTATGAGTGGATGTTCTTTTGTTTGTATCTTTTATATGTCACAATATCATATTTATATAGCTCAATAGTGGAAATTTCATGTCATTTTCTTTTCCATGGTTGTGGTCTGCTTGCTGAAATGCCATACACTTTTGTGCTGTTTCGAAATAAATGTGTAAAAGAGACGATTGACTTGTACAGCAGGTTCATCTGCAGAGTTGAGGGTTGCATTCGGAGCAGTGTTTGCAGCGTATTTGTTTACAAATTGGACTGTTCTCAGTTCAGTTCCTATTCATATTGATAAGAGAGTCTACAGCCAGTGAGTATGTAGTTAAACACTGGTATTTTGAACTAAATGTTAAGATGCCGATGTTTAGTAGGCATGTTTATACCATGTTCATTATTTTAGTTTAGCTTGTAACATTTGCTATTTACCACTATCCCTGAAGTACAGCTGTTAGTTTTGAAGGTATTTACCAGATGATGGAGCTAAATGAAAAGTCAGGGGAACACCAGAGTCATAAGAATTTTTCCTAAAGGTGCTGGAGGGGACCACAAAGTCATTAGGATTCATCCTTTGGGGAATATCTGTACATTTAATGCCAATCCATCTTGCAAATGGTAATCTTTACAGGATTAGATGAAAACATTGACCTGTAACACTATCTGAAAAGTCGGTAAGATTTGTGCTCTTAGGGACTGTGAACATTATTTCAAAGAAATCCATTCAACAATTGCTGGCCAAAGTAGTAGACACTAGATTTAGCTGTGCTTATATGTGTAATTATGCTACAAATTAGTTAATCTGTGTGTTCCAAAAAATCAATCACAGACATTTACAAAGAGCGTTTCATATATATATGATCTTGTATTTTACCACTACATTTTAGTACTGGGTTTTTCACAGTCGGCCTCCAGGTCCTCCAGCTCAAGACCAGTTCTTCCCTCAGTAGCCTCCTGCCAGGGAGGATGGTGGACTTCAATCATCAGCTCGTATATCAGTGTTCCCAGCACTGCCCCAACACATGGAGCCACTATTGGTACCCACCACCAACCACCTCCAGCCCTACAAAACAGTAGAATGACATAATGATCAGACTTGATATCAATCAATGAATCCATTAACATGGGGCAACAAAGTGCAAATTTTATACCAAAAATACCAAAAACTACTAACTTGAAAACATCCACTCCCCAGCCAGCGATATATGTGAATAATCTAGGCCCAAAATCCCTTGCCGGGTTGAGGGCGTACCCGCTGTTGGAGCCCATTGAGATACCAATAACCAGCACTGCTGCGCCTACCAGTACTGGCTGAAGACCTTCAGGGAGGGAGCTGTTTTTCTGGTCCCCGAGAGCCAGGACACATAGCAGCAGCGCAGCTGTGCCTATCACCTGAATAACAGGGGCATTGTTAAATATATGCAGAATATAGTTGTGTGCACAACCTGTCCTATATTTAGGCCATAAGCAGAATAAAATATTCAATATAGAAAATATGGAAAGTATTCACACACTGGAACTGGTGTGCATAGTGGTGAGGTCAAGTTCCAGTACATATCCTATGATGTGCAAATCTAACTGAGGTGTTTTGGCTTGACAGATTCAAGTGACATTTAAAATTACTTCACCCTGATGGGAGTGACTGTATCTGACCTGGTCCACAACCCCTCCCCACACACTGAGGTAGTCGGCTGGGTAGGTGGAGAATATGCCTGCTGTGGCAGTGGGACCCGTCACTGTCAGCTCACCTCCGCTGTACGCCCAGATGGCATCTCATCATACATGAAAAGCACATACAAACACATGTACCATTACCAGACCTCTATTCATACTACACTAACATTAAATCATATTTCTAGTGATATTCTACATTTTTATTGTAAACAAATCTATTTTAATTTTAATTTTTAATCAAAAAGGATAAACAAGTAGATGGTTGTCATAGAAATAAAACTATTTGGCACAGTGCAGTGCTGAGGATGAACAAGCCTGGGGAAAGAAGCTGCTCTGAAGTGTGGTATGACAGCAGATACGTCTGTATTTCTTGCCAGATGGCAGCAGGGTGAACAGGCTGTGGCTGGGGTGGGTACTGTCATTAGGCACCTCACCTCACGGATATCACTGATGCTTTATAGATGGATACCAATGATCTTCTGAGCGTTTTTATTCACCTGCTGCAGAGCCCTCCGGTCCTGGGCCGTGCACATACCAGTTAGTGATGTTTTCTACTGTAAAAGTTAACAAGAACTTGGAACAGGAATTTTGCTTTCTTAAGTTTCCTTATGAAATGAAGCTGTTTTTGAGCTTTGCAATGCTGAGCTGAAATCAACAAACATCATTCTGATGTATTGTTATTCTCAAGGTGTGTGAGGGCTGAGTGGAGAGGCAGTGGAGAGGAAATCCTCTGTGTGTCTGTTGGTTCTGAAAGCAAACTGGTGAGAGTCCAGGCTGACTACAGTGCCTAGCTGCTTTTGGAAATTATTTTGCCTTTTCAGAGAATTAAATACCTGTGATCTGTCTTTCTTGAGTGGGAAAGAGTGGGCTTGGGGCTGAATGCCAGAGACACTGCAAAACTGTTGGCTTTGGTCTTTTTATGAGATTTGTTGACAATGTGAAAAAAAAGTGGCAACTTAATATGATCTGTAAATGTGTACCTATAGAACATTTCTTGTACCTCTAGTGCACTATAGTGTCATTCTTATTGCAGCATTGCTCCAAACTCACCATAGTATTGAAGGCCAACCGTGGCTGCAGCCAGAAATGCTCCAAACACTTGAAAGAAGACGTAGAAAGGTAACTTTATCCAGGGGTGTCTGCCCAACACGCACAAGCTCAGAGATACAGCCGGGTTTAGATGGGCACCTTATGGATGAAAACGCATAGATAGTACCATCAAGAACTTTTGATCTGCACATTTCTGTTGTTGTGCAACATTGTTAGGGGTAAAGAAAGGGTCAGACAAAGAGGGAGTTGTTTTTTTCTTTTGGCTGCAGGCAGGTTAATCTTAACTTATTTTAGGAGAGCATGTTTTAATAATGTCCAACATTTGTATTTTAGTCTACCTGCTGTATAGTTAATAGTTCAATAAATAGATTGAAAAGACAACTTCCCATGGTTCTTAAAAGTGCCATATGCATGTTTAATGTGTACATTTGTGGAACAACTTAGAAGTTCCTTTAAAAGAATACTACATCAGTTTAGCATTACTCTCATACCACTGTTGCACTCACCATGTGCAGTTTAAAATGATCAAAATCAATGCAGCATAACTATAGCTAATTGTTTTTCATCACACATTCTTCTTCCTTGACAAAACCTGGCACCTACAGTACCCACAATGCATCTCAACCACTGGTAGCTGCTCTTTTCTCTCTGTCCTCAACATGTAGTCTTCAGCCCGAATTATTACAGTTACACTTTATGGATTTATTTTTTTTACAGTACAAACATGAGGTTTAGCCCCCCTCAACTCTCAAATAATTTTCACACAGCTTACCTGAGACTCCACGAGACACAAAGACCCCAAATGTCACTCCCAGAGCAAATCCCAAATTGATTGACAGGTACTGCCCCTTCTTATCTTGTGTTGTGGTCACCTGGGCAACGGAGCCACATCCAAACAGCTGCAATTACATGAGATGAAGAGCCATATTAGTGGAATATACATAAACCAAACTGAAAACCTGAATCTACATGACTTATTTACTCTTCACACAGAAAAGTTCTGGCACAGATAAGCAAAACAAACAGTGTTGCCTTGGTATATTATCTCCTTTTTTATGAACCTGATTACTAAGGAACCTGCTTTATGATTTTTGTTGTAAATGCTCACTGTCCAGCCAGCAGAGACAAACAAACATCCCTGCTTATTACAAATCACTGATGGGCAACATTTGCACCACCCTCAGTCTTTATCCTCCCCCCCCCTCACTCACTGGCACCCTGTCTTTCATTCTCTGTCTTTCTTTCAGGCCAAAGTCCTTGGTTATCCATTGTGTGGATTAACTAACAAAACAAGAGAGTGAGCATGTAATTGTTTTAGGAAACAACTCTGTTGATGTTGAGTTTACTTGTCAAGTGAGATTTACAGGATGAACTAGTAGAGAGGAAATTCATTGTTTCCTACATTTTATAGCTTCAATTAAATGCAAAAGGCTGCATCTACTAGCCTACGACTTTGCTTCAGCAGGTTTTTGTCGAGGCATTTAAAATATTGAAGCACACGAAGTACTGGGGTTGACTTAAAGACTGAATCTTTTACTGTACCTAAAAAGTGCATGCATTATAAAAACATACACATGGTCAACCTCTCTTAAATTTACCTTAAGAGTGTCTCATGCAACTAATTTAAGCTTAGATTTTTTTTAAAATACTCACAATCAGCACGTAGACTCCGAGGCATTCAGCCATGCACTCCCTGACCAGTTTGTTTCTGATCTGACACTTTCTCAGCAGCCTCTCCATCCCCGAGGTTTCCTCTGCACCATCCACTCACAGGTGAACATTCAGAGTGGGGAAGCTGTCATCAAGTGGATCTGACCTGCACGGCGCTACACAGTCCGCCTGCCTGCCTTACTGAGCAAAGTTTGCCCTTTCATACTTGAGCTGTAGGATACGTCAGACACTTTATGGCACCGGCCGGAGGTGGTGTTGGTGTGTGTGTGCATGCATGAGAGGAAAATAGTTTATTTTGTTGCATATCCTGATCCTGACGGGATGAAAAAAACTCTTCTCTACTCTACACAGAACTGGCCTGACACTGGCACACTTCGGTCGGTTTGTTGTGGTCTCACCTGATCGGAATTGGCTCTGATTGTTCTTATCATTTGATTGGTTAATACATTTCTTCTTTTTTGAATGCAAACAGGATCTAACCCTTTATATCACACAGCTCAGCATCATCTGAAACAAGCGTTTACAAAAGGTCAAGCAAAATCTTTCTTGTTTCACAACTTATTTTATTTGTAACAACTTGTTTTATGTACAACATTGCAGCAGTATAAATTACCACAGAATAATAAAGATGATGAGAGCTGGAACTCTTTTTGGCTGGCAGCACATGCTCGTACCTTTATCACTGTAAGTTGTGATAAGAGTCATTACTCATCTCACAGACATGAAACAGATGAACGACAACATTTATACTGTGGATTTTATTTTTCATGTTATGCAGATCAAGTGTATCTATTTTATATACCCTCAATTTTGTTGGACCTTACAACTTGTGCCAACAGTAGAGCAAATCACTGCAAATTTAATTCAGTTCGGGTATGACCATCCACTTAATGACACACATCAGCGCAGGAGATGACATGTATATGTATAGTACAATCACGTCTCACAAAAGATATTTCATCTTTACTTTATCGTCTAAAAGCCTCTGTAGAAGAAGTTTAAAAGGCTTACAAACCTATTGGTTACCTGTGAAATTAACCGACCTTTTAAAAGGGAAAAACGTAAATGAAGGGGAAACGAGATCTGAGTTTATTTTTTGATCACGTCAAACGGCATGAATATGCTTTCTTTCTATGTGCTTTCTGATCGTTCACAATCTTTTTTTTACCTAGCTGAAGAAAGAGCTAAACGCATTTCGCTGGAAAAACATATTTTTTAGGCTTCTGATGCACATAAGCAACAAACAAATCAACAAAATTGCTCATGCAGAAATGGGCACATATTAGTGACAATGAAGGTTTTTCAAAATCCACTGACAGCTGATCCTGAATATCCATGTCACATAAAGTGGGGACAATTGGACTTCATAAGGCACCAAGAAAAATGCTAACACTGGAAATAGCTAATACATTTTTATTTATAATTTATTTATCTGCATGTAAATCTAAGCCCCATCATGTCCATCTTGTCTTCTGATTGCGATTTCTTGTGATTTCTGCACATTACAGGCTTAAAAACAGGTGTGTTGCTCAAATGTTCTTTATGTTGTTTCTAGGTTGGGCCTGTTGGAAGCCCTGTTTTCTGCTTCATTCATACAATATTTGAAAATTAAAGGCACCTTTGTTTGGTTCAGCCACTGTCTGGACTCTGTTATCTACAATGATATCTAGATAACATTAGTCCTATAAGGCCTCAGATCATCGATTAAGTTGTAAAGTTAGGGCAGAGAATGGAGATGAGTTCAGATTGCAGGGAAGGTTCACTTTGAAAAAGCTGAACCTGTAAAAGATTGGAAATTCTTATTAATAGGAATTCATGACTTTTAATGCTTTAGGGTCCATGCAGGAGCACAAATATGTTAGTAGCTGAGTGAGGATACCACGTAAGATAATTCCCATGTTTATGAAAATGGTTTGCAAGGACGGTTCTTTCTGAAGTGAGTGCGTGTACTGCCTATTTTTCAAAGAAAAACTCAAAGCCACAATTATCTCCACTCCCCTCATGAGGGCAGATTTGACAGAACATGACAAGAGCAATGAGACCTTTTGATAACTCACGCATGAAAGACCATGTTTCATAAAAAAAAGAGCATCAATTAATGTCCTGTCCGTATCAAAGACATCTCAGCTGAAGCACGTGGAAACCACAAATCTGACTGACGCCTCTGTTATATAGGGGGCCATTTTCGAGAAGGACTGAGAAAGGAGAAAGGGCAAGGGAGGAGAAGAAGAAGAAGGGGAATAAGCCAAATAAGATGGGGAGATGAGAAGAAGTGGAATGCAGTCACGCCTTGATAAAAGAGCTTAAGCGATGAGCGCCTGATAAGGCTCGATTCCAATTTGGAGAGATCAAGACTCTTATCAGCTTGGTAGAAACAGGACAGCGTGCAAAGACACGACAAGAACAGAACAAGCTGCGTTTACTGTCAGTGTTTTGATTACATCACGTTTCATTTCAGTTTACTAGCATCTAATGTTTGAAATTCCTTCCAGTATGGCAACATAACAGTTCAGAACACTCAGAAAAGCTGGATTTTAAATTCGACCTAAACCAACTTGTTCAATGTCCTCCAGTTTATTCAGTACACATTTTACGGCTGCTCTGTCCAAACCACTTTGTTTCATTTCGCTATACCACAAGCTGACAAAAAACTGTTTGTTTACTGCTGGTCTTCTTCAGCACAAACTCTCCTGGCACAATGGACCACAATCATACACTGCAATAGCATTTATCTGAGTGGACATACTTTCCCCCTAAAAATCACTGAATGTTACTGTGAAAGATAAAAGCTCCAGGTGGAGGACAGACAGACCAGATAATTAAGTTAAATCATCCCCCGCAAAACAAGGCTACAAAAATAAAATTAACATAAATTAAACTGGAAGAGGTTGCCCTTTTTGGACTATTTGAGTCAAGTAGAGTAAAATTGAAACTTTAAAATTGAAATACAAAGGCAGGAGCTGCAATACAAGGTTAAGCATTTATGCACACACAAAATAGTTTGGGACTTGCTTCCTATTTGTCCCATGCTATAGGCTCATCCTATTACATTTTAATGTGCATTGAAATTGTCTGACGTATCATTTAAATAGTAGATGATTATGTGTTTCACATTGTGTAATCAGAACACCACAGTGGCTGTCAGTTCAAAGAGCCATTGTAAAGTATGTATTGTAATTATATGTGCCTCGTTCTTCTGACACCAGTTATCACCTTACTATGGCCGATGAAACATCAAGAACCACAATGGAAATAAGTCTTAGACTTTTCCGTGTTATCCTTGACAATTTCTTCACATGCAAGAATATCTTGTCAAATAACCTAAAGGCTGTATTGTTCGCTAGTTCCTGAAACCAAAGCGTAAACTTAAAGTTGGTAAAAAAAAATAACTGTAAACAAATCATGTTAAAGGTGAGACTAACTTTTAGTGAGTCGGCAAACTGAATCTGTAAATCTAAAGTTTGTTAACTTTAAAGTTTGCTAACATTAGCCATCATAGCTAAACCCAGATACAGTAAGGCTGTAGCAACAAAACCTCTAAATGTATTTCATTGAACCACACGTTTTTATTGCTAATAAATTCAACTGTTTCTTTTAAGACGGTGCCATTTCTTATTTTAAAAGTCGTGTTGAAAGTGGTCAGAAACAACAGGCAAATTACAAGGGTGTAAATATTGTATATTAAGACTCTTTATTTGAAATGTCTCATACACACAACACACACACACACACACACACACACACACACACACACACACACACATATCCTCCTGGAAAATTCAAAAGTAAAATATGCATTTGTGAATTGTTTAGTTGATATGTCTCAAGTGAAAATTGCTATTCTTCGGGATTGGCAGCTTTTAGTCTATGTTGTGAGTTGGAAACCCCGGCATCAGGCAAGAGACTGTAATCCTGCACATTCATTTGGCAAGTGTAAGTCATGCAAGTGTTCTGTACATAGATCCTACAAATATGCAAACTCGCAGGTGGGCAAAAACACTCACAGACTAAAATGTTTTCTGGGAACAAAAGCTACAGTTAATCAGCCGAGAAAATATACTTCACTTTGCATTTTATTTAAACCCTCCAAAGAACTTGGAGAATACTGAATCATCGTCCCGCATGTCCAAAAATGGATTCTGACCACCTGAAATAAACACAAGAATGCGTAAGAACTAGGTCAAGCCAATAGATAGATCAAAATACTCAAAATACCTGCACAACATAAATGGACTGACCTGGTATGACATGTCCAGTGTGATGGTCTGGTCCCTCAAGGCTACCAGGACCTCCTGAGCGTGTCACTGTGGTCTCTTCATTGCCTTGACTGTCTCTGACTGTTCGCCTCTCCTCTACAGTCTGACGGACATCAAATAAGAAATAAAAAAACATAAATTCACAACTGAGTCGACTACAATTGAAGATATAAATCGGTAATTTATTTGCTGGTGATAGATTTATATATATCATATAAGAATCACTTCTCAGAACCCTAAAGATCTGCTGTGGGAGTATTTTACTAAATGATTTATAGTAAAATCAAGATAAACTCATTCTCTCACCCCATCAGGTTTCACCACCTTGCTGACCATGACTGACTGGAAGAATGATCGTGTCCTGGGTTGGTTCGGTGCCTGACCAGCAGGTGGCGTTAGAATCTGATCCAGGCCCCCAGATGAGACTGCAGAGTCCAGGTCTAAAAAGGACAGGAATGGGGAAATCAGTTGTAACATACAAAACAAAAATCATATATTTCACTGCCTTTACTGAAGGATTGAAAACATCACCCACCTCTGTCTTCTTTGAGCTCCTCCTCGGGAGCTTTCTGTGGCCCCCTCTTCCAAATATCATTAAACTGTTAAACCATAAGAAAGTTAATACATAACCAGTAACACTCCATCTTACCACAGAGATAATGTCTGAAAGCAGGAGCGAATATCTTATTCACCTTTGAAAAAGGCTTCCAGCCGCTGAATGGCGAGCTGGGAGAGTCTGGTGACTCATAAAAAGAGTGGCCATCATATCTGGGCTCTCTTGATGGCCCTGCTTGGGGTCCTTGTGGGTTGTTGTCTTCAGATTTGAGCATAAAGTCTCTCAGGGGGTTCCCACTGGAACCACCTCCACCCCTCTCTGCTCTGTCCTGAGGCGGTGTCGGCATAATACTGGGAACACCTAGAACATAACAGAGACACAGAATCTACAACTGAGAATTGCAATTGACTGACTGATGACCTGTTGGTAATCTTAAAGCTAGATTACCGACGGGGCAAAGCAGGCAACTGACCAGGGGGGCCCTCTAGGATGATCATCCTCTAGGATGATGTCTTTCTGTAAAAGCACAGTATCAACTGACATGATGAGGGTCTACAGAAGGGTGTGTACTGTTTCAAGGCCTGATCTTGAGGTCCTGTCGTGTAAATAGTTAATTGTGTCAAAATTAAGTTTTAAAGGCCTTGAAATGTTCTAGGGCAAAGAGGACCGGCAACGTCCTGGATCATGGCTCAGTTCTCATACCGAAGTGTCCAGACTCTGGCTGTCCGTCCCTGCGACCCAGCTGGGAGAAGATCTCCTCCATCTCCCTGAGGACGTGGCCAAACACCGGAGGCTCCTGGATCCTCATCCCGTCGGGACCTAAGCTGAAGCCAAATCTCCAGGCACTGTCAAAAGGGTCCTGCTGGTCTCCCCGGAAACCATCATAGTAGAATCCATCATCATCATCATCATCATCTTCATCGTCGTCATCATGAGTCATGGCGTCGAAGAAGGGGTCCCTGATACGTTACAGTAAGTAAAACTGATGAGTATTTGTGGTGTACCTTCACGATCAAATCTTGATTTGGTTTTGCTAGCGTGATGTCAACTAATGTAACAGTTAACGTTAATAGATCTAAAAGTACTAAATCGTATTAATCCTGAGGTCACTCTTACCCGAAATAAAACAGCAACCATGCTAGCCGAGGGACCCCTGTGGTCATCCTGACCCTAATCTTGTAGCTAAAGCTGTTTTCATTACCTAACTGAGAACCCAATAGCGTGCAATATATCAAGGTTACCAAATTAGCGAACCTCTGTTAGCTTAGCTGAGTGACAGCTGCGTAACGTTACTTGACTTTTACTCCATAAACTTACCGTCGGCCACGATAATGGCCTCCAGGTACACCGAAGAAACCGCGAAATAAATCAAAAACACTCATTTGATGACAGCTTTTAGAGAAAACTAAATCATAACTGAAAAAAAGATCAACCAACAGCAGACATCCACTGAACACAACAATCGTCGCAGTTGTCAACAGTGTCGTAAAGTGTTCCAGACACTTCAACAACCAGTAGTGTGCGCGCTGCGTTACCGTAAACAACAGAAAAAACGCGCAGCATAAATAAGCCCACTCTCAGGCGCCTGCTGATTTTACGATTGAAATGCTAATGTTTCAATGGAAAACGTTGAGGGGTTTTAGCAATTCAAATTCTCCGGGTTTATAAGCTGTCGTCAATGATATCAAGTAATACTGTTCGTTCACACAAGCTGATACTTCTACTTCCATCTTGTGCTAACATAAGGCTACTTCTACTGCACAACATTTTAAAGGGAATTTAGCTTTTAACATTGATTTACTTTGCAGATAAAGCTTTTGTATTAAAACATGAACATATAAAATAAGATCTATTGTTGTCGATGGAACTATATATAGCAGATAAACTCTCCATCTCAACTCACTAACGTTAAAAAAATCTACATCTTCAGTAGTGAAATATAATAGACCATTCTGCTGCATTTACTTTTAATACCTTATATATTTTGCTGATACGTCTGAATGTTTACTTCAATCAAAAATTTGAATGCAGTATGTATTTTTACAGCATGGTCTTGATAAATTATCTCAATACTTATACCAACTGTATATCTGGTTTAGAGGGAAAATCAATGTAGGCTTATACATTTGTCTACTATAGGCTAATTTTCTAAAAATGTAAATGCTGTCCTTTCTTTTATTGCTATATCTCACTGAATGTTGTTTATCATGAACATCACGAACGTGTGACCCTTTCTGTATATAACTTATCATAGTTTTGCATTTTTAGAATTATATTTTTTCCCCTAATTTTATAATTTAGATTAAAATAAAATACAATTTATACAAAAGGAAATTATTCCACCACCGGACTGCTGTTACCTGACAACGGAGTTCCATCCAACCATCCGCGTGAAAAGGTCCAAAGTGCGTGATGACGTCGGTCAGGAGTTTAAACCAGTTACCGTTCAGTGCAGTATACCTATACAGTTGTGGTCAAAACAATAGCAGTGTGTTGAAAAAAAGTGACTGAAGGCACAAATCCTTAAAAAAGCTTTTATTTCTATACACGCAAATGCATTGGGAACACTACACATTCTCTTTCAAATCAAAACAAAAAAAAAATCTAATTTGTCATTACTTCATAGAAAGTGAGGAAAAAGGAATATTAGGCTATTCAAAAAAATAGCAGTGTCTGCACATGTCTTTACAAACTCAAACATTTACTGTACAAACTCAAAAAATCTTGAAGATTTAGCTTTGCTGTCAGTCACTGAACTAGTATTTAGTTGTATGACCACTGTTTCTCAGTTTCACATCTGTGTTGCATGGAGTCAACCAACTTCTGCCACCTGTGAACAAGTATTCCAGCCCCGGACGATTGGACTACATTCCACAATTCCTTGGCATTTCTCGGTTTTGCCTCAGATAAAGCATTTTTGATGCCACCCCACACGTTTTCTGTTGGATTGAGGTCCGGGGATTGGGTTGGCCACTCCATCTTGTTGGTGGAACCAGGATGTTGCTCGCTTACTGGTGTGCTTAGGGTCGTTGTCTTGTTGAAACAACCATTTCAAGAGCATTTCCTCTTCAGCATATAAGGCAACATGACCTCTTCCAAGTATTTAGATGTATTCAATCTGGCCCATTATCCCTGGTATGCGAAAACCGTAGTATGAGAAACATCCCCATATCATGATGCTTGCGCCACCGTGCCTCACTGTTTTCACAGTTTACTGTGCCTTGAATTCAGTGTTTGGGGTCGTCTGACAAACTGTCTGCGGCCCCTACACCCAAGAAGAACAATCTTGCTTTCATCAGTCCACAAAATGTTGCGACATTCTTTAGGCCAGTTAGTGTGTTCTTTGGCAAATTGTAACCTCTTCAGCACATGTAGTTTTTGCAACAATGGGACTTTGCGGAGTTCGGTAAAGTTACCTAACTACTTTGCGGGGGCTTCTTGCTGATAGCTTGGCTTCGCATAGGCGTCTTCTAATTGTTACGGTACTCACAGGTAACTTTAGACCTTTTTTGATCTCCCTGGAGCTGATCATTGGCTGAGTCTTTGCCATTCTGGCTATTCTTCGATCCATTCGATGGGTAGTTTTCCGTTTTCTTCCACGTCTTTCTGGTTTTGATTGGCATTTTAAAGCATTTGAGATCATTTTAGCTGAGCAGCTTATCATTTTCTGTACTTCTTTACATTTTTCCCCTCCCCAATTAACTTTTTAATCAAAGTACGCTGTTCTTCTGAACATGGGAACGACCCATTTTACTCCGATTATCAGAGAGAAATGCACTACAACCAGCGTGTACACCATTTGCAGCCTTTGTCTTTAAATGAGGGCCACCTGCTGACACCTGTTTTTTTATACAATGAATGACCTCACAAAGCCCCACACTGCTATAATTTTGAACAGCCCCTTTCAATTAATGATTCAATTACACAAAATTGGCAGCATGCATCCCATGACTGTTGGTTTTCTATTACTCTACTACACCTACTAGTTAATTATTTGCCATATAGGAATATCATTTCTATCAATAACTGATTGTTCTGGTTAGTGATATTGGACTATTATTTTGAACACAACTGTACATTTCACAATGGCAGCGTTTGGACTGTGCACCATAAAATGTAGGGCATTTTTGTGATTCCTCATTGTCAAATGGATAAATGGGTTAATTAGGCATGTTTAGTTCATAAACACAGGCATTGATCTGAATGCAACCCCCCTCTTTTCTTTGCAAAATACAGATGTTTTCTTGACTTACAGTCAGCTTTTTGAATACTGATCAGTCACCCAAAGTGCAATGATGCTTTTCAATAGCAGTAAAAGCAATTAAAAGCCTTTATTTAAGCAGACATTAAAAATTTGACTCTCTATAAAGTAACTAGCAACTGTTAATTAAATGTACTGGTTTAAAAAAGTATACTAATATTTACCTTCTGAAATTTGGAGTAAAAGTATGAAGTAGCCTAAAACAGTTCCCCTACTTGATTAAATGAAGTAAACTTGCCACCACTGCTTTTCACTTTACCACTGATAATGGCCTCTGTTGCAATCCCACATTAAAGACAGAGGGACATGTTCTTTTCCTGTGAAGACCAACAGCATGGCTGCATGTTGATGTGATTACTCCAAATGAAGATATACATTTGGCAGTATATGGCAATTCTTTAGGAAGTCTGAACGTATGTGTGACATCCTCGACATTTAGCCAGTCCAATCTGTTCACATGAAACAGGCTATTTAGACGCAGAAAGTGCATCCAAATCTTATAAGCAAGTTTATTATTGGAGTTTAATTTGGTAATGCTGATCCCCTGGAGTCCGTTGGATAACTCCTATAAGAGAAACCTAAAGCCTCTGAGTCAGTTTCAGCTGTGCCAAGCACTTGATGGTACAAGCTCCTTCTTACAGTTGGTCAATTCATTGTTCTGCTGATATCAAGAATCGGTGAATTAACGTTTGAAGCTGATGTCAGATGAATCAAGGCCAGCCTTCAGCAACACACACAAACACTGGGCATCACTGTCAAACTGTTGGAAGAGATGCTGCTGTATTTACAAGCCACATGAGAAACAAATAGTTTCTTAAAAGACATTCACATCCAAAATGATGAAAATGTCTTTTTCTTGTTTATTTACTTAATATTTATATATTTTTACAAAATAAAAAAAATATATGAAACAAAAAGCTAACAAGTCTGCAAGGATTTGAGAAGAAAAAGGAGAAAGCCATCGAACAAACAGGAACTACAGTACTTGTGTTTTTTTATATATGTACAAGACAAGTTTATCCATTTAAATTTTTTTTTTAAAACGCACAGTACAAAAAAGAAAAAAAAATCACTGACAAAAAAAAACAAAACAGTACAATTCTGTCCATCAGTATTCAATGTTGCAGGTTTCCTTATAATGGGGGGGACAGGTGGTGGAGCAGGGAGGAGGTGGGGGGCCTCAGAAACAAAATAAAAACACACTGGAAGGCAGACTGGGTGTGTATTGGCCTTGGAAATCACTCAAAATCTCTTGCAGAAGGGGTGGGACATACTTATAATTCATGGGAACACAGTTACTGTACAAGTGTTGGATAATGAAAAATCCTGTGCTAGGCAGAAAACAAAGCACAGTACACAACCCGCGGCCCCCCCTGTGTGTACAAACATGCACGCAGTCACATGACAAACACTTTCCTCACAGTCCAAGCCAGTGAGAGCTTGCTTATATGTCTTTATATATAATATATCTATATTTGGTAAAAAATAAACTTCACAACTCTACCAATTTTTGAGAATTGTATTTTCAAACCTAAAATGACATAAAAATGAAAAAACAAAAACAACAGCAATTAAGCTAATTATTGTGTTTGGGTATTTCCGTTGAAGGGAAGAGTTTCCACCAAAATTGAGGGGGGGGGGAGAGAAATACAAAACCAGCCTGCCCCCCCACCTTCAGATATTAACTTCATTCCTCCACATCAGCAAGAAAAAAAGGGGAGGAAAAAATAAAGACCATACAGGAAACATTCATTCTTTTAGAAAACAGTTCTATGTTACATACAAGTGAAAGAAAAATGGGGTGGGGCGGGGGGGGTATTAACACGATACAAATTCCCAACACGCAATATTTCACCTCTTGGCGGTGTATTTCTCTAACCATCTAGCTCCCATCTCCACTCTCTTATAAGCCCCTCCTGTTCCCTCCCTCCCCATCCATGCATCATTACAGTGCTCGTTCTCTCAGCACAGCACCTCCTCTGACCGCAGTCAGAGCTGCAGGAGTGCTGGGCCAAGAGACTGGGGGAGGGAATCTCTGCAGGAGGAAGAGGGAGTTCATATGTGGAGACGGTTTGCAGAAGGAGTGATGAGCCCCCTTCTTGCTTCTGTCAACAGTGTGGGGAGGGGGGGGCCCAACAACAGATGTTAGTTTGCACCCCAGTTGTAGCTGTTGTATGCAGACTTGTTGATCTGGGACTTCTGCTGAATGGAGGCGTTCTGGCTGCGTTGTCCAGTGCCGCTCTGTCGAGAGGGGAGAGAAAAGGGCAGAGTTCTGTGTATGCACTGACATACTGTACATGAGAATATATGTAGGTACGTTTACTGACAAGACACACACACACAGACACACTGTCTTTCAATCTGTGCTTTGGTTTAATAACAGCTTCATCCATAGTTTTAGTTATTTTAACCTGAACCTAAAAGTCTAACCAGGTGCTACAAATTAGCTTCAGATACCATGGGTGCTTCGTAAGTCTTTTAATTGCATCCATGTTTCCCTCACTTGTGTCTTTTCCTTATGTCTTCGTCCCGCCCACCGGGGATGCATGGAGAGACGCAAAGAAACCAAGCCACGAGAGAAAGAACGGAGAAATATGTTTTTAGAGACAGTGGTGGCAGCAGATCACAGCTGGATCAGCTGTCAGTCAGCTCTAACAGTGGTAGAGACTTTTGATGGGAGTTTGTGTCTACATGCATGTGCAATGCGTTGGTACTAATATAGTCTCACAGTTATCAGTGCAGAGCAGCACAATGCGCTCTGTAGCCATTACCTGTTTAACAAACACCTGCAAATGAGGCACAGGATCATTTCTCCTGGCACAATCTGATTGTCTCTGACTTTAATTGTCTCCATAATAAAGGTTGATGGGAGAAATCAAATAAAAATCTTTCTAATAAATGTAGAAAGTTGTATGTGGGGCTTTTTGTCACGTCAATTGCATGACTTAAATAATAATGAAAACAGTCCTTATCACTTTTCCTCTCCTGACAACATTCATAATAGGCTTGCTATCCCTCCAGTTTTTCACTGCACTCCCCCGGGTCACAGCAGTATGTTTGATGTTACAGTAGGTGAGTAGTGGAGGCTAACATTATGCTGATAGATGTGATTGTAGTTTGCAGGGTTTCTGCAGGTTTCACCTGGTCAAATTTAATACTTTTTAAGACCCTATTAAGACCACTGTGAATGCAATTTTAGACCTATATCACAACTTAGAACATAGTATAGTACTCTATAACGAGGAGCGAGGAAACGACAAATAAGAGACTTGAGAAGCACCCCAAGTATACATTCAATCTGTTCCATTAGTCTTTGCTATGCAACAATGTTTATCTTTATTTTTAAAAGTTTCAAATGAACTCTGGTGTGTTTGTGTTTGGTCAGTGTGAAAGCTGCCAATCAAACTCGGGTGTGGACTAAACAATGGGGCTAACAAGGCCTGTCAACTGGTGTTCCTCAAGTCTGAACCAAACAGGTTGAAGCTTTTTTTTCTTAAGTTTTTTTTCATTGCTTAATCCTTTTTGTTGCCTGTGTAATGTATACTGAACTGCCTCTGTGTCTGAAATGTGTCTCAAATTGGTTCGGACTCAGTCTGGTGGGTTTCTTTTTGTGGTGTGAAAGCAAAACGGACCAACCACAGTATTTTTTAAAACAGCATGAATTCAAAACCTGATGAAAGTATTTTATGGAAAAACATTTGATTTCCATGGTAAAAAGAATGCACTTCAACGTGTGAGTGTAGGGATGTTCCCTGATGCATCAGAGGGTTGAAAGGAGTAAAGTAGAGGGGTGCTAAGGATGTGCCTCATTAAAAAAAGAAAAAAAGGAGTGAATCATTGTGCCAATACAGAAATGTCTCCACCTCGAAGTCAGATGTTTTCGGGTCCACAATGTTTTTTTGTGGAACTTCTAGGTCCTGAACTACAGGTGTTAAAGCGACCTGCACAAACAGATGGAAACAAACAACAACAAAAGCATGTACACTACCTGTCCATCCTGCTGAAGGTGGTGGTGCAGAATCTGAGAGTGGGGTTGTTGGTGTGGCGCCAGGATGTGCATGAAGGGGGCCGGGGCATAGCCAGCGGCAGCTGGAGGGTTAATGGGTCCCCCGCTTCCCAGAGCCGAGGGCAGGCTGAACGAAGCTGCTGGCGTGCCAGCATGGAAACCCTGCTTCTCAAACGACTGCAACAGGAAGTGAGACAAAGAAGAGACATTTTTGCTTGATTCAAAACTGTATTTGTTCAGTTTCAGTGACTGACTAATGTCTTTTTAATGCACTTTCACCATAGGAAAGTGGAAAGTCCTTTCCTGTAGGAAGGGCTTGAAATATTTATCATACATGTATGATCTGTAATTACCTGTGTCTTTGTGTAAACAGACCCTGAAATGTCTGGTACCCCTGTGTTGCTTGATGTCACAGAGACTCCTGCAGAGACGGAGGAGAGGGGAGACAAAATTGGTCCAAAACCGGGAAGAACAGAGCATGAAAAGGCAACTTAAGGAACACCAACCAAACAAACCATGATCCGCCACATGGTTATATTCAGTTTCTAACCAGCACAATTGCTATAAGATGTACTAACAGAAAATCTAATGTCTATAATTCTATAGACACTGCATATACTTGTGGTAACACTTCCACAATTTAAGCATCTGTGTGAACATCTATGTCAGCGTAATAATTCAGTTAGGACAGGAGAGAGAGACACAGGGTGAGAAGATGAAGGAGGATGAGATGAACAGGAAGAAGAGGTGAGAAAGATGGCATTGCAATGAATCAGTTCCAGTCAACCACAGAGGAAAAGGATTGATATCAAGTGAGTACAGTGACAGATATAACATGACATACCACCTCCTCCTCCACCTTGTGTGTCAACACTATTGCCACCTGTAAACAGAAATCCATTTTTTGATGTGATCGCAAGGTGTGAGCAACATACAGTTACTCCAACCCAAAGCCGTAGTAGTAGGGATGTCACGGTAACCAATAACTTTGGTACCAAGTTGATACCAAAATTCTGAAAACATGACAGTACTCTTCGCTCTGCCTCGAAGGAAAGGGAGTAATATTAAATTCAAAACCACCGACAACGGTGCTATCAAACTTTTCTGACTAAAGGAGGAAACATTCAATTTCAGACAGACATCCGTATCAAGTGTTATTCTTGTTGTATCCTTATTTTTGTTTGAGACCGCTGGCATTGCTGTGTGGCCTAGCCAACTATGTTCCATATGACATTTGCAATGGCTAAGCACTAAAGGCTACCGTGTTTAGGCTAACATAATGTAAACATAACTTGTAGTAGAAGGCTGTCCTTACCATTCAGTCTGTCATCAAAACAGTGTTTTAAATAAATATTTCTGGACTAATGGTCTGTCACTATGTCAGTGGGATTTCTCAATGTCACAATCGCAACATAAATTCAACAAATCCCTGTGAATTCAGCGCGACTTGCAATTTTGACCAATCACCGTAAGTTTTCGGCAAATTTGACCCATCACCGCCGCTTCCCGCAAAATGTTTTCATAAGTCAGCTTGTCACTTCCTTTTTTACAAGGCAGAGCAGACAGGTGTGATACCAACGTCTCATATTTGCTGGAGAAAAAAGGACAATGAAAAACAGTATCCAGATTTTCTTTACCGAAGAAAGGGTAAACTGTTTTGCAAAAAGTGCAGTATTATGTTCTCACTTATTCCCACAAATTCATTTATTTAAATTTATTAGCCTACTTGAAGCAACATGTCACTATTGTTGTTTTGTGTTGTAATGTTAAATGTTTTTATTACATTAAGGAGTATATGTTACAGCACATATGGCTTATTTTTTTAAGAATCGTGGAATTTCATTGGTATTGGTATCAACTGCTAAATATCTGGTATTGCAACATCCCTATGTAGTAGGTACAAAAAGTTTTGGAATCGGTGCAGTAAATGGCTTCAACTGGCAGCTGTGAACTGGCTGCAAAGTATTCATGTGCTTGTCAAAATTACATCCACAAAAAGTGCTTCTTTTTGCTATTGACAGCCTCTGACTGTTACACCAGGTGACAACATCTTGGAAAAGATCCATACCAGGGTCTCCTGATGACACCATTTGTTTTTTAAAAAAAAACAACTGAAGTCTCGCTCAAAGATAGTTTTTGCTCTGAGGCAAGTTGTTGCAGGTCAGTGACGGTGGAAATAAAGGAGAGGAGTTTGTTGTCTATGTAGAAGTGCTAGTAACAATATTTCAACACAACAAACTCCTCTCTGACTCACGTTTCCACGTCATTTCCTGCAACAACTCACCTCTCAAGAAATTTCAAGGTGAGAATTGTCCTTGAGCGAGACTTTAGTTTCAAAACCAAGGGTGTCGCCAGGAGTCACTCATAGGAATCCTTTCCATGATATTGTCAGACAACTGGTAAACAGACAAAATTGCCATTTCAACACGAAAATGTGTGAAAATAGGGCCCAGGTTTAAAAATACCAAAATTATCCTTTAAAGGAAGAGGGGTTTGTGTTATTTTACAGCATTAAATAATGTCCTTTGACAGCAGAGAGACGCTCATCACTGTGTGCTAAAGTAATGTTCACATTAATCTGATTGCAATTCATACATGTCCTGTGCTACAAGTGTTGCAGATAGGTCTGGGTATCGAGTTCAATACTTTTTAGGCACCGACCAAATTGCCTCAATAATAATATTAATAATAATAATAATAATAATAATACTACTACATTTTATTTGTAACGCACTTTTCATCAAATGATCTCAAAGTGCTACAGGTTTAGGAAAAATAAATAAAAGAATAAAAATTTTTTTTAAAGAATAAAAAAATTAGTTCTTTAGAAAAAAAAAAAAAAAAAAAGCATCTAAAGGGGACCAAAAGCTTTGCAAAAAAGAAATGTCTTAAGGCCTTAAGGCCATCGAGTATCAAAAAATGTCTTGTCTTTCGGTACCAAAGTTCGATACCTAAAGGTTCTTGTTAACGCCAATGGGCCAATAAGCATTCAGCATTTAGATGTGGGCTTGATGTGCCCACATCTAAAAGTGATTGTGATTGGCTGTGGTTATGTAAACACTAGTTCATGCCGGTTATGCACAGAGACGTGGCTGGTGGATGTAAAAGACGTGGATAAAATCGAAAGTGTGGCTTGATGAAACAGCGCGCGATGCAAAAGCTCTTTTATTGGTAGCTTCCACACATGCTACATTTTTCCAAATGTTTAAGGATCAGTAAGTGACCTGTATGTGCAGCCAGCAGAAGCGCTTCCGTGTGAGAGTGACATCATGTATCGAACATTGGGCTGATGTCTGCGACTTTGCTGCAGTGGATTAAAGACACATGTAGCTGAATTTACTTTCTATTGTGATAGTTGTCGCCTGGCCACCTTTTCCTCTAGTGAGGAGGAAATTTTGCTATGTAGTGGCAGAAACTTGTTTCCATGAGATGAGAGATTTCGCTCTCTTTCTCTCAGGCCTGTTGTCATAAATGTTTAGGTTGCAATGTTGCCAGAGCACAAATTCACACATAAACAAAACAAAATATATAATAAGCAATGAAATGACATTATAAAAACTAAAGAAAGAGGAATAAAAACAACACAGTATAGGCCGATGTTACATTGAAAATATGTCTTGGTTTTAACAACCAGTAGCATTTTTCATATAATTTTATATTCCAACATATAAAATTGGCATCACATTCACGCAACAAAGTGCGTGCCTGAAAGAGAAATCAAAGAATAAAATCACACAACCTCATATAGGAGTAAGAAAATGTTTCCCTTTCAGGTTGTTACCTACTTCACCGACAGAACAGCAAACTCAATACTGTGGAGACGGACATACCAGCAATGACAACATGAGTGAAGAGCAAGCAACACAGAGGTAGAATGGGACAGCATCGACCAGGGTTAACTCATCAGTTTATAGTAGCCACGGCCCTTGTGACCTGCCACATTTTTTGACTCTAAACCTGATTATCAGACAGCGTAATTGTTTGGAATATATAAGCCAGATTGGATTTATGATGAGTTGCCCTGGAAGACAAGTAATAGACAGAATGGCAGACAGGGCTTGTAAGAGAGGCAGGCTGCACTGGGCTGTCTAAAAGCGGATGTAATGTGACAGGTCTTCCCACAGGCACAGCTAATCAGCAATGAGGCAAAGGAACGAGAGCAAAGAGGGGGAGACACAAGGAGGAAGACGGGAGGGACAGGGTTTTTTTCCCTTCTTTTTGGTTTTAATTTGGCATGTGGCGGCACTCACCGACTCCAGGCCCGGTGACAGAGTTGGCTGGCTTGTTTTGTGCAGAAGCGGCAGCGGCCACGGCAGTGCCGTATCCGCCCTTACAGAAATCCCCACTCCCTGAAGCCTGGCCCACATCCTCATAGCCTGCAACAGTCAGACACACAGCCGCAGCCCACAGCGTTAGACACACCAGGCAGGGGAAGCAGACCTGCCCCAGATAGCATTTGCAAATCATTCATAGCGTTTGTTTGAAACTGTGCACCACATGGACAGGTTTTACCAAATTGCGACAATACAAACAGTGTCAAGTCCTCTAGGATACACACTATATACTGACATCGGGATACTGTTCTGTAAGAATCAGAATTATCAGAGTAATTATCACTATTAGAACTTTGACACCAAATGCATTGTCGTCTCTGGCAAAACCTGCAACAAGCAGGTCAGAATCAACGCCAACATCATTTGCAAGTACTATTTGACCCAAGTCTGAGAGGAGGAGGTGGGGGAAGTGAGGGACAGGCAGGGTGTGTGTGGGAGGGGAAGGGGGTTTGGAGAGTGAGCTTGAGTTGGGTGATGGCAGAAAGCAGCAGATGGTGCAGCTTAGAACAAATAGGTGTTGCACATGTAGTGACCAAAGGTGGATGTTTTTAAGTATAATAAAGCATCAATAAAGCATCAGTGAAAAAAAAAAGATCTTAAAGTCATGGCGCTGATACTAGAAGGCCACCGGGAAAATGCTGAAAGAAAAATGGGCTCAAAGTGGAGACATATTAGGAAATACAAGGAGGATGGTAGGTGCTCCATTTGTTGATGTGTTTGAGATGAATATGTGCGGAGGAGATGTGGTAGAAGGTGAAGCCTTGGAGCAAACTCCACTTTCTGAAATGAGCAAAGCAAGCTATGGAAGACAGCAGGAGACCGATAATCTAACCCCTATGTTATTTAAACTGGCATAGCCAGGTGCCACTGTTCAAGCCCATCTTCTTTTTCCTGTTCAGTTTAAATGGCAGTCCCATATACTTTATCACAAAAAAGCCATTTAATAGAAAGAAAGACATTTTCTTGCCATTATAAAACAGCTGAATTATTGAGGCAAGGTCCACACAGGCAATGAAGACTGGGTACAAGATGCAGATATTCCACTTATAGGCAATTTGAAAACATTTAGTTGAACTTTGAGGTCAACAGTTCAAGTGAGAGTCGACAGACAAGAATGTTTTACAAACCATTAGCTGCCTTGACAGAAGCAAACGTCTTTACACAAGCATCATGTTTATGCTTGTACATGCTGCAAGGCTCAAATGAAATACGCACTCCACACCGATGAGAAATCAATGGGCCGCATTGTGAGAATCAGCACGGTTATCAGTATGTATAAGTATACAGAGCAGGACCTGCGTGACCCTCTAAACATGACGTCTCAGTACGGTTTAGTGCCTCACCAGTGCTGTATCCATGGGAACCATAGCCACTAGCCTGCTGGAAGGGCGTAGCTGATGCATTGACGCCGACATTCACACCGTGCTGCTTTGACGAGGTAGGAGCCACCTGGAGAAAAACAAAACCATGGGATGCAATGTCATCAAGTCAGCATGGGGGGAAAAACTCAAACTAAAAAGGGTAACCAAAGTTTTGTCTTGTGGGGTTAGGAAATATCTGAATTTAAAATTACAATCTCATAGGGACACCAAAAGCATCTTTCCTGTCAAACATTTCTGCACATATCAAAATTTGTTTGTTAGCCATTGTTACACTCCTGCTTCTGTCCAAAGCCACCCACTTTCCACAGGATGTTATAATGTGTCTGAGTTTGTTTTTTTATCTTCTCAAAATGAACAAGGTGGGAGCAGAACTCTACTGGAAGAAAACAAATTAGCTGGCTTGTGTAGACTTAAGTTTTCCTCACCGGAAACACAGCAGGTCCATACTGGAAGGTATTGGGCAGGCCTGGCATGCCAGTGTAGTATGGGAGGCTCGTGTAGCTGTAGCCAGGTGGCAGTGCAGGGTTGATGAAGGGCTGCTGTGTCGTGTGATGTGTCTGGGTCTGGTTCTGCTGTGTCTGAGCTAAGGTGGTAGCTGGAGCTGGGGATGATGCATCACCTCGCCCGAACTTCGATAAGTCGCCTACATTTACAGGAAAGAGACAGGACAGAATGGGAAGTTACTACATGAGTTTAAGTGTAAATGTTGCACAAGAGATCAAGAAGTAATCAAGTCAAAAATAAATATTAGGGCAAATTCCCTTGATTTTTGGCTTTTTGTGAGATGCCATATCTGACAGGATGTTGAACCATTGATGCCCTAGATGGAAAAATCTCAGTCATCAAAAATGATTCATGGTTATCCCACTGTTGACAATCTTTGTAATAGGGCATGCATTCATAATCTGATAAATACCGAGATTACTGGCTAGGACATACTTGAAGTGCCATTTCTAAATATTTCTTCAGTTATTCAAAGGTTTTCTGTCTAGTTAAATTGATATATAAAACGACATGCAGCCCATATTATCCTAATAAAACCCAGGTGTGTCTACCAGGTACAGTTTGATATAGGCCTGAGCTACATGGCCAAAGATGTTATTACGATAAAAACATTTCATATCATTCGATATAGATAATTATCATGATAAATGTCAAATCATTATTTCTTTCAAGTTTAAAGGCTGATTTTTGCCCCTGAGTGAAAATTGAAGTAGTCAGATGGTTAATTGTGTGGATTAACTATTCTTTATAGTCAGAACGTGATGCCAAGCATCACTTAACATATGAGGTAGAACATTAAAACAATTAAAAACAAAAAATATGATTAGTAACTTTTCTGTCCCCTTTCCTCAACAAAATAAATTTCTTAATATTTATTGATGATATATTAAACAATTGTTTTATTGTTATTGAGGAAAATTATATTGCGATAATTATCATTGTTTTAATACTAGTTTGATATGGACCAAAATTTGGTCCACAACTACTGTTCCATCATCAGGTAAGTAAACAATTATTTTTCAACGTGCAGCTAGCTGCTGAACAGACACCACAACCTCAACTTTTAAAAGATGCAATGTTTAGAGGACGGCTCACCAGAGTAAGGGTTGTTTGTCAAGCTGCCCTCTCTGCCAGTCAGTGCTGTTGTTGGAGTTGCAAAAGGGATGCTGTAATAATCCTGGAAAGAGAAAAATATCTTTTATAAATTAAAAATATAGGTTGTGAGGCAATGGTATGACTTGGGCATAATGTTTAACGAAGCAGCTGAAGACTTTCCACAAAAGAAAACTCACCAGCGGTATTCTTGTCTGCAGCATCTGTAGGTCATCATAGCCGTACACCTGAGGCTGAGACAAATCAAAGAATGTTTCACAAAACTGTCAGTTACATACCATAAACTATGGCAAGCACAGGTAAAGATCACACTGTACAAAAACTGACTTGACCCTGGCAGGAACCTACAGGGTAGGCGTGCAGTAGTCCAGGGGCCATGATGTATGGGTTGGGCAGTAGAGGGGGCACTCCGGGTGGCAGGTTTGGAGGTGCTTTCCCTAGATGCACCAAGAAAAAGATAGGAAGATGCATTATTTTACACAAAATAAGGACACATATGCAGTTATATACCTATTCTTACTTGCCAGTGTCAAATCACAACATAAACACACACAAAGGGCTGCACATTTAATCATTGTCCCTAAGCTGCACCAGTAAGTGACAAGATTGCAATATACCATTGTGACAAACTATGCACCGGCAGAGGGAGTAGAGAGGAAAACAAATCAAACCTCTGAAAAAAAGCTTCAGAGGAACAACCAAACCGAGAGCAAGAGATGAGTCAGAATAATGAAAACCCCCGCCAGCGACTGATGAAATGGAAACCAATTCCAACCCCAATTCGGACAAAAACATTGTGCTTGTACAAATTAAAAAGGATCATATTCTGTTATTGTTTTTTTGTTTTTATTAAAAGGATGATCACATAAGTAACATAACATAGTTCCCAAGAAATGTTTTAGCCATAGTTGCACTACTGAGGGACAATGCCACAAATTTACACAAGAAATCCTGAAAAAACCCCAAACACCCCGCAAAATACAATATGAGGAGGCCACAGAAACTTCAGAAAATCACTGCCACCTGTCCACACAAACAAGCACCACAGTTACACAGCTACACCTCTCCAACAAGCTCTCACACAGACACAAGAAGATTAGAGGTGCGAAATGAGGAATTAAAGATAATCAACACAACAACCAAGCTCTACTTAATGTTTTCCTGCAACTATGGATGTATGTCTATTCCTGATAGTCCACTTTACCACCACGTTAATCAGACCTGTGAAACCCTGACACCAAATGAATGCTAATGTTGATTAAGGTTGGGAAAACATATTCTAAATCAATCAGACCCACTCTCATCAGTGATGAGGGAACAGTCAACGGTTTTCATTTTTTTTTATATTAGAGGGCTAGTTGGAGACTGTTTTAGGAAACTGAAGGAGTCAGTCTTGACGTTTTGGAAAATGTGTATGTCCTTCCATCCTTGTTTTTAAGTCTCACTTGACTTTAGTAAATACAAAACAAGCTGACCAGGATTATTAAGATAGCAGGGAAGCTAGAAGGCTGCCAACAAAGGCAGCATTAGATGACCTCTACAGCACAGTTGTACACAGGAAAGCGTCATAACCAATGCCCTCCAGTCTGAGTTTGAGTGGGTACCCTCAGGGTAATACCCAAGTCAAAGAAAGAGATGTTCTTATTATCGTAAATACAATTAATGCGGTTAAGAAACTACAGTAACCTTTATTATGAGAGTTTAGGCTGTACACCATGGGTATAAATGTACTGACTGTTATATACAATTGAAACTTTGTTCTGTTTTTATCTTGTGGACATGCTTGTGTTTACATTTTCTTGGGTGAAAGCAAAGACAAAGTTTATTCAATGACCACAAATGTAAGTAAGCAAGGCTACATGAAGGGAAAAGAAAAGCTAAAATACTTCCATTTATGTTGAGGATTTGGATGTAGAGCTGTCTGACAGGGGGGTGGATATCGAACACAAAAAGTATTTTTCACTGACTTGTTTGTGCTTGTGTTTATGTCTAACCTGAGGATGCTGCTGAGCCGCGTGTGGATGAGGAAGTAGCTGAAGGAGGAATGGAGGCCGTCGTGGAGACTGACATGGTGGCGGCTGCAGAAGCCGGGGCACACATGGAGGCAGTGTTGAGGCCCATGGCCAGACTGCTGACGGGGCCGAGGCCGGAGGGGGCCGAAACCGTGGCAGAGCCAACAGAGGAGGCCTGAGGGGCTCCTAGCGACACCTGTGCGGCAGCAGCAGCCACAGAGGAAGAGGAGGGGACTGACGAAGACGGCACGGCTGAGACGGAGGAAGGGAAAGAGGAGGAGTGCAGGCTTGAGTCACCGTCTACGCTTGGATGCTGTAGAGACGGAAGGAAGAAGAGAACAAGATGCGGTTAGGATTGATGAGATTACATTTCCATTAGTGTGAATGGACATCTAATGCGTACGTCTGCCATGACAGGAAGTGTAGCTTTGAAAATGCTAGGGGAGATGTAGGGAGATAAACTGTCCTGTCTAAGCATGTACATATAACTCATGGTTTCTATCTAGTTAAATCTGCTCTTTTTAAAGCTTTTAAAAAATAAAAATAAAATGAAAACCCACCTTCTATTGACAGCTCAGCTATAAATGAAACAAACATTTAAAGAGCTCACCAGTAAGCTTGTGTTGGATGTCCGGACTGAAGATGGAGCATGGCTGTTCTGTTGTGATGGGTGAGAGCTGTAAAAATGACAGGAAGTTTCAGAGCATGTCTCAACAACCACCAAATCACATTACATTTACTGCTACTCAGGTCATCACTTAAGATACTAGTTCATTTCCTGCTTCATCATGTGTGTTAATTTAGCTGCATCTCACTTGTTGTGCTGGGGAGGGGGGATGGTGCTTGGAGGCAGGTCTTCACCGTGCCCCAGGGCGCTAAGCGATGTCTGACTGGATGCAGTCAACAAGGAGGCAGGGCTGTCAGTCAAAGTGCCCATGCTGGAGACCGATGCCTGCGTGACTGAATCAGAGGCCGCCTTGACTGATACTGCAGAGCCTGCTGCAGCTGGGGGGAGAGAGAGAGTGAGAATGTGGTAACTATGAATTTCAACAAAGCTTTTACGAAATAAAAAAATTAATAAAGGTTTATAAATGAAGTTTAAAAAAAGCTTTGTAAATAGACACTTACCTTCCACAGGTTGTGTTCCTTGCATTGAACTGAAGCCATTCTGTAAAACCAACAATGAAGGTGAGCTCACAGGTTTCTATGGAAACAGGCCATTGATAAGAAGTTGAAGGGTGTTGGGCTCTTGGAAACTAACAAGCTTGTCTGATATGCCCAGCATTTTAACTACAGGTCAGGTTTGAAACCAATGGTGAATTACAATGAACGCAATCTAATAAAACAAATAAGCTGGAAGTGGAGTGTACAGTTTATTAAGAACACCTGGCTCCCTTTATAATTTTAACACTCGAGTCCAGGTTAATGATCTCTTAATGAGTTTAGCAATGATATGATGAAGGA
Source organism: Lepomis macrochirus (assembly GCA_024633595.2). Classification (NCBI taxonomy): domain Eukaryota; kingdom Metazoa; phylum Chordata; class Actinopteri; order Centrarchiformes; family Centrarchidae; genus Lepomis; species Lepomis macrochirus. The sequence goes on along the minus strand of JALXJV020000013.1, from coordinate 18,140,536 downwards.
ATAAAGGAGTTGACCCAGATTAAATTGGAACCTTGAGACCCCTGAAACATGCAGTCAACAAAAAGGCTGCCGAATTCAACACTTGAGGGGGGTCTTGATGTTTTTACACATGCACACAGTAGAATAACATACATACAACTATGGAAAGATCACCTTTTATAGGGCATCATAATTCACATTTCCATGATTGTATAAGAGCTGCGACTTCCACTGATACAATTTGTGTGCAGCTCTGTATATTTAAGTCCAGTTTTAATCAGACAATCTTTACAGTTGGCCATTTCACTAGTACTGAGCTCCACATGACCAGGTGGAGATTAAAGGTGGGGTAAAGGATTCTAATCCAAGACACGTCTTTTTTCAAATTCATTGAATATCTCCTGAAGATGTGCTATATGTCCATTCTGTGTGAGCAGAAAACCAATCCAGTGTTTATGCACAGCCCTGGCTCTGTAAATGGGAAACAAACCCTGTCACACATGCCTATTTTAGCCATGATTTGTGTGCCATGTAACGTTAAATGACTTGGCCACAGACATTCAGCTTACTTTCTAGTTCACCAAGATGCTGCTGTTCTTATGTAAGCTATAGTAGCTGGTGTGCTGGCTCTGGGACTGCCTCATCCTCTCTCTCTGCATGTTAGCTCGACAGCAGCAACTTTAGCGACTCACAACTTTGCTGTTTTCTCTATATCGTGGTATTGGTCATGGAACTGGATTTCTCCAGAATCACTTATCCAATCTTTAAGGAAGTTATTCACATTGACCACTCCTCTGAGCACTATACTGACAAGGCCTTAATCAATTATTTACACATTTATACTAGGGCTGGGCGATATGGCTCATACACATTTTGTCGGAAATAAAATACAAAACAATAGTAAATATGATTAGCTCAAAATTAAACCTACACAACTAAAGCGCAACATACACATTAATGCAGCAGTACCATTAATCCAGACACAACATTTAACCACACAATGACTAGTTTAAGTAAATTGTGCTTAATAAGGCAGAACCTTTACTTGTAGTGGACCTGAATACTTCTTCCACCTCTGGTTAGCACACCCACAACCTAACTGCACCTGTGTGTGACTAACTACTACTACTGCTTTTTATCATCTGGACTAACTCTGTTGTGAAGCGTAGAAGTCACTGTAGTAACAGTACATAAACAGGAACTTTTTATACATTTTTTTGTCAGTAAACAACTTTCAGTAACTATTATACTGCAACCTGAGCTACACACTTTAAAGCTGATTAAAGTAACATAACTAATCCTCAACAGTGACCAGCGGAAACACTGAAAATGTGAATATGGTCATCTGCTATATTGCACATCAATTAATATTTGAACATATTCTATATGTCACCTGGCCCTTCTGTGTATTTATCAGTTCAAGTGAAAGAGGAAAGTGCTGGCCTTACCTTGGGCTGCATATCCTTCTGAGGGGACGAGGAGACTGATGGAGGGTAACGTCGTGTCTGAGATGCTCTCTGATCGTACATGTCCATCTGGCTAGTCGACTCACTGCAGATTGTAATGATAGTGAACAAGACAAGTTTGATTGTGTTCTTAGCACTTTTAAAAACTACAACATGCACTTCAATCTATCATTACGACTCAGTACTTCTTATAAATGGTGCATGAGAAACAGTTAAAATATTTCACTGTCAACAAACATCTCCAAAAAACAGTCCAGTTGTGCAAATGTTATAGAGTTGTGCTTTGGTATGTACCAACCTGCTGGCGCTAGTGTAGAGACTGTTCTGAACCTGGTTGGCTGGTGTTGTGGTGGTGGGGGCAGGCTCATACTCTTGCAGAACTGGTTCTGACCCAAATTGCAATGCTCCAAACTGAAGATTGAGGCCTGAGATGTCTGTGGAGCCAGGCATCTCTACCGCCATTGCAGGAATCTGAGGAAGATTAATGGTATTTTTAGACTTGGCCCAAATCCTTCTGTCTATTCAGATTGATGTAACAATTCCGGGTCCAGGTGCTCACTTTTATGTAATCCAAATTTTACCTTTGTTGTAATGGAGGTCCTCTTCTTCTGCTGTTTCAGTTTGTGTTGCTGTAAAGGCAGTGGACTCTGGGCGTCTGAGGAACTGGGAGAAACTTGCTGACCTAGAGAAGGAACTGCTACCATTTTGGGAAGGGAGGAAGCAGGTGGAGGCGTCACATGGGGTGAGGATGTTGTTTGTTGGGGTAAGGAAGAAGACGAGGAGGAAGGAGGCAGGCCTTTGTCCTGCAGGAAAACATCCAACATGGACGAAGTTGAGGTGGCGGCCTGGTAAGGCTGTCGCTTTGTAAAGGGTGTATGAACCGCAGACTCTGGCTGAGTCTTCATATCTGGAAAATGGAGAGCGAAGAAAATACATATTAAATATACCCATATGATTATTAAAATATTCTTAACATGTTTAAGGGTATTGAAGTAAAAGTGATTTAACAGGTGTATTTAGTTTGATAACTTGTGATATGTTTTAAGTAGATGTCATCTCACCGTATTGTCCCAGTGAGGTGGCACTGGTGTCCCAGGATGAAGGGGTTGTGTTGGGAGGTCCAGTCTGGGAGTGCTGAGCTGCCAGCTGGGCCAGTGCCTGGGCTGTTTTGTACTGCTCCAGGAACTGAGAGCCAGTGGTCCCTGTGCTGGTGCCTTTAGGCTCCCCCACATCTCCAAAACCCTTGTTTAGCATGCTGACCTGCAATGTTAGCAGATTTTGAGATTATGACTGGTTAGTTAGTGCTCAAGTTTTAAAAGTTGCATCTCCATGTAAAATCTAAGAACATGGGTGCATATATCCACTTAACTAAACTAGAAGAGTGCAGATCTTTGCCAGGTGTGTGCATGGAAGAAATTATTATCATTGACTAGCAGCTAGGTACAGCGTGCCAACCATGACAACCCAGCTGTAACATTATTCATACGTTAACATAGCTAGCCTCCTTACATGCTTGCTTATAACTTATATGAAGGTGGGTATCCAAAATTGACAGCGTTGTGTTGAGAAAAGAGATAGCCTAACTTCTCAGAATTAACTTGAATGCTTTAGATTTTTTTATATATAGATATGGCTCTGTTTCTATTTGTGAGAGAGGGAGGCAGCGACCAAAGTGGAGGTGCTGAGCGAATCTTTTGGCTGTGCACGGTATGTGGTGGTCAGTGTTGATATTGTTGCGTGCCATGTCGCCACAAATAAATCAATGAATGGGAAACAATGCAGTGTGGTGCAGATTCTAGACACTGTTTTTATCATCTTGATTTTAGTTCCGATAGTGAGAGTTAAAAATCGCAGAATGAACAACCAATTGCTGATCATCCCTTCAATTGTCGACAGCTGATCTAATCAGCAATCGGAACAAGCCTAGATGACACCAACCTTTTCTATGGCTGTTTTTGAGCCACAACAAAAGGCAAAAACTTGGTCTGCAACTGATTAGGTAAGCCTTGTTTTTAGCGTAGCTGATTGCTGGAAAAGCATCTTTCTATGCCGTAACGCATATTGTAAAGGCCAATACCACTGACCATTTTGATAGACTCATGGGCTCAGTCAATAAAATGTTTTTGGAAAAGTGTGAATCACAGCAACCTCTTGAGGTCCTTGAGCATACAGTTACAAATGTGCACAAAAATATTAGGCGATGGGTGCTGCAGTATGCAAGAGTAGCTGCGGGCAGACACACAGACACCTCTTCCAAGTTTACGCATGCTAAAAATGCTTTATTTTTTTTGAGACTCACCATGCTGTGCTGGGTGTAAGGGGTGCTGGAGGATGTTTGAGAGAGTGGCACCCCTTGCTTGGAGTTACTAAAAACCAGTGACTGGGACAAGGATGGGGGCTGTGTGGCCTCCATGGGGGGGTTTTCTGTCTCTGAGGAGGAGGATGGGGGAGTCTTCCCCAGGAGCACCGCAAGGTCAATCCTATAGCAAGGCAGAAACATTTATATAAGACATTTAAAAATGTGATGTGTGTCAAATAAAACTTTATTTTCACTACAGGTAAAAGTTAATTATTTTAGAGCTACTACTACTGGCCGTTTTAATTGTTGATTAATCAGAGTATTTTCTCAATTGTTTGGTCTATAACATCATTAAATAGTAAATGATGTGCATTCCTTTCCAAGGTGACATCTTCATGTTGGGGTTTCCCCACCAACCCACAGTCAATTGATTATCGGAACATTTGCCAATTGATTTAAATAGTTTTCAATTGATTACTCAATCAACTAATCGTAAATGATCGAAGACGTGATATGTTAAATCCATTAAGCTCCAAATGAACAACAGTGAAACCAAGCAAACATTTTTTTCCATCCTGGAAAAGCTATTTCCTTGAAATAAATACGAAAATAATAACATTAAGGTAATAAGTGCACAAGAGACCCACCTCTGTCCTTTAGTGATGGTAACATTCTCTTGAGGCAGAGGCATGGATGCCACACTGGAAGCTGTGAATATCTTGGTCTCTGACAGCTGCAGAGGAAGAGTGTAGAAGAATTATACAGACGCAAGCCTTCCAACTGTGAAACTGTGCTAAAATTGGTTATAACTGTTTTATTTATCTTTTGCATGAGGTTAAGCCCAGAAACACTCACATCCTCATTCCAGTCCTCGGTGCCCCACTCCTCCGTGGCAGTCCTCCAGGCACCTAAGAGTACAGAGAAACAGATCAATACTATTGAGATGGGCAGAGCTTCAAACACAATGAGGGATGCATTAAAACAACAGAGAAGTGGAGGCAGGTCTACCAGGAGCAGAGTCAAACTTGGGCTGGTAATTCGTGCCCTCTCCGGCAGAGTAATCCAACCCTAGCGAAAAGACAGAGGTGAGTAGATCAGTTGAATGCATAATTATCCTTTAACTGGCATCCATAAAGATCTAAAAGGGACACAATGTGGCTGGGATTCTGGTATTTGTAATAAGTGCGCATGGTTGATGGCGAAAGCTTCTACGTAGAGCATCAAAAAGGAAGTGAACCTTCCATTCATCTATTCTGCAGAAGCTTCTTTAGGATGTAAAGGTAGGTAAACAGATGCTTCATTGATAAGATTAACTTCTCTCATTGGAGGGCAACCTTTTTTATAAATAAATTAACTTACTAGCTCCCTCCTCCATTTCCATGCTCCCTGTGTTGTTCCAGGTGCTGCCCCCCCCATAGTTTTCTTCTGTCTGGGCTGGCTCCGCATAGTCAGCAGGGTTGAACGTTCTGGGAAAGAAAGCAATAAGAGGCTTGAGTGGAGAATTGAGTGGTTGTACTGACAAACTGCTCAGGGGCTGTCAGCACTACCAAAAACATCAGCCACAACTGCGTGCCCACACACACAAAAATCTGGGGTCCATTTCTGAACTTACCTACTGCAGGTCAAACTTTTAAAAATGTTACGCAGAAGCAGACCCCAGTTCAATTCTTAAGCACATCAAACCACTAGTGATCTAGCTGGATTTGTGCCTGCATATTGCAATATCAGTACTGTATGAATAAATCCCCAGCACTGCTGTTATCACCATCATTAGGCTTAGCGAATAGAAACACTTCAGAAAGGAGTGACTGAGGTTGTAGCAGGAAGAAGAAATAAGAGAGAAGTGTAACCATTAATGTGTTTGGGAATTTGTACAGTCAAGACATGCAAATAAGGAGGCATAAGCATTTAATATGTTTATTGATGTTCCTCAACAACTCCTTCACGGTACTGGATGTCTTTCATTAATCCGACACATCCGTGTATACTGAGAAAATTACAGCTAGTGCAACCTAGCAACATTATGAACACTTGTCTTTTGTCAAGCCAAGCAGCTTTCATTAAATTTGTGTAAGATCCTTCCTGTGCAAATCTGACGGCATTTATATTGGACAGACTTAACATCAAATGTCAGGAAGGTCATATCTTTTTCATATTCTTTTCATAACAGAATGAGGAGTATTGCTTTCTGTTTTGATAATGCCTTGTATTAAATCATCTTATTTTAATGGTACTTAAAAGTCTCCCTAAAGAAAACAAGAATAACAGACACACCAGAGGCGATGCACTCACCTCTCACCTCCTGCAATATCATATCTGGGCCCCTTATCAATCTGGCTTTAGAGGAAAAATAATGGCAACAATTACAACAAGCACAACAAAGTAAAAGTAGAAGAGCTTTTGTTTTTCAGACCACCATCCAGAGCAACAGCGTAAGCAAAATTCCTTCGATCTGCCTGTGCCAGTCCTGTAACAAACACTCTACACCTGTCAGTCACTCAATGCATGGCAAGCCAGTGTGCTTTTAGTTGTGGTGGGTAAATACACAGTCCAAGAAACCCAAGTCATCATCAGAAGTATACACAATGCAGCCACAAACACATAAAAACTGTTGCTACATGAGAGCAGTTATGCAGAAGTAAATGCAGTAATCTTTTCATTGATGCAGTTTATGCCCCAACAACCTCAGGAATCACAATGGTACCTTCCATCACACAGAGGCATCATCTAAAAGCCATTACTGAACAGCCGCACAGGACATTGTGGTCAGTCAGCACACAGTCTAATCTCTCTACTTCTTTGAAAGCAATCACCATCTTAAGTCAACTATTTGAGCTCACCGTTTCCTTAAAAAGTTGAAAATGACAAACACATACCTGCTGTGTCCTACAATATTAACAATTCTACGCTAACTTTCAGAGGCCTACAGGGATACAACATCTGATCTCTCAGATTCTTTTCTGCAAACTTAACTGCAGAATTCAAATACAAAGGCAGCTAACAGTTACCCCACAGAGACAGCTCTGTACATGAGCGAGCCAGTGCTGTGGTACAAATGAATGAAACTGGCTACATAATGAAGCTCCTTTACAACAGGCAATGCAGGAGGTTGATATTTGCAGCCATGTTACGTCCTGCAGTAATGGACAACACGCAAGATGTCACATTCACATAACCGTGATTCAAGATCAAAAATTTTTAAAACCATGATGGCAATAATGAACACTTTTATATTTATTACACAAGCAAAACTATCCCTACATGGTAAGACAACCATTCTAAAATACTTGGAAAAAAGTAATGTTTATATTCTTATCTATTATATTACAATAACACACACTGAAGACTTCCTCCAACAGTGTTGAGTGCATTAAATATTAAAATTATATTTCCTTGAGACTCATGGAACCACGATGATTTCCACAACTGAAACATCCGTCCACAAATTCATTCTGAACATGGCAAAAATCCAATTTGGGCTACCAGTGTCAATGTAGACTTAGGGAAGTTGTACTAACTGGGCTACACTTGGCTATGCTTAATGACACAGGCATCATGTAAACTTCCTTTGTCTTAGTTTTCCTGAGAGCATCACTCATCGTACTTATCACAAAATACCTCCTCATTCCTCCTACTGGCCACAGAATGAAAGGGTCAGTGAGTTTGTGTCTGAGATTCTTGGCACTATGAGGTTTTCAGCATCTACAAGCTTCTGTTAAAATGTCTCTCTGAAAATAAAAAATATAATCTGCAATATGACTAAACATTTGCAGATAATATAAAATTGATTTATTATTATTCCTTCCATCATCTTAGTCATTTAATGTTTATGCCAACTTTAAAACAAATCTCTTTGATCAGCTTATTCATCAGTAAAAAGGTGTGGTACCGGCTTCCCTCGCTTCATTTAGTTTGATTCAGTGCATGGTAACATTTTTACGCAGAATGTGAGGTGAAGCTGCCTTAGCATCATCTTAATGTGCTAGTATTAAGGTACCAATGAGATATACACACACGGAAACCGGCCCATTACCATCTTATTACACTGTAATAAACTGATCAAAGACCTTATCTGCTTTAAGACCGCTTCCTTTAAAGCCACACGTTTCATTTTAGTCACTGTGTTTAAGTGACGCTGAAGCCAAGCTGGTAAAATGTGTCTGCTAGCAGCTAGAAGCAGAAGCAATCACCGATCTCTCCAGTTGCGCGAGGTGGTGGTGGTGGTGGGGGGGGGTTAGGTAATATGAAAACACCTCAGCTAGCACTGCGTGTGATTGCATGTGGAAAGTCCAAGCACTCGGATTACCAAAAACAAGCTTATATTATCACCAATATGAAACCAAGCATAATGTAGTGTTCCTTTAGATATGTAAGTCAATATCTGGGTCCACACTCTACCCTCAAGAGAAACACAGACCATAAAGATGCATGAGGTTTTGTAACATTATAGTGATTGTGTGCACCACCGCTTGAGCAAACATCTGTGAATGACACTTTTAGTTTAACTCAGGTCATGTCTACTTCTGAGATTTCGGTGTTCAAATATATATATGTATGGCACTGTGGCAGTACCTTTAAAGTACACATTCAATACTTTGTTTTAGTAAGAGTGAAAATTACATTCAGGCTTATCTTGGGAGGAAGATGCTCAGCACTTGACCTCACTAGAGAAAGCCACATCATATCATGTGTGCTACTTCAGAGCAGACCCAAAGAAGATTTAAAGATCTATAACCGCAGAGTAACATCACACGCGCACACACACACCTGACTATTTTTCACCAAAGGCAGCAAATTTACTGCGACACCTTAAGTCCTATCATATGACCCATTAAATTACAAGAATGTCATCATAGTTGAGAGAAGTACCTCCTCTGTTGCGACACCTACTAGTGAAGCTGCCAGTATAAGATGCCAACTCATCAACTGACTTGTTAACAGCGCACACACACGCACACAAACCGATCCAAAACAAGCAAAATACAACTGTATTATGCTGTAGCCCTGGGCCAGAGAGCATAGACTGTTTATGTCAACCAATTTGGTCCCTGACATTCTTCTAAGTGGATCTATCAAAGTTTTACTCTAACCAAAATGTTTAGACACACATTTGGCCCACGCTGTTCCATCCCATTGGTTCACACACATCCTCCCTCCTTTGGATTTGGGGTTAACAATAGGCTGGAGTCCTGCTCTCTGGTGACCATGGCAACAGGTAAAAATGAAACAAAAGGCCCTCTGGTTTTAGGCAGGTGTTTGCTTACCCCATGCCCTGCGCCGAAAATCTGCCTCCTCGCCGTCCAGATACTCCTGAGGAGACAGCAAGAGGTTACTTTAGTTTCATGGTTTCACAACTATTGTCACATTGAAGAATGGCAGCCATTAAAGGAAACTCCCACAGCACCCCCCCGAATCTGCCCTCATTTTGATTGGATACATTTCCCTCACTGACGAGTTCGACTAAAGATAATTAAAGTCACTCACCGACAGTCCCTCTTCCTCTGCCTCTTCCCCTACGGCCTCGCTCGGCACCTCTTCCAGCTACCCCAGCCTTGCCTCCATCCAAGCCATTCTCCTGACCACGAACTTGAGTGAAGAAGAGAGAGCGCGACATCAGATTTTAGGCTACACTACATGCAGATGTCAAAATAATAATTTAAAGTCAGAAATCGTGGTACTGTATGAGAGCCTGAGACGGCCTTCATTCAAAATAAAGATGAATGACGGATCTCTTGCCGGCTATCATTTACTGTGGCACACACTGTCCCCCCTTCAAGACCAAGTTTAGGGCTAAGAAGGGTCTACTGGTGTGCTGCAAATGACTAGACATTACTATAACAAACATGCAAGGAAACAAGAGCTTTATGATAAAAAGCTACTAAAAGGGGTGATTACTGCTGTGTTGGCAGAGACGGGACACAAAACCACAACCATTTACCCTTGTAAATAGCCTTTGAATAGCACACTTTTGCTACATCGAGGCAGGGGATAACTGAGCAGACCTACAACACGCCAAACCAAGATGTCTCGTCATTTCTACTCTGATTAGTTTAATTTCATGCAGGTGTTGCAAAGTCTCCCTATTTTCTGCTTTCAGAAATTATGTGGCAGCTGTGCAACATTCATATTTAAAGAGGTAGTTTGGACGTTTGAAGTGGAGTTACATGAGATACTACAATAGATTTAGAGAAGCATACAGGAGTCCTGGCATGGAAACAAAGCAATGCACTGCCGATGGCTAAAGTACGTTTTGATGCTACCCCGTTCCACAGCAATATATTGCTTAGCTTCTGTACCAGAACTCGTGTCTGCTTCTAGTTAGCTTACGTGCTGGGACTCCTGTTTATTTCTATAAACTGGGGCCCTGATGAACGCTATTGACTGTAGGCAACACACTGAATATGAGGGTTAGAAAATAGGATAAATGCCGAATGGTAGGTACATGTCTCATGCATGTATGGTCATGCTGGTATTTTTTTTTGATTAGCAAACAGTGTCAAAGTTCACAGTGGAAATTATCTCATGTTGTAAAATGTAGCATGCATCGACCACTAACTATGAGTTCCCATAATGATACTTTTGTGCATATCTAGTCAGTAGACACGTTTTAAATGCTGCATGGTAGGAATGGAAAAAGAAGGTGCAACCACAGTGAGCTGGTGCGATAAGGAGCACTAGACGACAGTAGTCTTGACAAACGTCCAACCTCTAACTTGTCATAAAGATAATGTGCAATTCCTGCTGCTACATAATACTAAAAATGACAAACATTTATATTTTATATAGATACTTTAAAGAATACAAAAGTTAAGCCACTGTAAAGGAAAGGTAAACACTTACACTCTCTGCCCCTGCTGGCTCCACGGCCTTTACGTGGAGCACCGCCTCGACGACGTGCTACATCTTTCTCTCCTCCTTTCTCCCTGTTCTCTTTTCCTTCCTCCCCGGTCTCTGCCTGGCTGGTCTCCTTCTGGCCTGACACCCCTTTCTTCTTCCCCACCATTTCCCAAGAATCCTTAGGAAGAAAGAAAGTCAGTGTTACAGCTCTGTTACTTTAGGTCAATGTACTGCTACTGCTAGACTCATTCACTTTGTACTGAGTCATCCAGACAGAAAACAACCACTGAAGAAAAGTGAAGGTCAATTTAAGTGTATTTGTAGACCGCTGCCAGCACAACAGAACAGTGTGTCCAACCAAAATATAATCAAAACAGAAAGAAATGTATTCAGAAATAAAAAAGTTGGATGCTGAGTGTTGCCTGGAGATCAGTATGGCATTGACTTGAGAAAACTGATTAGTCGGCAAGTCAGCCAACTGGTTGCTTCCGGTGGTCTTACGATTTCTCACCACATGGTACATCTACGGCTGACTACTTCTGAATCTGATACGACTTCGGAGTTTCTCAAAGATGCAGCAACTTAAAGTTGCGTGGGACAGTCGTGGCAGCAGCAACTTTAAATTAAAAATTGAAAATAAAAACAAATTCTGGTCCTCTAGTTGGCAATTTCCCAGGACTCCATGTTGAACTAGTTCATTTTAAAGTCTCTCCACTGAGCCTGTATCTCGACCAAGTAGCTGACAACCCCTTATCAGGTCTGATTAATGTGCTGGCATTTCCACTATTTCTGGGTTCAATTCACCCCCGTGTTCTACGAGTTACGTTTAAATCAAAGCTTGACTGTAACTATAAGGGCCTCAATTAGATGGTCCTGGTTCCTGTCCTTGTGTCGCAAGTTCAATTCATACTAGGGATTTATTAGGATTTTCAAATAATCATGAAATTATATATATTTTTAATAAATTGTGAGCACTGTCTTGCCTTTCACCATCACCTGGTACACACTGACAGCAGGGGAGGTACTGAAAATGTGTTTACAGTGAACTTGTCTTGATCCTTGTTCATACCATGCTAAACGAGCCCAACTCGTACAATCTAAACTGCTAGTTCAGTATCATAGTTATCTAACCCAGTGTGGCACTGATTTCTCCAGAATCTGGCACCCACAGTGCTAAGCCCTCAACAAAGCCAATACTCACAGTGTCTGGGCTACCCTCCAGCAACACGTTAATGGCTCTGTTGACATCCCCGTTGCAGTCATGCAGCGCGATCATAGACTCATCCTGGTCCTTGCCTGTGATGTCAATCAGCTGGGGGGGAAAAGGAATGGCATGATGAGACATAGAGGTGACCCCAGGCTGACTCTCCTGATGGCTAATTCATATAAAAGGCCTTTACGACTTGCAGAATGTTTTAAAAAACATACATAAGAACACAGGCTTGGGTAGAGAATAGCACATCTGCTACCAGCAGGGATTCAGCATAATACACATCATAAACTTTCTTATCGAAAGGTCCTGATGACCTGCTTACAGAACCTTCTGACCTTGGAAGACATTTTATAATCTTTATTTCAACTTTGACTTAATCCTAAACTTAATTCTGTGTAACAACATTGAAAAGAAATTTAAAGCTACATAGTTAGGATAAAAAGGTTATCTGGCTTGAGTGCACACATCAAATATATGATAGAGTTGAGCCAGAGCAGTTCACTACTTTGTCAACAGTAGGAAACTGCGGAGATTTACTTTGTTACAGAAGCCAGTAATAACCAGGATGGCACATCAGATTGTTAACCTATTAACACAAAAGGAGGAAATGAACCTAAAAGGCTCTTTACTTGGCCTCTTTCTCTTAACTAAGGGATAAATTGAGAGTTTGCCTTAAAAAAAACAACGCATTTTAAGCATTTTATCATTACCATAGCTAATTAACAAACTTTAAGGCTATAGATATAATGTAAATATCAAATGAGGCCCTTCCTGAGATTCATGTGATTGATGACAAAAAATATCTGCAAAGCACAATACTGAGAGACACATACATATCCAACGCAAAAAACAACAGGTGCGATACCATGTATCCGTGCTAGAAAGTACTTAACTGTAAATATGCAGGAAAAACTAAGTTGGACAAATGGATCTGCTCACCTGTTTTACCTTCTCTTCAAAGTCTGCATCATTGTGGTCTGAAATCATCTGCGCAAGTCGGATCTGCTCTGCAGTAGCCTGTCCCAAAAGGAGTGAAACATCCAATATTTGCAAACAAACAGAAGCACAAGATTTGCCTTCTTGTAAAAACACTACAGTCAAACTCATTAAGCCATTTAAAACATATATAGGTCTAGCTCTTAATTAATAACTAATGAAGTTCAACAATTACTACAGTTACAGTGTGACATTATGCTGGGAAAACACTTCATTTGGCCATTCTGTCATGATGATGCGCACACATGCTGCCTCCCCTTGAGGCTTCCCAACTAAATAGTACTTCTGCTCTACAGTTTTTGTACTTTGTGTTCTATTTATATAGTATCTGTTCTTAATATGTACACCGTAGTACTGTAGGAAGATAATTTTGTTCCTCAGCACAGTTAGCACTGCATATGGAAGGGGAGGGGGAATCTACTTTTAACCTTGAACCTATTAGTATTGAAAACACTGGCTACTAGGGGTCTTGTTAGACAATACAATCATTCATCACAGACACTTTAAGACCTGCCGAAACAGTGCATCATGAACCATGAAAATGCGTGATGTTAGCTGGTCAACTTATATCGGTGACTGCACGTTGTTCAGATTAAGCTGTAAGTCCTTCTGCCTATAATCAGGGATTCCCTACTTGATTGTCAGAATAAGATCTCAACAGTCCTGACTATCCCTGTAGTGCATTTCTGACTTATCAAAAGGTTATGTAGTAGCTAGCATCATTTTTCAGAACCTCTTACAAAGCATACATACTGTGAATAATACTACACTGATTGTTGGTGTGTATACTATGTAGTTTTGTAACAAAATTAAGTAATACTCGATTTGCCTACATTAAACCTTGGTGCAAATCACTGTGCATCTGGACAGTATGACAGGTGGTGAGAGTGAGGGTACCTGAGGCCTTTGCTTGTGCTGTGTCTGGCTCTGTGTTTGCCCCTGTGTCTGCTCCCAGCTGCCCCGGGCTCGGTTCCCGCCCATGGACGTCATCATTTACAGTATATACAAATAACAGTATTTACAAAGGAATAACACCTGTGGAGATAACGTTGAGAGGTGCGTTACAGAGCGGTGAATATGACCTACTTATGTCATGTACATGATTAGTAACGTTACACTAGAATACTACTTCCTCAAAGTGCCTGGTAGCTTATTGCCTAGTGGGGGAAACCAGCTGCGGTACCAAGAAGGCACCATCAGCTTTGAGAAAACGTTGACAAAGTGTTTTTTGTCAGCCGCTTTCTTGAGCAAGGTCTAAAACCAAAGCTAGCTGAGTGTTTTGACTGTGTGCTTCTGCATTCAAGTCTTCAAGTGCAAAACGTTAGCCAAAATATTTAACGCTACCTCCTCAGATCATTATGCAACGTTTTCCATACCAAAATAGCCTTGATGGTGTTCAGTTAACCTACATTATAAAACGACAGTATATGATCACAAAGCCTACGATAAATAGATCTACACTGTATGCATGAGCATCAAATGACAAGATACAAACATACGCAAGAGAGCTAACTACACCTCTGTTTGCCATCGCAGCGAATCGTTAATCTGGCAAACGTTACGTAAAACCCTGTTTAGACTAGCCCACAATTAAGCCTAAAGCCAGGGCCCGTCGAACATATCCAATTCCACTAGTCAGCCACATGGCCAAAATGCTAGCCAACTAGCTAATAGTTGAGGGGAAAGCATCCAGCGTTGAAGTCTCGGTGGGCTTCCGCTTCTCACCTCATGGCGACAACGAGGCTAACTTTAACAGCCGCTAGCTAATCAGCTAACCGAGTGCCGACAACTGGTTATACACACAGCGTTGACTTACCTTTATAGCCAACAAGTTAACTAAGCTAATCAGCTACTAGCTAACAGTGACGCTCTCCCGATCGACCAAACCTAAAACGCCCATGCCATTCCGTTACCATAGCTGTCTGCTAACGGGTGTTAGCCATGTTAACTTAACGAACTACCGTCGCTCCGCATAGCTAGGCAACATTAGCCAGCTAACTACGTTAGCAAAGCAGCAGCTTTATAAACTGCACCACCACTCACAACCATTCTGGCCCCAGTAATATCTAATAGCCGGGCTCACGACATAGACATCACCGAGGCTAAAGGTAGGCCTACAGGCCCCTAAAATGAAAATAAATAACAGGCGATACTGACCAGAAACCCGGCTCAATATTTAGCCACTGCTACACAACCGACCGACAAGTGGTCTCGTTGTCGACCTTCTAGTCGGATTTAGGACAGGATATGATTCCTGAACCCTAAATTGATACTACTAAGTTGGGAAAATATAACGAACCGACTCGCTCACACAATAAGCGAGAGACTGAATTTACCTGTTTCTTTTCCACTCTGACACCACGGAGAGCTGCGTCACGTGGGTTACACAGCGCTTCGAGGAAACACAACCCACAACATGTGATCACACAGTGAAATACTTTTATATTATCAACGTAGTTATGCCTTGTCAGTGGTAGGGATGCACAACGCAGACAAAAATTGGCAAACAGAGGTATGAGGGGGGTTTGCAATGATCTAATAAAAAAACATGTATAACATTACTCTAAACACGAGTGTTGCAGCCATGAACTTGTCAGTATACATATAGAGTCACGTCTCACATGTTTCAGCAACACAAGCCACTATTAAAAGGTTAAAAAAACAGATGTAAAAACGAAGAAGATAATAAAATAAAATACATGAAAAGCACAGAAATTATTAACAAAAGCTGTACATAGTACATCAAATACAGTCTGTTACAATTCCTGTATACAAGACTTTAGATTGTGCAAAGTATTGTCCTTATACAGAGATTTCTTAAAGTTCCTATTGGTGGAAACATCAAACTATATTTAAGTACGGGAGAGCGGGTTGATTTGAGCCTGTCGGGAAATTGAGCCACCCCTTGTTTCTCTCTCTCTAGATAAAATTGGTCTATGGACAAAAGAGTCATCCATTTTACTCACCCTGTGATGAAGAGAGGCCCATGGAACAAGTGATTTAAGATCCAAAAACTGTATTTTGCTGTTCAAAGTGATTATTTTTATGTTCAAGGAGTCCTGATTCTTGTGTCTGAACAATTACAGACAGGTTTGAGAAAATCTTACGCATGTGTTAGTGCTTTAGGAAGTTACAATATAAGACTATACCATTATCATGACATTACCCTTAGACTGCTGAATGACACAAGTTTGTTTAAATGGCAGGGATGGGGTAATTTGATCCAAATGACTCCACTGTTTTTTGAAAAGCCATATTTTGAAAACAGTTTATTTTAGATCCAAATCTATTATTCCCAGGCACCCAAGCACCACATCCTGAAATATATGTACATATTTTATATGGAGACATTACTGTCATGTCTTTGTCTGTCGTGACACTGCAAGTAAAAACTATCTCAACTCACCCAGCTATTCACCTATTTAAGGAACTTTAATATATGCAATATATTATGCATGTACACTCACTAATAAGGATATATGTGTAATACATATATAATGTAAAATGCAACAAAATAGGTAATGTAAGTATTAGAATTCTTATATATACTGTTAAATATGTTACTACAACTTCTATTAATACTACCTCTAGCATTAATATCATAATAATGTAATAAAATCCAGAACAAGATTCAGTTATATGGTTGTGTCAATGCACAAGAGTTAGGTCAGTCAAATTATCCTTAATGTTTGTATCTAATTATGTACAAAATATAGATGGTAAATACAAAACAGAAAGTAGAAGGCTGTATGATACCAGCAGTCTTGTGAAATCTTGGAGTTAAACAAAACATAACATTTTCAAATTGTACAAAATGTGAATTAAACTTCGGGTAGGTTGTTTGGCCAGGCAGATGCTACACAGTTATTACGGTAATATGGGGCGCCGCAAATCAACTGTCGTCGTCGCCCTTTTGGCTAGCATGTACGACCAAGCTAAACAACGTACTTATCGTATGATGTCGTGAAGAGAAGGAGGACCAGGGCGGTCGCCGTATAGTTTCTTTTTCTTTCTAAAAACGATATTTCAAAGCTGCAACGACATAAACAATTTCTCGTTCTGTGCTGCAGTGCCAATTCTTTTCAAAATGGGTAACTGGCTGTTAGCTACCAGGCTAACATAGCAACTCAACGTTTAGATTCATTGCTAGCTCGTTAATCAACCTGTGGATAAACTGTTAACGCAGACAAATAAGATGGCAGAGTCGTCGCCGCTATCAGGTGTTAATGTTGTCCTGGTTATGGCTTATGGAAGTTTGGTAAGTTACAGACTTGCTTGATAGCTGGTGTGCGCTCATGTGATGATGCTTTAAAATTAAAATCCTGTCCTGACACGTCTGGTTTTGTTTGTGTAGGTGTTTGTGCTGCTGTTCATCTTCGTCAAAAGACAAATCATGCGTTTCGCTATGAGATCCCGCAGAGGACCCCATGCACCGATTGGCCACAATGCACCCAAGGTAAAGTGGATCTTTCTTTTATGAGCTCTTACCTCTAATGCTGTCAAAGCCTAGCTGAATATGCAGCAGCTGCTGTTGCTGCAAGAGTTCATGAGTCTGTGTATTTCTTTCACGAATTAAAATACAGGGTTTGAGGGAGGACATAGACTCCAGACTGTCCAAGGTCCAGGAGATCCGTTTCGAACCACGTCTCCTATCAGAAGAAGACGACAGGCTGAAGCAAGGATCACAGACTAGTCAGTCACTGTATTCGCTTATCTTGTTGCCACCTGAATCTCTTAGACGTGCATATTGTGCTTTTTTGCTTAATGTAACAACAATCTGTTTGTATTTCAAAGGTTGTTACAACTACCTGTACAGAATGAAAGCCCTGGATGCCATCCGTGACTCAGGTGAGAGGTACAGTTTACTGCTTAAACATATTGATTCTGCAGGTGGTTGCATTATTCTGCACATCATCACAGAACTGAGTCCATTAATCACAAATTCACTTCAACTCTTACCTCTTTAGGTCTTACCTCTTCAACTCTTTACCTCTGTTAATATGCAGACAACGCTGAAGTAAGCTTCCAATTTGGCAGATCAAATTCCAGATGAAAACCTACTATGACCAAAATGTCCCAGAGAGGCTAAAGTTTCTTCTAAACACAGTTTCAGATTTGCTCTTTTTTTATTTTCACAAATAGAATAAAGAAACGTTCACCTCTGTGGAATAATCTAATTCACATTTGACAGCTCTAGGCACAGTGGTCTGGACCTGGGTTAATGTGGTCTACATGCAAAATAACATATACAAATCAGCCTTTTTTGCATTTTAACAAATACAAAAAAGTTTTCACAAATCTGAAACTATTTTTTAAAGAAACTTTACTGTCTCTGGGATGTTCTACTCCAGATTCGAAGCTCTAGTCTTAGTGGTTTTTGATATGTACCTGACATTACCTTAACTTTCTGCTGTATTGGAAGCGGCGAGTCAGAAGGTAACTTCAGCGTCATAATATTCAAAAATGATATGTTTTGTTATCTTATTGTAATTCTATATTTTATTCTATGAGTTTACCAAATCATATTGTTGGCATTGACACATCTGTCCCATGGGAGAGTATTGAAGTTTAATCTCTTCTAACCTTCACTTTCCTTCCTGTTGGGACCTCAGGTATTCCTCTGCAGGAGATAAGCTGCAGTCCCAGTGCGTTTACTGGACGTAACTTCAGGAGCTGGCTGCTGGAGTTGCGCAACTCCCACTCTCTGATCAAGAGCAGCCGCAGTGAGCTCATCGACCGTTTGCTTGAAGGCTACGACAGCGCTCGCCATGGGACTGGGGTGCATACTAGTTTTTTTGTGTTTGACTGATGGGTGAAGAAAAGAAAACAGAATATATTAGGTTTAAGGGTTGTGTTGTGGTGGTACTGATTTTTCTTTTAATTCTTTGTTTCAGGTATTTGGGGAAGCTGAGTTTCTTGAATACCAGCAAGCTCTCAACGAACTAGCTGATGTGTAAGTACTGAAATTGTGGACCAGACTTGAAATTGTTGTGACACTGTTGAAACAAGTGTTCCAGTCTGCATTGGTCACACAACAGGGCAAGTGCATGCTACAATAAAAAATGGTGTAAAGATTTAACCCAACCATTTAACACTGTAAGTCTGGCTTTGATAATGTTCCAACATAATTGATTGGCTGATTGGCAGAATTTAGTTTTTCCCATTTTAAAAGTACATGTAAATATGAGTCCTACAATTTAATAGTACATGTTAATTTTTTATAAGCACAATCACACATATATAGTGTACATCTGCAGTTATATTCCTAGATACACCTACTTAGATTAATCTTGTTTTTAGCTCATGATCTGTTATTACTAATACAGTTATTGCTGCTATTTCATCACAAATAACCAAGCAGTTAGTGTAACGCCCCCTTTCTCTGCCTCTCCTTCCTCTTACTTCCCACAGAGTCAAGGCCTATTCCAGCACCACCAGCCTGGACCAGCATCACCAGTCTGCAGCCAAGGACCTGACAGGCTCTCCTGTTCGGGGCACTCCCTCCACCATCCAGGTCACCTACCTGCCCTCCACTGGCCAGCGCAGCAAGAGGCCGAAACACTTTCTGGAGCTAAAAAGTTTCAAAGACAACTACAACACACTGGAGAGCACCCTGTGAGAGACTGCTGTTGCAGGCTGAAAATGTTTGTATGGTGTGTTGAGCATGTGTGCATGTGCGCTTCAAGTTGAGCTTGAAACACACAACTTCTCCTTACAGTACATTCAGATAGGACAATGTCTATTGTGAGCATTTCATTACATGATATTTTTTAAGTATTTGAAAAGAGTTATGTAGACAAATTAATGTCTAATTTTACAGCAGGAGTTAAAATCTTGCTATTACAAGATTTTTTCTCTTATTATGGTGTATGTGCTACACCAAGGCCTTTATTGTTATTTTGGACCCAATGAGCGTCTTCAGAGGACAATTGATTGTAGCCAACCTGGCAAGGTTGTCATTGTCATAATTGTAAAAAAAAAAAAATCCAGCAACATTTGTTGCAAATCACCTGGATTCATTTTTACTTTTTACTCAAAAGTCCAAATGTAAAACTTAGTGTACCTTTTGATTTACTGTGTTTTTTGTACAGATGTAAGATATTTATATGAACATTCATACCTTATTTAAGTCATGTTGTTTGATTTGTATTTATGTGAGGCTGTAAACTTTTGTGGTTTGAGATAAAAGCCTTCAACCCACTTCTTCATATCTTGTCTTTAATATGTCCAATAGGTGGCAGTACAAGGTTATTGAGTAAAGATGCAACAACAGAGACAATAAAAAATTAGGCTTGTAAAACTTCACAGCTACAACAAATGAATCAGATAAACCAGTATTGCATTCTATTTGACAAAGTCTACAATAAAAGGACACAGATTGTACTTCAATGAATCCATCTACAGTGTTCACAGTGACTCGTTAGTCAATTTATAAGATTTATAAAAATGTTCATCCTAGATTGCAACAAAGTTTTTTTACATAAAAAAATCAGCCAAGTCCATACAAACAATGCATAAATATGTAAGGAAGCAATTTTGTCACTCAAATCAGAGTTATAGTTATTAAATATGCCACAACAGGATATATATATAATAAGGGTGTTGAGGCAGACCTTGGCAGCGTAGATGAGAATTGTTAAATGTTGATATCAGCTAGCCTATCTCTACTTGCAGCCTCTAATATGTATTCTCCAGCTTAAGTAAAACAGAGAAGGTCAGAAGTCTAATACATTAAATAGAATAATCACTTATTATATTCAACCCACTCTAATGTCAGAGAAACATATTTAAGTGAAACATAAATCATATTTCAACGTTGACACAACCAACTGCATGCCTGCCATTGGCAATGTGGTGCAAAACAGAAATCTGACCCCTAAATCCTGCTGCTGTTTAGGATTGTGGCTGAGTAGGCCGTAGGACGAAGGCGTGCTGAAATCACAGTTGATGTGAATATGTAACAGAGACATTTACAATAGTAACAGAACAGTTTTTAATCCGGACCCACCGTTTACATTGACCTGTTGACACAGCTTATTTCTGATTCTAAAGCGGGAGAGAAGTGGAGGTAAGAAACTTTACACCACCTGCGAACTTTGCTGAACTCTGTCCTACTACCACTGCATCTTGAAGACTTGCTGACAAAGCACAAACTGCTCAGATTTGTGTCTATGTACATCTGAGAAGTTCAATAAAATTATTTCCACAGCACAGCTCCTTTGTTTCCTTTTTAGGATTCCCCCTACCACTGGATCCAACTTTACATTCCCCTTAACTTTCCTTTTTTTTAGATTCTGTTTGACATTGAGGAAGCCAGTAAAGGTATTCAGAACAGCCTCAAAAGTAACTATGAGGTACTAACAAAAGGCCAATGTGCTTTGTTACCATGAGGTCTGTTAAACCATTTTTTAAATCACTGCAGACCTATGTTTTATACACTGGTAGGTGGTTAAATATATATATATATATATGTATGTACACTGTATTCATTCCTTTGATTGACACTGCATTCAGGACTTGATCTCAATGACTTTGATGAATGGGAGGGCCTTGTTGCTCTGTGTCGTCGGTGTGAGTGGTTTACTGTAGACAGAGAGAAATAAAAATACAAAAAATAGGTTTATTTTTGATTATAGCATGACTGGTAGGCAGACAAGTAGTAATATGAAATCACCATGTTACTGTGAATAAGAAAATCTGATCAGAAACTAAAATTTGCTTACCTGTAAACAATCTCTGGCTTGTTCTCAGTGGACGTCAGGGGCAGAGGGTCCTGGCCTGCCAGGAAGTACTCCATGTGGTCATGCATTTCTCTGTTCTGCAGATAGAAAGGGGTTAAAGACATTTAATTGTGTCTTTGTGTTTCACACAGAACTTTTGAGCTTTTAGTTGATTGGAGTGTGGTACTTTTAGCTTTAGCAAAGAAAGGACACCTAGTACCATATAAAAATGTCAGAAGAAAATGTATTCACAGAAATAATACAACTAAGTAAGCCTTTAGTGGATTCATTCAGATTCTAAGTGCAGTTACATGAAGCTCCTGACCTCAGCTTCCAGGAACGCCACCTTCTCCTCCAGATCCATGATGACTCGTTCTCTCTCTTGGGTGATTGTGCGGGAGTTCTGCAGCTGTATTATTGACAAAACAAACACAAACAAACAATGTGAGACGCTCAGGAGAAACACAGCTCACTTTTCCAACAGGAGCAGATGCACCATCACTTATTCATGACAAGCGAGTTTAGTTTCCCCACACGTTTCCTCTTGGCTCCACTCCCTCATTTCAATTATGCTTTATGTGTCTGCCTCCTCAAGAATCTAATTCCGTCATTAATGGCTTCCTGTGCATTTGTGGGCACTGGTGAGCTCATTTGCATTGTGTGCCTGCATGTGTGATTGTGTTGTTGTCTGTGTGCACCTTGCACTACTGGTCAATCTGCTTGTGTGCAGAAATACCTGTTCGATCATGTGGCGGACTTTCCTCTGCTGACTCTTTAACATGTCGTCAAGGTGATGAATCTTTTCCTTCAGGACGCTCACCTCCCCCTCCAGCTCTGCACACCTGCAAACACACAAACATATGAGAAAAACTGTCAAACTAATAGCAATGTGATGTGTATCAAGTATAAACCCTGCACTAAGAAAACTACAGAACAAGTTTTGTAATTTTGACAAGAGGCTATTTTATTTGTATGATGACTTGGCTTGTTAAAAAACAAACCAACAAACAAAAAATTAGTACTTCTTATTTGTTCCATTCATTTCTTGTACTTTGGCACATCACTTTGTCATCTCATCTCACCTCTTCTCCTTCTGCTTTTCCTCCCTGTCTGCTTTAAGCTGCTGCAGCTCTGCCTCCTGTTCCGCCATCTTGTCTTTGAGGATGCTGCTCTCAATCTCCATGTTTCCCAGCAGTCTCTGCAGTTCCTCCACCTTCTGACCCCTCTCCTCCGACTGCTCCTCAGCCTTCTTCAGCCGCTCAGACTGCTCAGCTAGACGAACGCAATATGCATTTGACTCAGCCTGTGAGAAGAGCCGAAGAGTAGGATAAGTATGCATAATGTTTACACTATTAAAGGCTCTCCAGGTGTTTACAAAATTCTGCTGAGGTTGAAGTTGTTTTGGCTATGTTGCTACACTATAGGTACAACAAAACCAACAGAAGGATGTGGTAGATGTCAGTCAAGTGCAATCTGAACAATAACTAAACAACTAAAAACAACTAAAATACACAATTTTATTCAAGGTAAAGAAGCATTTCATTTGGTTGCCCATCACTGGCATCAGCAACAGAGAGTGAGGGAGGAAGTTGACTAACGTGACTAAATGCAATGTGAATAAAACTGTAAAATATTACCTCATCCGTAATTTTTTTCAGATAGATTTTCATTGTCAATGATGGCTAACAATCACTCCCATGATCCCCTTCACAACATCATCAAAATATGCCTTTTGTTATTGTTTGTGTGAGACCCCTAGCGGCAGAAATTACATATTGTGTGTATACATAATTTAGTTTTGGCCATTATATATCAGAATAATTGTGTCGGTGCCACTAACAGTAAAGAAGGTTTAAGTACATGACCATAGGGACAGTACATGATAGATCAGCCTATGGTAAAAGTCTGTGTGCAATGTCCCCACATGACCTGGCAAATAAATGCACTGTAGAGCAAAGACCCAAACAGCAGAATATCACAGGATGAAGGATAAAATCCAAAGATAAGTATGGCAGATAATGAGGATGATTAAAGGAACAAGAGAGTAGCAGCGGAGTGAGTCATAGCGGCAGAGAGGAAATCGTGTCATGTTACTCATCTCGTGTTACAGACCTGCAGTTTCTCCCTCTCTTCCTGATGCCTCTTCTCCATTTCCTTCAGCTGTGCATACAGACGCTTGCTGGTCTCCCTGAGCCGCACACTCTCCTCCTGATTATCCCCGACCTGAGCATGCAGGCAGACAGAGAGTGACATGCTCAATTAGGCTTAATCTGGCAAACTACTTGAACCTGAGGGCAAGGCAGGCGCTAACAAAGTGATGAAAGAGACAGCGAGAAGGCCATTTGCTACATGTTTAAACAGGTTGTTTGGTCTAGCCTGAGGCAACAAAAGCATTTAGACAAGAAGTATGTTAAACAGTGCAGAGATAATCTTTAGTCTCATGGCTGTCCTTCAGCTGGACAAAATACTTTCCCCAGACAAACAATACACTTTGCTTTGCTATATAATCAGACACTACCAAGAATGGAGGGCAGCGTAAATTGATGCTAGGTTTAATAACACACATACAGGTCACTGGTTATGGATAGCCACAATACATACGCAGTCCCTCCCTGCTCTGACACTTCTTCCTTGGTAGAAATACAATATAGTGTGTGCAGGCAGTGTGTTGGTGTGTGAGCTATTAGTCTGAATGTAAGTGAGCCCTTGTGCTGTGCTGTGCTGTGTGTGGGGGGAGGTAAGCTTTGTTATCAGCTTCAGAGAGCCTGGCACAATTTTCTTTAGAACAGCAGGCAGTTGGCTAGAGATCCAGACATTTTCTTTATGAATGTTGTTGTCATTTACACAAATTTGAATGCATTCAAACTAGTTGCTTAGCTGAAAAAGGCTTCTGTCATTTCCCACAGTTTATTCATATAAAACTGATGGATAATCGGATCATAAAAGCCACAGCAAACACAGAAGACATTAAATTGTGGTTAGCTTACATAATCATCTGACTCGATGAAAGCAGTGTTGCCATTGGTGACAGCTGGTTGGCTGCTGGGCTTGTTGACTCTGACACCATTGAATGGATACTGAAGAAGAGAGCAGGGTCTAGTTATTGGAGTCACAGGTTTTTTCTACTTTTACTTGTAAAATGTACAAATATTAGATTGGCTGAGAGAGATCACTGCACACTGCCACTTAAGGAAACACAAGCAGATGCAGGGAAGGATCACTTTGACAACACTCACATTGAGAAACACAAGTTCTCCAGAGCTGCTTTTGATATGCATTGTATACTTTCACTTTCTTTTAGGCCAAAAAGCTGTGGCATGTCTACAATTCATTTCTGAAATACTACCTTCCTGTTAAATTGACATTGCCAACATCTTCCATAATATAAGAATCTTAAAATTTGAATGTTAAAACTGTCATGAAATTCATTAGCTGGTTATCGAACATGATTGTTGAGAAGTGAAAGACATATCTTTTTGTATTCTTATTGTATTCTTGTGTTTGTGTGTTGCTTATGTTTTTTGATTGTTACATGGTGAGCTTTCTCAGCTACTGTAATTGAAACTCATTTAACTAATTAATATACATATATTACAATTATTTGTCAGCTCTATATTCAGAAAAACATCTGTTGTACCTTGTGGTTTTTACTGTTCTGCCTGGCTGCCATCTGCTCTCTCAGACTCTTCAGACAGTACCTCACCTATGAACCAAAACACAATATGCATTAAAACAAACAACTATTCTTCACCTTATTCAATCCAGCCACAACATTGTTCTTAAAAGAAACACACAGGCTCCTAATGTTCTCCACTAGCAGCTGAATGTTGACTCATTGTCTAAATGCAGCTGAAGGAAGTGTCACACACTGACCTCCTGAATCTGCGTCACCTCGTCCGTCAGCATTCTGACACTCTCTGTTGTCTCTGGACGGGCTTTAAGGTAAACCTAGATAATACAGGTGATCACACAAATATCTCAGATGTGGACAGGCTCCAACATGCATACAACTGTACAAACAAACACAGTTGCACCAAAACAAGCTCACTTACCTTAATGACTTCAACTTTTTCTTCTGTGGGAGTGATGAACTCAAATGTTTCTTCCTGCTTTTCTGGTTTATGTGGCAACACTACTGCTATGCTGCTCTCCTACATTCAGACCAAAAAAAGTTTATTAAATGTTCCATCTCCCAGCTTTTCTTTTCTTACATTAAATAAACAACATGACACAAACGGTTTCCTCTTTGATTTTTTACCTTGTTGCCGTGACGAGCCGAGGTGCAGCCTGCCTGATCCTGATCTTGAAGGTTGAGTCTAAGCCGCCTGTATTGTTGAACCTGAAATGAAAGATGAAAGCACAAGATAACTAAGTGAAGCTGAGAAGAGAGAGGAGAGGGGCTCAAATGAAAGTCATCTGCAAGAATAAGGGTTGGCCAGGGAAAGAAAGGGGTACTTTTTGCTGTAAAACTTCCCCACACTCGAGTTCCTCTGTGGATGCCACGCAGTTAGACTGTATAGCCTAGCAACCGACACCGAAGAGACATTTCCATTGCATCCCAGGGGCAAGGTCTGGTGATTATAACCACAACAGTCCACTCCTCTCGCTGGAGAAAATGAAACCAGTCCAGTAAGGGCCAAAACTACCAACTGAAAACAACAGTGGCTGCTGAGTCACTCTCAACTAAACTTTGTCGCCTTAGAACAAAAACACATCGTGTGAGAATTTTCTGTCTATGGCAACTTTACTTTAAAACGGAGTATTTCTAGAAAATAGTTTGGTCAACAACACCACAAAAATATTTTGTATTATATTATATTCCAAAGTCATGTATACTATTTCTTTCTGTAGGTGCTTTCTATCATATTCTCCTCTGTTCTATGCTTTTGGTATTTCTATATTATTCTATTCTACAGGTTTGTGTAGATTTTCTATTATATTGTTATCTGCACTCTTTTCCATTCTATTTTATGCTATTCTATTGTATTCTTTAGGTACAGTAAGTGTGTCCTACTCTATTTTATTCTATTCTGTGCGCATGTGTCAGTGGGATGTTGTTTTTCGTTTATAGCTTTTTCCCAGGAGACGTTGATACTATTACATCAGCCTTAGGTAATATTAGTGGTTATTTCTTTCAGATCTACTATGATGACTCATTCAAGGCTTGCAATTTTGTAAAGTTAGCCTTTAACTGTGCACTTTGTTTGGATCCTGGCTTCTTTATAGCCTCTTTATTTGTTGATCATCAGCTGTTTTTGATGGAGATCCAGCTTCCATTTCCACTTTATTTCTCAGTTAACAAAGTATCGTATTTTCCTGATAACATGAAGATGCCCTCTGATAGTGACTTTCACTGGAAGAGCATGTTGTTCTATGTTAATCATTCATGTAAAGCTTATAATGTCATCCACTGAAAATTGAGACATTAACAGTTCCACATTTTTCAAATTGTAAAAAACAAATCTCCATCATTTTAAGACAAACTGTCATGATCTATGAGTCAAAACGCAGTAATTCAGACTTTATGTTTCAGAGACAAACAAATGATTTGACAGTGAATAATTAGATAATGGGATAGTAAGATAATGGAAGTCTGTGCCCACCTGAGGAACGTTTGGTTTCTAAATATCTCATCTAAAAACATTAGATGACAGTTGAAAACACACTGTATACTAGATATTTTATACATAAAGTACAACTGTTCTCAAAAGCAAACACATACTTGGTTTGACTATTCATAATCCTACTTAATCCTACATCAAGTGACGTATAGCTGCACAGACATTGTGTTGCTTTGTCTCTGAATGTGCAAAGACAACAAACCATTTGGCCCTCCTGGTTCAGGTGAGTTATGTAACATAGTTAATTTTTAACTTATCACCAACCTACATTACACTTAATCCTCTAAGCCTCAATGTGGCTTCTATGTTAAGTGTTTGTATGTCTGTGTATGTACAATAGCTGTTGTATGTAGTGCGCCTCCTCCCTGCAGTACATGAGCTAAAGACTGAATTGATATTATTAGTCTTTATTAAAAACTCTATGTGGTGCAGCTGTGGGTGCTATCATCAATGGCCTTAATTAAACCTTGTGTGGGTGTCAGCTGCAGAGTGACTTAGATAGTAATCAGTCCAAAAGCCATGCTGTTCAAATGGCACATATTTCAATAGTTTAAAGCAAAAAGAAATATGAACAAATTGTCCTATAGATCTTTGGACTGTAATTATTTTAACTTCTTTGGTGAATTTGTTTTGTTTAAGTCTTGGTCTATAGACTTAGATGGGAATTCTCACTGAAACACTGTTGTTATTATTATAACTTGGCTTGGCTGGTGTTACGTGTTGTTTTACTTCTATAGAATAGAGAATTTGGTGTTTACAGTGACTGCTCCACAGTGTCACAGTGGTGGAAGCTGAAACTTCACTCATAAAAATGTGTTTTTCAGGACTGGCTGTCTATTTTCAGTCAGAGAGGTTTTATGGGTGATAGTCTTGCATGGTACATAAAACACAAGAGAGACAGATGTTGCTTCCCTGTTTTAAATCACGCTAAAGGAAGTCAGGAATCTTCTTTATCATTTTATATATTTTTGAATTATTAATACACCTGCATAATATTTCACATTCAGTGCTTGCTCTGTAACATCACATGTTATGGCAGCATAACCTGTTTACTAAGAAAACACCCTCATATCCTCGTATTTGTCATTGTGCAAATGTTGTTGTCTTTCTTGCTGAAGCCACTTTACACACCCTTAGATGTTACCAGTGTGAAGAACACCTGTGGTTACAGTGTAGGAATGATAAAGAGGCACTAGCACGTTCTCTACATACCACAGTCTGTTGTCAGCTTTAAGTGTGAACATAGTACTGCAATAATAACTTCAGTATGCAAATGATTTAGTGACACCACATGTAACATCCCCTGTAGTTTACTGTACCATAGAAGTATTTTTAATCAATCAGTACACAACCACAAACAATAGGAATAAAAAAGACGATGATAATGTAGAAAGTATCCAGAACAATACATTTTCTTATAGATTGAGTTTCACACTTGATAGCCAAGGCTACCACGTAACAAACTACACTCCTTTCCTTGTAAAAGCCCTTTATTGTTTCTGGCTTCCAATGAACATCATGACAGGTGAGCCTCCTCACCTGCAGTCATCACTTTAGCAACACCCTACACAGAAGGCAATTAAAAATCATCAGATGAAGATAAGTCTTGACACAATCACTTCCCTTGCAGCATGAAGAGGCGTTGTTAAGAATATGTTAGTATGAAAAAGTAATCAGAGAGCTTTAAAATGTGTGTGTATGCAGGTATTGTGCATATCTTTATAAGGCTGTGACTTAAATATCTCTGTGTGAGATCTCCTTTGTGCAGAGGTTTGTTGTGTGTCCTATCAAATGTTAAGAAAATTACTAAAATACTGTAGATACATGCTGATGTATGTTGTGTTTTTACATGTTTTTTTGGATGTGTGTGTGTGTGTGTGTGCCACTATCACACATAAAATAAACCTGCTTGTGAATGGGTGGAATCAGGTTATGGAGGGGTTGTGAACATGCCTTCCATAAGTCATGTCGACACACATATAGTAATGTATGGCTTAAGGACAAAGAAAGGCAACGCAATAAGTCACACGTGGGTAACACATTTGGTTATGTACGTCAGCAACAACTTCTCTGCTTTGCAAGTCAAATAGAGGCTAAATGGTTTAGTTTGAATGGCGGCTCTTTGGGTGTAATTGCTACGCCTGAAAACCATCAGAGCCGAGGCACTGACAGGCAGACCAACATTTCACTCTTTGATCTGAGGGAGGGACAGCTCGAGGCTTCTCTGGAGAAAAGGCACACAGAGGATCGTCGGACAGACACACCCAGGGAGGTGCATGCTATCCACACAATGTTCTGCACCTCAACACACGCTATTCTTCTGTGTATCTTTGGAAGCCACTCCATTGACACATTTACATTTCAGTGAGGCACAGAACTTCAAAGTAAGTGCAACTGTTGAAAAGGTTACATAATCTGCTTTTTCAGAACAGTAAACTGTAAGTAAATTACATGTAAGCATCTACAAATGAATCCTTGATAGTGCCACAGCTTATGCCAAGTTCAAGCTTTTTCATGTGCTGCAATGAATGCCTATGAAGAGTTTCCTCTTATCCTGGACAAATCCTGCATTGCATTTTGTCTGTGTAAAAACAGCAACAGCAGCATGTTTGGGGCAAACTAAAGAAATATAGAAAATGCAGACTACAATGTTGTCCTTATAGGAACATACTGTGGTGGTGTAGACATAAAATGCTGACCGCCAAAGCAGTCTCTGCATATTATCAAATGTGTGAGATAGAGAGACAAGAGTCTTATTCAGAATTACCACATCCTTAAATCCTTCATTGTTCACGTTGCAGTCGACAAACATTGCAGAGATCAACTACACAGTGCCATGAAAACAGTCCCAACCGATGATTATGGATGAAAGAGAGTTGGTTAGGAGCCACTCCTAAAAAAGATGCTTATTAGGTGTCTTTACGGGCCAGATGGCCTGCACATGTGATCATGTTCCAAGGTGAAATAAAACATTGAATCGCTTCATATTTTGTCGGCCTATCCAATTACATATGAGCAACTGTTAGCTCTTGTCAAGTCCTGACATAATAGCTCTTACATTCATGTACTGACAAGAAAAACGCAACAGACTTCAGTCAGAAAATGTGCACAATGATAAATATGACCATACAGGTAACTTGATACTTCTGCTTTGTTCTATTTCATATTTCCTCTCTGCTGCAGACATGTGCAAACTCACACTTCTAATGAACATAATTTCATCAGCAGTTTTATCTGCCCTGTGCAGTCAATATCTGCCTCCAGTGTTAAGGGAAAGAGGAAGAAGCTTCTAAGTGCTACTCCACGAGGCTTGTCCGTGCAGCTCAGGGAACACTTAATTTCCATTTCTGTCATTTCCATTCTAGGTGGAGTAACCTCAAATTCACTTAGAGAACACAGAGAAAACAAAGGCAGCAAGGTTAAGTGGTATCCCTCGGTTTTCTATATCTCTTACATGATATGAGTTTAACGGATCTAAAGAGAATTGCTTTAGAGATAATATCAGCAGAAGTAGCTGAGGTGTTCAGGTGTTGTTCAGTTACATTTGATTGATTCTCATTCTGAGGTGTGAATCTACGTTAATGAAATTCTCATGCGTTTGATAAGATCAAAAGACAAACTTATTGTTTAATACCTTGTCTTGCACAACACTGCAGAAAACCATGCAACATCAAATTAATTTATTGCAAAGAAACCACTTTCACACATATTTTGCACAGAAATGTATGAAGTACAGCTGGCAATTTGGTCAGCTGCATGCTATTTGATTACTTGTAGGCACTGCAAATAATCCTCACTGTTTCTGTTTTTAATGTACTCTAGGTATGATTTATGAAAACTCTGTATTTGATCAAAACGATTAACCAATTTTGATGAGTCAGTAGTAAGTTAAAAGCAGATAAAAGAAAACGAGGACAGAGCAGTGCTACAGCGCTTTTACACGTTTTCACTCCCCTGTAACTCTGGTTCTGTGGTGGAAGTAGCACTAAGGTATTCAAAATAAAGTGCAATAGAGTACAAATCAATAACGTACAGAGTAAAGTACAGTAAGACTGCAACTAACTTTTATTTCCATAGTCAATTCATCTGATAATTCTTTTTTTCATAAACGGATTAATGGTTTCATCTATAAAATGCCAGAAATGCTGAAACAAATACTAGATTAATGTTCAGCGTTTTGCTTAAGAAATTACTTCAACAATTAATTGACTCATTAATAAATTATTAAAATTTTAATATTAAAACGAACTAATAATTAAAATATTTTCTGTTGACCGACTAATCAATGAATTGACAAATTGACAGACTGAGTTGAGTAGATGCGTAGTAAAAGAATGGGGTTGCTCAGAGTTGAGTAGATAAGACTATTGTGGTTTTAAAGTAGAGCAGAGCTGAGAAGATGTGAATAGTGTAAGGGAGTAGAGCAGAGTAAAGTGGACTATAGCAGAGGAGATAATATCTTATTATCTCAGACAGATCAAGTCAAGCTTACTGGGTTAGACCTGCAGCTGATAGGAAAACAGCCTGTTACACATCCGTCCAACATGACTCGTGTTTACTAATTTGGACGTGACATCACTGCTTCACCTCAGCGTCCTGGCTACAATAGCATCCTCATACCGTCAGTGACCTCCCAGAATCAATACAGGACCATCCAATCCTAGTTATCGAGCTACAAACTCCTCTATGACTTACTGATGTCGAGATTATATCACTGCTGTACTGTAGTGCTGCAGAGGCTGACTGATACTGAAGAACAACAATGACTAAAGGGTGAACCAGACATAGCCATAAATCTATGGACTAAATGATTTTTACAAGCTGACAACGGAACATTTTCTGCATTCACAGATAGTAGATCCCCACTTGCACCAACACCAGTATCTAAATTCCTATTCCAAGCTCCAACAGAGATCACAGCAAAGTGTGAAATCCACTCATCTCTGAGGGCAGTCAAAACAAAGTTTTGTGGAGGTTTTATTTGCCAAGGACACAGCTACACACACCAACATGGCAATTTGTTGATATCAGCCAGTCCTGCTTCAAAACCATCACACGTCAACTCTTCCCTTCTGATTCATGCCAACAGCATGTGTCACCATTACAACGAAACCTGAGTTACTTTTTCATAGCAAACCAAGACGACAGACAAATAGGAGGTAGCTCTACAAAGTTTTTAAGTTGCTTTTTGTCTGACAAACTCAATGGCAATGTTTACATCCAGGTGGTCTGTGTCAAATAAATATAATGAAGATGACCAAAATGATGTTTGTCTTTACTGCCCTGCCAACTTGCATACATCTTGCTAATACAAGAAAGGGCTATAATAAATAAATGTGTCCTTTTGTATACAACACTCTCAAGTATATATTTTGAACTGGTTTAATCTTTGTGTGGCAGAAAACAATCCCTTTATTTTACATATGACAAGACTAAGAAGACATACCCAAATGAATCATATAAACAAACTTGACTGTCATTCACAAAGCAGACAAAACTAGAACCGTAAGTACTATCATGCATGATAAACCCTTTACCTTATCTCACATAGGATCACTCTGATATCTACCTGGGCAGACGAAGCTGTCCGGGACTTTTCCTGAGGATGTTCAGGCAGCTGCGATACAGACTGTCTGCGTCTGTGTGACTAAGTGCGTGGGAAGTCACGGTCGTCTTGCCTTACATGGCTGGGTGAGGCTCCACCAGCTGCCCAACCCATTTTCCCTCCAGATTGTTCTCTAGTCAGAGAGCAACAGTGCGAGTCCAAGGAGGCACATAGTTGTTAGCCTCCCCTGCAGGACTGCAATGCCAAATACACAATGACAGAACTGGAAGGAACATTTCTCTCATTAGATTATACACAGTCCAGAACAAAAGATGTTTGTGGATGGTGAATCTAAACTGCATAACAGTGTGAAAGCCATTTATTATCTTATAATTAGACTTTATTGCCAATTTTTATTTTTTTTTATATATTATACATCCATATACAATACATCTAGATTTTATTAGTATTGCTAAAAAATAGAAGACGTGGACAACAATTCAGAAGTCTGGAACAGGGCTACTATCTTCATCACACAGTCTCAATCATTCAGAGTAAATGAGTTACTTGGTTAAACCTTAACACTTAGGTGCTGCGTAAATGTAGGCAAATATTCCATAACATATAACTTAGGATAATAAGTAACGAGTAGATAACTCTGTGGAATGAAGAAGGTTTCATTTATCTGCCACATGGCGACAGTGACAGGTAGCAGCACTCTGAGGAATGTGTGGTGTGAGTTATATAAGAGAGATTAATGAAGCCTCTTTATATAACAGTCACTGGCACGGTGAGTGTGTGCAGTGTAAACAAAACTGTGCAAACAAAAGTCAGAAGCTACAGTCCAAATAAGTTCATGCTTGTATGTGTCTGTGTGTCTCTAACCATCTGAAACTTTGTATGTTAAGTTTCCATCACTGAACTTGTCTTAAATCTGATAGTATTTTTCTGATTATTTATTAATTTTTTTGCCAAGATCTGCAATAATTAGTCAGCTAATTAATTAGTTGATGGACAGGAAAAAATGATTTAACAACTATTATTATTGTTTTGATACTCTATTATGGTAGTAAACTGAATGTCTTTGTTTGTTGGACTGTTGGTCGTAAAAAACAAGGGATCTGAAGACATCACTTTGTGCTCTGAGTAATTGCAATGGGCTTTTTTCACCATTTTCTGCTATTCTATAGACCAGACCATTATTTGACTAATAAAGTAAATATATAAATATAGACAGAACAATCGATAATGAAGATAATATTTAGTTGCAGCCCTAGTTTTGTCAATAAAATGTTAAAAAATGAAAAATGCCCATCATTATTTCTCAGGAGCTCAAAGGGGTGCCTTTAAACGGCTTTTTTGTCAGACCAACAGTCAAAAACCAAAGAATATCTGATTTACAATGATACAAAACAGATAAAAGCCAGAAATTGTCACATTTCAGAGGTTGGAACTTTTGGACTTTTGACATCTTTACTAACATAGTAAATGACTTAAAACCTTATTTGATTATCAAATTTGTTGACTAATTGACAATTGACTAATAGCTTCATCACTAGTGTATTATATTCTAAATGTAGGACTTCATGTCTCACAGTGTACCTTACATATTTGTATTTTGCGTTGTTTCTTTATGTTCCACAAAAAGACTTCCAGTATGTGCCGTTGTGTACTAAACACCCTGTTATTTGTATATATTTATAGTTGCCTTATCCTTTTGTTGTTATGTGAAAAGTGCAAACATGCCATTTATCAATGTCAGAAAACAACAAAATGGATCTCTCTTATGTAGCCAACAAGCAATAGAGCTGACAAAGAAACCCACAGCAATCCAGTTAAGCTATTTTAATAATATCCTTGCATGGACCAGTCTTTCTCATCCCAGCATGTTCTCACGCCATGACATAACACACATTAGCACTATATGTGATTTGTCAAGTTCAGGAAAAAACTACGAAACACTTAAATGTGCTTATGTGGGATAAGAAAGGTTTCCCAGTGAAAATGTGGGTTTGCAGAACAGGATGCGAAAGGTCATGTTTACAGTGAGATCACAGGATTCACTAAGAAACAACAACTAGTGTCCAAAAAGTGCTTGTTAGCTACCTAACTCCAAGAGTGTCTATTCTGTGCAAAAGAACAAGTGAATTCACAGTATCAACCTGATTAAGTCAAGTGTATTTGTATAGAGCCCATATTCACTGTTACAGTCTTTTACAGTTCTAAAAGATGAAGAAAAAAGATCCTCTCCAAACTGCAAAGCCAAGAAAAAAAGGTCTGAAAACACTCCTCTAATCATTTTTCTTATTTTGTTTTATCACAGTTACAGCCCACTAAAGCTGGCAGCAGCCAAAAGTTCACTTGCAACGTGTACTAGTCCTGACATGATATGTATTTCTCATCTTCATGCAAGTTGTCTGTATAAACAAATGATGTGTTCATTCATGTCACCATCCTGGGACACATGTACCATTACAACAGGACATAACATGTATTAACTCAATGGTTTAGGGCAAATTAATGACTTTATTCATGATAAAAAAGCTACGTAATGTTTAACCTTTCCTCTGACAAATTCTTATTTATGTCTCTTTGGTAAATAGCCATTACACTTTGGTATCGACAAGGATGTGTGTAATGACAACACTGTGCAACAAACTGTGAAAGAGGTTTTGCACAAGCTGGATCACATGTTACAAAGTCGGATAAATAAGAACTAGACTGGAAAAAAAAACTTTATAAGAGGACACTTCTATTTACCTACCTAACCAACGAGTCTCAGCACATTCTTAACGAGTTCTTTAGAACTCCTGGCATGGAATTCTCTGCAAATTCCACATTCCAGAATGTCAGACCAATTGTTTTCTCAGTGGAGCATTAACAAATAATTATCTTAATCATCAATACAGTTCTAGAATGGCCTAAAATGTTGCAATTATTTTAATGTTCAACCTGGCTATGCGGTACAATTATTACAGTTTCTTTTAATGACTTTGAAGTAGGGCATTCAGAACTCACTTGTTTCAACATGTCACTATATTCTTATAACATGTTGCAGTATCCTGTAAAAGAGCAACCACTGGCTTTTCATTCCTGTGTAAAAACATTAAACATGGTCTGATATGAGCCCCACACACAAAAAGCAGGTTAAAGTTCCAGTAAAAGTGCCACGACACATACAGTCACACTGTGGGAAAAGTCAGTGACGTTGAACTTATAAAACATGTAATCTAGCAGTCACTCCTGCTATTTGACCTGCAAGAGTATTTTATGATATGTAATAATAGATGACACAAGACACAAGGCATTTTGTTTTGTTGTACATACAAATAATAGCAACTGAATTCAGTGACCATGTGGCATTACTTTGATGTCTTCCAGAGGATAATGGATTTCAAATAATTAATTTGCCATTTGTTAATAATGCAACAACCTCTTCAAGATGTTACAAGACTAAATGATGTCACAGTGTAGGCCTACAACTAATACCATTAGACTGACACACTCCAGACCTTAGGCTTCCTCACAACTTAAAAGGCAGCCTAATGTTGGTTGTTCGCCATCATCATCTTGCCATGATCAATAAATTTGCTTTGGGACATCAAACATTTGTGTTAATGGTTTCACACATGTGTCAAATGCAGTTATCCCCAGCCACCAGCCAAATGCTGCTAAAATATGAAAGTGGCTGGTAGATTTTAGACAGAGAATGAAGATTTACTATTGAGTGGCTGGTGAATTTAAACATTTATCTGTCACATGTTCGCATTTTTACAAGTTAATTTTCCCACCCTGGTTCCCAGACCCTGGTCACATGACACAGTGCGTTGTATCTTTATTCACATACGTTTCTATGTTGTGTTGAAATGTAGGATAACACTATATTGTGTGATGCCAAATTAGAAACGCAGGTGTGCGGGGTTTTTTCGAATGTATCCAC
The DNA here is from genome assembly GCA_024633595.2 of Lepomis macrochirus. Classification (NCBI taxonomy): domain Eukaryota; kingdom Metazoa; phylum Chordata; class Actinopteri; order Centrarchiformes; family Centrarchidae; genus Lepomis; species Lepomis macrochirus. The sequence goes on along the minus strand of JALXJV020000013.1, from coordinate 18,103,920 downwards.
ACATAAAATGTTTAATGAATAGTGATTTTTTGCTTTTCAATTCACATAACAACCTTATTTCAAATATATGCCTATCATGTAGGCTATAGTCCAATTTTTTTGTACAGGTAATAACCCTAATGTAATTTTTTCGAAAATTGTATATGCCTATATTTCTCTTGAGTTTCACTTTCATATGGGGTAAACGTGACACTTTACTAATAAAGCAATTGGTCCAGTCCAGTGTTAGCCTACCTTCACTACGACAGATACGTTTAAGTTATGTTATATCTGACAGGGAGTTGAATTATGTCTGTCTGGATGAAAACACTTAAGCTAATTTAAATCAAGACTCACGTTCGCCTCGTTGTCCTCTTCTCCATTTTCCACAGTCCGCGCAACCCCGCCGCTCATCTTCTCAGTGGAAAGTTCGGAAAGTCACATGAAGCCAAGACATAACAACAAATAGGGAATTATTCTGTGTGTTTTCTCTCCTGTCCGTCAGTGTTTGAATCTTTCCATCTCCTCCTCCTCGCAAATAACTGATAGGCTACTTCAAAAAAGCGCACAGAGGTAAGACACTTGGAGGCTGCCCCGCTCTCTGCCTCTCCAGGTAGTTACTGTTGAAGTTGAAGCCTGCAGGTGTTCAACATGCCTGCGGCTCATTTAAATGGAATGTCGTAAATTATAAATCAGGATGTGGGTAGCAGTAACTGTGGACAATTTGTGTTATTTTAGATGTGGGTTAGGTAAACATTTTTAATATGTTGTTTTCATTCTTAATTTTGTGTCTTTTATATTTTTCACATCTTGTATCTGTTCTGGTGCAAACATAAATCTTCTTATTAATACATACATTTCTATGTAAATATGTATTTCATATATATGTTTACTATGTCACTGTGATCTGGAATATAAGCCAAAACATTTATACACACTGGTCCAGGTTTTCTACTGTTGACCTATAGCTGTAACTTGTGATTTTTTTCCCACTAAGCACATTTTACTTAATGATGCACTTAAATAGGACTACAGTTTTAAGGTACATATACTTTACTTCGGTATTTTCGTTTGATACTATTTCATGCTTCTAATCACAGCTAAAAATACTTTTTTACTCCACTGCGTTTATTTGATTATTGATTATTGAACTATAGTTACTAGGCCACTTTGCAAATTGAACAAAACACAAAATACAACCAACAAATACCTTATTATTATTATTATTATTATTATTATTATTATTATTATTATTATATTATTATTAATCCCTTGGTGAAATCCACAACCTACCCAGCAGTATGTATAAAATAAATGCAATAATATAAAACATTATTCTGCAATGGACCATTCTGCATGGGTATTTACTTTAGGTATATTTTGATGGTTTTACTAACGTAAAATTTTAAATGCAGACTTTTAGTAATATTTATATACCGTAATACACTGTGGTATTGCTACTCTTACTTAAGATCTGAGTACTTCCACCACAAGTTTTTTTTCTTCTTACTATATCCTACCCAGGTCCTGACTAAGTTGTCTTTTCCTTTGCGCTGCTGAAATGCTAAAAAATTTGTTGTAGTAATGTGCTTGATGTACTTAATTTGACATGGGCAGTTCATATTAAAATGTTTCCCTAAATCTGCCTGTGGACCAAAAAATAGTTTTTAGATATTTGGCTGCCTAGAATGAAACCTAAAATGCTGTGCATATAGATACCATAAGTACCATAAATATAATATAAATTAAGGGCAGAGAGTAAGATGAATAAATCTAAATTGAAATGTGTATGTAATATATACACACTAAATGTACTGTATATGACTGATTTACTGGAAAAAACATGACTGAAATAAATCATGTCTGACCTCAGAGAAGTTGATGACACCTCCATCCGGCAGACATTTGGTGTGAGCGCTGCTGAGCCATGGCATTTTGTGCTCAGTCACCTGCCTGATCTTCTTCCAGATTGATTCCATATGCTTTCTCTCTTCATCTGTCTTGTTTCAACACATTTTGTTCAATCTCTTCCCTATTTTCCAGCAATATCTCAGTCAGTAACAGTGCAGCTCCAGGAACCTCCAGTTAGTGTGATCTGCTTCCCATGTGCTGCAGCTAATTCTGTGTTGGACCTGCAAATAGGATATAGTCCTGTGTGATAACAGTCCTGTCACATGTCACACTTATTTACTATCCTACTTCTCTGGCTGAACTCATTTACCTTTGGTGGCATATGGCTTGAAACTTTGTGACATGAAGTCTGGCACATCAGCCCAGAGAAAGTGTCCTACTTTCAGCATTTGACAAATGTTGCTGTGACAGTGTGAGAACATTGTGATCTTTGTTGAATAATGGATCCCACCAGGAAGAAATAAGTAGCGCAGAAAACAGTTTGGTAGAAAACAAATATAATACTTTATTGATTTTATTTATCAGATTAGTATTACCTTCATCAACGGTATCCATCCAACAATATATGAGCTCTGTTCCAGAAACGTCCTAACAAGGAGGTTCATCTCAACGACAGACTGTATTTTCCTGTTGTTACCAGGTGTGGCATAAAATGAAATGAAAAACAATAACCATATGAAAACAAGATTATAATGCCCAAAATCACATTAAACCAGTAAGCCTACTGTATCATTTTACTACAATGTTCTTCCGCTGTTTGACATTGCATTATTATGTTTTGAATCTTGGTTTAAGCCATAACTTACATTATCTTATTTGTTCCATGACACCCAAATAAAAGTACTCCCTTTATTCACATCATTGAGAACAGACTACTGGAAAGAATTACACAAAACATTCAAAAGGCAGCTCATTTTGAAAAGCCCAGCTCAAAGTAAATATGAACTGGTTTTGATTAATGATTCGGCCTTTGTAGCCACCTGCACAATGTAAAGCATGCATGTAATTTTAAACCTCGGGTTGGATGTCATGAAGTTGTGGTAAATTGTGCAAAATTCCTCTAACATTTTAGTCAAAGGTGATGAAATGATAATATATCTGTGTGTTTGGAACTGAGCTAACATGCAGACTTTAGCTTATTTGTCTACATGTTAGAACAGCACTGGTGTAGTAAACCACGAAGGCATTGTCAATGTACTTCAGCAGCATGACGAGTGCCAATAACCAAGTTGTAAATTATGTATCTTCATACCAATAATACTTTGAGTCTATGCATATTATATGATGTGCTACAGAAAAGCTCCAACAAATTTGGATTTAATTAGACACATGGTGGTTCTGACTTGAAATGTGTGAACATCACATTAAAACATATTCATGGCCGTAGTTGTAGTTGAGTATTTGTAGTTTTTTTTTAATGAAAGAGAACAGAAACTTAAAGCAAAGTCCAGGCCATGGGAAGACAGAAGAGGAGATGAGCTAAGGGGAACGACAGGGAGACTGAATAAGGTGGAGGCATGATTACAGCTTGATGTCTTCAGTAATTACAGTAAACCAACTAAGGATTACAGACTCTGTGTCTCTGAAGGGGGGAACTCAGCCAGAACTAAAAGAACATGCGGATGACTTGTTATTGACACACTAAAAGAAAGAAAACAGAATAACAGAACCGTGTTTAGGGGAAAATTTGAGTTTCACTGATTACTGAATATGAAATAATAATAATCCCCTACAATTTTTGTGAAATATTACTTAACACATTTCCTCTCTTATAGGCAACAATGTCTGTATCAGTTTGTGACTGGTTAACACTACACTGCCAGTAATTTTCTAATTCTCCGGATCAATTGACTATAATGAGCCACCAACAGGGCTATGAGAGTAACACTGAAGGGGGAAGTGACACTAAAGATTCAGTATTCACTTTATAGGCTACATGTAAAATACACACATTTGTTACAGTTGAAAAAGAATATATTAACACAACATTTGTTACAGTTACAATTGTATTGTTTGTTTCCTGATAGTACTGTATATGACCAATGACACTGTGCTGCCCGACAATCCACAGTATGAAATTCCGTTTGACAGTGAGGCCAGCTGAACGTGTTAGCAGTGGTAAGAGGAAGAGGTGTGAAACCTGCAACATAGACAGAACAGCAGGACCACAGAAGGCCTTGATCTTGTATTCTCTGTATCCCTCTTAAGGTGTGCCCTGTGCCTCAGTTTTATTGATGCTGCAAATGCAAAGTATATATTTGAGGTGTGCTGTCAGCCCCTGTGCCTTTGAAATCCAACATCCAGAAGCAACATGTGCAGACATGTTGCCTTTGCCTCTGTACAAGTGAAAATTCTACATTTTCACTTGTACCAACTTCACTTGTTCCAACACTGTTAATGTGTGATGTATGATATAATATGATGTATAAGATGTTGTGTCTCCATTAGTACAGCAGCACCTGGTAGCTCTTGGAACAACAAAAGCAAGGAAACAAGTCAAAACATCGTGTTCCCCTAACAGCTCCTGCTGTAAGATTATCTAGTTACTGACTGAGTCCCATAATCATGGATTAGCCCTCCATGCTGTTAGTTCATATCAATCTGCTTATAAACTTACTTATTCAACTGTGGGAGCATTTTAGTCTTACATACATAGATGTATATACTTTTGTATTTATCTTGTTATAAGGAACACTATATTGGTGGGGCATTTTAAATCTAAAATGTTCCGTCTGGTTGATCAAATTGTTTGGATACAAAGTGGTGGAAGTGATGCAGTCAGCGCAGGTTTAGCTGAGATCAGAGGAGACTTAATTGATACCGGGTTCAGGCCCATTGCTCACTGACACAAGAAGAGTCTGGTGAGTGTGTTGGTTTACAGAATTTAATAAGCCGTCAATAATTGCATTGTACATTACAGAGTTGTGCTCTGTAAATGAAACAGGTTACGGTCACAGAATCGCTAGCTATGCAGTTTTATTAGCAACCTGGATTGAACGCAGCAGGTGATACCACAGGTGAGACAACATTCGTAATCCATAACCACGAGGGACTTGAGACTTGACTTGGACTATACCATCATGGATTGTGGTGATAGAAAAAACTGATCTCCGACAGCAATGAGTAATGGCACCAAAATAACAATCGGGGGAATTGTCCGAAAGTGTTGTTTTAGTAATGCAAGCGAGCTCACTATACTGTATAGTGCTCTACATTAGGGCTGAACGATTTTGGAAAATAATCTAATTACGATTTTTTTTTACCAATATTGCGATTACGATTTCATGTGCGATTAATTTTTAAGCTCTTGGCCTACTGTATTATTCAAAACGGACAAGCAATAAATCAGTGTAGGCCTATAGTATGACCAGCACAATATTAGATAGATTAAACATAGACTGTTCTTTCTTGTGGGTCAGGCCTGTGTTATGATGAATTAGATAGAATTATTATTATAATGAGCAATGGTGGAGAAGATATAAAATTATAATAATATGAGAAACATAATCTGAGTCAAGTCATGGCATTAAATTGTATGGTATAATATCAGGTCGGCCTACCTTTTCACCACTGAATATTAGGCTATACAGTAAGCCAGTACAAAACTCACAGTTCAATCACCAATTAGAGTAATTAATCTCAGCTCAAATCTCCTGGATTCCATCTTTCTGTATCTCCGTAAGCAAACTAAAAATACTCAGTTTGAGGTTTAATTCAAAAGTTGGCAAACAAAAACAGAACAAAGTGATGGCTCACGTGTTAATGGACAAGCTGAGTCTCCCACAGCTTCTGATGCTGGTGAGCGGTAACTCGGGACAGACTGGGCCTCTTTCGGACTTAGGCGTTTAGTTTGAAACGCCATTTCACAGAAATTTCTTGAGCAGACTGGTGGCTGTGTGTGTGACGCTTATCTTACTACGCGCGTCTTTCTGTTGTGCATTTTTGCGTCCGTCAAAGCCGTGGATGGCCCGACGATTTGTTCTGCCACCACCACCAAGTTACCCGCGGTGGCAGGTGCTACTGTCATTCTGTGTGACACTAAAGTTTATGTAGCGTGAGCTTCTGTCAAGCTTAAGGCCATTGTACAACAAGAAGGGAAGTTACAGCGTAATGTGCAGATGAAGCATTAACTTCGTTAGGCTGCTTTACTCTTGGGTGTCATGTGACCAGAGTATAATTGCAGCCTTTGCGTTTAGAAAATCTCGTTTTATTACATCGCGATAATATCGCAAATGCAATTAATCGTTCAGCCCTACTCTACATACAATTCTCCTCCTTTCCGGGAGCGAAGCGAGGAGGTCGGAGCCTCACGGCAGGACTTGGGAGGCTTGGTCTGGGAGTCCTCGTACTCCCCTGCCAGGGCAAACAGGTCACTGAACCTGCAGGAGGAAGAAGTGATATCATCAGACGCGCGATGTCACCCGTCAGTGTGTGTGTGTGTTAGTGCATGCTTATCTCATCTTGTGGACCTCGTCACAGCTCTCTCTCTCTCTCTCTCTCATATATATATATATATATATATATATATATATATATATATATATATATATATAATAGCTTTTAATAGCTATATATATCAGAGGTCACACACCATCTTTCACTTGGGCTGAAGCGGACTGCACCAGGAGCATCAGTGTCAGTGATCACAGTGCAGTGAGGAGTGTCAGCAATGTCTAGTTCATCTTTGCACTGCAAAATACAAACAATCCAATTATGAGGATAATTATAAAAGAAAGGTAGCACTGCATGCTCATCAGTGCCCCCTACACACTTAAAAGCATATTTTTATTTTTTCCAAGCCTGTCTTATACAATACTCACATACCAAAATGTTAAGTTACTGGTGGCTGTTTCCTTCTGATTCCTGATTCCTTCTGTCTATACTGACTCTAAAATGCTTTCTTAATCTGACTCAACTGTAAGAGAATGAGGACAAAATTCTAAAGTTCATTAGAAAGTTATGAAACCACAGAATTCTGACTTAGACAAGCTGCAAAACATAGAAGTATTTTTAGAAGTCAGTCTCGAACAGTGAACCTACACAATGAACAACAATATCCATTTCATTTTTTAACTAGACTGCCTAAGCCTTATTTAGCTTCAACTAACCCTAACCTCCTAAAATCCTGTGTCCTCATATGGGGAATTTAGCTTTTGAGATCCATGCAAAGCTGACCATAGCCAGCCATGTTCTGAGATATATGTATACATATAGTGTATATATATATATATATATATATATATATATATATATATATATATACATATATATATATATATATATATATATATACATATATATACATATATATGTGTGTTTATATATATATGTATATATACAATTCTAAATGTAATTCTAAATAATAATAACAAGCTACTATAGCTTTAAACATGACAATAGAGATTGGGATGCCATGCAGTAGGCGACCCAATATGACTAGTCCTTCATTGGGTTGATTCAGTTTCAATTTTGGGATGCGAGATTTGCACAAGCACCTACAGTTCTGTCCCGCACAACGCTGCATACACACCAGCTTGCACCCTTTTCAGTTTCTTTCTTGCACCGCCCTTTTCAGTTTCTTTCTTGCTGTATCATGCAGCGACACATACAGGCTGCTATCATCTGCTTTCAATTTTCATTGTCAGCCAAAAAACACAGCTCTCGTTTTGAACTCTTTCAACCACGTTTCTGTGGTAGCAACCACAGGTGAGCTGCTTGTGGCCTGTAGTACATCTCACTCTGTTTGTGTCTCTGCAACGGTCAGTAAACCATTTGGGGACCGGTCATGTCATAGATGGAGTTGGTCTCTTGGATGGATAGAAAAATAAAAAGTCATGCACAGCACATAAAATCTGAGGATTTTCTGTCTTGTGTTATGTGTTCAAGGCAGCCCAAGAATTTCAAAATAAGCTTGTAAATAGCTTTTAAAGTGATCATGTACCGGAAAACTTACAAAAATAAATGCAAATGAGAAATGACAATTGAATGTAGATTGTAGATCTATCTCCTAGTCATCACAAGACAATATCATAATCAAATTTCACTATTATAGTGCACAGGTCTCAATCTGTATTGACTGAACATTATGTGATCAACACTATCGCTATGGCAAAGGTAATCTTAAACTCACCTGAAGGTCATACATTCCTGAGCATCTCTGCAGGACCTCTGCTCTCTTGGCTTTCTGCCTGTACCTGTACAGGACAATCAGTTGAGGTGTGTGTCTCTCAAGCTCGCAGTAGAATTGGTTGAATAGGTTCAACATTTGTAAAGTGATGAACTCAACTAACACCTGCAAACACATAAATGTATGCAGATTAATGGTTTCCAACTTGGGCCTTGACAGAAAAACATAATGCATCAATTACTTGTTTTAAGCGGGATGGCTGCCTTTGTGGCAATAAGAATACAGTTTTTACCTGAGAAACGGACATGGACCACTGCATTGACAAGAAAAGAAAATGGAGGGTCAACCTGCAAATTTCTTTAACCTAACTTAGGTTTTGCTGCAGAAAGATTATGTGGCTAGGAATAGAGTTAGCCAATCAAATATATTTTAAACTAGACTAATTGGATAATATTTCATCATTTACCTAGATCTAGATCTTCTACTAGATCTTTTTTTGGCTTTGACCACTGCCAATCTGAAATGTTTAAAAAAAATCTATGAGAATTTTAAATTGCTAAATATTCATATTCATTCTAACTCAGTCACAGCTGGACTAATGCACTTTTCTAACACAGTACAATATCCCCCCTATGTCTAAAGTCAGGGCTAAAATATCTTCTTTCATGTTAAAATGTCATCCACTGTGAAATATTGTTGACTCCAGTCCTAGCAATGTAGTATTTTTTTAATCCTCAGTATGTCTGATTAATAGCAAGCCAGCAATGGATGGAATATGCAAATTAATAGCAAACCTTGGATAGCTGTAGTGCCACTCAATACTCTGTTTAATCCTGCGAGAGCAAATATAACAAACATAAAGATTTCCCATTAGCCCAGTCAACAAGACCATCATCATGCTGATTTGATGATGGTCTTGGGTAAAAAAAGCAAAAAACGTTAGCCAGCAAACTTCAAGTAACTTTAACGTTAGCCTTTCTGTTAACATACTGCGCCGGAAAAAAAAACTTTTCACTTACCAGACCAAAGCGCATCTAACAAGGAGCAGCCCCAGTTGAAAAATCAAAAGAATTGATGACTATCTGGAAAGGTTTCAGCCACTGGTGACTGGTTACGTTAACTTACGTTAGCTAGCGGTTGCTAACGTTAGCATAGCAGGAATGTGGCAAACTGACACCACATACTGCCTCTGGTCGTCCCAGTGTAGGTTATAAAAGTTACAGAACAGGAAAAAAACACTTAAGCGCTGCAAAGAAAGCTGGGTTCTCTCTTTGTAAATTTGTTATTAATTAACAGTTTTTCAATCAACATTGTATAAGGTTGGGCAACGAGCTTCCCGTTCGGTGGGCGTGTTACAGGTGTTACGCAATCAGCTGTTTAAAAATACATGTTTTGCTACTGTTTCTACTGAATTCATCCTAGATCCAATGGTGACATCAAGGTCCTCCAGTCGCGTTCATGTCACGCCCCCTTCATGTTTCAGCGTCATTTGGCGCCAAAACTTCGTATTTACTTTAAATACAAGTGATGAGTTGATAGCTAGCTTACTTTGACAAGCTAAGTAACATTACTAGTTTATGTCAAACTAGACCATGTTGGCAAGAGGTAACGTTAACATTGTCATTGTAGATGAGTAATTTTGTTGTAATATTTGTAGTCTTCCATATCAGTTAAAATATCACGCTCCACCTGTGAGGAGTTGACTGGCTCTAAACAAGCTAACTTTAGCTTGATGTACTAGATTTCCCTGCCAAACAATTCGCGGGTATTCCTGCAAGGAAATAAGAAAGCTAATTAGTGGCAAATTAATAAATAACTGCCTATTTAGGAGTAAGTAGTGTTACGTTACTGATTTACTTTCACGGCCCTTTCAAAAGTGTGTTTGGCAGTCATGTTACCTAGTTAAATTAATATTGCTTTAATGCTTGTATGTTCCTGAAATTTAAGTTTCTTTGGATTGAAGTGTCTACCAAATGAGTAAATGTAAAATTGACAGTCTTGTCTCAGTTAAAGAAGTTAAAGGGAGTTAAGTTAAAGAAACATTGCTATAGGTGGTGGTCTTGACAAACTGTTGTTTCTTTTAGAGTGGGTATTAAATAAGCCCCAGGGCTAAATTATTAAAGATTGTAATGTTGGTATTGATAAGCTGTAACATTACTGGTTCTTTACCTCGGCTTCTTAAGTTTTGGTATAAGTTAGTTTAATATAATGTTCCAGCATCTGCCTCATACACACAAGCAAAGTCAACAGACCTTAGCGCTGAACGGGCAGTAAAGTGAACCAGGTGGAGTGTATTCCACTTATATAATAACTTCATTTAGTCCTTTAACTTGTGCTTTTATCCAAAGCGACTTACCATTGCTATATATGTTAAAGGTGGCACGCCTCTGGAACAACTGGGAGTTAAGTGTCTTGCTCAGGGACACATTGATGGATGTGTCACAATGGAAATCATATGGAGGTCTTTCACACCATCGGCATGTGTCTTATCCACTGCTCCACAACCAATAAGTATGCTTGTTACTGTATGTAGACTTATTTAGCAAGTTTAGATTTTGGTTTTAGTTTATTCAAAATGTTACTCGACTAGTTATTCACAGATGTGTTAATAACAATGTTCCAAAATTACATGGAATTGCATATTTCTTTATTGGAAATATTTACATTTTACACCCTGCGAAAGTATGTTTTGATCCCCATGGACATTATTTTTATTATGATTTCTAAATGTACATGCTTTACACCTGCCTTGACTTTTCCCTGCACTCACTCACACACCTTTACCTCTGGTCTCTCACTGCAAACACACCTGCTTTCCCTGCCTCTCTCGCTCCCTGTCTGCTCCCCTGAGTTTCTCCATAAGCAGTAGGTTATGTTTTATAAAGACTCGTAATTTTTCTGGATATTTCGACCCGTGATCCTTTTTCGCAGCAGCAGGTGCACCGCATGCCAGCTTGTTAATTACGCAGCCTGCAATGTCATCGTCCATCCCAGTGATTCGTTGTTGACATCGTTCAATGCCAGAGTGTGAGTAAGGATAGGGATCGAGAGCTCAACTCCAAACCTTTGTGCAAATTTTCTGACCTGTTCTTTTTTTTTTCTCCTCCTGTGTGTCAGAACCGGCCATCCTGGTGATGCATCACTCCATGAAACCTCATCCCACCATCACCGCCATGCTGCTAGACTTCATGTGGCGGGTACTGTCTCGGTTCAGTCCAGATGAAACGCTGCAGAGTGGTGAGCCAGCTATACAGCGTGCTAGCCTCGAAAATTCAGCTGCATTCTAACATTACCTTAGCTCTCCATATTAGCTAGGCCCCTTGCATGATGGCTAATAATTTTTTTAAGCTGGGTCTCCGAAATTGACAGCATTATGTTGGACAGATTTGTGCAGCGGTGTTCCATGAGGGAGAGAGTGAGAGAGGTACAGTTGAGTGAGAGAGAGAGGGACAAGCGAGAGGAAATGCTGCACCACGATGCTCTGCAATAAAATAGGATTTCAAATAGGTGTAGTTAAAAAAAAATCAATCTGTGGTGGTTAGCGTTGATATTGTGGCGGGCCACCAGAAATAAATGAACGTATGGGAAACACTGCTGTCACCGCAAGGACCAGTTCACCACCAGCATCCTGAGACACTGGGGGTCAAATGACTACGCGCTGGGAGAAGACATCAAGGCCCAGCTGATCAAGAACAACAACCAGCCCCGCAAGAGACGTAAGGACAGGCAGGACTGATGGATGAGGACAGAGGTGAAGACAAATGGATGAGGACAGATAGGACAGAGGTGAGGACGGTCTCTGGGTACCAGCGGTTGTGTCTCGGCCCTCAGTCTTCCAGCAGTAAACTGGCTCAGCTCACCCTGGAACAGATCCTGGAGCTCATGGACAACCTGAAGCTGCGCCTGAGCAACTCCAAGAACAGCTGTCAGTACACACACAGGCTTATTGATCGCTTCAGGAGGTATTGATAACTGACTGATTGTGTCTGTCTGTACCAGTCTTCATAGACTCAATCCTTCAGGCTCTGCAGCACTTTCAGGCCAGCTGTGATGAGGTCTACAAGATGAGACACGCACTCTCTCACTCACTCACACGTGTGTGTGTGTGTGAGTTAGAGAGTACACATACACTGACGGGTGACATCACTTCCTCCTCCAGCAGCACCTCTGTACATAGCCCCACCTCCTCCTGTTCCTCTGTGTAAGGACAACCTGAATCTGTCTCGTTCTTTGATTGGTCCATCTCGAAGCCACACAGAAATTTGATATTTAATGTGTCTGATTTGTGAAACCAGGAAGAGGCTTTGTGTCTTTACCAAGAGGGAACCTCTAGGTTTGAAAAGTGAATCCTCAAACCTGCATTCTCTAACAGCCAGCAGGGGGCAACTCCACTGGATCGTACATGGTCTGTCGCTAGTTTCAAGTCTTCTTCAACAAAACATGATCATTTAGTAAATTATGGTCCCATTTAGAGGAAAACAGACTAATTTGACAAGTCGCTATGTGTGACCCAAATATGGTACCCCATGGATGTTCAGTCTGTGTTCAGGATGGAGCTGAACACCTCTTTTCTCTCAGCTGGACAGGTAGGCTGGAATAAAATAGAGCTGCTTATTACTTTCTATAAATTGAACTGAGCCTCCTGCTCAGCTTTCAGTCTGAAGGCGAGATGTTTATTAACCTGCTTAACTTCTCCATTCGTTTGGGAACAACAGACTTTTGTTAGTTTGGAGAAGCTGAAGTATTTATTAGCTGACTCACCGACAATGTACTTTTACTGCCAGAATATTTTCCTCCTCTGAGATTCAGCGTCACTTTCTGTTACTCGGACAATCAAACACTCTGAAACCTCCAGATTAAAGGATCTGCTCTGATAGCAGCACCTGTCAGGTAGATGTCCTGCAGGGTTTCCACAAGGTCTAAAAAAAGTCAAAAATTTAAAGCTTTAAATTCACTGAAGTTTGTGTTCTAGGTCTTAAATAATTTTAAACGTTTATTTATTTTCCAACATCCATGTAATGCTACCTCTAATGCTTATTGAAATGCACCCACAGCGCTCAAGAATGTTTTTTCCTCCTGTGGTGTAGTAGTTCTTTCTGTCGCTAGTCCAAATCGGTCCAAATATTATTCGCTATTAAGACTACAAAGACCAACAGGCAGCTTTTGTGTTATTGCCGTAAGTCTCTTTCGGATTGTACCACAGATATGAAACGGATTTATTATTCAGCTATGGGGAAGTGCAACCTTATTGGTTCTTGGATGGAAAAACAAATCTTAGGGCTTAAAACCAGTCTCTAGCAATGTATTTGAAACCTACTGTTGCTGCTTAATGATCATCATTGAGCTAAGGTAGCATAGCTGTCTCCCTCTCCTCGTTCTTCAAAGGGCGAGCAAATGTGAGAGAGGGAGAGTGGCAGAAAAGCCTTGTAATTATACAGAAGGTAGGTGGTTCTCATGTTGCCTATTATGTTAATTTCTACAAATGTATAAAGCAGTAAATTAAGACACAAAAGGCAAACATGAACTGTCTAGCTGTCAATCTGTAACATTGTTTTCTGGCCCTTATAAGGTGGCGAGGCTCAAAACAGCTTGGTGCTGCGCAATGGATATAAAATCATTATGGAGAGCATCAATACTAACTAAATTAATTTTCCCAGATCTAACAGTTAGAATTCAACCCAAGCAGACTTACTTTGCAAGTTAAGCTTTTGGGGTGTAGTTTATTATTGTCTCCTGTCTGCTCACCTGAGTTTATCCGTCGTAGGTTATGCTTTATAAAGTCGCCAAAAAGACGCAGACTTTTTTTTCTGGATTTTTGTAGACATCACTCAACCCTAATTTGAATACAGTGATTTACTCTAAGTAAATTTGCAACTGCATTTCCTTTGTATGTTTCTTTTTTTTTAAGTCATGATAGGTTTTAAATTGATTTCATAATGGTCTTAAAGGTCTTAAATTTGACCAGGTGAAACCTGCACAAACCTTGATTGTGCCATTACCTCATTTACCTGACTTAACAGTTATCTTACTTGCTTATAATTACATATAACTCCACATTTAAATTTTTATTTTAATTTTAAATCTTTTAATTAAGTAAAAGTGCTGATGGAATAAAATTATGCACTGTCAATTTTTTTTCACAAAACACAGTAAAATAAGTAGTAAAGGAAATTTTATTTAGCTCAAGAGATTCAAGTTATCACTTAACACTAAATCTCATTAAGAATCTTGAAATAGAGCTGCTGAGATAATGGAGTTGTATTCGTATTTGTCAGGACTAATGAGATTCCAAAAATATTTTGAAGGTTCTGAACTTATTTGGGTTTACAGTGCACTGTGGGTCGCCCCAATCTCTGACCTCGTTTTACAGGAGTATGGAAATCGATAATCTCTCTCAGTTTCATCAACTATCACATTTACATGGAACACTCTCAACAAATTTGGGAAATAAAACAGGAAAAAAGTAGTCTCCTTAAAATTTACATTATTCTTATAAGGGTAACATGGCATAACAGAGCACCCCACTGAAGCCTCATTTCAGTTTCAGATAAACTTATAAGTACATGTTTGCATAATATGTGGACTGTGGATTTTGTCCCTCATTAGGTTTACATTGAAAGTGCATTACTAAGGGATTATTTCATGGCCAGTATGAAAATGAGAAATGATTACAGCAAGAAAAATCAGTTTCCATGTTCACAGACAAACAGAGTTGAAAAAGCTGTTAATCTATCTTTTAAGTTATTGAAATATATATGAACTGCAGCGTCCCTGGTTCAAATCCAGCCGGACCCTTCGTTGCATCACTCTACTGTAATAACAACTTAAAATGTCTCAGATACTTTTAATTTAATACATGTGTAAAAACATATTGTACAGTATCACATTGAGAGATCAAAAAGGAAAATGAATAAAACATATCTCTTTATTGTACACATAGTTAAAAATGTGCTTAATATATCTGTCAAAATTTGGGGAAAGCTCACAAAGCTCTGCACAGCATATCAAATGTTATGAGCAGCTTAATAAACATATTCCACATGTAATAGCATCCTTTCTTGTAGGCCCAAAAACACATTTTAAAAGTGACGTCTCAAATGTAGGAACACCATTAAAATGTCATTCGGAGATTATAATCAACATTCATAACAGTCAGGTGCAACAAAGAGAAAGGTGAAATGCTTCTAAATCTAACCTAATCATTTTTCTAATAGGAATGTACAGGAGGTGCACAGGCAAGCATATGAAATACTACTTACTAATTACAGCAGGAACATATAAACAGAACACATGCAGAGACAACATGAAGTGAAAATAAAGATATAAACCAAATTTTTAAGGCATTTGAGTGAAAACATGCACATGATTCAAGCAAAACACAGCAATATATTAATCTAAATTAGAAATATGGTGGTTAAGGTAGAAAATTGTATAAAGAAAGGATTCATCTGAGGACGCACAGTGCTACAGTATGTATAATTGATTGTCTTGAGAACAAGTATGCACAGCTAATACGGTGTAAAAATATAGGCTCAGTTTAAATGACCAATCATTGTCACATTCAAAGGTTTTAAAAAAACAACACTTTCAATACCCAAAGAAACACTTGGAGCTGCTAACAACACTGACAGATGTAAGTTATCATGCGCAAGCAAACACAGATTAAGATAATTAAGAAAAATTAAAAAATATGGAAGCTATTTTTTGGTTTAAGTCTACTGTATGATCTACATCTGTACAGTAAGTACAGTAAATAAACAACACACAGCAGAGTGTATGGTGTAGGTAAAGTACATGAAGTAAAACCTTGTATTTCTAAGTGTAATTCTTCTCTTCAACATAACAGAGAAACAGAAGACTTAAAGACAGATAAAATATGACAGTACTGAAGCAATCATAATCACAGCTGAAGGCTAAAAAAAAGCGCAATCTAATTATCCTGACAACCTGTCTCTGTTGGACTGCTGCACTAAAAATAAAACCAAGAACAACTGCAAGGCAAATTTGTACAGCATGGCAACAGAGTTCTTCACACAAATGAGTCCTGACGAAATCTATAAGTGTTTGCTCTGGAGAGATTTTCTTTTTGTTTATATTTATGCCACCATCTTCCTTTAGCAGTTGGAGGTCTGTAGTTGGCCCTCGTTCAGGATGGAGGTGATTTTGGAGTCATAGAGACCATCCTCATCCTCAGAGCTTAAAGCGGAGGAGCCCAGAGCTGTACGATGTGTCTGCTGTGACTTCCGCCTGATATAAAACAAACAGAAAATCCAAAAACATTGACTTAGTTCTTCTACTTTCATACATTGTAGCACAGTGAATACAGGCATGGGCCCAGCTAGTTACTATAGAGTGCCACCTAGTGTAAAGTGTAAAGACATACTTGGTTACTTGTCAAATACTGAAAGTTAAGGAAGTCATCTTACATAGAGTGCGGTTAAATTCTCAAATTTAAGTTGGATCTAACACGTTTATGACATTATTTCATAGAGTTGGGACATTAACTTCAGTCCTACTTGAGTTCACTCTCCAGGGCTGTGACTTTGGCATGCAGTGCCTCCTGGAGCTCCTGCTGCTCCTCCAAGTCTCTGAGAACCTTCCGGCGGACACCCTCCAAGCGCTCCACCTCTCCCTCACTCTCGTCCACTTGCCGTTTCAAGGCCTTCACACGCAGAGACAGCTGGGGACGGATAGAGGGAGAGGCAGGGGGTTAGAGGGGGAGCAGAGGACGTTATCGGTGAAGACGTGGGCCGTGAGGGAGCGGAGGGGACCAAGCAGGAGAGGCAGAGGATCTGACGGATGCGTGGGTTTGTAGGGGAGCAGCTACGGCTACATAAAGAAAGGCTAAGGCAGCTGGAAGATGATAGGGAGGTCAGGGAGAGTTCTAGTGATCGAGTGAGGTTGGGTTTTGGTCAGGAGAAGTACAGATGAGATTAGTCCTTTTGTCAAAGAAGCAATTAAGCTCTGTTTGAACTGTGTTAATGATTAAACAGCAGGAGTAGGTCAAACAGTGTCCATCTATAATTCTTACTACATAATTAAAACTATGTCAAGCTGGTAAATGACTACAAACACAGAGTCAGGAAACTTGAGACACCCACAGTAAAGCATCTGGTAACTTAATCCTGGAATAGCAAATTTCATCCTTCTGACATTAAAATAATCTTTTGTAAAATACACATATTATATACATATGTTAAATTTTCCAGTTGAAATTTCCATCTTCCGACTTAACAGTGTTCCAGATGCATGATGGTGCATGGTCCAGAAATGAACAAAAAACATGTCTGTTCCTGACAAACTGATGTTTTTTTCAAGTGTATACACAATTGAACCCTCAGTACTGGCCTTGGTATAAATGATAAAGACGGCCGCTTTAATGAAAACAAGTGACATAAATATGTTACTAGTAAACTGTGTTCCCATCTAGCTACATCAGCTGGTAATGTGCCAAAGTTGGTAAATGTAGTATATGACCCAGCATGTTTTTAACATTTTATCACCTTTTTAAATGTTTTCCTGAAAAACTACAATGACTTTCAGAGATTTTGTTTACCTTAACTGGCTACTTAATAACATTGGTAATAACACAGGTTTACTATATGATAGTATGATAGATATTATTTTAAGTAAATACAGGCAAATATACTATATGTTTCCTTTTGGTTTATGGTTTACCATTTACAGTATGCTGCCATGGGAGATGCCATTGTTCCTCTTAAAGTCAGGGTAGTTATTTTTGCTCAGAGTTTACAAGTAGGGACTCCAGCTTTAGTGGTGTTACATTGTACTTCTAGTTGGAGGTCAGAAATTTCCCAGTTCCGACTTGTCTGGAATGCAGCATTACTATCCATCTGTAAACATTTGTTCTGTAGCGTTGAACATGATTTTAGTTATTTCTTTAAAAGGCATCCACTCCCAATGCACTTATTGTAAGCCACTTTTGACAAAAGCATCCGACTGCCAAATTAATGTAACCTACTGTTATCAATCTTCTCATCTAACTCTAGGCAATAAAGCAAACAAATGTCGAACTATTCCACTAACTGGTTAGATCCGGTTTGAGCGTCAACATTCCGTATTTAACCAGCAAACACTACAACAAACGCTAAAAATAATTTGCAGAAATCTTGATATGTACCTGATCTCTTTGCTCAACATGC
Source organism: Lepomis macrochirus (assembly GCA_024633595.2). Taxonomy (NCBI): domain Eukaryota; kingdom Metazoa; phylum Chordata; class Actinopteri; order Centrarchiformes; family Centrarchidae; genus Lepomis; species Lepomis macrochirus. The sequence goes on along the minus strand of JALXJV020000013.1, from coordinate 18,085,740 downwards.
TGGCTTCTCTCCTGGTCTAACGTGGCATTTAGCTCCTTCAGTTTCCTCTCCATTCGTCGCTGAGAAGCTTGTATGCTGGCCTTCTCTCTGTATGGAGAAATCCAGAATTCACAATATAAGAACCCTGCAATAATTTGACACACTTTTTTTAAATTCAGTATGTTATGGCACTTGAAACCTCATCCAACGCCCATTTTCAGGTGTTTTTTTTTATGGATAGTTGATTGCTGGGTCACACACAGAACATCATATTCAGATAGAGAGATTGTTTCTTTTTTGACCCCCCATGTGTGTTCAGCCATACCTTTCTTCACTGCGTACTTTCTCCTCCAACTCTTGAATTTTGTTTTCCAACAGGGTGATTCCGGGCGAGGGTCGAGTCTGTCCCTCCATGTCTGCCACACGACTCTTCAACTCCTTCAGCTGGGAGAGGAACATTGAAACACTGAAGGTGAATAAACTGCTGAAAAAGCAGTTCTAACGTAAATTTGTGTGCATGCGAAGGTGCTAGATGAACGAACAGTACCTGTCTCTCAAGTGCGCTCTTGTCCATTTCCAGGTCATGTCTCGCAGAGCGCTCCTGCATCAGTTCTGAACGAAGCTGGTCCACCTGAGAGGAGAAAGGGAGATAGGAGAAAGGATGGAAGAGGCAGTCTGAGTAACCCTGTCATCATTACGTAGAAATGCTTCCTGCTTATTTGCATGTGTATTCAAATATTTTTTATGTGGCACCTGATCTCTGCTACGTGTAATGCGGTCGTTGAGAAGCTCTACGCTGCTCTTCTCCTCATCTAGTTCGATCTCCAGCGTCTTAATTTTATCCTGTGAACAGACAGATAAACAGAAAAATACTTACCCTAATGTATTTATTTGTTTGAGCTTATCTTTTCAATCATCTTGTACTCAAAGCTACTTGATATCTCAACCTCACATGCCTGACTCCCAAAGCATGTTTTCTCTTAAACTTTAAAAGCTATTTGGTGACATTACTGTATCCCTGATTTACACCAACCCATCTTTAGATTCATCAGCTCATGACCTTTGACCTGAAAGCCTCACCTCCAGACCCCTGATCTCCCTGGTGCGGTCAGTGTAGGTGCTCCTCTCTGATTCTAGTTCACTCTCTAAGTGTTTGAAACGGTTATTGAGAAGGTCTCTCTCCAACTGGGCACTGTCTCTCTCCTCGCTGCACACCAGTAGCTCCTTCTTCAAACGGGAAACCTAGAGACAAGATGGAGGGGAACACAATCCATGGACTTTTTCATTTTCATGCATATTCTGTCCTCAAAATCCCCCCAACCCTTACTTAAAGTTTGCTGGACATGCATGTTCTTTCTCCATATATATTTTCATACCTGTATTTCCATACAAGTCTTAACAAATCCTATTGCTAGATATGGTTTTGGCCCAGATTTTCTTCTACCTTACTCTCCAAAAACTGCATCAATATCCTTCGGGTTTTAAGTCAAAAATGGATGAAAAGTCCTTAATGTGCTAAGAATCTACAGTTCCATAACAACTGGGCAAACTGTATCTGCAGAGGTGATACGATTGAACTCTATAACAGCTACTGAGTGGGGTTTTGGTGAGCTTGCTTTGTCAACTGCTAGAGTTTCAGTTAAAATGCATAACATTGTAATGATTTGCAAATTAGATGCTAGTTTTTCACAAATACATAACTTATGTGATAATATAACAAGATTAAGAGTTTACAGACTTACCAGTGGCTCTATGAGACTGTGCCTAAGCACCATGGGGCTTTAAGGTAAAGGTTAATACCGGCATACTCACAGTAACAATCCTACATGCTGATTTATAGAAGTAAATATTAAGCAGAGCTGAGGCTGATGAATACCATTTATTTTGCCAGGTATTTAAACCAAAATAATGGACAAAAGTTTGACCAGATGATGTTACTAGATGAAAAGTCAGCGGTCACAAAACAAACTAGGATTCATAACATCTGGGGAACATGAATGTGAAGGAAGAAAAACAGGCTGACAGTTCATATTATTCTAGATTGAGACTAGTATTTCACAATATGTAATATTTCAGAGGTTCTGGGTTTCGGTCTTCACATGCAGCTTCACTTATCCTTTCTGTTTTTCAACCCATTTGTCCTCACCTCTTCCTGCTGGGTCTTGAGGTTGCTCTGAGCCCTTTGCAGCTCAGTCAGCCTATCCTTGCTGTTGCGCTGAGCTTCCAGCAGGTCCTTCCTCGAGCGCTCCCTGTAGTCGTCCAGTTGTGTTTGCAGGGCGACCACAGACTGACGGGAATCTCCCATCATCGCCTCCATCTGAGAGTGGGAGGAGGCAGAAAGAAAGAAAAGTTTGGGGAATGAAAATATTTCTACACATCAGCTAAACAAGACATTTTTCTAACCCTAACAAACACCTCTTTGTTAATCTTCTCCAGGGCTCGGTCCAGCAGCCTCTTTTGCTCCTCCAGGTCACTCTTGCCCCTCCTCAGAGCCTCCCTCTCCAGGTCTCTCTCCTCTATCCGCCGGGTCAGCTCCTCCTTCTCCTTGCACAGGCGGGTGGTTCCTCTCTTGGCTTCCTCCAGCTGAGACTTCAAGGAGCGGTTTTCATCTTCCAGAGCTTCCAACGCCTCCTCGGCCTCCGAGTTCCGCGGCACACTGGAGTGAAGCCTTGTCTGGAGAATGAGAAAATATCTACTGATGAACATGGGCCTACAGCGTGTGGATTCATTTGTGTTTTTTCACAATCATGCTGTAGGTAAAAGTCACTTAATAGTGGGTATTTGTGTCTTGAATTGTATTAGGCCATGTTAAGAAGAGAACAATATTTATTCATTTCTATTTTCCAGTGTTTCATAATTTGCCTTTGCACATATGTTTGGTATGTAAAATAGAGAGGGTCGCAAATAATAAAGTGCTCGAAGTCTTTTAATATTTAAAGTACAACTACAACAAAGATTATAAACTTCCACTGCCACTGCATACAAACTCCAGTCAGGAATTTTACACTGTATCCTGGACATATGTTGATTTGTATTTTACTTTACATCTACACTTATTTGTGCATGCCTATGCTCTTCACATGGTTATTTCACATCAAAAGTAACAAGATTATAGCACTGAAAAAAGCACAATGTGCATCTTATGCAAATTTATCTTGGAGGGATTATTTTCTGAGCTTACATGTTTGAGTTTTTCTTTGGATATAATTTACTTCCCATCTCTCAGCTGAAAATAGAATCTGTGTGGGAGGCTATTTCTTTTGTTCTTGTATAGTATGTATGCAATTTTGTATGGATGTGTGTGTACAGCTGTGTATTTTGCATTACCAGGCGGGCCAGCCTCTCTCTGAGACGAGTGTTTGCTTCCTGGAGCTCCACGTTGGTGCCATGGTCCACCAGAGTCTTCCCTGAAGACTCAGCCGATGACTGTCGAGAGGAGTGGATCGAGAGAGAGACATGCAGAATTTAGCGACTGGGCACACAATATTATAAACATTCCTTTAAAATGGTGCCATTCATATAGGACTTTTGGTCGGCACCAAACTGTTTCTGGAGAACTATCCGCCATCTCAGGAGGGGGAAGTGGGGAACCGTCCAAGTACAGTAAGAATGGGACCCTGTTGACCTCAAGTGGGGAGGTAATTGGGCAGTGGAAGGAACACTTTGAGGAACTCCTAAATCCAACTCACACTCCCTCTCTAGTAGAGGCAGAGCTGGAGGACGATGGGTGTTTCTCGTCAATTTCCCTGGAGAAAGTCACTGAGGTAGTCAAACAACTCCACAGTGGCAAAGCCCCAGGGATTGATGAGATCCACCCAGAAATGCTAAAAACTTTGGGTGTGGAGGGGCTGTCTTGGATGAAACGTCTCTTTAACATTGCGTGGAAATTGGGTACCGTGCCCAAGGAGTGGCAGACTGGGGTGGTGGTTCCCCTGTTCAAAAATGGGGACCAGAGAGAGAGTGCCAATTACAGGGGTACCACACTTCTCAGCCTCCCCAGTAAAGTCTACTCCAAGGTGCTGGAACGGAGGGTTCGTTTGATTGTCGAACCTCAGATCGAAGAGCAACAATACGGTTTTCGTCCCGGTCGTGGAACAACTGACCAGCTCTTACTCTCACAAGGATCCTGGAGTGGGCTTGGGAGTATGTCCATCCAGTCTACATGTGCTTTGTAGATCTGGAGAAGGCGTATGACCGGGTCCGCCGGGAGATACTGTGGGAGGTGCTCCGGGAGTATGGGATGAGGGGGGCCCTTCTCAGGGCTATCCAGTCCTTGTACATCCAAAGCGAGAGCTGTGTCCGAGTACTCTTTCTAGGTGAGGGTTGGCCTTGGCCAGGGCTGCGCTTTGTCACCAATCCTGTTTGTGATATTCATGGACAGGATATCGAGGCTGCGGTTCGGTGGGCTTGGGATCGCGTCACTGTTTTTCGCGGATGATGTGATCCTGATTGCATCATCGGACTATGACCTTCAGCTCTCACTGGATCGGTTTGCAGCAGAGTGAGAAGTGGTTGGGATGAGGATTAGCACCTCTAAATATGTTGCCATGGTTCTCAGCAGGAAACCGGTGGAGTGCCAACTCCAGGTAGGGAATGAGTCCTTACCCCAAGTGAAGGAGTTCAAGTACCTCGGGTTCTTGTTCACGAGTGAGGGGAGACTGGAGCTGGAGATTGGCCGGAGAATCGGAGCAGCAGGTGCGGTAATTTTACCGCACTCACTTTACCGCACTGTTGTGAAGAAAAGAGAGCTGAGCCGTAAGGCAAAGCTCTCGATCTACCGGTCGATTTTCATTCCTATCCTCACCTATGACCATGAAGGTTGGGTCATGACCAAAAGAATGAGAATGAGGTACAAGCGGCCGAAATGGGTTTCCTCAGGCGGGTGGCTGGCGTCTCCCTTAGAGATAGGGTGAGAAGCTCAGCCATCCGCGAGGAGATCAGAGTAGAGCTGCTGCTCCTTTGTGTTGAAAGAAGCCACTTGATGTGGTTTGGGCATCTGGTAAGGATGCCTCCTGGGCGCCTCCCTAGGGAGGTGTTCCAGGCACGTCCAGCTGGGAGGAGGCCTCCGGGAAGACCCAGGACTAGATGGTGAGATTATATCTCTAATACCTTGGGAATTCCCAGTCAGAGCTAGTTAATGTGGCTCGGGAAAGAGAAGTTTGGGGTCCCGATCCAGATAAGTGGATGAAGATGGATGGATGGATGGATGGATGGATGGATGGATGGATGGATGGATGGATGGATGGATGGACATTCATATAAATGAAAGTTCTAATCCCCTGTTTGTTTTATACATTAAATCAATTTCAAATGGTCTATCTATCTAAAGTTCTATCTATATTCTTTTCTATAGATTCCAGATGATGCTTCACCTCCTTCGCCTTCTCAAGCGCCTTTTCCAGCTCGGCTTTGTCTTTCTGCAACTGCTCCTTCAACCTGCTGATCTCAGACAGAAGCGTAGCCTCTTTCTCTCCGCTCGCTTTCTTCAGGGCTTGAAGTGCCTCCCTCTTCTCGTTTAACTCGGCGTTCTGTTTGTCCAGATCGGTGCGAGCCCGCTTCAGATCATCATGGCAACGGCGCAGCTCCTTGGATAAGCAATCAGAGATGGATAATGCATTTGTGAGTTAGAGAGAATGAGCAGGGGCACATAACAGTGTGTTACTCTCAGATGCTGTAATGTTCTGACAGATTAAAAAAATAACATACTGTAAAGGAGATGAGCTCCTGTATTCCACCCACACAGCGAGCCTAATCTGTGTTCTGTCTTGTGACTGACGCGTGAATTACCTCTGCTAAAGAACGGTTATTGTCAGATGCAGGGATTTGTTTCTTCATGGTGAGCAGAGAATCCTGAAGATCCTTCAGCTTGCCCTCAAATTCTTCCTTCTCCAAACGGGATTTCAGCAGCCTGCGGAGAGAAAGTAGACGTTGAAGAACACAGTGGTAACAGTAGCTCTATAAACTACACACACACACTGCAGGGCCATAGCACACATGGACAAACCAAAGATAGCAGCGACAAACACAACACAAGGGAGTAAAACTACAGCACTAAACCATAAAAACATCACTGCATCCACAATCTGTCTTTTGTTTGACAATAAGAACTTTAATTGTACCTTAAATAGAGATACAGTACATGACTTACTACTTTTTTCAAAATCAGCTATGTTTGGTAGCAATTAAATCAGGAAACGCAATTAGATGGGATGACCTCATTAAGACAAAATCAGTTAAGTCAATATCTGAATGTTGATTGGTTGAATGACTGACATGATTGGGTTTATCATCACTGTATTACTTACTACTGCTTCTTTTACTGTTAATGTTGTTAGTAAGGGGTTCACTGACCTAATGATCAAAATAGATGTCTAATGTTTGAGCTTTTCAAGTGAATTTTGAGTGAATATCTTAAATTTAGATTATGTTGATTTTAAACTAGGCTAAACCTACACAAACCAAACACTGAGATAGATTTTCTCTCTCACATTCGACTGCTGACGTGCTCCCCGCTCCTGCCGATTGAAAAGTCAAGTGAAACACAGCACAGTGAAAGAGCATTAAAAATAATGTAAAATTGCAGGTCTGAACCAAAAAACAGTAGACTATAGTTTCTGAAAACTAGTTTTCAGTGAGCCCTTTAAAGAATAAAATAAAATATGAGTTTGCATGATGCTTGATTAAGGATGGAGTGTAGTGATGCAAGTTCAAAGCAATAAAGCATACCTGTGAATATAAACCCATTTCCAGGGATACAGTAGTGCTGATTTGTATGTTTGTCTTTTATGGATCCAAAGTAATAGTATAGCTCCATAATCAGTTTGGTTCATCATGTGAACTTAGAAATATTAGCTTTGATCTGAAATCTTTAAAGCAAACATTGCTTTATCCACATATTCACGGTCTTCAAACGTTAATTCATGCCTATGTAGTGTTTTGTTTTTTAATCCTTTGAAGTTAGGCACTGAAGAAGACACAGTGTGTGTATTCCAACCTCACAATTAATTCATAAAATTTAGAGAGGCTTCTGATGCAAGTAGCATCCATACAAAAATTCACAAAATAAAAAATAGATAACATAATTACATAAAAACACATGACTTCTAGACACTAACTCCTGTGTGGTGGTCTCCAGCTGTGTCTTCCACTGCTCTCCTTGATCTCTGCAGCTCTCCAGTTCTTCCTCCAGGGTCAGCACAGAGGCGTTCACCCTTTCCCTCTCTTCTTCTATCTGCTCCTGGGACTGAAACACAGCAACACAAACACAAAAAATGAGTCATGGGAGTCAGTGTATAAAACAGATTTATTCCTCACATTCAATTATCCTTCTCATTACTATTGACGTGTGAAAGCAGTGTTTCAAAAGGAGTTCACACGCCCAAATCTATGATAGTTTAATTTAGTTTTAATTTCTTCTCTTTTTTTCAACCAAATGTTCAGCACGAGGGAACAGAAAAAACGAGATCTTTGGGCTTATGCCTTCATCAGCATATCTTGAGCCTCTAAAAAATACTTCTACGTAAGGAATAACACCGGGAAAATATCAGACAAAATAGAGCATGCTATAGTCGTCACAAACAGCGATCTACTTTAATCCTCCTCTCGCCAAATAAATCACCACATCAAAAGCAGCTGCCAACCTGTCTGCTTATTTCCTTCTTTCTGGCTGCATGCTACTTTTTTCCTGACACTGCTGTTATGGTTTCCAAAATCTGCATAATGATCTATTCCTGTATATACATATATGCTTCAAACTTCTTCTACATCATATCCTACAGTACAGCACTCCAGAAATAGTCAACTGGCAGAAACTGAAATTCAACTGGAAAAGTTTTACATTGCAAGTAGCAAAATTATGTTTTCTAAATCTGCACTCTAGGCTTAGCCTGACCTTATGCTACCTTTGAACACTCACTGCATAAAACAGAATAACAAGCTAAAGCCTGGATGTATAATATTCTGGATGCAACATCAAAGCACAATTTAATATCATGAGCAAATGCAGTTGAATGTTTGGGAGTGCACTAGAAGACTATAATGTAACAAAAAATGATTTCAGTGATCAGAAACAGAGAAATATTTATTATGACTTCCAAATTGCAGGTTTTGCTGTAGCTGAATCAAGATTCAGAAGTCACCCCGCCATTTTTCACCAAAATAGTAAATAAATAAATGCTGGGGAAAAAAACATCCAGCACACTCTCGGTCACCTGTACTCACTTGCTAACTTTATAAAGTGAATACAAGCAGTTGACAGTGTACAGAATTTTTTTGGGTCAGTTTATGATCTGAAAAAATGGTTTATAAGACTTTGTGGAGCGCAAGAACTTTGTAGTAAAAGCATAGAAAGAAATGCTGAAATAGATTTTGTTACACACATAAAATGGAGATTTAGTTGACCCATCATTTAAAATGGTATTTACTAGTGTCTTGTTTGTACTTGGTTAAGCTTATTGAATCATGTGTTGGTTCAGAGACACCAGAGTTACTAAACCAACCTTGTTTAGTTTTATTGCACCAGTTACTCCCTCATCTCCATCAAAGTAACTGTACATGTAGTAAGTGAGTCAAGAATATAGAAGCATTTATAAAGCAGCTGTTAACAAAACTCACATGTTTTGTGTGATTGACTCTATGCGAAAATTCAAAAGATAATGCCATCCACCTGTGTGACCTCCTCCATGGTCTTTCTCAGGTTCTCCATGTCCTGGCTGTACTGCTCCCTCAGATCCTCCATCTCTCTGTCATGGCACTCCACCTCCTCCTTTAGTGCCCCCTTCAGGGCTGTCAGCTCCCGCTCCCGCTGGTGTAGAATCTCCTCCTGGCGCTGACGTAACACGGCAGCCTCAGCCAACTCAGCCTGCAACATCATCACATCCTGCAGAAGGACGGACAAAGACAGTCAGATAAACAAACAAGCAGAAGCGCAATAATGTTTTATGCTGCGTGTGTCAGTGTGAGTGTGCTTCCTACATAGTGAGGACCAGAACAAGATAACCAACAAAGTGAGGACATTTTGGTCGGTCATTATTACATCAAAGGGCTGTTTGAAAGTTAATACTTGGTTTTAAGGGTTAGGGTAGAATTAGGTTTAGGTAAGGGCCAGGGAACGCTTTATGTCAATGAGGGTTCTCATAACTACAGAAGTATAAGGTTGTATGTGTGTGTGTGTACCGTCTGCAGTGTGTCTGAGTGAGGTGAGTTTTCTGAAACCCTCCTCAGCTCCTCCTGAAGCTCAGCCAGCTGATCTTCCTGTAGGCGCAGGCGAGTCTCCGCCCCCTCTCTGACTATACGCTCCTCGGCCAGTCTGCGCGCACACACACACATTATCAATATTGCAACGGCAAACTCATTAACAAGCCCATCAATCAGACAACAGTGAAATTATCATCTGACAAAAAAGCCACAGGAGCAATAACTGGAAGCTAATTGCTGGCTTTTAAGTGCACACACTGTACAAGGAGAATCACACACACATACACACATCCTTACTCATCATGGGCCTGCTTCAGTTCTTTTTTGCAGCGATTGAGTTGCTCCTGAAGCTCCTCGAGGTTCACCACTTTCACATCAGATCCTCCCTTCTGTAGGAAACACACACATACACACCCACAGACAGACAGAGAGGGTGTGTGAGAGAGATTGAGGGTGAGACAGAGAAAGCACAAAGACACGGAGAGGAGGACCAAAAACTTTGCAACAGAGTGTCACTGCCGACCCTGCAAAATACATTATGCGCTCTGTATTGTCTGAAACTTTAAAAGAAAAAGAAAAAAACCCTGCGTTGGATTCCTCGCCCTAGTTTCTGACAGTCAAAAAATCTTTGGGAGAACAGGCCGTGCCAGTGTGCTCAGACATCATCAAAAAGGACCACATTAACAACTCTTTCTGACAGGCTGCAGGGGAGCCGAGCCGGAGCGACGTCGCCCCCACACCACTCTGCCATTCGTCACAGCCCCCCCTCGCTGAAAAGGAGGTATAAGCGCAGCCTGCCCATGAAACCTCTCTTATCTTCCTACACACTCATTACAGAGATGCACACACAGAAACAGATGAGAGAGACAAAGGGAGGATCACGGACGGTTGTGCTCCTAAGGGGACCTCACATTTCTGTTACTTATCAATGATGGATTATGAAGCTTTGTATAGTTTTGTTTCATTTTCTTCTCGTTCCCAGCAGGACAGTTTGTAGATAATCCCTTTCTGGGACATTTCAGCTTCTCTCTGTCCTCACAAAGAGATAACAGAAGATAACATAATTGAGAAAGAGTACAAGTTCTTTTGAGCACTTTGAGTGAATTGCATCAGCTGTATCGTTAATCATCTACAATAAAAAGACAGCCTCAGCAAAATACTTAGGAAGAGGATGATGTGATGAACTAGAGCACCCCCACGCAGACAAGGGGAGAACATGCAAACTCCACACAGAAGGATCAGATGAGTGGTGCAACCGGGCTTTGAACCCACAACCTTTTTCCTGTGGGCTACAGTGCAATCCACTGGACCACCGTGCTGCCATCCATGAGCCTCAGCTGGCGTAGCCATGGAGAAGAAGCCAGCTAGAGTGGAGCGAATTTTAAAAAATGCTTCATTGTTGAATGTGTGAAAAAATATGATTTGCAGAATTAATCCAACATTGACACAAAAGCCAAAACTAAATTGATTTATTGCAGTTAAATCAATTTTCTCATAGTCGTTAGCTTCCACTTATCCATAGCAGCACATGTGACATATTTTTAAGCTTGGTGATTGGTAGTTAACCAGACCCCTGAATTTTTTTATGTACACACTTTCAATTTTATAGCAAAGAACCAGACAACACAATTATTGATCTTTTGGCCTGATAATTCAACTGTGAGACTTTCATGCTGATGTAAACATGCACCAAAACAGTTCCTCCTAGCTCTCAAATCTAATCAAATGTAAGAACCTGAGAGGGAATAATCCCTCTTTGGTTGAAATGGTCACAATTTCTAAACATGTGCAACCTCATGATGGATCACAAGAAAACATGGTTTTTAAGCGTGTGCCAGTGCTCTAGTCATTTATGTATAACACACACTCATCTGACCCTGCTCTGATCTTATGTTTTGGCTTTATACAGACAAAAGCAATGTTTTGGTTTAGAGACAGAGCTGGAGAAATAGCCTTGGGCAAAAAACACCACTGTAAACCCCTTCATCCTGCAGTTTGATGCTGGCTGTGGATGTTTCAGTTGCTGTTTGAACAGCCTGAGATGACTGCTGGAAGAAAAATCAGCAACTAAATCTACTAATGTGGGCAGCATGGTTACTGCCATGAAAAAGACAGAGGTTCTATATAACAATCCCCTCTGAGAAGGATCTGTCCCATCCAGCAAGCCAACCCCCAGCTGGTGCAGGGTTCCAGTCCAACTCAATTATTGATGGCTCTCAATGACAGTGCCCTCAACACACACTGAGCAGCTTTCCTCTGCAGGTGCATCGTTGCCAAGAGACAAGATGGGCAAATCATTCACGGGCAGCCATGGTCACAAGTACATAACAAGGGATCATACATAATCAAGTGCATGTAATATAAGAAGCTAAGGACACAAAGGAATAACTTCTGTATGGAGATTTATGCAAAAGGATGCAAATGTAAAAGAAGTGGTGTGCTCATGCTCATAAAAACCATGCTACAATCTATTTTAATAAGGTGTCACAGGAGCACAAAGGAGCATAGATGGCACCAAAATTGGAATACTCAGCATGCTCCTTAATTTTCACATTTTTTGGCCTGCCAAAAGAGGATCCTCGGAGACAAAGTGAATGAAATAGAAACTTCATATCCTCAGAAAAGAGGACAGGCTGCCAACCATCTGTTAGCTTCATTACAAGAACTGGTCTGTTGAGAAGAAGGCGCCCAACACAGACCCCACTAGTTTCCAACCTTTTGTTTGACCAACATGCTGAACCGACACACTACAAAAGCCAACTGGATTAAGTGCTATTTATAAATGTATGTAATGTCTTAGCTTTTTATATGTATACAACTGAGCATTTTTGTATTTGTATTTTCTAAACGTTTACCATACAGGCATTAGAGTTGAACCAATCATTTTATCTAACTGCAAGAATGAAGCAGATTTCCCAAAATGTTGAACAGGCTCATACCGATGTTCCAAGGGTCCTATGTTCCCATAAACTAACACTGTAAGATATTGGTAAAGGCTATCTTCGTCAAATTCCAACTGCAAAAGAACAACGGTAGATGGGCGTAGGAGTTTAAATCGCCCATTCAGCCACATATCAATGTTTAATGTCAAGAAGACCATCTTGGCTGCAGATTTGAGGGCATAGGTTATGTATAACACCAAACAACATATTGACTTAGGGAAAACATTGCTGGGAACATAAAACCCTTTGAAAGGTTTCCTTAATATGTTGTATTAAGAGGATATTGAACCCTGGGAATGTGGATTACACTGCATTCATTTAGCTTTTATCCAAAGCTACTTGCAATTGCTATATACTGTATGTCAGAGGTTGCATGCCTCTGGATATAATATTTCTATTACAAGTGTTGTATGCAGTTATGTGTGTATATACATATGAATATGTGTATATGTGAATGTTTAGCCAACTTGAGTATACTAAGCCACCTTTTCTGGGGTATTGAGCACTACTGTGAGTTCTTTAATGTGAAAATCAATAAAATTATTGGAATAATAATAATTTTTAACAAGTGTTACACTACCAGCAAAATTGTAAATACAAGAATGGAACTTAATTTAAATCCCCAAGTGATTGATCTTTTAATACAGAGACTAATGCCAGAAGAACAACTACGTTTGACTGTGCAACAAAATAATCTCGATTCACAGGTCTACTTACAAGCTTTTTTGGTGCTTTCAATCCCATCTCTTGGTCTTCATCAGTGAATGGAACTGGTTTAGGTGTCATAATGTGATTAAAGTGTGAAACACCAGAGCTAGATTTCTTTGATTGATGAAGATGATGAGATATGGTTGAAATGCAAATCATGGATAGCAAGCGGACCCTTGAGTTGACATTATTTGACATGAATGAACTTACACTACTTCAATTTGCTAAGGCTATTTTTTCAACAAAAGTAAAATGATGTGTACATGCATGTGAGTACTGTCTGTGGTCAAAACAAATCATAGGCTTTAATGTTTTGCCATACCTTAAAACTGTCAGTTGTGTCATTGCCGAGGTTGACCTTTCTTTTTAGGGGTCGCTCGGTCTCACTTGGCCTGATCAGAAAACAGTGGACAGAGGATTAGACTGGAAAAACACATCTATCCATATACAGTAACAATGACTCTAGGCATTTATTAGTCATTAGTAGTTTACCCCTCTTTAAGGATGTTGTGAATAGTTTGCTTAACTTGAGCTTCCTCCCCATTGATGACATCTGTGCTCTGACCCTGCAGAGGTATCTCCTTTAAATTGAGAATGAGCAAAGTAAAAAAACACAAAGAGACAATTTTATACCTGCAAATAACTCATAACATCACTGGTACTTACAGGCTTTTTTGCTACAGCTGGAATGGTGTCCTTGGCAACAAACTTCCCCGTTGACTTAAAACTCAGCTTGGGTGTCTCGAGTGCTGTCACCTTGGCAACAGATGCAGGTCTCCTTCCCAGGCTACTGCTGGCTGGGGCAGATGACGTCAACAAATTGGAGGAGGTAGACAGAGGAACAGCGTAGGGATTCGGAGTCGGAGAGCTAGGAGAAGGAGGGGAAACCTCAGGTTCAGCATCTTTCCTAGCATCAAGACTTCTGGACCGCCTGCGCTCATCAAATCTAAGCCGCTGCCTCGCCCCGGAGCGGCCTCTCGTCTGTGGGACGCTGTCTGGCGTTCCACTGTTGAACTTACTGATGAGCTTGTTGATGGGAGCCAGGGAGTTGGTGTCGATTGCTGGGACAGGCTCCTCATCAGTTGATGCTGGAGGTTCTGGGAATGATTCTGAATGGAAATCTTTAAACTGTTTTTTCCCACTGTATCTCCCCAAAGAGCCAGTGAAACAAGAGTCAGTTTGCTTGACTCCTCCGAGTCCCACACCATTTAATTTGACAGGTTTCAGCCCTGCTTCATTATACTCCTTACTAGTCCAACCTCTTATTATGTCTGGTTCACTGGCTGTTGCTTTAAGTTGGGATTTAGCTTTCGACCTCTCGGCCAGTCCTTCTCTGCCAGCTCCTCCCTCCTCCTCCCCTTGGGTTCCTGCTTGACCGTCCCCAGGAGGTCTTTTGAGAGGGCTCCCAAAAATCTCCCCATCCACATCCTCCGCTGCAGAAACAGGGGAGCGAGCTGTATTTACAGCAGGGCTGTAGGGGTTTATTAATTCAGCTGGTTCTTTATTAATTTTGGGGAGGGTGCTGCAAGGTGAAGGCGGCCCTGAGCTGGGAGTGGGAGTGTTTAGCTGAACTCCGTAAGAGTCGCCTTTCTGGCCATCTTTCAGGACCACATATGGCTGTCCAGAGATTCCCTGAACCCGCACTGCCACCCCATACTTATTGGAAGGAGGGGTTGCACTGCTGCATCCTTTGGATTTATCAGGATAACCTCCGCCTGTGTCATCGAGGTTCTTGATGAAGCGGATCTGAACGCCGTAATCCACAAGAGGTTTCTTGTCAGTGGAGAGAGTGCTCATGCTGACTTCCTGGTTCCTGTGCAAGCAGCCAGACAGGGAGGGGAAAACAACAGAAATGCAAAACAGGTGAATCAGTGAAACAAGTTACAGAAGCAATGAGAACACTGAACATGAAGGCGCTGTGTTTTTTAAAAATCTATTCCACAGATACGGATTAAATTCTCATTCTTGTATCAGCTGTTGCACTGTTAGAATGTTTTTTGCTGTTTCAAGGCTTTACAAAATGTAATCACTCCATCCTATGCCTCCTTTAAACCTGCTTGTCTCAGTGACACTCCTCATTACTACATTTTTATTGGCTTTTGTGTAAATGTCCACTGTCTTCCCAGGTGGAGTTACTCTGACTCGGCTAACATATCAGATTTCTGGTCTATCTTGATGAAGGTGACATCATCTCTTGCTGCTCTACAGGTTTAATTCCTACTGAACCAGAATGAAGTGTATTCATCTTATGACAAATATGCCAATGTGGCACTAAGAACTTCTTTGTACAGGTCAAGGCCTACTTTCTCCAGAGGGTGTGTTCAAAAGGCAGGGAAAACAGAGAATAGGAGTGTGAATGGGTGTGTCAGAGACACACAAACACACCTAAGTAATCAATATGTTGCTTCTAATTTACGTAGACATGCTGACTGTGTTGAAGTTTTCATCCAAGCATTACTATACTGTATAAACACTCGTTTGACTCATTCTCTTGAGTTTTTGGTATTTTCTATGTATTCAAATAGGTGGAAATAAGAGAGGGAGAGATGTAAATGTATTTTTGACATATTTGCTAAGTCAACTACATTGCAAATAAGAGGAACAAGGACCTACTGTTTAGGAGTTTGACTTGACATGAGTGGATGACTGGTGGTCACAGTAGCAAATGAACTCGATACTGACAGTTTGTGCAGTGTTTTACTGAAGAACAAACAACTTTTAATTATATATTTCTAAGTTCCTAATTTTACTCATAAAGCTAAGTTTACTAGTAATGAAGAGAACAACTAAGCCTGTAATGAGAGTTGTATAATGTCCTCTGTGTCTCTCGAAGAGCTTTCTAAAGTCTGACCCTGTTGATGTCACCGGCGTTATGTCAGCTTGGGCTTGGAGACTAAAAAATGGCATGGAGTTTGAAAGACGTGCACATTTACCAGGCAGGTAGGGCTACTCATTGTATCAAATGTAGGATCCAGCATTTTGGAGCCTGACCCATATCAGGGATTTAAAATCTGGATAATCAGGATATATTAATCTCTGTTGCTTCTATTTTGATCATTCTTTTTTTATGTTGTCTCTTGGGAGTCCTCAAACTATATGAAAGTGAAATATGGAATTGCTGTTTATTAATCTTAATTAATCTTTTAATTAATCTTTATTACAATTTTAAATTTAAATATGGCTGCAGCTAAGCTGTTTAGTAACAAAAGTCCATGTTATTGTGTTCAGATTTCTTTTCTCTGTCGAAAACCAAAACATGTTTTATTATATCTGACAAAGAAAACCATAAAATCTTCACATTTGAGAAGCTGAAACCAGTATATTTTTTTTAGCATTTTCTACTTTAAAAATATTTGCAGATTAATTTTTGGTAGACTACAGTTAACAATTCAGTCACCTGCAATGTTAGCAGTATAACCTAAGGACATTCACCTTATGTGCTCTGAGAATGAGCTTGGTGATGAACACTATAAGAAGGTGAATACTCCTCCTATTATCCAGGCTCTGTGGAGCATTAAACACTGGGGGCTATGTCAGGAATGGACCTCCCCTCTCCCTCTTTCTCTGCCTTTGCCAGACTCTCCCCAGTCACCAGACTTCAGAGTAGAGTCACTCAGGCATAGACTGTTTATTTTGAGCTGTGCAGGCACTCACACACAGCTTATGCAGCCTCGTACATAAGCAAAGGCGTGCACAGACATAAGCACAAACCTGCGGTGCATTCCCCATCTGGTAGCAGGTAGTTGATCTTTTAAGCATCACTCATTTCAGTGTCTCTATATGTGGCAAGAAAGTACTAAGTAAAGTGGAATTATGTTAAAAGACTTCTGTTACTGCTGTCACATTATCAAATAAAAAGCAAGCGTTAACTCTCTTGTATTTAAGAGCTGCTAAAGAGGATTTTCGCTTTACAGAGCTCACCATTGTGCTTCAACTCCAGTCTGTTTCCTTTGTCCACACCTACAGCACTTACAGATGTTGCTCCCACAGGAATTACAATGTAACCCACACTAACGGACTGCTGGTTATAGTGTAACACAAAGCACCTTGACTGGCAATGAGGTTACATTGGTGAATCAAAGTCAGCCTTTGTCTTTCCTAAAAACATTCTTAGGATTCCAGACGCTGCCTTTACACTCAGCATTGCGCGTGGTTTGCATTTGTATTAATAAGGACAGATTAAGAGGAAACTGAGAACTAGGGCAGCGTTAACTGTAAAGCCTACACATGCTGGAAAACTGTCCACACAGGCAGTAAACAAAAAGTGAGTAGACTAATTAAAAGACGACAAACTGGAGACTAAAAATACAGCGCAAAATAAATTAATTCCCCTGTACTAACATAACAACAAGCAACCAGGTTTGCAGACCATGTTGCACACTGGACATCAAAATAATGATCTGAAGGTTAAAAAAACAGCTGCTCCTGAGCTATATGGGAAAATCTTTTTAAAAAGGATGATATGATCTTCTGTTCTAACTGTTGTCAAGGTGCTCTGCCCTCTGATCCACTGATCACTGGTCACACAGAAAGCCCCCAGGTGTGAATATGTTCCTTGGGTATAGTTCAACAAAGGCTCAGTTGTTTTACATGTTCAGCAACCAGTAGCCAAGCACTGCTTTGTGACAACTGGTTCACCTGGTGCTCTCTCACTCTCTTGTACAAGGAATGGCTGTGTCAACAGAGACAGGAATGTCGCCAAACGGGCCTATCTACCATTGCGCGTCCTTTTCTTCTTACCCAGCAGGCTCCTAATTTTTTCCTCTGGTCCTGTACTTGCACCCTCCTCTGCCTCCTACCGCACGTCTGATCTTCAACTTTCTCCCACAGTTTCACACGCACTTGGATATCTGAACAAGAAGACAACCTACTTTGATAGTAGGGCTGGGTGATTTGGTTGAACTCAATGTCAGCTGAAATGATTAGTCGATTAATCAATAAACAGAGAAGTAAATGGAAATTTAATATTTTGACAATTGATATCATCGTTTATGGCAAGAATTCTAAACTTTCTCTTGTTCCAGACTCTAAAAATGAGCATTTCCTGCTTTTCTCTGTTTTTTATATTCATGTAAATTGAATATCTCTGGGATTTGGACTGCTGGACAAAATAAACAATCAGCAGGCCTTAAAGAATATGTTTCTGAAGTCAGTTTATAAATCATAATATGTCAAATATGCGCACAATCATATAATATAATCAAAAATTATCAGTAAACCTGTGTTTGACTAAGATGTAACTCTTCACACCTGCAAAACGCAACATTAATGAACTACCTGTGTTAGTTTTTAAGTAAAATTTAGGGTTTTTGTAAAGAATTAGAATTTTGTAAAACACACACTATATGAACACATGGCTCCAATAAAAGTCAATAAATGTAAACTATTACTAAGCACTATTTGATAGCAAAACATATTTTCAATACCTATTATTAGTCTTTGGGTGAGTATAATGCATACCAAAAGCCAAACTATGCACGGTATTCTAATTATTCTAGTTATGGTGGGCTGTGTTGGTGAGGTAGGTGAAGGTGAATGTGTAAAACACATTGTAATACTAGACCCTCGTTTAAGGTAGCTTGAAGTGTAGCCCACATCCTAGGACAGGACTAATTTCTGGAGCATTTTTTTTATTTAAAAGTGACTGAAAAGCTCAGGGAACACAAGCAGCTGGTGAGTTATCACTTGTAAACTATAATGGTGGCGAGAATATGAGGCTTATCTCACTTTTCATTACAGCCACGTACCTCTAACTGACACAAAGCCTTCAGTGTATTTTCTTTGCAGACGTGAGATTATTCACAGAGCTTGACACTTAAATGACGCTCAAATGCACATCAATATGTCAAATAAAGATGCCTCAGACGGGAGAAACCATTGTAGAAGGCTAACCTCTTAAGCACCTGTCTGCTCCTGGATTAATTGCGTCACACCCACCTATCCGGTCAGTCAGTATCGTTGCGCGTCGAAACCACCACGGGGTTGTTTACTCGAGCCAGAGGTAACACGAGCAGAGGTAAGGTAAATGTAAACATCCGACACACCTGCTTCCCAAAGAGACGTAGTCGCATCCGATTTGAAACCTTTACCTTCTATAATAACCCCTCATATCCTCTTTACGCAGCGCAGTCAGATCCAATTATAGAAAGAAGCGGGACACACACACAAACACACACACACACAGAGCGGCAACAAAACAACAAAAGGCTTTCCCCCGATGCTTGTTTTCGTTCATTATCGTGAGCAGGAAAAGCTGAGCATGTGAAGACCGCTGCCAAATCTCAACGCCACAGGTGTCCATCTCTGCTTTTCCAAATGTTGTAAAATGCCCGCTCAGCAAAACTAGGGCTTACAGTATCGCTCAGTCTCTCAGCACTTTCCCCACACAAGTAAATGTACAGAAAATACTCAAGAGTATGATACTTATTCTATTGCACCTGTAAAGATGATCCAAAACACCAAATGGTCCCCCCTCCTCAGTCCGGGCTCCTGTGTCAGCGTTAACAGCAGCAGCAGCAGCAGCTCTGTAGCCTACTGTGTTTGTAGGATAAGAAGATGTTAGTCAATGAACTGAGGGCATGAGGAAATTCTCCCCCGCTGCCAGTGCAACCTGTTGCCAGCGCATCGGATAGTCATCGTCCCGCCTCAGGACCGACTTCATTGGTGGGAGGGTCCCCGAGAGGCGGTGCCTGCTGCCGGGCTCGGTTTCATCTCTGTTCAGGGAGCGTATGACCCACTTCCATACTGGTGTTTATAGAAATCATTTCTCAATCTCAAAATTTTTAAAAAATGTTTGCATGTAAGTATTGGGCCAAAAATCATGTCCAGTACCAACGCAGATGACGAGATAAACTGATCCCTGCTGGGGCAAAACGAATTAACTATTAATAAGGAAAAGGCAATTACAGTTAGTTAAACATTGTAATTTAGTTTTTATGGCTACACTGTAGTCTGTATGTCCTTTAAACTGCATTTCTAATGGTATCATCAAAAATTACAGCACCTCACTCAGCTTTGACATATTTTGCCTAAAATAAAATCAGCTTATCCTAATATTTCAATAGGCTAAAATCAGATAAATGGAAGTATCATTTATGCATTTATGTTTACTCTTTGTGAAGACCCTCACACAATTTTCTGAAATTTCCAAATAAAGGCTGGGCAATAAAAAAATAACCATAAATATTGCAATATAATTTTCCTCAATAACAATATAACAAAGGTTCAGTAAATGTTTTATTTAATTCATTTGAATCATGAATGAATTAGCACTTAATTTTTCTTTTAAGATATTTCTTTGTCTTGAGAAAAAGGGACTGAACAAATATTTTACTTTATTGTTCACATGCATATTTGTTTAAAAAAAGATTTTATCATAATTGTTATGAATGTTCTACCTCCGATTTGTTGAGTGATCCACTGTTTGACATCAAGTGTTTGTTCTGACCATAACGAAACGTTTAAAGGCACATTTAACCATGATAATTATCGATATTGAATGATGTGAAAAATTTTATTAACATTTTTGGCCATATCGCCCAGCCCTAATACAAATGAGCTCCTAGTATTTGGTAAGAACTACATAATTTGCTACTAATTAGTTTTGAGGTGTAATGAGTTTAAGAGCTTAAGTTTAGGATTTCCAGAGGGATGTACTTGAAATAACATCTCCATTTAAACCCAAATAAATTCTTTTTTGTCTTTATTTTTTTGCCTTTTGAGAAATTGCCTATTTTAGCATGTTCAGCTGATCTGCTGTGCCCTGACTAAAATTCTCTTGACTATGCTATCTTAGCATTTCATTGGAACTTATTTTACATATAGGCCTACTTGGTGCCAAATTACAATTTTTTTTAGGAAACATCCTAGGAAAATATAACGTACAGATGCATGAAATAAAGATTGACCTATTATTTTTGTTACAAGTCAACAATAGTATTAAGAATCACCATAGAGCCAACTATTATTCCAGAGTTTCACAAAATAACTGTTACAATATGTCTCATTTTTTCAAATGAGACATTTTGTAACTGTAACTGTGCTTTGTGACAAAGAAATTACATTATCTGTTTCATTAGGTTTTTCAACCCTCATTTTAATACAACAATTAGCAAACAAATTAAAAAATGTGAATAAAAACAGACATGGACAAGTACAAAAAAATCTGTCTTTACTTCAGAGTTCAGTACCTTTCCCTTCCCCACCTGGAGTGGGACTTCCTGGTTCCTCCAGGTTACACCAGGAGGCGCCAGAGCACAGCACAAATACCAGTACAAAATCAAAAAGGAACAGCTGAGGGAGCAAGAAAAGAAAGGCAGCTCGGACATTGAGAAAAGAAAAATAAGTAAAGAGAGGAGGAAGAATAGTTATAAACACCTTATACCATGACAGAAGTGTGAAAAATGAGTATTTTTCGCTCATAAGTTATTTGGTCTACTTCAAGGCCTCTTGCAGTGCAGAGGCCAGAATATAAACATAAACAGATCAGACAGTTACTGCATTGGTTCACATGCAACCCCCTTCCCTCTTTAAAAAATAATAAAAAGGACTATGCACATCTGATATGACATGATGTCACTACTTGCTATGCCAACACCATCCAAAAGCACTGATTTCACAATTCATGTGTACTGCAGAGATAAAAACAAACTGTTGACTCAAATGTACTGTATAAAAACCAAAAACGTCATACTGTATACAACCAAGACACATAAGTTCAACTTATTATTTTGTTCATTGGTCAACTCTCTGGCATGTTCACAACTGATGTCTTGACAAATGTTTTGTCCAAATATTTACAAGTATTTTGGTGGTAAAATCCTCTCTGCGAGGTGTGGATGAAATCTCAACCCGGGTCTCCTTTGGATTAATCAGCACTGGGTACAAAACAGTTACAACTACAGGGTCAAAGTGTGTGTATGTATGCATGTGTGTGGGAACTGACAAAATAACTCATGAATTGATGTTTTTTGTTATTTGTTTCACAATATGCTTGAGATTTTACATTGCAATATACTGATGTATTTCCCCATTTTCTTTCATTTGCTTGCTGTGGCTAACAATGTGATAGGGCACTGCTAAAATTAAGCATTGATGACAAATAAAGCTGTGAATCAATTAATGAATGAAACCTACATCCCTTTTAGATTTCCAGGCACTCTTTCAATATTTTTTTTTACATTTTAATGATTTGATATATCATGTCTGTTTGAATTTAAAGTCACGAAAATCAGAGAACAACGATGATTTAAATCACTGTACCAGTACACAGAAGGGGAATATTTCAACATTAATTTCCCGTCTACCGTGGGTTTGTGTGTATGTGTGCATTTGAAATATCATCATACTCAAGTGGTGCACAAGTGTGGCGAGTCAATCCCAGTCAGTCAGTGCGGGAGCGTCCGTGCCAGTCAGTCACAAAGTGTGCGAGGTAGTGTGTTGGTGTCAGTGCTTTGCTGGTTGGCAGGCTAGATGTCTGAAGGATTGTGTAGTTTAACATTCATCGTGATTGTGGGGGGGTGGGGTGGGGGGGCTAGAGTCACTCAAAGTGCTAGATAAGCATGAATGTCGATGAGTGTGTTTCTCTTTGTAGTGAACAAGTAAAGGGCTAGTCAAGAGAAAGATATCTGGGCAAGTATCTGACATGACACACAGGTCAT
The DNA here is from genome assembly GCA_024633595.2 of Lepomis macrochirus. Classification (NCBI taxonomy): domain Eukaryota; kingdom Metazoa; phylum Chordata; class Actinopteri; order Centrarchiformes; family Centrarchidae; genus Lepomis; species Lepomis macrochirus. The sequence goes on along the minus strand of JALXJV020000013.1, from coordinate 18,063,257 downwards.
TCAATTAGATCAGAGCAAAGAATGTCTATTTGTCCCTACGCGTCACACCTCCGCGCTGCTGCTTTGTCATCCACTCCTCAACTCTCATTAGCTGCAACCAGTTGGCCTAATCCTTGGCGCACAAACACAGCCTGGATGTCCTTGGTCTTGATGCAGAAGTCACAGGCCCAAACAGCAGAGCTCTCTCTAGTCAGCAGCCCGTACGCTGGCTCTGTCAGGCCTGTGCAGTCACGGTGGAACCAGCGTTGGCACGACGCCTCGCACAGAATGGCATCCTGATCGTCATGCACCTCCGCCATACAGAGGCCACAAGGGAAGACCATCCCGGGGCCACCGAGTTTTCCAGGGCCAGAACCAGGCCCAGTCGAAGGGGCAGCAGGGCCGGGGGGCAGGGGAGACTGGGTGTTCGGGGTAGAAGTTGAGTTAGAGGGGGGATTGGGGTTGCTGCCAGGAGTGTTGCCTCCGTTGTTGTTGGTCATGTTGTTCTGACCTGAATTGGGGGCTGCATTTGACATGGGACCACCAGCACCAGGGGTGTTGTTCTGTTGGTTGTATGGGGTGGAGCCTGTGGCAGAGTTAGGTGGAGTGGATTGCTGCTGCTGGGTAGAGTTGTTAGAGTTGGGGGTGTTTGTATTGCTGGGGGGTTGTAGCTGACTGGGTGGTGGATGCTGGGATTGGCCTGATCCATTCATGGGACCAGTAGGAGAAGAGTTGGGGTTAGGCTGGGGTGGTGCCGACGGAGGCTGACCAGGTGTATTGGCGTTGGGCTGCTGGACATCAGGGTGGCCTGGGAAGCCTCCCCCTGGCTGTGGTGGGCCAGAGTTAGGAGGAGGGCCAGGAGTGGTATTGTTAGGAGGGGGGCCGTTGGGATTTAGGTTAAGTTGTTGTTGCTGCTGCTGCTGCTGCTGCTGCTGGGGCCCCGGCGGTGCCCCTCCTCCACCAAAGTTCTTTCCATCATCGTTGCCTGGTCCTGGTGGACTGGGGCCAGGGTAGGGGCCATCTTGTGAGGGAGGAAACTGTCCTTGAGGAGGCATACCTGGCAACCCTCCCACCATGTTTCCCCCAGGGCCACCACCCATGCCACCCATCATGTTCATCCCAGGACCCATGCCTCCTCCCATGGGAGGCAGGGGGCCATGCGGAGGCCCTCTGGGGCCTCCTCCACCGGGCAAAGGCGGGCTGTTAAATGGGTGTCCACCCTGTCCATGCTGCTGCTGCGGAGGCATACCAAACCGAGGGTGGGGTGGTCCTCCTCCTCCGGGACCTCCCATACCCCCTGGAGACAACATGGGATTGAATCCCGGCACGGGGTGCATGGGTGGACTGAAGTTGGGTGGCATATTGAACTGAGAAGGGCCACCAGGTGGGAATCCACCTCCTCCTCCCCCACTGCCACCCCCACCGCCACCTCCAAAGCCAGGCATTCCTCCAAAGCCTAGCTGGTGGTGAGGTCCAGCGTTGGATGGAGGGCCGAACGGTGGCCTCCGTCCAGGCTGCCCGCCTCCTGGGCCTCCCATGAAGCCCATGCCTCCGCCCATTCTGCTTCCACCTCCATACCCACCTCCTCCGCCTGTACCTGGGCTGGGAAGAAATGGAGCACTACCTGGTCCACCTGTCCCACTAGGTCGGGGTGGGGGCCCAAAGTCATCATCAAAGGGGTTGGAGGCGACCAGGTGGTCCACCATGGGGGTTGGGGGTGGTGCAAACTCAGTGAGGTGGGAGAATCCCGACGCCTAAATCAAAGGACAAGAAAATACAGACTAAATGTTGCTTCTATGAGACCAGATCATTTAAGTTGTAGTAGTCTTGGAGGTCCACTTGATTTCCTTTAGGTAGAAAATCTGATTTCCAAAAACTACTCTTACCTGAGAGGTGGATTTCCTTGCCTTCTTCTTCTCTGGGCTCTTCATCTGTGAAGCTGAAATAGTAAAATATGGAGGAAAGGGGTGGAGAGAGGGAAATATAATATTAGCTGAAATAAAGATAGACATCCATATTTCATACAATTGGTCCACCACCAATCAAGTGCATCATCACATTTGGATTGGCCAATACCCCTTAGTGACAGAGTGGAGCAGCTTTAGACCTAGGGCCTCTTTTTCAAGTCCAACAGTTGGGATGGATTCAATGATGGGACATAGACTGGCATGAGGACAAGATGCTGAACATCCAGGCGTTATCATCACCAAGGTTATGAAGCCTTGAATCGCAAATGACCCAGGCAGACCAAATGACCCAGGCGAGAGGGAGAGAGGCCGCAAACAGAGGCAGAAGAGGTAAGGTCAATGAGGGAGACAGGAAAAGACGAAGACATGAGAACGAGGAAACGGGAGTTGAAGGTACATTTATAGCAAGATAGACATGAACCCCGTTCACAGATCCACTCTGTGAGAAACAGCCACCACCGGAGACAGTCGTGAAGTTTACATATGGGGGAGGCGAGAAGGGTTTGCTAACAGCACCAGTGCAGCCCATTGCAGCGCAGTAATGGATGATTCCGATCTGATTGGGAGATGGGTGAAATTAATTCCTACCTTTGCTTCGTTTTCCTTGTCCCGCCAGTAGTCTCCCCGATTCGGCAGCCATTTAGCTAATATGACTGTCGGTGAAGTGGCATATCACCGTTCATATGCAAGAAAAAAAAAGTTAAAAATGACGACGTCTTGAAGGCTTTGATCCGAGTAGGTGGAATCTGCCTTCAGGTCATGTCAATAACGCTAAAATGGTTATCATCACAGCAATAACTAACACGTATGGGAAGCTAGATTATATTATAACGCCGGCCCAGGTCTTCAAAGTCCTTTCCAGCTGCAAATCTTTCGCCACGGTGTCTGTCACGCCGGGATTTGGTCACCAAATAAACGTCAGGTAAAAACTGAGCTGGTTTCACGTTTTCTTTAGCACAAGTTCATCCTGTTGCAATCCAGTTTCTACTAACTAGTAGTTGCTTGCTATCTGGCTCGACTGCCAGCAAAAGCAAGTTACACAGCACCCAACCTCCCTCTCTAAAAATGATCACTTACAGATGTGTAGCCAAGAACTCGACCAGCTAGCTAATGCAAGCTAGTTACTACCTTGGCTAACTAGATAGCCACGTTACTCAATGTGGCTAGCTAGCAGCGTTGAGATTTCACCCAGTAGCCGTTAACACCGGAACATTAACCGAAACTGTGGTTTATCTTTCTACATTCATTTGTGAAATGTGCATTTAATTTCACTTGTCACAGCATTTGAAAGATAAAGCAATCGATCATGTTTTGAAAACTGTTGTTTACTATGCTAACATTAGCTTGCTAGCTAACGTTAGCATGCCACTGAAGATAGCTAGCCATCTTGCAGACTGTCTTGGAAGCAAACTGTACCCTTTCTCCGTTGCTTGCTCTGCTGTCCTTTAAATTGAAACTCTCTGGTGTGTCATTGCCAGCAAACCAGTCCTCACTCGGTGTATGCTTGTTGATCCACCATTCAACTATAATTCATTCAAAAACGCAAATTTTGCCATAATTATCATGGCCTTCTATCGCCACCGGACAAAGAGGGACAAGCAGGAGTATCGCGCACCATGGAAGGTTACATCTCATCGCAAAAATGGGGGTGTCGAAAGTATACTTCCTGAACATGATAAGAATTTTTAAAGATAATAACTAAATACAGGTTGTATTGTATAATAAAAAGCGTTATAATGATTTTTTTTCAAAAAATACCAGGATCACCGTCGTTTACAGTATTATTTTCAAATTTTACAAGTAGTGTCATACCTTTCACTGGTGTATGTGGAACAGCTCAGAGCAGACCATTTCCTAAAGATACCCTGTACAATTAAAGAAAGGGTGGACATTAATTAGACAGTCAATTAGGCACATTATCAAGTGACATTATGATTCATATTGAATTAACATCCAACATCAAAATATTAATATAGCTGCCAACTTCAATTTAAGTCGTTATCTGAAAGAACTTTAGCATGAATGAGGTAGGCAACTGTGCACATATATTTGTTGTTTGTTTGTGACCTCATACATCAGAGCATCATACGTTTTTATTGAAATATCAACATTTTAGGAGGCTTATATACTGTTTTTTTCTCAATGGTCATTTGGATAATACCGTTGAAACAGACGCTGCATTAATTGTAAAGCCAAGGAATAATAAAGGTGTCACTATCATTGGTATCTGGGATATGTCAGTCTAGACTAGAATACTGAACTTCCCAAATGGATGTCCGACTATGGTGTATACAATTAAAGCTTGTCCCCGCCCACCCGGTCCTGCCTCCCCACTCTTCACTTCAGATACCCCCTTCCCTCTATTCTCCAGGCGCAGTCAGAAGCCTCATTGCAACACTCTGGGCATGGGACCACATAAGAGAAGCAGGAAGAACTTTGCCTTCTTTTGGGCTTCCCTCTTCAAAGACATCTTTTCATCCAAAGGGAATACACTTTTACCCTGAGCAGAAGAAGGAACAGGTGTAAGAAAATCACAAATGGGATAAAGTAGTGGTTTTTGTTTTTTTTGGTTTTTTTAATTTCTTTTGCCAAATAGGCATGTTGCCTGTAAGTTTTTACTTACAAACATTTTTTAAAGTTGGAGTTTAAGAATTGACCCGTTGACTTTTGAAAGTGTTTATGACATGCTTTAATTTGAGGTGTGGAGATCCTGTTGTCCACACGGACTCTATCCTAGAATAAAGCAACGGAAGTCTTTTGTTAGAAAGGCTGTGATTTCTAAAGGTGCATCTCTGGGGCCCTGGTGTATGGCGCTAAAAGGTGTCGGGACATGCACAGAGGTTTATTGGTTTCCATCTGAGTTACAATGGCAAAGTGGTTCAAGGAGTTCCCCATCAATCTGAAGAATGGTACCGACAGGATCCGGTCAGCCTCAGAATCAGGGTCACAACCAAGAGCCAATAAACCCGGACTGGTGGCCAGCATTGGTACCAAAACAACAGGCTCCAAAATAGGCAAAATCTCCTCTGCTGACAGCACAGGCGGAGGTGGTGGAGGAGTTGGGTCTCTCCTGTCCGGAAGAAACCGCAAGAACTCTGCCATAGAGTTGGGTAGAAGCAGTGTGAGCTCCCCAAAAGATGGAAAAGTTTGGGACAACCTCCTGTCAGGGAAAAGTCGCAAAAACTCCAAAACTGAGCCGGTGTTAGAGGAACAGCACAGACCTCTGAAAAGCTCTCCAGCTGCCAACGCTTACATCAACAGGCTGATTAGAGTGGACAAACTGGACAAAAGCCCTAACTTCGGCACCATCACCAGTCAGCCTGAAGCAGAGAAACCAGCCCAGTGCAAGGCAGACACAGTGAGTAACCAATACAACTCCCCAAAAAGATCAAATTAACATTTAACATTCTGATGTTGTAGATGAGACTCATTATTAGTAAGTTTCTTGACTTTTTTTATGGTGTCAGATGTCATGCAAACATTTGTTGAAGGCTTTTAAGGGTAAAAGATTCGATTTGGCACCAAATATTTAATATTTGTCATATTTTCATTACTCTTTACTCTAGTACAACTACAGACAGCTTCTACTCTACTTTTCACAGTGCATATGGTAGAAAAACTATTATTAATTAATAAATATGATACAATGTTAAGAATTGCTTTCCAAACCGAAGTAGTTGAAATGAGCTTTACTGCAAATCAGATGTTAGTACATCAGGAAACATCAGTGGTTTGCATAATTTTGGTACTTCAACTATATTTTGATGACAGTACTTACTGTACTTACTTACAGTACTTAATGTAATTACTTACATTTTGTTATTAGCATTCATTCACATACTTTAAGATTGTTGTAATGCTACTTTTACTTAGGTAAAATATCTGAATACTTCTTCAACTACTGATTATTGTCATCTGATGATATAACATTATGATGCTTAAATATAACAGTGATATTAATCATTATGTTACCTGTTGAGTACTTTTGCTTTACCTTTAATACATTTTTCGCTATTACTTCATATACATAACTTTTACTTTTAAGTGAGCATTTCTACAGTGTATTATTGCTACTTTTACACAAGTAAACCACTGCTGCTTGATCTTTGGTATTGGGATGTGAACTTAAACATGACTAATTTTTATCTGTGGCAACTCTAATTCTGGAAGCAGTGCAACACCCTCTACTTCAGCAAAAATAATACATGTGGTGTCATCATTGACAATGAAGTAGAAATGACCCAGTCCAAGCTCTGAAAATTGATATTATTGTTTCAGTTGCTCCCTTCCCTTTGTCTCCGCTGTATCCATTGTATCCACTCCTCCCAGTCTGTCTTTCTATCTCTCTTTCTCTTCCTCTCCACCCCTTGCCCTTACACCCACCCTCCCTGCTTTGAATACAAAGCTGTGGTCAGACATGAGGCTTTACCTTCCTCTCCTGTATGTGATCTGGCTCAGTATAACCTTCCTCTCACACCCCTCCTCCGCCTCGTCCCTGTCTTTCATGAAATTCAGGCCCCCCTGGTGAAGGCTATCACGTTATAAAAAGCAGCCTGTTATTTGACACTCAGGCGCTAACCCCAGTCCCCTCCAGCCTGGCTTTGACAAAAAAGGAGAAAGATAGAGAAGTCAGGGATAGTGATAGTGGAGCCACGGTGAGAAAAAAAACAGATAAAAAGGGAGAAGAATAAAACGACAGTGTCATATGTCAGAACGGATCTCAAATTCTTGTTTACAGCAGCTTCTATCTTTGATTAATCAAGTTACTGTGTGTTATTTGTCTACCTCTTAGTTTAAAAAAAATCTGTGCTGTCGTCTGCATCTGTTCCACCAAACCTCTCTAAATCTAACACCCTAACAAATAGATGATGGATATCAAAGATCTACTACTTTATTTAAACACCGACATTTCTTTGGTGAAGGAACACAGCTGGCAGTGATTTGAGAGGGGCAGTTTCATTTTACGGTCTACTATTGTCTCCTGGCCAGTGGCTTGTAAAATAAACAAGAAATTACATGGCACTGATAAGATGACAAGGCAGTCATGACTGGTGTTGTAGAATAGAGGCTATTAACAAGGAGTCATGAATGTGAAGAGATCGGGCTTTACAACTGTAAGTTCCTCTTTGGACACAATGAGGTGTCAGGCATTGTTCTGATTTGCTGAAGAATGCCTAGTAGCTTTATGCAGTTAGTTTACCATCTTTACGTTATCTGACATATCCTATGCATCAACACTGTCCGTCATGTTCCAAATGTTTTCTTTTGAACGGATTTTAAACTAGTGTTGAAACAACTAATCAATTAGTCGGTTGAAAATGAATTGGCCAGTATTTTGATTATTGTTTTCAAGCTAAAACAGCCAAATGTTTTCTAGTTCCAGCTTCTCAAATCTGAGGATTTGCTGCCTTTCTTTGCCATATATGATATACGTCAATGGAATATCTTTAGGGTTTAGACAAACAAGACATTTGGCAAAATATGATGGTCGTTTTTCACTATTTTTTTCACTAAAAAGCGATTCAATGATTAATCAAGAAAACAAATAACAGATTGATCGATAACTAAAATAAGCATTAATTATAGCCCTATTTTTAACTGGAGAATATTTAACAATTTTAATATTATATTTGAATTATAGAAAGTGAATAATGTATAATAATGTAGAATAATGTGAATAATGTAGCAAAATTTTTTTGTTGTTGTTCCAGGCAGTGTGCGTGGTCATTTCCCCCCTCTTTAGGTTTTTTAGATATTTGCACAACTATCTCTCAGAGCGGCAGAAGCTGGACAATTCAACCATTTGTCCATTACTGTAACGTTTCTGATTGCTTGCTAACTAGTTTCCATGCAGTTTCAACCACCATATAGCATAGCATATATTTATATTTTCTCTGTTTATTTTCCTCCTAAACACAAATAATTATTAGCTGAGCCACCCCGGAAGCTTTTCTTGTGCCCCTAATTGGGGATCAGAAACTGTGCTTTCAGAGTCCAAATTATGCATGAAAAAATATTAATAAACATTCATTGAAGGCTTTTAGAATAAAAGATTTGATTTGGCACTAAATATTTTATATTTGTCATATTTTCATTCGCTCACCCAGATTATATTTTATTACATATTTTTAGAGACTTAGTTTGAAAAAACTTCAACATATTGAATTCTGTGTATTTTTCTATTCAGGTGATAATCCTTGAGGATTATGCAGATCCCTTTGATGCTCAGAAGACCAGAGAGCAAAGGGAGGCAGAGAGGGTTGGGGAGAATGATGGTTACATGGAGCCTTACGATGCCCAGCAGATGATTACTGGTAAGACTACTTTCAATATACTTTCACTGCCTCTTTTGTAGCTGTCGGCTGTTAGTGGTTGGCTCACTCCCTGATCACTGAATCTGTACAGCTGCGTTTGACCACGTAGCCTCTGTGTGAATGACAGCATTCCCATTTTCAGTCTCTGTAGGACGAGCAGTGAGTACATGAACTCACTCCCCTAGCGCTCTCTGTACCCCACGGGGTGGCCATGGCAACCACGCTGTGTTCGGACAATGGGTGCAGTTTCCTGCCCCTGCTTCCTCTTTCCTGTCTCTGTTTCCTGGTACTATTCTCTAGAAAGGAAGCTGGCCCTTAGTGCCCCCCACCTCCTCTTGGACGCAGCTCTGTGTAACCCCCTATATGGACCTGTCTGACCATTTATCAAAACTTCTCAGCATCTAGGAAGACTGGTGGTCGGTTGTCCAATCACATGCTCTCTTGACCTTTCATTCCATCTCTCCATTGTTTTAACTAAGAGGGTTACACAATAGCCTGCTGTGAATGTGAAAATATTTTGCTCTCTAGTAGACTTTACTTCAATCAGTGCCTGTGCTACTTCCAGGCCACCTCAAAGAAATCTACAGAGGATGTAATGATGTGACTGAGTCAATTTATTAGGCTTAAATCATACTGAGGAAGTAAGCAAGACTCTGATGTCACTGTGACTCAATAAGCAAGGCCATAAAAGCAGGGCAGCATGATTATTACAGTCTGTGTAGCAGCTGACATCACTTACTAGAATCAAACTCAATATTTTAGGGGGAACAACATGTCCGTTAATACCACAGTCTAACCATGATTCAATGACATCGGGTTGCATAGTGCAATGAAATTCTCAGTTTGATGTCCTCTCTGATTACCATTCAAACAAAAAATACATACAACAGAAGAACAAAGTCATTAGAAAAGAGTTCAAATACATAATTATAAAAAACGGGACAAAGCTGTACAATAAGATTCTGACGTGAAGCAATAGTGCAAATGTATAGTCTGATGTTTACATCTGTACCATAACTCAACATGATCTGCTTTTCTTGCACTGGAAGAAGAAGAAGATTTGTTTTTTACTGCAATCCACTGTTATTCCCCATTTAACTAATTAAAACATACCGAGAGCACCCAACATTACCAGTGTAAATCAAGCTGTTAAAATGAGTCATCACAATTTCACATCATTCATTCTCCAATAAGGCACCTTTTAAGATAAGATAAGATAAGATAAGATAAGACAGAACTTCATTAATCCTGAGGGATATTGTTGTGCAGCAGCTGCAGTACAAATCAGGAAAGAGTGCAAAAACATATAATATAAAAATATCACTAAGTTGCCAATTCAAAATATACACAATCCCAAAAATATAAACAGGTTAACAGTAAGGAGCATTTTTTGTGGGTTGTAATCCACGAGATTGTAAACTACAGATAAAGAGAGAGTCTAAAATTTTATAAAATGTTTCCAAAAATAACTAATAATTAAATAATAAAAGTTAATGAATCATTTATTAATGTTAATGTTTAATGTTCAATACATTACCGACATGTTTAACAGCATTATTGCTAAGTAGAAAACGATAAACACAAGCAAATGGGGTCATCACAACCTGCCAACCCAAAATGTGTTCTTATTAATGGCCTTCAACTGATCTATTAATCTATTAAGTTATTTTGTTAACCACTGAAAAAGCCATTAAAAGTGGTGCTGTTATGGCTGCTGTATCTTGTGAGCCTGTCAATAGCCTTTTAATCTTGACCTTGTGTCCTCCTTGATACTTCCCTGACTGTCCGCTAATTTTTAATCCCTTGTTTTCTGCCTGCAAGAGATCAGACGTCGGGGGTCCAAGGACCTGCTGAAGGTGTGTGTGCTGATGGAGTCCAGCCAGGGAATGGTGGAGGAAGGTCAGCCTGTGCAGATATACGACGTCCCGTATGAGGGAGGCTGTGACAATGAGAAGACGGCAGTCACACAGCCTGAGCTGGATCCTCGTCCCTCCACTGAGTACGAGCTGCCCTGGGAGTGGAAGAAGGAGCACATTGTCAGAACTCTGTCAGGTATATCAGACATTTGTTACACCACATCCAGACACAATGATATCTGAGAGTAAGCTTAGCACTAATGCTGGGAATACTTTTAAAGGGAAAGTGAGGACATGTTTACTTCTGCTTTTTTTCTTATGCTTATCTTTATACCTCAAAAAGCACTTTAACACTTTAATACTGTAATACTATAAAACAGTTCCAACCCAGCCCCTTCTCTGCCTTGGATAACCATGAAGTATATTAGTTCAAAAAACAACTCAGGCCTGCTCTCACATTTATATTTTACATGCTGCATGGACCAACAGCATACTGAATAACATCTTGCATGAATCATCAAACTGCTGTCTTCTTATTTTATGTTTACTGGAGGCTTCAGTTCCCAGTTGAAACTATGGCATAGAGTCGTTTTTTTACATAAATTTATATCTTCTCTCCTCACTCTTCTCCCACCAGCACAGTTTGACAGCCCTGCCAAAGATGAGACACCTCACCCCACACTCACCAGGCAGCTGCAACATCCACCAGCCCAGCCGCAGCCGCAGCCACAGCCGCAGCCGCAGCCGCAGCCACAGCCACAGCCGCATCAGCATCAGCATCAGCATCAGCATCAGCATCAGCATCAGCATCAGCATCAGCATCAGCATCAACATCAACATCAGCATCAACATATGAGGCAGAAAAGCTGGACCCAGAAGATCCTGCGATCCTCCCCTCCGACCCTGTCGCCATCTTTCACCCCCAACAACAACCGTGACACTGAGGCTCGCTGCGTTGACCCCTCCCTGCCCCTCGAAAAACAGAGGTGAGGCAAAAATCAAGAGTGCACCTCAATGTTGGGATTTACCTGTTGATACATAAAATGTAGATATTTAATGCTGCAATACTCAAACTATTTTAAGGTATTCACATATTATGTTTGTCAGAATGTGTCTGCATATGTTTCTTATTCTTGCAATAAACCTCACTCCATAATTTGAATACAGCAATGCTCATTTCCAAGGGTATGAAATAAGGTTCTACACTTGAGTAGCACATGACATGTAATTTCGCTCACTCCCACCCTCTGTCTCAGCTGGTACCATGGATGTGTGACTCGTCAGGAGGCGGAGTTTCAGCTGCAGTCCTGCAAAGAGGCCAGCTTCCTGGTCAGGAACAGCGAGTCGGACAACAGCAAGTACTCCATTGCCCTCAAGTGAGTATAGCCTGAAAGTGCATCTGTAGGGTCAGAAGAGCTGGGATATTACTTATTGATCACATAATGTAGTCATTGAAATGCAAAGTTAATGGTCCAATCGTAAACTCAGCAGTTGAAAGAGGTTTATGTTACAATTACCTTATTTTTTTTTTTTTTTACATTTACCATGACTTTTTTAAAGGATAAGACTGCTAATATTTAATATGTTTCTTATTATCTTCATAGAGAACATAAAAACAGAATAACACATTGTTGGTTTTTGGTCTTTCCATTAGATTTGTGGACAACAAGAAAAATAAGGAATAATGCTATCTTCATCCTTTATTTTTTTTAATTTGCATTAATGTAAATTAAAATACACAACAGTGATTCATGTTTAAATATCACAACAAAATTCTGTTTTTATGGCACGTCTCCAACACCGGGATATATGAATTTAGATCAATCTTGTATCAGCTTTGGATTGCAGGTAAAATTTGTTAAATCTTGTCTGTCTTTTCCTCCCCTCTGTGTGACTCAGGACGAGCCAAGGCTGTGTTCATATCATTGTTGCCCAGACCAAAGAGAATGGCTACACCTTGGACCAGAGCAGCTGCGTGTTCCCCAGCATCCCAGAGGTGGTGCACCACTACTGCACCCAGCGTCTGCCTTTCAATGGTGCCGAGCACATGACTCTGCTGCATCCGGTGCCTCGCATCCACTGACTCCACCCCAGCCCAGCTTAGGTATACAAAAACAAACACCCTTCTGGGCCAGCATGGAGAAAATGTTTCCAAAAGTCAGACCTCACCTCTGATCAATGTGTACTACTGATCAGTCCTTTTCAGAAAGTCTCACTTTGAGCCTACTTTATGTGTTTTTTTCATGATTTTTTCTGTGTCCAGAAACCCTGGATGTCTTCTTCTGTTTTTTTTTTTCTCCTAATTTTACTTTGATGAGCAGCTGATGCAAAACATCTAGGCTGTTGTTTTGCATGTGAACAAGGGGGAAGCATAGCGCAGATGAGGCACTTTTAATGATTAAATGTGACTTGGAGTTGAATTGGGACCAAGGCCAGATGCGATGTTTTAATTGTTTCAAATGTGTCAGACGCTACACATGGTATTTTTGTTATTGTTGCTAAGTGTAATTTACTATGATGCAGAAATTCTTTTTGAAACTCCTCTGTTTGTGGATCTCTTTCTCCCTCTGGTGGACATGCTGGTACACTACACTAACATGCCAACAAAGAACTTCTGTCTTTCCTCAACATTAATAGTTGGTCAAATCCACGCACAGGGCATATCAAGAAATGAACAAAGAGCAACTATTGTATATGCTTGCAGGATATTTCTAATTTATGCTCTTAAACTTGTTAATCGTCTTTAACCACTGTCCTTTGAGGATTTCCTCAGTTTTACTGTGATTGAGGGCGTTGTTTCTAATGTATTATCTGCACTGTGAAGAGTGAGTGATTCACTCTGCTGCAATGTGCTTGAAGGACCATGGATTTACAATAGTGTTTTTCATGACAAGAACTGAGACTTCATTTCATCTTTAGTTTTCAGCTAAACAAGCCTGTTCATTCTGGCTAAAATCTGTAAAATAAACCTGAAAATTCTTCGTATTATTTAAAAGAAAGTTTTAAAATGAATGTCTTATGTCAAATTGGTGTAGGTCTACAAATGGGGATCATTTACAGATGTAAAGTGCCATAAATTAACAAGAAAAATCTTTTAAAACGCTTATATCAGCATGTCTTGTCATAGCCTCTCTCTTTTTTAATATTGTTCAATTCAGAATCCTGTTGCTAAAAAGTAATGCTGTTCTCCCTTAGGGTTTAATGACCCATGGTGCTACGAGGCAGAACACCAAATTGAGAAGCGGTAACTATATTATATTAGCTGAAGTCTTTAACGTAACAAAAACATTTGACATTGCATGTGTACTCTTAATTTAGAGATATGCTGGAAATGATATGGTCAACTGATCTGCAACACAGCTTGATGTTAGCCACCAGGATAACAATAAAATATAGTATAACTAAGGCGAAATTCAGTCTAATGTTATATACTGTGGGAGGCTTGCCATTTCCATGTCTCTTCAAAGATTTACGTTTGTAGTTTTTGGCACTGAAGCAGAAGTTGTACAAAGAGACACACCGGCTGTACATTTTCCTCCGTTGTCTTTTGATATGTGGATGTTGAACAATGTAAAACAGATTAGAATAAAAAGGTCCTGAATCTCAATGCTGGATATCCCCTGAGAGCCTCTCTCTAATCCCAATAAATCAACAACATGAACAGCAAAGTGTGAGGGTGTTTGTGTCAGTGATGTGTGCTCTGAAAGGGAATGATCAAAGCATCAAACTGTCTCTTCACCCATGAGGAACCATCCTCTTCATAGATGCTGGATTGACTGAATGAGGGCATTTTATGAGCATAATGAATCTTTTAACTGCCAGAGCTTGATTGTGGTTTCGACGGTTTAGTACTTTGTCTGAAAGTTTAGTACTCCATTTCGCTAAAAGGGAATAAGTTATTATGCCAGGCAAGAGTGAAAAGGTTAGGAGGAAAGGTCTAGTGGGGAGATTAGGTTTAGGTGAGGATCATGTTGAGGACAAACATCTTACGTACCCGTAAGGAGCACCCCAGTCTGTGCTGTGTGTAGATCTAAGGTAAATGTGGCACTAAAAACAAAGAGTAAGAGTAGTATCATTACACCAGTGTCAAGGACACTTAATGTGAAGGGAAAATGGAGCAACTGACACCATCCCTCCGCCCTTCCCTCCTTTTCTTACGTATCGCTCGCCCCTCTCCTTTACCTTCATCACTCTGTTATCTGAGGCTGATAACTGTCTGTCACCTGTTTCTCCTTGACTCTCAGGGAGGACACTGTCACTGTTTGCGTCTGTTTAGTGCCAAGAGTTTGTGTTTTAATTTACCAAGACAAGTGACCCACAGGTTAGGTATCATTACATTAAAACCAGAGATAACTTTCACGTCTTCTCATGTCTGATGTGTTAACTCAGGGATAGCTGTTTGCAGCAGTTGACAGGCTGCTTTTACCTGCTTAGCTTAAAAAAAAGAATCATTATCAGTAGTGGAAGAAGTAAAAGTACCAATACAACAATGTAATATACACTGAACAAAATTATAAATGCAACACTTGTTTTTTTCCCCTTTCATCATGAGCTGAACTCAAAGATCTAAGACTTTCTCTATGTACACAAATGTCCTATTTCTCTTAAATATTATTCAAAAATCTGTCAAAGTCTGTGTTAGTGAGCACGTCTTCTTTGCCAAGATAATCCATCCACCTCACAGGTGTGGTATATCAAGATGCTGATCAGACAGCATGGATATTGCACAGGTGTGCGTTAGGCTGGCCACAATAAAAGGCCGCTTGAAAATGTGCCGTTCCATCACACAACACAGTGCTACAGATGTTGGAATTTTTGAGGGAGGGTGGAATTAGCTTGCTGACTGCAGGAATGTCCACCAGAGCTGTTGCCCGTGAATTGAATGTGAATTTCTTTACTATAAGCTGCCTCCTAAATTTCAGAGAATTTGGCAGTACATCCAACTGGCCTCACAACCGCAGACCGCATGTAACCACACCAGCCCAGGACCTCCAGATCCAGCATCTTCACCTCCAAGATGGTCAGGAACAGTCTCAGGGAAGCTCATCTGCATGCTCATTGTCCTCATCGGGGTCTCGACCTGATGCAACTTTGCGCAGCCATTGAAGAGGAGAGGACCAACATTCCACAGGCCATAATCAACATCCTGATCAACTCCATGCAAAGGAGGCGTGTTGCACTGTGTGAGGCAAATGGTGGTCACACCAGATACTGACTGATCTGTGTACATAGAGAAAGTCTTAGGTCTTTGAGTTTAGCTCCTGATGAATGGGGGCAAAAACAAAAGTGTTGCTTTTATAATTTTGTTCAGTATAAATAAAATAAAGTCCTACACTTTTCAACTTGCTGAAATATATGTGAAAGTATCAAATGTCAAAGTGTTTCTTCTGCAGAAAAATGGTTTCTGTCTCTTAACACTAATTTTATAGCATGAGGTGGAGGTGGAGCTAGTTTCAGCTTCTTTACTGTTCAGCAATTTAGTCCAGTGGTTCCCAACCTGGGGGTGCAGCACCTCCAAAGGGCGATGAGGTAAGTCTGAGGAGCTGTGAAATGACAAATCAGGTGGAATGAAGGAAAAAGTTCTGCTACACATTTTTCTTTTTTTTCCTTTTCTCTAATATTTGCTTTTTGTGAAGTATAGGATAATTTGAACAGTTATTTAAATTAAGCCATGTGCAAAATTCAGTGGAGAAATGTCTCTTTTGTGGAACTTCTGTTAACTCACAGACATCTGAAATGTGACAAGGGGCCCAAACTACTACTACTACTACTACTACCACTGATTTTTGTGAGTGCATGGTCACAAGCCAAAAAGATAAGGACCACTGGTTTAATCTTTAACAATGTGGTGTATTCTGTTTGTTTTTAGATGTAAAATTGATATAACTAGTAACTAAAGCTGTCTGATAAATGTGGTGGAGTTAAAAGTACAACAGGCCCATTTTCCTCTGAAATGGGGCAAAGTAGAAGTATAAAGTAGCATAAAATGGAAATACTTAAGTAAACAACAAGTACATCAAACTGTACTTAAGTACAGATGAGTAAATGTAATTAGCTACTTTTTGCCACTGTTGCATCAAAGCATGTTCTTTATGAATCAGAAGTGGCAGGACCTTGTAATTCATATGTCTCCTGACTCCTCTCTGGCAGTGTGCTACAGGCATAAGGTCTCCTTGCAGTCTTCTATCAAGATGGATTTCATGAACCTGAGGAAAGCGAGACTTCTCAAATTCTACCTGAAAGAGAGTGAGCCACACCTGGAAGGGAATTACTCATCACACAATATAGACCTGGAGCAACCTATGCTACTGTATACCTGAATGAACAATTTCATTTCGTTCTCACATGCATGCCATCCTACTCTCTTGCAATCGCTGCCCCCCCTCTCAGGTGTGCGCTGGAGCTTGACGTGATCACTGCCTGACTCTGTCTGATGGACGTGGTGGCTTGACATCTGGGTGTCGCTTGACCTGCTCTGTTGGTAACCGAAGTGTTCCTGTCGTCCTTATTAGATGCTTCAGGCTCGGAGCCAGTGACATGGCCTGGCTTTGTGCTGCTCATCTCCTTTCCTCACAACGGCAGCACCTGCCTTGTGTGATCCATCAGCAGAGATTGCCTTTTAGTTTGAGTCGACCTGGTAAGGTCAGGTGTGTTTTTAGATAGTGTTTACATGATGTCCTCCGGCTACTGTTTGTCCCAGAGTGGTTGAGAGTGGAAAGGCCATGTGACTGAGAATTAAGTAACTGATCCAGAGCATAACTCATGGAGGATGTCTGTCTCGCCCTGGTTCACAACAGAAACACCTCAAATACAGAGCCATAGTTCACTGAACAAACTTTAGCCAAAACAAACATTAGGGCTTTGACCTGCAGTTGCCTCAAAAACTCACATTTTATGAATTACAAATGTTTACTACAAATTTAATCTTCCTTTCTTCTCCTTATCTATGTGGTGTTTTATTATTTTATCTACCCTCTTTTGTCCTACATGAAAACTGTTGACTTACTTGTCCTTTAGAATAAAAAAAACAGATATCTGAGGCTGTTAACACTCGTACAGGTTGTTTGTTTTCCCTTCAGGCTACAACAGGGTTAACAGTCACAGACACTGTTTTGTTTTGAACTGTACCTATCTGCAGGCTGAGCATGTCAAGCTCAAATGTTCAAACCACCCAATCAGAGGACGCCTTTAGAGGACACAGTGCCCTGAGGGTGAATCCCGCCCATAGACACCGGCTGACCTGGAATCAGCATTTTGCTTGAAGGTATGACGAGGAGCTAGTCAAGCTCAAGCACAATTACACCAAGAAGTAGAAAGAAATCCCTCTGGTTAGAAGAAGAAGCTCTTTAGCTGCTCAGCATTTCTTCCTCAGTCATATTTTAAAACTGACGAGCAGCTGTAAAAGCCAATGAGTTTGAAGAAAACTTGTTGATTTGCTGATCTATGTGTGTGGGTGTGTGCTTGCGTGTGCGCGTGCGTTAGACACTGAGGGACACTAAGTGTGCTAAGAGTCACGGCAACTTGAACATTCCTTTGTGATTATACCACTGCTTTCCAAGTTACATACTTGACTAATGTAGTCCATAAATTGGATTCCCTCTCCGTCACCTTTACTACCCTTCCTTCATTCACACAGACACACATACACTCACTCACTCACACACACAGACACATACACACACACACACGCATACACACATGCACACACATGTGCGCACGCACACACACACACACACACACACACACACACACACACACATACACACACACACTCTTTGTCTTCCCTCACAATCTATCTTTCTTTCTTTCTTTCTTTCTTTCTTTCTTTCTTTCTTTCTTTCTTTCTTTCTTTCTTTCTTTCTTTCTTTCTTTCTTTCTCCTCCCTCTGTCTATCTGTTTTGAAGAAGTTTTCCATGCAGATCCAAGTCAAACATCTGGGTCAGCTTATATCTAGTGGAACAAGACTTGCAGGATATTGTTGGCAGGATGTGTGAGCTGGAGCAGTTTACTCTGTGGGAATCCCCAATACACACACACACACACCCACACACACACAAACAGAGAGAGAGAGAGAGAGAGAATATATGCTCACACACCAACTCACACTCACAGTTTACTGACATTGTTTCTCTTTGCACCATTCAACTTGATTTCCAGGTGCAGCAATTCCTGCACGTCATATTGATGAATTCTTGTGCAGCATGAGGGATTTTTAAGTATGGAAAACCAAACACACCACAATTAATAGTTGATTAAATGCCATGTTTAATATTTTGAAGAATGCATTGGTTATTACCAAAAAAGATTACAAAATAGGCGCAAGAAAGGGGATAAATCATATTCTGTTGTTCAACACTGAGTACATACAATAATAGGATAATCTGTAACTTAGTATGTATTAATTGGTAATTAATCATGTGCAAGAAATGCTCAAACATGCTGATGTGCGTTCTGCAAAATTATAACTTCCTTCCCTTCTGGGGTCTTCTACGGAACATACAATAAACTGTCAAAACTGCTATATTTGAGTTGGAAGAAGTTGAAATATACCCTGTTGTGTATGTGAAGTCGCTAACTGCTTTTAGAACAGTGCAACTAGCTCTGGATATGCTGTGGTGTGAACAAATTGTTGCAGAGGGAAAACACTACTCCTGCCGAATGCCCCGTGCTCTGTGAACCCACAAAGTATCTGCTGCACCGCTCCCCTCATGTGTAGTTGTAATGTTTACAAATTGCACAAGACAAAAATCCGTTGCAACTCTGTCCTCCATCTCTCCTGATTTACAGCTCTTTCCCCTCCTCCTTGTTTCCCCCCTTCCCCTCTTCTCCTGTTCTCCCTCTTTCCACCTCTCCCTCCCACCCTTCCCTCTTGCAGTGATTCAATCTTATTTCGCTGCTGAACTGCCTTTGCTTTCGTCATTCGGTTTTTCGTCTGTCTTGAACTCCAGGAAGAAGTCGTTGCAGGCGACAGTGAGGGCACCCATCAGGATGATGAACTCGGTGAAGTCCACCTCCCCGTCGTTGTTGGCGTCCAAGTCGTTCATCACCTTCTCAACTGCTTCATTATCTTTGGAGGTCTGTCAGTGAGGAACAGAGAGCGAGAGACTTAATAACGTGTTCTCTGTTATGTGTGTGTGTGTGGGCATACATCAATACACAAACTTGTCTGAACTTGTGAGTGTAAGAATGTCAGTGCATACCTTTACTTGTGTGTTGCATATTTACAAAGTATCCCAGTATGTTAGTGTAAAAACTACATATTTGCCTCCTCACACATTAATTCTCTTACCCCCAAGTAAGTCCCCAGCTCCTCTAGTAGCAGCTCCTTCAGTTCACCCCTGCTCAGTGTATACTTGTCGCCCTCCTTCCCAGAGTACTTGTGGAAGGTCTTTATAAGCATCTGCATGGCACTCTCCAGGTTGGAACTTGGCTCCTTGGACATGCTGAAAAGGTATCAGGTCAAAAGGTCAGACTCTGCTGCAAAATGCCCGCTCCAGCCCCCAGCTGCATGTGCGGTCACATAGCAATCAAGGGTGAAGCCACCTCCAAGAAAAAGTGATAGCTGGACAGGCAGATGGAAGGATGGAGGTTTTCCTACTTCTAACAGGTCAAATAATGCTCTGCGTGTAGTGCAGAGGCTATGTGATCCCTATGTGTGTGTGACCTTACTGGGTTTTGTGTTTCAGATGTTTGGATGGAAAGATGGAAGATAGCTTTGGAAAAGCTTTTTTCGAGCAATCTTACACACATTGTTTCCGGCATCTTGGAGCTCCTTGTGCTGGACTCGTGGAGAGACTGTGCACACAAGGACACAGATAAGTCACTGTCAATGATGCAGAGTAAGTGTGTGAAGAGCTTTCTACCTCAATGTAAAAAGAAAACACAATTCATATCACCTCATGTGCTACGTATAAAAAAGGTAGTTTGAGGAACATTTGAGCTGTTTTGGTAATCAACCTCTTGGGTTATCGCAGGTGTAAGCTGAATTGGTCACGCATGCAACAATTAACCCTGTGGCATCAGTGAAAAGTGTAAAACATGTTATCTGTCTGTTGATCGTGGAAGAACCTTGTCATTCAAAATGGAAATCAGAAGTGAAACACAAAACTCACATTCAGAAGCTAAGGGGCCGAGTAACCTGGCAACCTATACGCTCACTTGTGCATACAGATGAGGGCACTCATTCACTTCCACACTTGCTCAAACATGTTCAACTTTCAAGCTCAATTTTAAAGTTTAGGGATCTACCTATATAAGAATAAAAGTGGTCTGCATTATTTTGAGGCAAGCAAAATACAGAGGGACACAATCAATATGTCAATCTCCTTGTTCATGATTTATTAACTATCAGCTATTGCAAAAGGAGACAGGGGATGCTGATGTCAGTCACCGGTTATTGCCATTGTAACAGAGAAGTCAGAGTTGTAGGCAGCCGAGACAAAAGAGGAGGCGAGTGGACACCAAAGCTGGTTAACTGGAAAATCTATAGGGGTCAACTGTCTCACTGACTGACACAATACAATAGGAAACCATGGAGTCAGAAATGTAGTCAGTAACACAATATTGAGTATTGTTATAATGAATATGCACTGTGCAAACTTAATGATGGAGCAATTTCCACATTGAGGGATGAATGCAGTTAAAAATTTGGTTAAAAAAAGGATAAATCTATTTTTTAGTCCTGGAAATATTGATTTACTAATGGCTTGGTACATACATGCAGTGCTTACAGTTGCTTTTCAAACATTTTAAATACTTCATTCTACATTAATCCTAGCATATTGTCATTATTTAAAACTGCTTTGCCGCAAATCCCTATTGGCTGCGCTTGTTTGATGACTGAAATTCCTGTCATGCTCTATGTAAAGCTCGCACATCAACAGAAAGCAAACAGTACCTCTACAAAAGATGTTGAAATGACTCCCTGACTAATTTTTTTCAGGTCTTCTGCTGAGCACCCACTACCCGGTCTTTCTGCTCTAAAGGTTCTTGATGCTACAGTTTTTTTCTGTCATTGCATAGCTGATAAAATCCTTTAATTTACTTTGCTTTTACAAGGAAACCTTCGTCAGATACGGCAGAGAAAGTACAATGAAGCAACCCCTCCAAGCTGTCTGTCTTACCTGAGTGCTGATGGAGGGCCTCCTTTGTCTTTGAAGAGGTGCAGGGTACTGAGCCAAGGCAGAGATGGATGGGGAGAGAGTTTGCCAGTGGCTTAAATATCACCTGCCCGTCTCCCTCCTCCCCTCCGCCCCAAACTCATTCACCCACTTACATACTCTGTGCTTCTGTTTCTTTAACCCCCCCTCTCTCACTCTGCAGGTGCTTTCTTTCTCTTCCTTTCTCCATCACACACATATCAGACACATACACATGAAGGATAACATGATTCTTGGAAGTAACCGCACATAGCAGGCCACAAGGAAAAATATTTTATCGTCACAGTTTTATTCAATACTAGCCATTACATGTTACATAGAATAAGCACAAATGATACAGCGTCATATGAAGTGGAAATACTAGCATAGTGGACTTTACTGGACATGACAGTGGACTGAAAGGAGCCCAACTGTTTAACACACCCTCTAGTACTTGGCAGGAAATGAACACATCAGTGCACAATGATGAAAGCCTGCACAATATCCTGGGAATGATCCCATAATCACAAACATTTTGACCCAATGAGCCTTTCAAGCACATCCATATACTTGCATGTACACTTAGTACAGTATGTCTGCTCGAAGGATTCTTAACACAGGCTTGTACCTTCATCTACTGTGTCACAGAATGAATGAGATGTATTATGTGGCAATGCAAACACTCCCTGCTGCAAATCTGCTGTGTTTCGCTCCGGCATGTTTTTAATCAACATGGAGTTAACGTTGGGTGGGGTTTACATTATCGGACAGTAACAAAAGTGCCTGTACAGACAGTTCAACCTTTCTGAAAGAAAACACAACTCTCATAGTTCACTCTGTCCCCATGCTATTCCAAATAGATTAAAAGAAAGCAATAGCTGAAATGAAATAATTTCCAGATGATGTTTAACCCAGGTCTGTTCACTCTAAATATTTTGGTGGTGCAGGTCAAGTAATTTTAACCAAACCTTATCCAGTTTGTTGTTACCGTAATTTTTTCTTATAATAATAGGTTGAGGGCAAATAAAGAACACAAAGATGCACACATGGTTTATGGGGATTAGAAAATAAAGTATGCAGTTTACCAGTATATGTATACACAAGATGCAAGTGCCTGAGGCCTATGCACATGTTGAACAGAAAGCTGGCTGTAGATGGTGCAAGAGAGTGATATGTTTCCATTATTCACAGGAAGTACCATGGTTAGAAAATGTTTTGATATAAAAACAATATAGGTTTTAATAAAATACATAATAATATAGTGTATATAGCCCAAAGTGTCCATTAAGTTTGTTAGTTATAGAGCATGCAGGAAACACAACGTACAGTGAGTACTGAGTGATTGTAAATGAGAGAGTATTTGCAATGGGAGTGTCGCAGTGAGGCAGGGTGACCACATGACTCAGGTTTATTTGTCTTGGCCATTTCGCTGCTGAGCAGTTTGAAGTGCCAGGTGCTATTACAGTGCATAAGGTGCACATTTGGTAGTGTGCCCAAAATATGTGTGCCTTAAGCACTATGCTGCTGGCCAGGTAGGCTTATAACATAACAGGCCTGGAACACAAGCCTTTTTGTCACAGCTGCATTATTTTTGATGAGACAATTTACAAATCATTAAATTGTAATTGACAAATTGCATATAATTTGACAAAAAAAGTAAGTTTTCAAGTTATCTCCATAGTGGTCCAAAAAAGGAAGAGTTAGGTTAAAAAGTTCAATATAAAGAGGCCATGTCAAACTTAAATATTTGGCCACAATAATTGCAATACAATTGTAATACTCGCAAATATGTTTCAGATATCATGCAATGTCTTATGTATTAACCTCTTGTAAAAGATTGCACCACATAGATTCATATTGATGGGTCAGTATTCTTATTTTGCCTAAAAAAGCAGAAATTCAAATGATCCCTCTAACACTACCACTTCGTCTGATGGGCAGGCTCACTGGAGCCCAGGATTATTTTCATGTAATTGTTTGTGTCCCAGAGAGTATTACCCGTCAAATACCTAATCCAGTAGTTCCCCAATGCCTGGGACTCAAGGATCTAGTTGCAGGTCAAACTGGGTCTCTGTGTGAGGGTGTGACAGACAAACACACGCAAGCCTAATCAAGTGGCTCTAAAACCAACAGAAAACAACAAGCTACAATGAGCAATTTAAGAGTCTCCAAAACAAAGGTCACATTTCTGTCACTCCAATCCAGTGCTACGAGTGGTCACTCTAGATAATGTACCTTCAAGCACCTTTATGGATCATTAAGTAGAACCTGACTGTTTAAATACCATATGGTTTGGAAGACACACACCAAATAAAAACGGACTAATTGTATCATAAAGTACTTGAGATAGAAAGTGATTCTGTGGTTGTTATCTTGTTCTTCTCTACCAGTTCAAATCCAGGTGGATTATATTACATGAACATCTTCTCTGACCTGCTATTCTAATCACCAACCCTTTTTATGGGACTATTTTGGGCTCCCTTTTGACTGCAAAGGGACAGAGAACCCATAAGGTAGACTAGAAAGATAGAGTGAAGAGGGTGTGATGGGGCAATGAGCACACGATGAGTTGAATTAATGCAAAGCTTCAGCAAAACAACTTGTTTATTGTCATGCCAAATCAGCTCCATAGCAATTTGAGTTGAAAGACAAGAATGTAAAAATTCTATGTAGTGTTATAGACAGATTTTCATGCAGCCCTATTAGGATTAGTTTTACATTTGGGAAATTATTAGCTTTCTTGACAAGAGTTAGATGAGAAGATTGATGCCACTCTAATGTCTGTAGGCCTATGGTAAAATTGTATGCAGCCAGCAGCAGTCTTTATGCAGGTAGCATAGCATGAAGACTGTAAACAGAAGGAAAAGGCTAGCCTGGCTCTGTCCAAAGGTAACAAAATCCACCTACTAGAACCTCTAATTAACATGCTTTGTCTTAGTTGTTTAATGCACAAAAAACAATGTAAACAAGATTAAACTGCCCAGTTATAACATGTTAATTAATGAGCTAACTGGCTGCTGCCATAGCTTCATATGCAATGGACACATAAAACAGTAGTATTGATTGTCTCATCTAACTCCTGGCAAGAAAGCTAATAAATGTATTTCTCAAATGCTCAAACTACTTCTTGAAACCAGTGGTTCTCAAACTGGGGGTGGATTGTGGGTGTTGAGCAGACCTAAAATTGCATGAATATGATTCATGTACTGACAGGAACAAAGAAAAGGGCTCAAATGCTAGCAATGCTATTTTGCTAATCTGAATCCTGTTTATTTCAATTGACTGTATTGTTAATGATTAATAAAAAATTTGCTGCCACTTTTGCTGGGATGTGGGGACATGAACTCTTTTTGGCTTCTGAAGGGGGGCCGGGCAGAAAAGGTTTGAGAACCACTGCTTTAAACCATGTTGATGATTGGTGGTTGATGAAATCATCAACCACCTGTTGATGATTTACCAAAGACCAATGTAGTTATAGTCAGTAGTGTAGAAGACTTGAAGAAGAGACCCAGATAAAGACAAAAGTGGGGAGAAGATTGATTTAAACTAAACATATTGGCTGTAGTGGTGTGTTAAGATACAGTGACACTTTGCTCACGAGTGTCAGTGTGCTGCTGCAGATAAATCATATTTTGAAGTATTCACAGGGATACAGCATGCATATGATAGTGGACATCTGCATGCTATCATAGTATATGATCATAATGAGGTAAATGTGCTATATAGTGGGATGCACATGCTGTACATATGAACATAGTGGTAACTACAAGTACAAACCAATAATTCTACTGTCATGTACATGTATTATTTATCATATATAAGGAATGCGGTTTCTTCAAAGTTGGGCTTGTTGTGTTTGAACGTTTATCGATAGATTTTATATTTCAAAGTTGTGTGTGTTTTGAAAAAAAAAAAGCTTTAGTGGCTTACCAACTTATTTTGGCATTGAATGCTATGTTTGCTGTTTTTAGTGTTAAATGTAAGCGTGTAGTGTGATTCCTTTGTTGTAAAAGAATGGATTGTCCCCTATGAGGTTGCCTCCTCTGTCTTCTTCTCCCCTTCTTCCTCCACAGCTGCTGTCAGCTTCTCTGCAGCTTCTTTTGCCTTTTCTGTTTCCTTTGGCTTCTCCACCTCCACTGCTATTGCTGCTGGCTCTACTGCTGCTACCACTGCTGCTGCTGGGCTGTTCTCCTTCTTTGCTGCCTCAGGCTCCTTCTGCCCCTCTGCCTTTGCTTCTAACTTTACTTCTACCTTTGCGTCTGCATTTGCTTCTACCTTTACTTCATCAGTTGCTTCTGCCTTTGCCTCTGGCTTTGCCTCTGCGTTTCCCTGTGGCTTCTCCTCCTCTTTGTCCGGGGCACTTTGTGCTACTTGTCCGGACGCAGCATTTTGGGCAGGTTCCTCTTTGGCGAGGACACGCTGCTCGCTGAGTGAGACCGCCAGGTAGCCGACCAGCTTTAGGTACTCCTCAAAACCAACCTTGCCATCCTGGTTGGAATCCAGTCCCTGGCTCATATTCTTGATCGCCTCCTTGCTGTCTGTATC
This sequence comes from Lepomis macrochirus, assembly GCA_024633595.2. Taxonomy (NCBI): domain Eukaryota; kingdom Metazoa; phylum Chordata; class Actinopteri; order Centrarchiformes; family Centrarchidae; genus Lepomis; species Lepomis macrochirus. The sequence goes on along the minus strand of JALXJV020000013.1, from coordinate 18,037,458 downwards.
CTGGGTAATAGGCACACACAACCATGAAACAATCAAGCATGATGATGAGTAACTCTATCTGGACTAATGAAATCACCATACACGATTAGTAAATGACCCTCTATCAGTGTCTCTATTTGCATTATAATGCTGATTAATGTCATTCTATCATATTGGATCACTTTTCCCTGTTTACCTGCTGTATATTGCACATTACGCCACCCTTTGGTCACAGTGCTCATGTTCACAATCTGGACAGTGATAATGCAAGACTACTGTGTTTTTGTCTGTGAGGTAGTCTCATAATGCAAATGTTGGTTACATTTCAGAGAGGTTCAATGAACATTTCCTAACCGAAAGGATGTTGGAGAACTGGTTCTTAACAAGGCCCTGGAACTCTTTCTGTCCTAGCGTTTCCTTTCCCTTGGATGACTTCAGGTAGACCTTCACCATGGTCTGAATGGCAGCCTCCATGACTCCGCTCTCTAGGAAAAGGAAGAGGTGACGACAGTGGTGTTAGATAGATAGATAGATAGATAGATAGATAGATAGATAGATAGATAGATAGATAGATAGATAGATAGATAGATAGATAGATAGATAGATAGATAGATAGATAGATAGATAGATAGATAGATAGATAGATAGATAGATAGATAGATGCCATTGCAGAAGTGATTACATTCGTTGCTGTTGCAGGTGCTGGTGGTAAAACGTTTGGGCACATCCAGTGGAAAATGAAACAGAGGATCTCCTCATGCCCCTGGGAGGCCTTTCGTTTCAGGTGTTGAGTCTAGAGCGGCAATAAGGGAGGGACGGTGACGTGAGATAAGTGGCGACGGTGAGATGGAGTCTGATTGAGAGACAAGCTGTGATGCACAATGGAACTTCTGATTTTTGATAGGTAATCTGATAGCTACTGAAGCTACCGAGGGGACTGGGCTTCAGATTACCTAAGGGATTACCTCGTCCCTGTCTGCTCTCTCTCTCTGTCTCTCTTTCTTTCTTATTCTCTCTCTCACCAGCAGTGCTTGCCTCTCTCTTTCTTTGCATGTCAGTGTCTATACAAGTTTTCCCTTAGCTGTCCTTTTTGTTCGTTTCCTCAAGCCACTGACATCAAAACACACACAACACATCTGACCATGAGGCTCAAGCATTTTAAAGCTTTTGTTACACAACAGCCGCAAATTCCTACAGGTTTGAAATATTTTAAAAGTCTACCTTGTCATTTCATGGATTGGATAGAGACACCATCATAGAGTTACATCTTGACAGATGTTTAGATGAACTACAGATATTGCCCAAAGTGTAAAACACGCCAGTCGGTGACACATCTTTGCAAGAATTCCATTCATAGTTGTCTGTGGAGATCACTTAGACAGGAATTTACAGGCCAACTTCGAGCTAGTTTTCCCCAAAGCAGTGAGAGGATATGTTCAAGGAGAACTCACTCGCCTGTCCACTTTTCAAATGTTGCAGAGCAAACAACAGCTTATGCTGGTGAGAAAATACTCTGCCATCTTGCTCGTATCAGGTGCGTGGTAATTTATGAACGGAGAACAAATATCTCAATTACTGAAGTGTATGTCACACTCTAACACCCTCCAGCAAAACAATTTCTCTACAGCGTTCACCACAAGCATATATGGCCAATTAGGGGATGTGGCTGTTAGTCTCATTATACTATGAGAGGCAGAGAGCTCTGACACTGTAGCATAGGGTCATTAAACCTTAAAATTTCACTCGACACCTTTCAGGTTGACCTACTGATCTCTAACTAACTGTCATTTGCTGTGACGCACTCTGCCACCACATGAGGACAATACAACCACACCTTTGCATGTAGCAGAGTAAGCATATCTCATCTGATTGTCAATGCAGCTGCCATAATGTTATGAGCAAGGATTCAAAAAACAGTTTTATTTTAATTACATGTATTTATTTATCCCTGGAGCATGAGTGTTGTTATATTATTCAGTTTTTGTTCTATTATAGACACAGCCCAGGTTTTGTGGGAACTTTAGGGGACTTCTTCCTGTAAGGTGACACACCCTCCTCAGCCCGAGTACACACAGGCCTCAGTGCATCCTGTCCAAAAGCACCCACCAAAGAAATTTCTTCAGTTCTGTCCATTCTCACATTCATTATTTACCTTGTGACCTTTCTCAAGGTGGTATTTCCTGCTTGGACAGAGTCCAAACACGTGCCCTAAATTCGACAAATGAACTGAAGACTTGCATCACCCGTCCCACGTCAGAGCTTTATCTCGTCCCACTCAGGAGACAAACTAATCATCGTTATTAGTTAAAAGGCCAAAAAAACCCAGCGCAAATAATTAAATACACAGGCCCACAACTAGAGGTTTCCCGTTTCCCCCAAGAGCCCAAAGGAGATTGAGTGTTGCGTTTCCAAATGGGCGAATGTGATACGGTATGTGCGCAGAGTAATGACAATACTACCGCTCGTGTGGCATAAAATATTAACAGAGGAACAAGTTAGGTTGTGGCTGTAAATTGCGATGAGAAGACATACAGCGGCTGTCTTTCATCCAATCCCTCAGTTAGGTTTGAAAATAGAGAACTGAAATTTGAGCCGCGTGCGCAATACTATCACCAAGCATCGGGTTTACCAGGATTCATCATCAACACCACAAACAATTTTAAATATCGAAAACAGTATTGAGAGAAGCTGTCATAAGCGGCTCCACAAAAATTCAAATCCGAATCCAAAAATCCACTCAGGGAGCCAAGCTGTCACTCTGGTGGGCCTCTTTAGAACAAGCAAAATGCGCAAAATGTTGATTATGGGCAAAATTGCGCTTTAACGCGCGATCCGGATGCCCACTCTATATAGGCTACTACATTTAAGCTCAGTACACTGTCACCCAAAGTCACTTTAATGTTTTAAATATTTGATGGACTGTTTGCAGTGGATCGGCAACTTGACAACTGATCTATCAAAATATAAAATATCTTTCCGAGGGAAAGAGAAGAGATAGATTATGGTAATTAAACACATCCAATAAAACCGAATAAGGGAACTTCAAATAAAAGCAAATTAGCCCCCAACTATTATCATGTACTCTTTTCTAAATGTGCAATGTGAGCCTAAAAACTTCTGAGGGCTGGAGTCATTGAAACCGTCCTGCAGTCAAGTTTTATGGGACGGCTCTTGCAAGAGTATATCGAAACGTGGCAAAAACGATGAACAAATACAATGCTTATATGCAAGAGAAACCCAAAAGAATAAAAAAAGACGCAATCAACTCACCGTATACCGTCTGCGGGACAAGAGAAGTGTATAAATGTGCGCAAAATTGACTTTATGCCCTCTTCTCCGCCTTTCTACGCTGCTTTGAGCCTAGAGAACTTGCCAAACTAGTAGGACAGCAGAATCTCTTCCGTGATTGGTTTTTTTTCTTTCCTTAAAACTTTTCCCCCTGACAAGTCAAAGGGCGTGTACCTGGGAGAGTGCGAGGGAGAACTGGGAATGTGGAAGAGCGCAGCTCTAAGTCTCAAGAAAAGGGAGTGAAAGTGTATCAAAACACTTATCCTTGTTTTTTATTGGAATTATCTTTGGTTCAGGGGCCAGCTGTTTCGCGTCATGTGTGATTTGCACAGTTTCACGCCAACTGGCCAGGCTTGTGGCTTGGGGCGGCTTCGTCTGCGGGGACGAGGGGACAGGGCGGGTGCTATTACCTCATCTGCACAAGGCTCAATCGCTTTCAAAAGTATTTCACTTATTAAACTTACACATAACAAAAAAACTTTGAAATTGAAATGATAGTTAGGCTATTTTCCACAATGTTAGAATCCTTTTTTAGAGGATGTATAATTTTCCCCTTGTTCTTAGCGCCAATACAAGTTACAAACATGAACAAAATCATAATTTTTAAAAAGTAAAGTTAAAACTTAAATTTGGCTGTGCCGGAAGCCCAATGTTTTTCCAAATGACAACTGAATCTTCAGTGAAAATACTACAGGAGAGCCTGTCTTGCCAGATTCTGCAAAGAGCTTTCAAGTCATTGTATTTTTTTATTTCCTCCACTGATTAACTATTGCTTCTCTCTATGGACACGTAAGATACAAGCCTCCACAACCACGTTATCGGGGAACTGACAATTATGAGGCTTCCCTATATACAGACATACGCACAGCCGATACGGGAGCCCTACTCTTTTTTTCGTCTCTCAAGTTGTTGCTGCTGGCTTTGTTGCCCGTCATCACACCTCCCACACTGGCACCTTCAGCATGCTTAATTTGGACACAAAGGTCATATTTTCTTATCTGTTGAAAGGATCCGCGTTGCCAACCTCAGATAGCGGCACCAAGTCTCTTTTGCAAAATTAAAGCAAGCCTATAGGCTATAAAACAGCCGGGGAGCAAGCCAGCACACATAACTCTGTCTAGACATCAGAATTAACACAAAGCGACCGTTACACCAGGATTTAAGAGCCAAACAAGCACAGTGCAATTAAACTAAAAACCTCCAAAAACAATACATCCTACTGAATATAAAGGGATACATTTAGTGCACATATCCCCATTACAATGCCCTCTGAGAACTCATTGACGGACAATGAAGACCAAGCCGTGTTTTTGCGTCACCGCATTCTTAAGGTTTGGACAGGCCGCTTTATACAGGCATTATGAAGTTCTATGGAGAATATATGGTGTGGATGGTGAACACATATAGGATTACAGATCCCCCAAATCAAGACTGTAATACACTCCCTCTCAAGTGTGGGTGGTACTTGGACATCATATAATGCGGTGAATTAATGACAGGAGACAAGAGTATTGGTGGCTGAGGGTGAAGCCTTTACTTATAAGTTCACCTGCATTCAACAAATGGCTAACTAAAGAGTTACACATGTGGCAAAGGTGGATTGATATAATGGTGCATTTGAGTTTACAGATGGAAAGCTTAAATTGAGTTGATTGCCGTTGTTGTTGCACAGTCCTCTCCAAAGCCACGGCTGACAGACGACGGCGAGCTCTACTGAGTGAAGCCTCCCTGTTTGCTCGCCAGTTTTCCAATCAGCTGCCAGAACTCGGAGAAAGTCAGCTCCCCGTCGTTATTTTCATCCAGCGAGCCCATGAGCTGGTCGATCGCCCCAGGATCGCTGGCATTCTGTGGGTTGATCACATATGAGGGGACCTGCTCGTTACAAGATCACCCTGAGCTGCAGCTACTTTGCAAGACTGTCCTGCCACCTAATGGTTGAGTGTAGCAATAAATAGAACTGAGGCGTAAATTCATTTTTATAGCCGCAAAGTTTCCTAATGATAAAATCCTTCAAAAGTATTCAATGTGTGTTTGTATTGTATGTAGCATGAGTCTCATGTAGCATGAGACCACATAATGACGTCTTACACCAACAGGCAACCACCATATAAAAAGCATTTAATTGCATAATATTGTACTTTTTAAAATGAGCCCCACATCAACCAACTACAACAGTAAAATCCTGCTTTAACATAATGCATGAGCAATAGTGATCTAAAATTAATATTAGATAATATTAATATAATATTAAATAATAATCTAATATAATAATAATAGTATAACAGTGACACTTTGCTGCACTATACTTTTAACACTTTAAGTACATTTCTTGATAATACTTACAAACTTTTACTCAAGTAACATTTTAAATGCAGTACTTCTCTTTGAATCAGAGTATATTTTCAAGTAAAGAATGTGAATACTTACCACACAAGATGATTTGTGTGACACTGCGCTAACTATCTATGAAGCTAAGTAAATAAAAGCAAATTATCTGGAGTAATTTGTCCCAATTACAGTACAGTGACATTTCAAGACACTTTAGATACTGTGGTTGTACTTAATAACCAACTCTTTAATGTCTATCTGTATGTTGTCAGGATGAGAACTAGGTAGCAAATCAGCAAGCAAACTGGCCAAGAACAACTTCCCGAGATTTACCTTGACATAGTTGGGTAGCTGAGTGGCCACCAGCTTGTGAAATTCATCTTTGCTCAGGGTGCTGGAGGATCCCTCACTTCCAGCGTGCATCTTAAACTGCGTGACAAGGGTGCAGATGGCAGCTTCCATAATGATTTGTGCTGTAACCTGGATGGCAAATGAACAGAGAAACAAAAGGCTCAACAAAGCTGCAAACATCTTTCACACAAGAAAGAAGTCAAACGCAGAACTGCACTGAAAAACAGATGCCATGGTCTCACCTTTTGCGTTGAGATGCTGTGTGGTGTCCCTTCACTCTGACCACAACCTCTCCAAATATATATGCTTCATCTCTGTTCACTGATGCAAACATCAGCGGAAAACGCTTAACCTGTTCTCTTCTCTCCCCTCCAGCAGGCTGACCTTATCTCCGCTTGATTTCCACTACTTTGTGGACACACATCACAAATCTGCACACATACACAGCTACATAAACACACGTAGAAAACAGGAAAACTGCCATTCTGTCCTACAAAGGGCAAATTTGTACTGATGACAGCACAAAATTTCCATCTGTTTACAGAGCGAGGCATTTACTGACGGAATTTGTGTCAGGCCTTTCTAATCACGCCACTGAAGCATTTCTGTCTAACAGTAATTCGTTTATATAAAACATGACACAAATAATACGGCCTTTGGGACAACACATGCTATGACTTACACATCATGTGTAAGTCTGTCCAATTGCAAGAGTAATACATATGGAAAACTTTAGACATTTACTGATATTTTTCATTTTAAGGATGACACTGCTGACGTTTTAGCAATGTGTTTGAGTATTTTACATAGATAACATTACTGATTTTTTTTCAGAAGAAAAGGATGTGTTGGATATTTTGAAGCTGTTGATTCATCTGCTCTTTTAATGTGAAAAGAAAGTACAAAAAATACAGAAATGCTTGCAAGGTCACTTGTTTGTAGAATTCAAAGAATGACAAGCTCCCTCTGCAGTTTCATAATGACTGCCTGTTCTCAATCATTGCTTACATTCTTGTTCATCCACATTTCAGGCCAATGACAGGTTGGTTCATGTGTTATGTACAGGCTGAAAGGGAGTTCGTGCCTGTGAACTGTAAGCTTCTGCTCTGAGTATTTAATCTGGATGTAAATATTTTAGTCTGGTATCACAGCTGTGACAATAGATGCCTGTCATGCCAACACTTCCATGTCCTGCGAGAATGTGAGTCAGACACCGAAATTCACACATGGCTAGGTATCATTGTACATTTTTCAGTACTAAATTTTAAAATGTTCTCTTCTTAATGTATGAATCAGCTGAAGCATTTTAATAATGAAAAACTTTACACATTTAATGGTGAAACATTTATTGAAATTAACACAAACCTTCCAAAAAAGGACATAACTGATGATGAAAAAAAATAAAAATGATCCAGATTTATCAATACATTTGTCCAGGGATCAATTACATGCACATCTGAGCCAGTTCCTACATTATAAGTGAGCACAGATCCCTATTGTTGTCCCACAAAGACAAAAACAACTAAATATTGATAAAACTTATGTGTGTTCATTAAAGTATTCATTTGTTGAAATTAGGCTTTCTTCTGATCCCTTTGGTCTAAAAACGTTCAAAACAAATGTCCTCTATACAAACAGCGGGGACATTTAACAAAAATCCGTTGAACACTTCCTGTGTAAACCCTATGACATTCACTCTCTGCCCTATTAACAGCATTTACATTGCAAGTAGTGTAAACTCCTTTTCTTCTTAATCTTGCAGAAGCAATTGAAATTGAAGACCTCTTGTCCAATTTTACACATTTATAATAACAAAGGCACGTAAGCAGTAGCTGGCAAAATAAATTTCTGAAAACCAAAATAAAACTTCACCATTTTCGCACATTCAATATGTGTGGCCCGGGACACAATCTCTTGTTCTTCTTGTTAAAAATAAGGAAGAGTTGCAGTGTATGGACTGAATAAATAAACATGAAACACTTCAAAGCTTCTTTCAGCTGCTGAAAAATGAGAACCAACAATCACAATCTGTCGAACTTCTCAACTGCCCTGAAGAGGGAACACTTCATCATCAAATATGATTAGAATCAAACAGTAAAACAAAACAAACAAAAAATAATTATTTTGTCAGTAAGTACCTGACCCTGGAAAGCAGTTTTGAAATACTTAAAGCTGGGGTAGGCAACGCTGGAGAAATAGCCAAAGACAGCTAGATTTTGAAAGTATCCAACTGAAGAAATCCCACCCTGTCCCTTCAGAGCCACTCCTCCAAACACATTTTCATGTGCAGTGAGTGCATGGTCAGATTGCGCGCTGGTAGGTAGACAGGCCAGTGCTTATTACAGTCCTGCGAAAGCCACAGTTACCAGATTTCTTATGTGTCAGATAATTTGATTTATTGATTACTGTCAGGCTGTAAAGAGAAGTTCAACAAATATAACAAAAAATGCTTTTCAAATAAATTGCCTACCCCAGCTTTAACGAACCTGGCTTTGTCTAGCTCATTCCACTTATAATGTTCTTCTTCATTTTCTTGAACCAAATAACTCTATACTATATATCAATCTGCATATCAACCTGCTAACAAAATAAGAGGACAGTGGAAAAGAAAAATACTGTTTCGGTTGCCCATCTCATTCATGGCAAATTAACAAATTCATTAAATGAAACACTTAGGAGATAACTACAGATCACGCAACTCTAAAATTTCTTCAGTCTGAATGCTCTGGGATGCCCAGCATTATGTACTGGAGGTCTCCATGGCTACATTATAAGAAATGTTAGATAACTAATGGTCTAAAAATAAAACAAATGTAAGTGAAAAGTGATGAAAATGTTGATGTAAATGTGAATGTTTGAGAAAAGTGCTAAAGTGGTTTAGCGGTCATGAATTTAGCTATGGCTATCACTTTGTCCTATTGCTTTTTGCTGTTCAGCAGCACTGACATTTCACCCATCTGACAGTTGGGAGTCTGTGGTGAAAAGTCTGTCAATCCTAGAAACCAAACGCCCAGGGCTCTCAAATTGCACTGTGTGTGTTTGCCCAAATCTACTAAAAAGCTGCTGACTCAAAACTGGACTGGCCTGATGTGATTCTTATCACTGAAAGAACTGGGATCTCATCCTGTGGGATTTGACAGTTACACCTGACAAAGCAAACGGTATCTGCAAAAAAATTCTCAGCATTTGTTTAAATCTGTTTTGAGTGGCAGGTTGTATTCATGTAGAGGGCAGAATATCAATTGACAGCTTATCTAATACTGTAAGAATTGTATGAATATATTTAACCACTGCACTGGTACTCAGAGTTATTTGCAAATACCATCTCCTTTAAACCTGGTTTGTTTGTGTGAGCTGAATATTATCAGTTTGAATTTACATTATGAACTTCAACATGCACTACGCATTGAAAAAACACTATACAGCAGAAGAAAATCCACACAACACATTACTGAAGGATTTCGCGTTAGGAGCATGACCTGACAGAGGTAGGTAACAATAACTAAGTCCAAAATGACAAGTACAAGTCTAGCTTATAATTAAAGACTGAGAGGGACACGTTTATGAGAGGCACAAACACTCTGTACCAGAAGCTACTACAATTACAGCTCTGAAGAGGAGAATGTAGGCAAGACATGTCCTAAAAAAAACACCACTTGTGCTGTGTCTTAGTGTTGTTTTTGACTCCTTTTCCACTCTTTGTCTGTTTAAGCTGTGGCAGCAAACTTCCACAGGGCTTCTCGTTCAAACTCTTCCATCTCCTCCTCCAGGGAGTCGTCGTCCCTCCGCCCACCATCCTCCAAAACGTCCACCATGTCCTCCAGAATGTCCGCCACATCCTCCGCAAAGTCACTGAAAAGAACCCTGTCGTGGATAAATACGCCGTCCTCAAAGAACTCAGAAGTCAGCTTCCTGATCTTGTCCTTGCCCTCAGATGACGATCCTTCAAGCTTGCTCAGGTAGCCCTCCAGCAGTTCCTCAAACTCGGACAGCTCCACTGGGTAAAGCCCCTCTTTGCTGGCGCAGTCCTCCACAGAGCTGCAGCCCAGCTGGGGGCGGACGTTACGTCTGAGCTTCTGCTCCTGGTCTCTCCAGAAGCTGTTTTGGTTGTGCTGGTGAGGCTGATGGGGCTGGGGTTGATGATGCTGGTGCTGATTATGGTTATGGGAGTTCTTACCAGGCCGGCTGTGCCAGGGTTTCTCCTTCCTCCTCTCTTCTCTGTCCATTCTGCGCTCCACCTTCTTCCTCTCCCACTCGTCCTGGTGTTTCCGCCACGCCTCTTTGTGAGAGTTTTGCTTCTGAGACTTCCACTCCTTGTCCTTCTTCTCATCTTTGTCCCTCCATCCTCCTTCTTTGCTGTATTTCAAATCTTTCTCTCCTCTCCACTCTTTCTTTTCTTCCTTCTTCCAGTGGTCCCCCTCATTGGTTTTGCCCTTGTTCCCTTTCCACTTAGACTCCTGTGGCTTCTTCTTACTCCACCTCTCAACCTTCTCAGAAAGCATCTTCTGGATCTCTTCCAAACTATCCCTCACTCGTTTCCTTCCGCCTCCATCTTTTTTCATCCCTTGCAGTCTCTTCCTGCTCTCCTCCAAAAGACCTTTCTGCCTCTGGAGTTCTTCCTTCAGACTTCTTCCCTCCTTCCTGCTCTCAGGTCCAGCTGCTTTCTGGTTACTCTGACCATCTTGGTCACCAGGCTGAGGGGTTGAGCTTGAGGTGGCCGGAGGCATTTCTTCAGCTGTAAAAGATATGAAAGCTATAATTGGTTTGGCAGTTAATTATATCAGAAAGGTCAAAAGATTAGCACTATGAGGAATCCATTTTATATCAAAGTGCCTGTCCATATGCATTATCAAATCATTAAGTCTTAATTTAATTCAATATGCAGCAGCACAGATTTAATTCACGCTTGCCCGATTGTACCTGTGAGCTGGCTGAGTTCTGTCACCCTGGCCCGCAGACTCTCCAGCTCTTTCTTCAGCTCTGGCAGAGATGACAGCTCCTCCTTCAGCTTTGCGTTTTCTTTTTCCATATCAGCTTGACGCTTTCCATCACCACTTGCTGCTACTGCCATCAGAGCCGAGTCGAGTTCTTCTCTCTGAGACTAAAACATAAAAACAAATAGTGACCACGTTCTGCACAACTTTCACAATAACAGGAAATATGTATTGAAAACATATTGCAGCACATTAAAACATCATGTAAGGGTAAAACAACATCATTAGCATCAATATGTCTGTTATACTGACCTGTAGTTGAGCTTCTAGCTGAGCGATTTGTTGGTTTTCCTGTGTCAGTTTATCCAATAGCTCTTTCATATCCTGTGGATCACTGCTAAGCCGGTCCTGGATTGAAAATCGTTGGCAAATGAAAAAAAACATTTTTTAAAATAATCCCATCTTTAGCATTTGCAAGAGAGTTATAATACTCAAGTTTTCTTTAAATACTACTCTACAGCAGAATCACATACTGGACAACATATAACACTGAGATTGAGTAAGGGAAGTGAGCGATGGTAGAAACAGACCTGGCTTTGTTCTCCATCACTCAGATCAGAGGCGTCAAAGTCACCTGTCAGACAAGAAAACAACACATCTTTCACACAAGTCTTAATACAGGCATTTTTATTGAGAAACAGCTGCCGAGCTATTTTACAACAGCACAAGATGCTTTTGTTGTGAAGTGCATTCTAAAAGCTCTATTATTTATTTTTATTCCATTGCAAAAGTACGACAGTTTTTTCCTAAACAAGCAAATTGCCACCAACTTAAGCACCCTCAACATCCACACACAGTGATAAAGAGTGTCATTGTACAAGTCAGAATGCGTGTTATTAGCCATTTTCTGCTGCCACTGGATGAAGTGTCAGGCCAGATAAGTGCTTGGATGAGCTATTGAGCGTTAGCCACCTAGCGCAGAAGCTTACACTGCTGTCTTATCTTTAGTACTGGACCTACCATTATCCAGGTTAGAGAGGAAACCTGTTGACATAGTACAGCTTAGACAACAAAATCTAAAAACAGACATATGTCTACTGCTGACAACTGGAAATAAATGTTTTGTAAATAATGGTATTATGGTCAAATGTGTAATGCTTTCATTTTTTAACAATATTTACAATAAACCCTAAAACTTAAACCTCTGCTGTAACAGGTATAAGCAGGTGCGCATATAATAATAATAATAATAATAATAATAATACTACATTTATTTATAGAGCGCTTTTAATCAAAGTGCTTTACAAAAAGAATACAATAAAATACAAACAAAAAAAAATATTGTGATCTGATTTCTAAAAGATGCTGTACAATAAGCACAAGCTTTCATCCTAAGATATTTTTAACATAAGCATCTTTATTAGTTAATAAATATTATAAACATGATTTTAATTTTACTGCACTGAACATGAAAGCGGAAGCAAGCTAGCAGGCTTAGTCAGGTGTTAGAGGAACTTACCTGAGAGGAAGAGGGAACCTAAGAAAAGCAGGATCAGAGCACCAACAATGCATTTGTTCAAGGAGAACCATGCTTTTTCCTTTTTCTTCTCAGCCAGCTTGAACTCTACTTCCTCTTCCTCGTCTTCCTCATCTGATGTTCTTGGTCTTGGTGCCTCGAAGGAGGGGGCATTCCTCCTCCTCAATCCGTCATCAAAGCTGTTTGTTTCGCCCAAATCAAAACTACTGGATGGCTCTGAGGGAGGGTGAAATATAACATGAGGAAAACACATGAAACATGATCTTCAAAAAGCAATGGCAAGACAGCAGAGAGGCATCACATTTTATAATGTATTTTTGTGAAAGACGATGCTTCTGAGCCCTAAGTTAAACCACATGTATTCCAATGTGGCCGTGAGCCACTTCAACAAATCATCCTGACATCTATGGCTACAAAAGTGTCAAAATTGGAGTTATTTCCAAAATCATAATTATCTACTGGTGTACTGCCTCACACAAAATACCAAAAGCCTAAGTGAATACATGAACTGCAAAACACAACAGTGTGTAAACAGCATGTGAAAACAGGCTGACAGAAAGTCATTGCTGCTCATGGTACTGGATGACATTTTCTCACTAAATTACAAAAACAGTAATTTCATGCATGGGGGTTTCTTCATTTTCTCAGCGGGGCGTACGCCTCAGTGTCATTCTGATAAATCACTTTCCAGCTGCTAGCGTGACACAGATAAGAAACATGTTAACCAATTCTTCTGCAAGAGGACTCTCGTTTTCTGCTTCTATCGACTAGCGCTAATTACAAGGAGCCATAAACTACTTACTTTCCCCAGAGATGAGTTACCAACTGGGCAAAGCTGTTAACTGCTGCAGTGCCTCAAAACCCCTCCAAAATGACAAGTACAGGTCTTTAAATGGGTCTTTCTTTATTACCTGATATCAAGGCTCTGTCTTTAAGAGGAGGCCTGTGTCAAAATCTAGCTTTAAGCTCCGATTATTTCAGCTAATTTTAAGCTTATATGGTGCATATTCTTAAATGAGTTTGTGTTTAATCATATTACCACATAGCCCACCAGTGTCCAGCAGAGAAAAACTGTACACAATGCACAGATTATGAGATAAATGAGGGGTTTGAGGATGAGGATGGTGATGTGGGCTTGTCCAACACTTAGAAGCAGAGCAAGATTTCGCTCTGTCTCAACTGGCCAAACTGCCAGGGGCGTACAGTATATTGACCATGGCGGTCTCTATGGGCTGCAAACAGAAAGTAGAGATGTTTAGTCTTATTAGAGGAATGTCTATATAAATTTAGGAGACCTCTTAAAATGGAGCAATGTCTACTTGAAACTACTGTCACAGATTTCGGCCTTAGGTTTGATGCGAGTTATGAGCCACTTGATAAAACTGTGCTTTTTCCTTCTCTCATTGTTTCATCTAAAGAATATTTGAAGGCCTGAAGAGTTGAAAGCACATTTTTCATAAGAAAGAAAGAAAAAAAGAAAAAAAAAGACCCTGTGATGATCTAGATTGATTCCATACCTTCTTTTTCTTCTCTCTCATCCTGTGTCACTGTCTCAGATGGTTCCATCACCTCCTCTTCCACAGCTGCGTCTTCCTCTGCCCCTACTGAACCTACAGTCTCTAATGCAGGTCTATCATTGATAGGGCTTTCTGTCAGCAGGCTCTCCGGGAGTTGGCTTGGCGGCTCTGGAGTCTCTGGAGCAAAGCTGACATCAGTTTCAACATGAGAGGGAGGATCAGCGGCTGTAAGGGTCTCTGCGGGGAAGCTGACCTCAGGTTGGGCGGGAAAGACAGGACTCTCCCCAGCAGGGCTGGCAGGAATCAACCCACTCTCAGCAGGCATGTCAAGCACTTGTTCTACGGTGACAGGAATCTCTGTCAGGGGAGGAGCAGAGCAGGACTCCTCAGGCTCAGCTGGCAGGAGTTCAGCAGCAGGAATATCGAGCGGAGCCCCCAAATCAATGTTGGTGACAAAGGGTGTGGCTCCTAGGTGCTCGTTGTCACTGGGGGAGCTGGTTACGATGTCATGGATGACTGGAGGTTGACTCTCTGTGTCGAGGTCTGGAGGGTCAAGAGAGATGTGTGGAAGAGGACTCATCCGGGGTGGACTAGAAGGGATGGGACCCTCACTAGACTCTGGAGAAGTCTCTTGACACACCTAGAAATAAGGGCAGTAGGGAAGAAAGTTATCTGTGAATACTTTTATACTTTAATATAATCTTTTTTGGCATATTCATTGCAATCTAGGTGTTACTTTGTGATAAAGTGATATCATTTTGTTTTTCAGGCTCATCCATTTCCCTCAGTCTGTATTGTCTGTAGTACTTCTCTTTCATTAAATGACTTCCTATGCTGCCCAGAGTGAGGGTTGACAATTTGAAAAGAACAGGTCTCAACTTCTCAGTTTGTATTAAGCGTAAGCTTGGCAAAGTAAGACCAAGCCAGTTGTGTTTTCAGTAAGGTTAGTGGGGAAAGAAACATCTGACATGGCTAAAATCATCACACCTCAGTAGAGGCTACTTTCAGTGTATCTCTACACAACATCATGGTTACTAGAGAAAGAGAGCTGCTTGCGGATTCGGAGGCAATGGCAGCTAAGGCAGGGATATAAAGTTGATGTTTTACACCTGAAGTGTTCTGTCAATATCAACTGTACTTATACTTGAAATGAATATCATTACATTGTTTACATGTGGCTACAAAGTGAGTACATGAGGTCTATAAGAAAGAAATACAACATCAAACAAGAAATTAGACACAATAATACATCCTCAATAGATGGTTATAACAATTTTAATATAATGTGGAGGGATTTGTCCTCTTAATATGTCTTTTTATTTTTGTAACACAAGCTTTGATTGGATTATTGCATAGTATATTGTATACCAACCTGGTGGCCTTCTTCAGACAGGACAGTTTCTATTGACATGTCACTTGGTTTGAACTCCAAGGCAGCTCCTGAAATAACATTCACACAATGCATGTAAAAAAAACTAAAATATGAAAAAAAACCTAAAATATTATTTACGTCACAACCCTCAACCAGCACCCACAGATCTTGACTTACCTGTCACCTCCTCAGAGAGACTTGGGACGTCACCCAGGCTCTCTGTGCCATCATCTACCATCCCAACATTCTCAACGGCAGCTTCCTGCGGCGAGAGAAGATCCTAGGAAATCATGCTTCACCACCTATAGTACCCTCATTGGTAACACTGCCCTTGACATTTACAGCACACCCAACAAAAGCATGCATGCACACAAGCCCAGGCTAGGAAACACAACAATATATCTTGTTTTTGTCTATCTCTGTAATTAAGTCATGGGATTTTATGTTTAACGTGTCATTTGCCATTTTATCCTCAAATGTCATTGATATACATGTACACACAGCTGTCATGTTAGGTCTACACTCACTGATATAAATGAGGTGAACACAAATACTTGCACATACAAGTTGAACAGACATACATGGAAGAACAGACGAGCCAGTGCCTACACATTCATAAATACACACATTTCAAATTCAAATGGGACATAACAGTATCTGACAAATGGGTCATCATTTGGTACTAGTGGTGAAGAGTACACTATGCTTACTAATACAATGTGCATGTACTTTACTTGAGTATTTCCATTTTAAGCTACTTTTTATTCACTCCACAACAATTCAGAGGGAAATATAGTAGTTTTTACTGCACAACATTTGTTTAATACCTATAGCAGATCCAGATTAATAATTCAAAATAATATTAATCAACAAATAAATGATGATGTTATCATAGGTTAAGATACACTATATTGATCACTTGGTGAAATCCACACACTATCAGGAAGTATTTATAGTTTTAAAAAAAAACCCTACCTTTACCAGCTGCAATAATATAATAGCCTACAAATTATTCTGAAATGAGCCATTTTGCCTAATGAGTAATTTTGTACTTTTGATGCAAATACTTTCATACTTTTACTTTTAGTAAAAATTTGAATCCTAGACTTACTTGAAACAGAGGATTTATACACTAAGGTATTGGTACTTTTATTAAATAAATGCTCTGAGTACTTCTTCCACCACTGTTTGGTACTTTACATTTGCATAACATTTGCCACAATTGTATCATCATGGGAAGCTCAGGGGTGCAAGCACAGACATGCCATATTTTAAATGAACGTCTATGTCATGAGCAAGGCAAATAACATTCCTCCAAAAATACAATCAGGCAGACAGAGATTCAAGCAGAGTTTCCTGAGCTGGTTTCTCTGGCTCACCTCGGGGGAGAGGAGGGTCCAGCTGTTGGTTGAGGATCCGCTGCTGCCTGTGCTGTTGCTGTTGTCAGACATCGCCATCTCCAGGCTCAACTTGGCACAGCGCGGTGCAGATTCAGCTTTATGAAATTCTGCAGACGACGACAGAAACAACGTGTCTTTATTGAACATGCCTGGTGCATACACTTTTCGCCTTATGGGAGTTAATAAAATGATCTAGATGTCATAATCTGACTGTAACCTGGTTATTAGAACAGGTAAATGTCGGTTAGTAGCCTAAATTATACGTATGCACAGTTCTGAACATGAAAATACACAAAACGACGTGAAAATACACACAAATTGTCAATCTAGGTGTAATTTTCTGCAGTAGGCCTATTTCAGTGGTGATTATGTAAATAGCATTGTAAGTGGACACAGTGATGCCAAAACATAACAGTTTGGGGCCTAATACACCGAACGCAAGACCAGATTGTCGTGGATACAAGTTATGTAACGGCGTGGTGGCATCCATACTACACTGCTGCGCAGTTAAACAAAGGGCTCAGACAGAAGAAACAGGAATCTCCTGATTGGATTCACCACCGCTGCTATTTCCAGCTAACCATTCATTCAGATTCTTCCTTTCACTCAATCTGTGTGGCAGTTAAATGACCAAAAAATCCCAGACACGAGCAGTCCATTGATCCTGAAACGAGCAAACAGCGGTTAATACTCACTTGTCGACAACAGTATGTGCGCAAAGCTTGTTTTTGCGCATATGTAAGAAACTAAATGAAGACGCTATGATTGTTGTAGCAACCACATTAAAGGCTCACTCGTGATGGTAAACAAAGGATGTTTGGCAGTATCTTATTATTCCCACTCCCACTCTTCCGCGTTTTCAATCAGGCCCAAATGTTCGCAAGCGCTATAAACACCTGCTCGACTGCAAATTAAACATAAAGAAGACGGTTTATTTACCCCACTTCCTTACACCTCAGTCGCTCGCTGTTTTTTCCCCTTCAAAACGTTTTTTTTAGTATGAACAACGCTCTTCTCTTCCCCTGAACTTGGGAACTTTGGGAATTCCAAGCTGCGTCACGTCAACCAAGGCGCCTTTCGTCCAATGGGATTTCAGCAGAGGATACCGAGCTCCCGCCCCTGAAGCTAGGCTGGACCAATCAGATACAAGTGTCGTGTCAGATGGGGAAACGACGCACATCCCAGCATGATTGACGCCCGCAGGTGAACGTGGCAGGTGGTGGACGCAGATCCTTCACCATGGTTTTTAATAATACAGTTTCATGTGTGAACCTAACTCTCAAAATGCATGCGTGCACACACACATAGGCTATATATACGGAGTTAAGAGGCTACCAGGACCAGCAGTGCACTGACACGTCCGCAGAGCTATATTTGAACTGCGGGACTTACCACAGCGGACAACCCCTTGACTCCGGTTGCTCCTGTGTGGACATTTATTTCATCATCTGGCTCATTTTCTTCTAAAATTAGAGTCTGTTAAGTGTTTTTTTCTGTGATAGGCACATTTACTAACCCTGTAACACAAAACATCCACTAATAGCCTTGTACGAATGATAGCCTATATAATAACATATTTACAGTCTAACATGCTTGTATCATCTTCTACAAACCCTGCACGCTAAATATACAGCCTACTACAACTTTCATTGTGCAACTCTGTGTGACAAATAAATGTAGGCTACTTCAACCATTAACCTTGATAGACCTGCATGCATATAGGCTGTACCAACCACTTCATGTATATAAAGTAATCTAGTGCTTTACCCATTCACTATTTATTATTTTGCTCTATATACAATCTACTCGACATTTGACTTGTATAGACATTGTATGTTGTTTGTCTCTGTTGCTTTATAGCCTACTGTAGGCCTATAGCCTATGATTATCTTTGTTCAGCTCTGCTGCTCTTGTTTTCAGCTATGTCTATTTCTATCTTCTTGTAAATTGTTATTTTTGTAAGTATAGCCTACATTGAGAGTAACTTAAAACTGGAGTCAAATTCCTTGTATGGTAGGCAACCTACTCAAACTTTGGCAATAAAGCTGATCAGAGATCATCTGATATTTCTGGTGTCTGTGTTGTTGTAAATTGAAACTTTAATGAAAATTTTACTTTAATAACATTTTTATCTGATTTAAAATTAAATTGAAAAAGCCATAGATTTCTTTTCTTTTTTTGATAAACAGCAGAAATATTGACAATTTGCATTCTATGCCGAACATGTAGGCCTATTTCAATATTTTTTTCAGGTGTACGGGTTGTTTAGCCTGTTGAGATTATCTTCCATTTTTAGCATGACATTTCAATTTGATTCACAGGATAGAGACATAAGGGTAGAGATGAATTACGATTTGTCATCAGCCGATCATCAAAAATAAAATGCTTTAAGAAAACTTTCTTAAGACAAAGTTGTCATCAGTTTAAAATGGAAGCGACTGCATTAGAAGTCCAACTTTACCTGTTCTAAAAGAACCATGTTATCCTTTATGTCTCTTTGGTTAATATAATAGCCTATATATAATTAATATTAATACCATAACGTTACAATACAGTGTCAAAATCATGGCTGTATTAAAAACTTTTAGAGCGTTGGAACTAAAGCTGATGATACACACTGTAACTTTTAGAGCAATCATGCAGGGCAACGTTGCCGTCAATGGTAATGAGTAAAGATTACTACAGTAATCCCCTTCTCCCACCACTTCGCCACCTGCCCTGCACCGCCACCAGCCGTTCAAAACATAGTCGGACTTGCCACTAGCAAGATTGCTCAGCAACATTGCTCAAAAAGTTGCCCCGTGTATCATCAGCATAAGAGTTTTTTCTAAAGCAACCATGGTCAAAATTCACTAAAGACTACACATGATGATGCAGTGAAAACAATCACTGGTTATGCAAAAACACTTAAGTGTCGTATGTCTAGTTTCGATTGACTGTCTTGCAGACTTGTTGTAAGACAAGTTATGGAAACTAGATTTTTTGCTAACCAATTAGAAGGCTCTATTGCAATTACGTAGATATCCTGAGACAGGCAAAACTGACCAATCGCAAGAGAGTTCTTCAACTCGATTGACCAATAAGATACGACTTCGTGTATTTGAACGATGAAAAGCGGGCTTGCAAACATTCGAGAGGGAAACAAAGAAGGAGTGGACATCTCGCTACGCTTAGACGCAAAAAGAAGCGGATTAATTGACTTCCCCCCCATCAGGATATTTTTACAATCATATAAGGTAACTTTCAAACCGAAGTGATTGTATCGCACAACAGCAGAAACCTCTAGTTTCGTGTTTCCATCAACGTAAGTTGTCAGAGATAACAGCTAGAGCGACGTTAGCCTAGCCGTTAGCCGCCCTCGCTTAGCGACGCAAACTAACGTTGTAGTTTGCTGTCGCGTTTGCCTTTATAATAATTAACTAAATGTGCTTTATATCTGACTCTAAATGTTGACTAATGTTAAAAAACTTCTCCTCCAGGTTCCCGTTATGTCTCACAAACAGATCTACTACTCTGACAAATACGACGATGAGAAATACGAGTACAGGTGTGTATGTCTCATTTTAAGTTACACCATGTACTTTTGTCAGTGTCAACGTTGTTCTAAGACCAATATATTAATCGTACCAAGATGGCATTGTATCGAAACTGTCGTCAGTTATGTAACACGATGCATCATAGTTATATTTTTCTGGTTTGTCTAACTGTTACAGGCATGTGATGCTACCCAAAGAAATAGCGAAACGTGTACCCAAGACCCATTTAATGTCGGAGACCGAGTGGAGGAACCTTGGGGTGCAGCAGAGCCAAGGATGGGTTCATTACATGATCCACCAGCCAGGTATCTTATCTTGCTAGAACAGGGACAACGTCTTCAACACATTATTTGAAAAGATACCAAACAAATAAGCAAAAATAAGGAAGTCCTAAACATATGAATATCTAAATAATAGTTGCTGAGACAATTCTTAAGAGATGAAAACATAAAACACACATGAGTTTTCATCCATGAAAGGACACATGTGGGTGTGTTAACTTAGTTTCAGTATCAGTAACCCACAAGTTTCGACTGAGATTTTGGGCAACTGGAGACAATGACAATAGACAAGACAGACCTGTTGGGGGTGTGGGATGGAAAATTAAGCTTGGAAATATTTTTATTTGTAATGTTAGATTCTTAAGTATATAATGGGTTTAATAAACATACGCTACCATCTAAGTAGTCTCGATGAATTTGTGATTAAGAGTGAAAATGGTATTCTAGAAAGTGTACATGGTAATTTGAAAGTTGGAGCCTCTTTTGTTTACCCTCTTTATAGTTGGCACAATTGCTGAGGTCACCTATCCAATCTTGATATCTTTCAGACATGAAAAATACAAAGTCTGGTGTGGGAGTGTGATGTTAACGGATATAGTTACACCTTTTTTGAAGAGTTGGTACAAATTAGTGGTAAATGGTTCAATAGATTTGGTGACCACAAGTATATGGACAGCAGGTGTCAAACCCAGCTGCACCCTCCAATTCATAATGTAATAGGAGTAAAGTTCCCTCACAAAAAATCAAAGCATCACACCCGTTCAGAATCATTATCTCTGTTTATATATTGTGTACCTTGTTCTCTCCTCCCATGCAGAGCCGCACATCTTGCTGTTCCGGCGCCCTCTGCCCAGCCAAAAGTCATAAGGGAAAGATTCTCTGGGTCCTCGGAAGATCAGTCCTACTTATGTGCCACAGATCAACTCGACTAGGGATCATGCTGTCAGACAAGCTTTTGTATGGTAGGTGACTTATGATCTGGGCTGATCATGTTGGACCCAGAGAAGGACTATCACATTTATGAACAATGGTTGTGGAGTATGCGTTGAAGGAAGAAAGAAAATCATCACCCTTCTCTTTGGGGGGGGAAAAGACTTCTTCATGTGTTCACAGCGACACGCCGTCTGCTAAAAACCTTCAAATCATCTTACACTGTCTTTTTGACCTAACCTTTCTGTCAAACTTGCTGAACCTGCTTGGAGATTTCAGCTTTTTAGATTGTTATAAGATGTGGAGAGTGAAACCTGTTCAGAACATTTGAGTAATTCCAACAGGAGTGCTCTCTGGGTCAAGCTTGGGTCAGAATACAAGCCTGACAGAATAGTTGGATCCTAAATGAAGTCTGACTCTGGAACATCAAATTGCGGTTTTAAGTGACATGTTGCTGCTTGGTTTAAATGACCTAAAAATTGGCATTTAACAATTTTTGTCATGTGCATGGAAAGCCGCATCTTTAGGAGTCACCTAGAAACTACTTTTGATCCCTTTTCCATAAGAGCATATTATCTTAGCTTTGGCCTACTTAAAACAAATCTTTCACCAGTCTGATTTGTATCAGTGAGCTGCTCAGTATTTATGAATGTGTTGCCCTTTCTGAAATAAATGATTTTTAAATCTTATTAGTGTGGACTTGGGTTTTGGCAGTATTTGAAGTTTGCAACTACTGTATGATTACAGCGCCACACATGAAATGCATGTGGAGGAGGGGAAAGGCAGTTGACAGCTTAGATGGCAGACACTAACCTAAACATGCATATAGAATAAATCTGGATCATTGAATGAGAAGGTGGGAAAGTTATTGCATTTTTTTTTAATATGGAATAATGAGATAAGACACTCACTGTTAAACTGTTATATTTGTACCCATTCTGACATGTATGTTTGTCTTCTGTCCCCTTTTTTACTACTACATACTGAGCTGCTCTGCTGCCACTGAAGCTAAAATGTTGCCTTGAAAAGTTGTTCTGTGAACTTGTGCCTTGTCAGGTATTACACGAGTAGGAATAGAGCTGTTCTACCTTTCAGAATTATTAAAAATCAATATTGGCAAAGTT
The DNA here is from genome assembly GCA_024633595.2 of Lepomis macrochirus. Classification (NCBI taxonomy): domain Eukaryota; kingdom Metazoa; phylum Chordata; class Actinopteri; order Centrarchiformes; family Centrarchidae; genus Lepomis; species Lepomis macrochirus. The sequence continues at coordinate 18,014,881 of JALXJV020000013.1, read as the reverse complement.
ATGGCGCGTTCAGTCTTTGATTAACTTAAGTCGGTGTTTGACGAAATCCCTGTAGTGTTAGATGAGGTTTGACCTCATTTGGACAACACCCGAATATTAAATTACTAAGATGGGGGTGTGGAATTGACAATGCCCCATTTTTGCAATGCAATGGTACATGGCTGCATCTAAATGGAAACATTTACTTAGTGGTTCTAAAACTTTTTCTGTCACTGCCTCCTTCAGAAGATGAAGTTCATCCTTACCCCAGCAAAAAAATGGCTTTAACAACACAGGCAATTTGAAATAAAATTCAGGTTTGCGAAATAGCCTTGCTGGCATCAGCTCACTTTTTTGTTTATTTCACCACATGAATTAGTGTGACATTTCTCTCTAATCTGCATAAAAAATATAGGAAATGTGTCTGGAATCACCCCATACTTCCCTACATCCTTCCTGACAGTCTGTTTGCAAAAGTGATTAGATCACACCAACAAAGCTATTCTGTTAACTCATGAACTGTGAGGCATGATGAATCCATGCCGGACGAAGTAACCATTGAAATAAGTGAATGGACGTGCACCTACTATGTAGACTGAAACAAATCATGTAACACATGCTGTCTGATGCCTTAATCCTTAAAATCTTGTGGGAGTGATCTGTAAAGGAGCCTCAGAAATTTCAATCAGGCCTGAAACAATACTTTAAATCAGTGGCTTACAAAAGTTTTCATGTCAAGGACACCTTAGCTGATACAAATTACACCATGGACCCCCATTTGATTTATGTAACCCATGTCCAAAATAGCCATACATTCTACAATGAAACTAAATGATTCCCATTTTTGCTGGGGAACCCCTGGAACCACCTCAATGACCCCTGTGGGTCCAATACCACAGCTATTAATGTGTATTTTGACACTGCTTTACCCTTGAGTTGGAGAACTTTGCGTTTCAAATACAATGTGTAACTGGTCTTTGACATTTCTGTATGACCATTTATTTTGCTAGACCAGATCAAAATGGTACCAATCATGATTGATGGAAAATAAACTTACTGAGAACTTGAAAGGGTTTTTGACATGATCTACTACTTTCCTGTATGACCCCAGAAGCGATTAGCAATTTATTCACAACTTCATTTCAATTCAGCGTGTGTGTTTTACTGGAATAAGTGTGAGCCAAAACTGGCAATCAGGTGTGGAGGAACATCACCGTACCTGTTGTAGTATAATGTGAGCCCTGCTGGGATGAAGCTGTGATGTGACAAAACACACGGCTGTGGATTCCAGACAGAACACCTCATGAATGTGTGAAATTATGGTGCACAGTTGGTGCTCTTCCAGCGGCACAGTGATACTGCATCTGTTGACTGGCACTGTGACCGGACTCTTGCCTTTCTTATTAGTTGACTGTGATGTTGCCAATCTAACAATTCCACTGTCTCCCATTTCATATGCAATATGGGTCTCATCTACCGCTAAATGTCTCTGAGCTTAATGGACAAAATGTTTTACTGAATGGGCAAGTCATGATGGCAGGCACAACATCTGCCACACATTTAAGTTGTACTTTGTGTAAAGGATTAGTTGATTATTGCTGTACAGCCGGTTTAATGAACAGCCAATAACAAACACTGAGGATAACATAATTGAAGGATGTTATGATGGTTCAGATGTCGAACACTATTCAGCTCTACATTAATTAAGGTTTGTTCTTTAACACATATTAAAAGTGTGTCTAGCCCTCTTTTAACCCTGCAAGTTGTCTATGAGCTAACTTAAGCTTCAACAGATGCTTAGTAAGAGGCCAAATTCTTTGACAGCCGTATGCTCATAAAAATGTTACAACAAATTATCCCACTTATCACCATACATTGACTAAAGCATATGTAATATTGCTGTTATGGCTGCAACCAGCATTGTCTCATTATCCAATCTTATTATATAAAGTTTTCACAAAGTTGACATATTTAAATGTCTTGTTTTTATCTGACCTGCAGACCAAATTATATTCAGTTCAATATTTTATATATAAGACTAAAAGTGAGTAAATATTCACACTTGACATGCTGGAACCGCTGAATTTTCAGTAGAGCTGCAACAATTAGTCGATTAGTAGATTACCTGATTAGTTGTCAACTATTAGATTAACTTTTTAAAATAATTATTTGGGTTGTGGACAAAAGAGATTTAAGGATGTCACCTTGGGTTTTGGGAGACACTGACATTTTTCAAAAAGAATTTGGCCTAACAACTAATCGATTTGAGAAAATAATTGACAGATTAATTAATGAAAATCATTAGTTGCAGCTCTAATTTTTAACACATTTTTTAAAAAAGAATGTAATGTCCTTTAATGGACTTTTCTGTCCGTTGTTTCAATTTTAGTTACTGTTTACATTTTAGCAATTTATGAGCTGACTTTCAAGCAATTAATATAGTTCTAACACTTCTAACGGTTGCTTCAGCAGTAGCACCTCCAGGTTACATAAAACGTGGATGCTGTGGGAGCTGAGGCTGGGCTGCTGCAAGTGGGACAAAAAGTGGGGTAATACTTTCACTGAACATCAAGCTGGTGGAGGCTGTTAAGAGAGGAGAGGAGAAATAATACTGTACTCAGTTCATTTCATCAGGGGGGTCCCAGTGTTGCAGTCTGTCATCGCCTCTCAATTCCATTGCCGGAGTAAACTGGTGTCCTCTTTTTTTTTTTGGGATATACAGGAGGTATACCAATAGGTAATCCTTTTGGTATATCATGGTGTAGGTTGGCCATGCTAAGACGAGTAGACTTGTCTTTTAGGTCATTTAAAAAAAAATGCCCCATAATGTTAAGGTACAATATAAGTATTCTAACAAATAGAATAAGAAGGGTTTGGGAATCAAAAAAAGTGTTTTTTCAATTTAGTCCAACCCCCAAAGGGATAAATGTCTGAGAGCTTATTTGTCTTTGAAGATAGTATTTTTGGTTGTGCAATATATAAATGAATGAAAATTCCTGTTTGCCAGCATGTCCGGCTGAATACTTCTAGACACTAATAATCAAAAGTGAGACCAAAATGTGACAATTTTAAAAACTGTTCAATGCAGAAATGAAATACAGTAGGACGTTAAAAAGAGAGCCCAAAAGAGTTTCACACTTTAGACTGTGGAGGGCAGTACAACACAACTACGAAAAAAGAGGCTACAATCTACATGAATTCAGTTGGCTTTCTGCATATATGCTGCATTGAATACAAAATGTAAACAAAATGTTTATGTTTAGACTGAATCTGCAGTTTCCATTTTTTCACATTTGTAAAAACATTTCTTTATTGTGATCTTAAAAAGAGGAAATCTGTTAGTCTGTGTGTCCCAGATGCGCAAACCAACAGTGGGTGCAAGCAGAGCTTGTGGCGACAGTCAAGACACCGCGGGTAATAACTGCACAACTTTGGGAGTCACGGGTAATGGAGGAAGGAAATGTTTTGTGAATCACAGGGAGATTTTCTGGGAAATGTTGCTGAGGTAATCACTAGGCCATGGTGGTCAGCAATCTGAGCCTCCTGCTGAGATCCAGAGATGTGTGGTGGGCAGAATAAGATGTTTGAAGCCTAAGGTGGAAAAAAGCTTGGGCATCTGCCAGAGGTATGTATGAATCATGCTGAAAACTGGTTCCTGTTGAAGCCTTAAAGGTAAATGAAAACCTCAATCTGTATTTACAGAATAGCTAGGTGCAGCAAAAATAATGAACCAGTTCATCTGCCCAATTACCTTTTTTATTGAAAATTTACCAATCAGCATTATTCAGTTATGTTACTAATACCATCATGCTCATTCTAAAGAGCTGTTCAGGGGGATGTTTGACGCTGAATAAAAACAGTGTTTGAAATGTGGCTGCTTACTAACATTTTTATTTCACTTATCGATTAATTTGATTATTGTCTCAATCAAATGATCATTTGGTCTATAATAGTCAGCAGCAAATTCTTGCATTTGAGAAGCTGGAATTTGTGAATGTTTGGCATTTTTTGCTTGACAGGTTACTTTAATGAATATAACAAATGAAGGAAGATAATTAAATCAATTTACATTAGTAGTTCTCAAACCTCCCCTGTCACCGCTGCCTATGGAAGTGAGAAAAAAAGAATGTATTCTCTACAAATTAAATTTTCATCTACTGTGGAAACACAAAAAGTGCAAAGTTGTTATTTTGAAATAACATTATCTTTATTAGTGGTTTCTGGGCCTCCCTAAGGATTGCACGATGATCAACAAGAAAATAAAAACAGCTACACAAAGTTAAGTTTGTTTTTCTCCAATCCTTGCTCTCTCTATATTAAATTGCTAACCTGAATCTTGATAGCAGTGCAGCATCAGAGCACACATACATACAATCATATTAATCTTTTTAATATCGTAGATTTAGTCATGTAAATCCTTTTTAAAACTAGTCATAAAACTTAAAAGACATTTCACTCTACATTGTGGTGGCTGTGAGCCATAAAAACTGAGAACTCATAGTATTGTAAGAGTTCGGACCCCAAAATTTACATTATGAACATTTATACAGCATGACAAAGAATCATAGTTTGATTCTGTATCACTGTTCTAATGTGGTATTAGGGCTTGACATTGTATCTCCATTCAATAAAGAAAATTCTGAATTGTTATTAAGTTTAGCCAGGAATATGAATAATTTAAAATGAAAAGCCTTGAGAAGAAAGTGTGACTGAGGATAACGGGGTGTGAAGATGTGTTCAGTTAAGGACCAGAGGAGAGAAATGACAGAGGGAAATTTGACACTGAAAAAAGGTGCTGAGACACAAAGAGAGAGCCAAACAGGGCAAAAGTCTTTACAGGTAGCAAAGGAATGTGAATAGAAAAGAAACACAAAAAAGGAAAGTCAGAGAGAGGAGAGAAAGAAGGTCAGACAGGGAGATGGAAAGTGCTCTGGCAAGAAGGGATATTTATGTCTGGGTGTCGTCGGCACAGCGGGACGCCTTCTAAAAGGAAGTCAAGTTTGATACAGAGTGCTAGAGAAGAGAGAGCTGCTGTTTGAAAGACGGCTGATGGAACAAAGAGCCCAAAATTGCTCCATTAGACTGTCCAGAGAATCATATTCTGAAAATGAATTTTAGAACAGCATGAAATAATTTATAAGACTAATCTATCAAAGTATACAAAAAAAACAGCAATTCATTCTAAGGTTAATATTCCGCGAAACAACAAACTGTCTGTGATAAATTAATCTTTGAATAATACATTCACAAAATGTATAATTTAGTTAATGTGATTTACTGATATGCCTCAGACTGATACTGTCATGGAAAATGAAAATATGGAACGATCTCCCACCCCGTAAGACACATGACATGAGACCATGGTGGCAGAAGAGCAAGGGAAAAAAATGAGTGTCATATATTAAATTAAAGCTCCAGGTGGGATCTGTCCAGAGGCAAAGGCACACCACTGAGCACATTATAGAAGACAAAAAGAAATATAAAATAACTTCCTTCAAGTCTTAATACAATATGTGAAAAATCTCCACGATGAACTTTATACATGGTGCGTTTTTTTATGTTTTTTTTTTTACAAAATGAAAGTTTTAGTCACAAGTTGCTTAAGCCCTTTCTAAAACCCTGTCCCAATGTCACAGAGGCAAGTTTCAGTAAATGTAAGGACAAAATAGTGTATCTAATATGGTGTAAGTCAGACATTTAGGCAACTTTAGCATAATAAATCATCTTGTAATCTCTGGAACCTGATTCAAGTGTATATTGCTCAAATTTCAACCCTACTCTTTGGCTAAAATGGCACTTAAGACACACACATTTGTCATAACAGTTTTCTCTAATCATAGATTCAGTCTGGTGTTTAACAGTTCCAATTTTACAGAGAATTAGTGCTGCAAGACTAAATGAGGACATAAATTAAACTTCCAAGGAGCCGTCTTTAACACCACATTAATGTTGTCGAACCGTGGCAATACGGTAAAAACTGAGTGAAAGGGGAGAACCACATTGCAAATACAGAGACCTCTAAGCAAAGGCAATGACATTTTGTACACTCAAACATTTTCTAAGAATTCATTCTACATTTCATCTGAAACATTTACAAAAATATTCACAGTAATTGAAATAGTTGGCTTTATATTACCTCACCTCCAGCTGAGTGGAGAACACTCCTCTGTGGCCAGCATACAGTTACCAATACCCACAAATTTTCACCACTGTTTAATGTCTTTAAAATTTAAATTTTCATGCCAAATATATGTGGTTCCCATTTTACTCCTGGTAACATGTATGTAAATATGGTCAAGCAGAGGCTGTTTAATTCAACCAAACAAAAGAAAAGACAAGTGTTAGTCTAAGTATCAATATATCAGTTGACTGGTTTGGCTAAGTTTTGATATCTTCTAGTTTTATAGTGTGTAATTGTGCATTTTAAACCTGCATTGGATTTTTGGCTGATTGGGGATGATGCAACAAGCTGTAAACACAACACTGACGTATTATCATCTTTTGAAGTTTATAAGGCAATTTTATTAGAGTTTCTGGTCACCTGACGAATGTAAGTCCAATATTCACTCTCCTTTAGCTTTGTTTTAGTCTCTGCCAACTCCAAAGATAAATAACTGGCTCTTTAAGTTGATGAGCATCGTGTGAGCGAACCAAAACAGTGAAGTTGTTGTCCGTAATACCAAAACAATGAGCTGAAAGAGGCTAAAAAAGTGCAAAGCTGTGCAGCATAGTGTCTCAATCCATTGTTAATATAAACATGTTGATTATTAACAGATTGAAACTTTCTAGTGTGTAAAGATATGCAGACACTGTGTGTTTTTGTTTATTTTGTATGTTATGTTTTAATCAGACTTTCTGCACAGCCAGAATATGTAAGGATCAATTGACCGGCCACGACGCAGTGCTCACACTGAAAGTAAGCACCGAACCACCAATCGTTTTTGAGCAGTGACATTTCAAATAAGGTTTATAAAAAAAGACAACAACAAAACAAGAATAATTAAATACACATGTACTATTAATATTAAAACAAGCTAACTACAGATTATATGAGATGTTTTTACAGCAGCCATGTGGGAAAGTATTAAAACTGCCAACCAAAATTTCTGATACTAACCCCTAACCTGCCAGAAATCCATCCGACTGACTAAGAGGATCAGAATTAGGCCTCGTAGCATCCTCACTATTTCCTCATCTTGTCCTTGTTTTCAGTGAGCACTGACCGAAGCTTAGCTGGTAAACAGACAGGAGTTCCACCAACATCTCCTTATGAGTTCATCCACTTAAGTGCAACTGAAACCTACTGCAAGAGGTTAAAGCCTGAGCCATTGCCTGCACCAGCTCTAACTCATCCACCTCCACCAATCACTCCTGTTGATAAAATGGTCTTCTAATGGAGTCAGCCGGTCAGACATTGATCCGGTCTGAGGAGCGACTCTGGCACCTCTGGTGACACGATTTTAAGATGTTTGGTCACCGGCACGTTGCTAGTTAGCTGTATTGATCTAACCTCGCAGACTCTGCTCACTGGACTTTATGATGCGTTAGTGTAAGAGTTGTTCTATAAGTTGGCCCTATTGAAAAGCACATAGAGATTGGCAGTGAGAGTTCTTTCATGAGCTGGTCTGTTGGGACTGCTAGCGGCACGCTGAGTCCTACAGGAGAAAAATCAGTAATGTCTGTCGATATGAGCAGCAGGGGTCAAGCTGCCTGTCCTTATAATGCTGCACTGTAAACACAATACACAGCATTTCGGGGTCTCTTAGTTTCTTCTCCATCATTCCCACAGAGGTGGCTTCAAGGCTGACTGAAATATTATCCGACCATATTTTTGGATTATGTCCTGAGACTCTATTCAAGCAATATCTATTCAAAGGGAATACAGTTCAAAATGAAATCAGCCTTAAACACTGTGGCTCTGGCTCATGTATTTCCAAGAGCTCGTTGTGAGAGGTGGGTTATAAATCAATTTTAGGATCGACTGAGTGCTTTATCTTGATTTTCAACCTTGGCAGATCCTTTAGGGGTCTTTTAAACATTAGTATATTTCTTGCACTGGCGAGTGGCGGTCGAAGCGTCTGACTACTCTCTTTATGTAGAACAAGGCGACTCAATCTGGGCTGATTCAATGACTCACTCATATAAATGAGGCATATTAAACTGCACCTGTTGATGGGATGTTGGGAACAAATGGAGTGTGTGTGATTGTGGGTATACATGGCGTATTGATCCAGCTGGGGAGGACTTCCACATGGCCTTGATGTGTGAGAGGCCGTCTGGACCTGGAGACTGCACTATTGATCCGCATGTCGAGTCTTAAGTAGCCTCTCCATTCAGGCCCCTTGATGGCAACACACTTCCAAAATGACAGTAATCAATGGAAATGGTTAAATGACCCCACACAACTCAAATGTTATGAATTGCATTAGCACTGTGGATTTATCTTTGTGGATTATGGAGCACTGTCTGACTTATTGACCACTCGTGAGGCCACTTACCCTCCCTCAGGATAGACATTGTGTCAAACTTGAGCTTTGTGTTTATGAGCTATACTCCCAGTGAGTCAGTGAATCTTTACTTCTGCTCACTGGATGCTGCAAAAGACCCTCTTTGCATGATAGATAGGCAATATATGAGCCATTTCCCCCTTTTCACTCCACACTGCTTGTAATCCAAACACATTTGAGTGTGATGGTTGTCAAATGGTAGCGGGTAATCAGACACAGACAAAAATGAATAATGCATCACAATATGTCTGGCTATCATTGTGTTGATTATTGTCAGAACGAGTCAGAGCGCTGTTGTTGAAATGAAAAGACATTCAACACAGCTCTAGCTATACATCCAACGGCAAAATATACTTTGTCAGTCTCTCGCAGTTACAATCCTGCAGCACAATACCAGAAAGTTATAAAAAGTCAGAACTGCAATTGTCACTTCCTTCCCCATATGCTGTAAGCTCAAGAGGCAAAGAGGTAGTCAAATCGTCTATCACTTCACTTTGCCCCAGTAGTGTAGACACATTGACAAACAGTATAACGCAGACAATTGAGATTGATATAACCGTAGAGACACACAGAAAGCTCTGGACATGACAAAGCAAACCGCAGCAGCAGTACTGTCCTCTCACAAAAGCTCAGTTACGGACAACTGGGCTCAAGTGACCAAGAAGGAGTGTAAATACCAGAATATGCAAAGTAAAATACAGACTTGTAAATACAATGATCACATCGGTCAATAGAGAAAGTGAAAAGCAGATGGGTATAAAGAAAATGCACACATTTGTGACAATTTTTCCTTTCGATTGATAAGACAGCATTGCGTAAGTGGTGGTGATTTGTGAGGATCATTACAGTGTGAGGACAGTGTTTAGGAGGAGGACTTCTCACTTCAGCGAGAGTGACAAAGACTGAGAGTGAAAGGAGAGAAAGTGTGAGAAACTAATTGCAAAAATGACAGCAGCATTTAGCCACTGTTAAACAGCAGTGCTAAAAGGTGGCATACTGCAGAAAGGGCGCTTTATTGAGTCGTTAGCCATTAAAGAGCAAAAAAATAAATTAATCTCCATAATGAATTGTCCAGTGTGGTGAATTGTGAATTGAACTCCATGAGTAAGAGCCACAGTGTTGGACAATGTATGATAAAGTGGCATGAATGTCCACGGCATGCATACAAAAACTAGAATCTTTTCTGGCAAGAGTCTGCCATTTTGGCACTGCTATTGCAATTTTTCAGAGCATTACATGATGACAAGCCCTCTCAATTTTTATCTAAGCCTTAATGCTTTTAGCCCCACTTTCTGAATTAGCTGTCAACCACTGTGGTCTCCTTCTCAATGCGTCTTTGGAGCTCAAATGACTGAATTAGGCTCTACCTTTAAAGATAATTGCTTAATTGGGGTCTTTTCATATGCTGTCGCTAGCTGAGGACCTGAGAAAGGCTCTGATAACTCTGTAATTATGCGGCTACAGCAGATATACACATTTGTGGCAGAGCTGTGAAGAATGAGCTGACAGCCTTGTGCTCTCTCTATGTCCACTCTCCCTCCACAGACTCTGAGATGCAGCTAAAATTGCTGGGCCTTTTCAATACAAATACATGAGCATTTGCGTGTGTGGCTCTGAGTCTGTCTGCAGTGTTAGGACTCGTGACTGTATGTCAGTATATGAATGAGATGTCAGTATGTCTAAATCCAGCAAGGTATGTCTGGGAAAAATCTTTGCCTCTGCTTTTACTCCTGCTGCACTGCCACGGTCTCCTACTTGAAAGGTGGAAGAACACTATTACATGGTACATCTTCTTTCTTCTAGTGCAGCTGTTGGATACAAAGTGTCAGATGAAGTCTATTTGTGTAAGCTTTTTTGTGGGGGAACATCACATACATGGCGGCTTCTTTCAACTGAGCCTCTTTTCCAAAGGCTTGGCTGTCAATATAACTTTGCCCGCAGAGAGTAGGAGATATGTGGTATGGTGGGGAGGGAGCGGGGAGAGAGGTAAATACAGTTATGGTCTGAGGTGAATAACAGTTGGGTGTCAGAGGAAGAAGCGGGAGCCAGAGTGGGAAGGAGGGAGGGAGGCTAAGAGGCTACAAGCGGGGGGCAAGGAGGACTGAGGCCACCACGGGAAGAGGGGTGGGGGGTGGATTAGTTTTGCTCCGGTAACGACAGATCATAAAAACACGAAGGGGAGGAAAGAGGAGAATAAAAAAGAGAGAAGGGGGGGGATTAGTGCCACTTGAGGAATGACAGAACATGGGGGAGTGAGAGAAAGAGGAGTAGGATGGGAGATGGGAGGAATCCTGGGAGTTTAGTTAGGATTAGTTTTGCTTCAGGGGCTGGGGATTGAATGAGGGAGAGGGAGTTGGGTGATCTGGGTGGCGTCATGAAAACAAAACCTTTTATCAATCAATTGTTGACAAAGTGAGACCCAGAACAATCACTCTCACCCTGCACTCCCGGCCCTCTGCGATGTGTATATTTACCAGACGTCAGTGGCAGCACACTTCTATGACTAATGATGGCATGGTAAATAAAGGTGTTGAACCTGCAGTCAGTGACCAAGAACCCGTATATATAATCATATCTCCAAAAAATAATATGTTTTCATGTGACCTAGACATCTATGATTCCCAACAGTTTTAGCAGTGCTAGTGGCAACGCTCTAGGGATGGCAATGTCAGTCGGTAGGTTGGTCAGTCAGTCCACCACTTTGGTCCAGATTTAAATATCTCTATTCTATATCAACTACTGGATGGATTGGCATGGAGTTTTGTTCATATGTCATGGTTCGAAACAATGAATTCTGACGACTTTGGTGTCCCCTTATCTTTTCACCTTGTTTTCTTTCATAGTGAACACCTGTAAAACTAATGGCATATTAGCCTCAGCTGTTAAGTGCTAACTTCAAAATGTTAACATGCTAAACTAAGAAGGTGAACATAGTAAACATTATACCTGCTTAGCATCAGTTTGCTAGCATACCGTCATTGTGTGCATGTTAGCATTTTGACATTAAACTTCAAAGAATGACTTTCCTTAGGGCAGATTCAGATCCGCTAGCATTTTAGTCTTGTTGACTTGTGACCCTTAAATATAAATATAAAAAAAATATATATTTTTATAAGTTATGATAACTTGAAGTTTTTGCCTTCTTTTGTTGTCATTTTGAATAAGTTAAATGGTAAAGCTATCCAGCATTTCAGAAGAAAACAGAAAAGACTGAAAGTCTGGAAACTGTTTTTTTCCACTCCCAGGTTGGGAACCACTGTTACATATTAATTTTATGTCTGCTTGTAAAAGAGTGGGTAAACAGAGTGTGACTGACCAGAAGATGGAACATGTCACCTCATCAGCGGATTCAAATTTCTCTTGTTTTCTGGAGGTAATCCATCCCTAAGAATCATGACTAATTACCTCCATCAGTCCAAAACAAGTTACTAGTTTGCAGCACATGAATCAGAATGAGCATCTACAGCTGTTCCTTTTTCAGTTGGCAAGGATCTCTTGTTGCTCCTATTTTGCCTTGGAAATTAAAGATTTGCTTGAGTGATATTTGTTTCCTTTTATTGACGCCATCAGGGGAGCCTTTAACATAGAAATAGTGCTCAACAGGGTGTTCTTTCCTTTGATAGAGGGTATAAAATGATGCAATTTGTGGTGTCTGAAGTTTTCTTCAAAGTTGTATAGATATGAGGAAAAATTAGATAACAAGAAATATTGCTAACTAGCTACCTTGTTATTAGAGACTTTGCATAGCAGCCAAAAAAAGAACAAATAGTCATGCTCAGTGGGAATAAACACCACGGCTGGATCATATTTTTGGCTAATCAGGTTTCTTGGATGAAACCCATTCTGTAAACATATGGCAATGTTAGATGTCTTCTGTTTTTCAATGCCAAAATTTACAGGTATGAGACCTGACTGACACTCTTCCAAGTCAGGTGAGTGTTTCTATGAAGCTGCATGTAATTTCTTCATACTGTGCCCTGACATCAAGTGATGGGGGAAAAAAGAAAAAAGGAGACTGAGAGAGAAAGCCATACAGTGGGTAACTATGACTGGCCCATTAACAGGGCTGGTTGTCAGTGTCAGGAGGCTCAGATGTGGATAGTGGGCAACAGTAGGTGCTGAGGAACATTGTTAAAAATGAGCAGCACTGTCAGATCTGGACATTCTCCTAAAGTGTACATGGCTGAGGTCACAGGGCGCATGGTTAACACTAGAAAAAGAGAATAACAAGTCCGGTGCTTTGTACAGATTGACTCTGAAGACTGTCCCAATGTGAATATCAAACCTCTACCGTGACAAATACGCAAAGAGAGCGAGGGATGAAGGGCCAGGCGAGAGTTGCGAAAAGAGGGAAACATGAGTGAATTGATGGAAAGAGGTTGCTGGGAGGAAGCAACGGTGGTAGAGAGAGCAAGAGGATGTGAGGCAGATGGAGTGAGGTGTGAGTGCAGAGAGAGAGAGAGAGAAAGAGACAGAAAGGGGGGAGGTTTGTGTTTAATTAGCGGCCCTGGAGAGTGTCTTGGTTGAGCCAAGAAGGAACATGGGATGTTCTCTAATTGGCCCTGCTCTGTGGAGATGGAGGGAAGGAGGAACAGCTAGAAAGAGAGGAGACAGACACAAGAGGGAGGGGAAGAAAAGGAAAAGGAATGACTGGACTTTTGTCTGCTTGGCTGCCTGTGTGTATGAGCAAGCTGTTATGTATGCATTTGTTCACAGAGCTATGTAACCTTAGCTACTGTACTCATTACGGTTTACTTAAGTTTACCTTACTATGTTATGTTTTGTAATGATGCAGTACAATATACTGCAGTAGATTATGTTGGAATAATTCAACTATATAGTATACCGTTGCAGAGTTGTATTATTAAATAGGTATTATTTCATCAATTCCAGCTCTATAACTATTGCTATTGTTTATGTATACCGTTTAAATTAAGAAGAAGAAGAAGAAGAATTCAGGGTAGAGATAGATAGATAGTTACAGATAGATAGACAAGACTATAAGATCACGTGTAAGGTCAAGTATGGTGACACACTTTTCCACATACATTTGTTCTAGTTCTGAATAAATAAGTGTGGACTCGGCCCCTTTGTGTAACTTGACATAACTGAGCTCAGTCAGATGCTACTGAAACTGGCTTGTTAAGCAACCCCTTGACACTGCATAGAGTTGTGTGAGGTGGAGGAATGAGGATAAACGCTTCCCTTCCCTTTTAGTTTTGGAATCAGATGTTCAAAAATTACATATGGTTGTAATGTTTGAGTGTCCACATAATTTTGTCCTATTTGTATAGAGTATAGTAGAAAATGGTGGTAGTAGGTGGTGTAGTAAGCTAGTAGTAGGTAGGGCTGATATATATTAGTAGGTGGTAAATATAGATGGATAGGTGAATGGATGTAGCATAATGTAAAACTGAGAGCAATAAAAAATACATAACTTTAAAATAAATTATATACCCATGTATTGACGTATGTCATAGTAATATGTGTGTGTGTGTGTGTGTGTGTGTGTGTGTGTGTGTGTGTGTGTGTGTGTGTGTGTGTGTGTGTATGCTGCAAAGGGTCAAGGAGAAACTTGGTTGCCATGACACGCAACAAAGACGAGAGGAGAGAAAGCTCAGAGGATATGAATAAGGGAGCAGGAGAGATGGATGGGGGGAGTTGGGAGAGGCAGGAGAAAGACAGAGATGGATGGAGTGAAGAGTCTGGCTGTACAGGGGCAGGGCCACGGAGAGAGACAATTCACAGATGCACAGAGGAGATCTGGGAGAGGCTTTGGAAAAATGACAAGTCAAGAAGTTGGGGAAGGAGGGATAATGAGCAATGACAGAGAGGAAGGAGTGTGTGGTTGTGTGCAAAAGGGAGAGACCGAGGCCATGAGGGAGATGTGGAGAAAAAAAGGGTACGTTTATTGGAAAGAATTTAGAGAGGAGAGGAAGATATGTGTGCAGAGAGATGCAAAAATAAGCACATTCAGAAAATGCGTTGAAAAAATAACTGTGACAGAGAGGGGAAAAAGAAATAGACTGAGACTCTAGTGGGAGAAGGGACTGTCCAGAAACAAATCAGGCCAGCTCAGCACGTTCTTCTTCATCCTCCCCATTTAAGATGGTGGCATTATTCTAACCATAGCCCTAATCAATACTTGTGACAGCATATTGGTGATCAATCAAAGTGCCAGGACAGAATTGATCATGCTCAGTCAAATGTGACATAAACAAGGCCTTGCGATCAATATGATGTTAGTGTATTCAGTCCAAGACAAACACTCTGTATCTCAATTAACTGCTCATTTTTCCACTGTACACTTTGATAAAGAGAGTCAATAATGAACAACTAAAATACATCAGAGTGAAAGACGATGTGTTGGAGAACCGCTGGCCAAAGAGATTTAAGAAGTAACTTGTATCTTATTGTTAACATAATGAAATTATACCTTTTATACCTTACCTCTTCACTCATCCCTCTAATATGCTTGGTTTCTCCTTGCCATGTGCACAAGGGGGAGAGACCAGAAACAAGTATATGAAAGAATTACAAAACATATGTACCAGAAGCATTTAAGTTTAAGTGAGCACCTTACTGAAGAGACAATCAGCAATGAAACAGGAGCTGGGAAGTTTTTTCCCCCTGCAAAGTTAATAACACCAAAGAAAAACAATCAGACACTGAAGAGCCACAAGAGGTGCCTTAATTATAGGTAGGAGCTAATTATGCTAGATTGAAGTTATGCTTGCGGCACAGATTTCACCAAATAATGAGACAGAGGGGAGCGAGGATCATGACGAAGGTGCATAAGGCAATGGACCACACGTATTGTTGCCGAGGTCACAATAGATACAGATGCAGATTTAAAATCTTCATTAAAGCTCTGATAATTGTGCAGCCTATTGGATATAATTGAGGCTCGAAGATCGATACCCCAGCGCTTGGTTCAGTCTAATGGAGAAGAGAGTGACGATGATACATGGTTTTAACCACGATGCCTCGCATTACGGATAACCCTTGCTAACCCTGTGTACCCGCCACACCTGCAATTAAACGATAATGCCTATGGGAGAGAGAGCAAGAGCAAGGCCCGCTGCTCCAGTTGCATATGCTTCTATCAAAGCTAAACGATACTCTGCCTGACCTCGGGTGCAGCTAGCCGCTGCGCATTGGGAGCTCTCGGAGCTGTAATGCACCATTATGATATCGAACGGCCGATAGCTTCCCCCCTTCTCCTATCACCACCCACACCCACTTCCACACAAACCCCTCTTCTCCTACTCTTCCACCACATTCAATGCTGAGCCATCGAATGGGAGAGCGTTAGCGTGATTTCCAGGAGTTGAAAACCCCGAGGAGAAGGCAGAATGGCTAAATTGACCAGATTACTGAGACTAATTGGTCCAATCCAGAAGAACTGGCTCATTAAGGTGTGTGAGGCGATAACGAAGCATGGTACTGGGTGCAGGAGAAATGTGTAAATACCATGCAAAGTAAACACACACACACACACATGCACACACACAATTACACTACCTGTTTTGAGATATCAGTTATTTACAGTATCGCGTAGCATGTATTAATGAGATCTCTGTTAAAGGGTTAGTTCACCCAAATTATAATTTTAATAATTATATCTTCTCATTAACCCCTTGCAGTACAATTTGCTTTTATTTTCCAGGTTCTGGTATGTTTTCTTCACCTTTTTCTATAAAAGCAATAATCCCCATTCAACCCTGTCTCCTATAGAATATTACCAGTTATATACAACTAATTTGCATCAGCAAAAATGTTTTGTCAGTGAGGTAATGCTGCATGGATTACCTTTTTTATCAATACAATTAGCAAATGTTGTTAATTAACTGGCAAGGCGTAAAATGTTGATACTGAACAAAAGTATTTAAATTTCTTTCATACAATATTGAATCTTGAAATTTAGTATCTTCTCCAAACAATTAAACATGATAGCATGATAAAACATAGTTATGTTTAAGAACTAGTGATGGGAAAAGTCACTCTTTTGAAAGACTCGAGTCACCAAATCTCGTTCATTAAAATGAACTAATCTTTTTTTGTGTAATTTTGTTCATTTCGTTCATTTTAACTAGGATGGTTGTTGCAGCGCTGCAGCTCTCTAGTGGTCGATTTAAAAAAACAGTGCAGTTCTCAAACACAGAAGTCTGCCCCATGGAGCCAGAACCAAATTCAAACCACGGAAAAACCACAGAAATATCTTGTCAATATTCAATTAAGCCACTACTCCAGCTTAAATCCTTCCATTTTCACAATCTTTCCTGAGTATACTACCAGACCAGCCATATATATAATTATGATTACAATCACTGTATCTCTAAAGTGCTCGTTCATACAGTACACAGTATACAACGCCTATCCATGACTAAAATCTATATATTAACATCAGATTTACAGGGAATATATTGAAGTAATAAGCTTGCCACACTAGATGAACACACTCTTATTAAAATTTAACAAATTTAATAATAATCTCAAACACTGGGAGTTGTTCACCATGCAGAAGCTGTGAAACAACAGCACGGCTCTGTAAAAATAAAAAGTAAAAGTTAAGTTGCGTTCTCCGGGGGACAGGATATGCTGCTCTGAAGTGGACCCAGAACAACTATCATCACCTCTTAACGTTAGCTGTAAACACTAACAGGACTAAAGTTACTGTGCGGCTGTGTTAACACTGTAACTTAGCACAACATTGTAATAACATTATGCTTTATTAAAGGTCACAAAATTATCAAAATAGATATTAGATATATGTCAGACCAGTGACTGTTAACTTACAACAGAATTGCCACTCATTCCCCGGTGCTGGCAGTAAGTCAGCCAAGTGAAGACAGACTCCGAGGAGGACCCGAGTGCTGAACGATTAGGTCATTCCTGCTCCACAGTAGACGAGATGTCACGTGAAAAATGAACAACTCAAACTCAGGGACCAACAGTTATGAGTCCTGAACTAATCAATTCTGTTTCCTGTGCTGACGGAGACTATGCAGCTGCTGTGGAACGAGTGAACGTAAGAGTCCAAAACTATTCACGCATGTGTGAAAATGAACGCATTACTCACTGAGACAACACGTTCCTCCTGAATCACATACAAGATTAGGTCAAATGAACGAAACATTTTTTGAACGACACAACACTATTAAGAACTCACAGCACTTTGTTAGGTTGAGGAAAGATTGTGTTCTTGGTTAAATATTGAGAAAAATCTCAAAACCTGGACAAATAAAACCAAAATAGTCTCTGTGGCTTGATACCACTAAAGGTAAAAGAGAAAATGTTTTTGTTAGTTGGGTGAACTGACCCTTTAGTGTAACAAGCGATGTTCTGAAGGTTGACATACAGAAAATAAATAATTTATCAGAATGATGTTTAGGGGCAGCAAAAGACGGCAATAGAGGCAAGGGAGCGTGTGTTTCACTGTGCTGAAGGCCTCCATCGCTTCATCGCCCCTTCACTCCACAAGCCATCCCTCCATCACAGAGTGAGAGAGGGGAACGGACAGCGTTGCCTGAAGCCAACAGAGCAGTAGAGCGAGCAGCAGAGAGAGAGAGAGAAAGTGAGAAACACAAAACAAAGGCAGTGGGGTTAGAGGAAGGCAGAGCCAGGTATGGATGAGAGCAATACAGAAAGGCAGAACAAGAGAGCATGAGAGAGACGAAAAATGCTACCCAGAGAAGTTGTCCTCTCCTCTGGTTATCCTCCATCACCCTGCCTGTGTTTTCTCCATCCCTGTGACTCTCTTCATGGCCCTTTGGCTCTGTGACCCCTGTGTCAGCTGCCATTTCTCTGCCCGGGCCCTGTCACTCTGGACCTGGCCACACTAGAGGGTCGAGTGTTGTCAGCGGAGCTTGAACCTCGCACCATTGTTGTAAGACAGAGCAGCTCCTTTGACGGACTAAATATGACAGTTGAGCTGCTGACCTTTGGTCCAAAGACAGCCGACAGAAAACTGCAGCAGGAGCAGCAACGCCCATACACATATGGGCACTCCATATATACAGAAACACAGCCAATGTAGCACACACACATTCAGATGTTACATCATCTGTGTAGGAATGTGTGTACAATTGCCTTATAATATAGGAGTAACATATACAAAGGAAAATGTGTGTGAACATATGATGTACTTGAATAATATTTAAAATTAAGACAATGTTACAAACGTCCTCCTTTTGTGCTTCTAATTATTGTTGTAAAAGCAATAACTGCACTGTGACTAAGCCAGTTTTAATTGTGCAATGTTTCAACCCAGCGCAGGCTTGTGTGAAAAGAAAAGGAAATACATGTTAAAATAAATCACACATAAATATCTGAGGTCCTTCTCAGTGAGGAAATTCGTACATGATTAAGAGGTGTGAGAATAATCACTAAAAGGTACTGCACAAACACCGGTTAGCTGCGTGTCATCCCCTCTCTCCCCCACATTTCCTGTCTCTACTATCATTGTACTATTATTCTTTTTTTATTGCGTTTCATCTAATGAGCTTTACTGAGCTGTAAAGTTTATATTTTGTTATAACAAAATGGTTTCTTGTTAAAATGAAATAAGAAAAAAAATATTTTTTACTGTGAAAGTATCTCATGAGAGATTTTTGTCATTGTAATGAGAAAATGAGTTGAGTTTTTCTTTCTTATGGTGCCATAGTTTTACAAGAGGGACAATGCATAAAGTTTATCTACCGACAAGTGAAAGGAAAAGTATTATCTGGTCATATTGGCAGAAATGTAAAGAACCAGTTCAACATTTTGGGAAATACATTTGTTTACTTGCCAAGAATCATTTTCTATTTCTACTTTTCTCAAATGTTGCCGAGCTAGCTAGCTATGTAGGAAGATTATATCATTGTTATTAATCTTGCCTAGTAACCTCTGCTGATTGGTCAATTGTTTCTTCAACTACCAAAAACAACCTTCACTGAGAGCAGAGATAGAAAATGTTTCATATCTGAATAAATTAAAATTTTGGCAGGTAATTCATAGGTCTGGAAAGAGGCTATAGTAATAGAATCCACGCTGGGATTTGTAAAAGTTAGTCGAAAAAATAAATTACCATCAAGACTTTTAGCATAATTTGAAATCTGCATTAGCGAAAATACTTGACTGACTTTATATGTTCTGAATTAACAATGAACACATGCATACACACAGGCGACTGTTCATTAGTATTCCATGTGCTGTGTTTGAAACAAAGTTCCTTACTATATAAAATACATGCATCATTTTATATCTGTATCTGTGTGGGCTAATGCAGAAACCATATATGCCCCAAAAAGCTCCACAGAGAACACTAGCAAAAAGATGCTGGGCTAGATGAAAAGCTTCATACCTTATAAAGAACTCTCTGTTAAACTACCATTTGTTTTTGTAAATGCCAGTTAGTTTAAATAGGTTGTATAATCCCCGTAGAGTCATGACACTAGCTCCTCACATAACAGACTGTGCTAACACTGGCTGAAGTGAATATGGAAATTACGGTGATTGGAGGTAAAAGGTTTTTCTGTCACAGCAGCGTTTTGTGAGCTAAGGTTGAAGAGGTCCCTGAGGCATTTTTCCCCCTCTGGCAGTCATCGTTTCTGTTTCCATCGATTCGCTCTCCTCAGTCACTCACTATAGTATTTTTCCCTCTATTTTGCCTGTTCACCTTTTATACCAACTGGATTTCACCATCATTGCCTCCATCTTTTAAAACGCTACAGTCTGGTATGTAATCTGGCTCTTTATCTCTCTTTTTTTGGTGACATGCACCATCTACCTTATTTTTTTTTTACCTCTGTGTCTATATCCTTAATGGCTCTATTCTTCTCCTTCTTGCTTCCTTTAAAAAATCGCCTGCATCCACTTTCTTCCTTTTCTTCTTTCGTTCTCCCCTGGAGGGGCCCAGTCCCTCCCCCTCCATCCGCCCCTCCTGCTCTCTTCCAGTGTTTATTTAAGCAGTTTCACAGTCACCGCACCCTGCCCTGACTGTGCTGAACCCCATCTCTCACGGACACACTTTGTATTTGTATCTCTGTATCTCTGTATTCCTCTCCCAATCCTTTTTATTCATGTTCACTTCTCCTTTACTTTATCCCTCTATCCCTTCTCTCTTCCTCCTGGTGCTCCCTGCTTCTTTAGACATTCTGAGATTCAGAGTTGCTTTAAAGACTTCACAGCCCCCTTCTGTCGCTAGAGCTTTTTAGATCTGAGAAGAGCAGGCAGCTGAAAACTGGGCCAGATAGAACTTGGCACAGGCAGGAGAAAATATATCTTTACACTAAGACTGTCTCTGAGACATGTAATTGTTAAATAAAAGGAAGATCTTTCCAGGCAGCTCATAATTATCAGAAGAGATGGATGCCCTCAATGGGCAATTTAATAACCTGGAGAGGGCAGGGACTGTCGGATCTAGCTAATGTTTGAAAAGAGCAGCGTTAAGACACTAATCCCATTGATCTCAAGTTCTATATTCATTTTTCTTGTGTTAATAATAGCTGCACAAGGACATGCGAGCACTTCAGTAGCCCTGTCTCTTTCATCTTTCTAGTTTTAAAATGAGTTTGTAATGAAATTATAGATATCATATCTCAAATACCTGCTGAGAGTATTAACTGTTCACATAAGAAAATTCTCCTAGAAAGTGTTGTATGCAGCCAGACACTTTCATCAGTTAATAAGCTGGACTGATTGGCAGTTTAACAATACACTGTAGTATCCCACAATGTAAAATTGTTCCCTGCCATATTAACACTAAAGTGACACTCATAGTCAGAGTGCAGGGGAATTCCACCAATTGTTCACATAAAAGGCTACATATGTGAAAAAACTTTAAACAAAAGCCTTTTGTGACTCCACAGAAAGCTGCACAAAGACAGATAAATTGCCTCTAGTGATGTAAAAAACAAGGACAATGCATGAATTTTTATAGTTTTTCCCCTGACAACTGTCCATCATGACAATGTTATAGGTGTAAAAAAGGTTACAAGCAAGTCTTATTAAGTACTGTTGCCCAGAGCATATTCCTGTTAGCTCCACTAAAATAGGAGTGCAATGCCCAACCCGTTAGCTTAGCTTAGCCTGGTTCTGTCCATGGTTAACAAAATTCGCCTACCGACATCTCAAATGCTACTAATTCACGTGTAAAAATGACACGTGGTTATGAGGCGTTACGCACAGTCTTGGCCAGTAGCGGTAACTTTCTTAAGTCTTCACTCTTTTCTGTGAGTCTGCCAAGCAATCAGTGGAGCCTTCACCTTCTCACCAAGATATGTGCAAGATATATATCTGGTGTATCCCCCGTAAAACCACAAACTTCCATTTGTAAATGTAACTTTTTATAGTTGTAGTATAGTATAGTTAGTTGTTTCACCCAGTTTCCAGCCTTTGTGCTAAGCTAAGCTAATTGGCTACAGCGTGCAGCCTTATATTTAATGGACAAATATGAGAGTGGTATCGATTATCTCATCTAACTCTTGGTAAGACAGTGAAGCCTGAAATGTCTAACTATTGCTTTAAGCTTTAGCAAAAGAGCTATGACAGATTCTAAGTTTTTGCTGAAGCAGGTTATTTGGTTTACGTCACTGTCTCTAATTGCTAGAAATAGTATCTGTATTTCTCTCATGCCATAGAAATAAGGTAGACACTAGTAAATGAAAGCCATTCAGATATTCAACCATTAATTCATTAGTGAGATCACATTTGATATTGTTGTTCATTACTTCGAGTCTACAATATGTGGCTCTACTGCACAGTAGAACATACACATACACACACACACACACACACACACATGCAAACACCCCCAAATCCTATCGTCTATCATCATTCACAGCCCCAATGACAGCTATAACACTTTGTAGTTCTATAGAATCCGTTGTGTTCTGCGTTCTCCTCACTTTCAACACTACTTTTTAGCCCTATGAGTCTGGGTAACTGTGCCATCAATGACAGTAATGTATTCTGGCCCTCCCCGCAGGCCTCCATAGACCTGGCTCCCTTCCTCTTCGTTTCCTCCTGGGACTTCCTTGATGTTGTGGGAGCTGAGGCCTGTTGACTACCTCCCCACCCGTCCTTTTATAATGTTTTTCCTCCCCTGTTGATTCACTCTTCCTGCCTTTATTATGGGTTAATGTCTCGGATCGGCGAAACTGTAAGAGAGAAACCATGAGGCAGCGAGTGAGAGAGAGTGCAATACAGTTTCATAAAACTGAAATGCAGATTATGTGCTGTGGATCCGAATAATGCCAAGATTACATTACTGCTCCCAGAATTGGATTATGTGACAATAGTATGATTTGGATTATGAAAAGTGGCACAAATTGGATGAGCCCCTTTTTCATCATTGTGTCCCATAAAAAGTTGGATAAATGTTAAGTTTAAGCAAGAAAAACAACATTGTTTAAGGTTAGTGGCAAGTTTAGGGAACTAGAATGTGAATGATCCGAGAAAACTGTAATGCAAAATTAAAAAACTCACTCTGTATAATACACTACACACAGTATATTCACACCACAGCTAAATACAGTTGTCACTCCTTTTGGTTGTGTTAGATCCAGTTCTCACACAGTTTGGACTGAAAAGAGTGACAACTCCATTGGATCTGAAATTTCGGGTAGTTACTGTCAAATCTGAGTGCTGACTTTGTTGTTATCTGCAATGTGTATTAGATTTGCACTAGACAGCTAGACAGTTTATACCACTTCATTGTGGTTCCACCATTTCTGTGGACTACACATTGTAATGATGAATTAACTGGACAAAAAAGCTAACTTTTTATTGGGATCAGTGTCACACATGATGGAGATACATGCGTCTCTGATAGTTTGGCTGCACAGGTGAGTTAAAAATACTGTAGCTGCTGAAGCCACCATCTTTAGTCTGTACTAAACGTTGCCATGGTTACAGACCTTAAGAACAGCTAAGGCATAATTAATTGGTTAAGGGAGCTAACTGAGTTTACCTGTTCACACAGACACACACAGACACACACACACACACACACACACACACACACACACACACACACACACACACACACACACTAAAATTCACTCTCATTAGTGAATACCTTGTCAATCTCAAACACTGACAGTATGAATGTAGTCACAAATGCACAGTGGGTTGAGCCTAGAAGGAAAAACAAAACTGAAAACAAACATTGTAACATGGTGGAGACTCTAAAGCAAAACTATTTCATGTTGTTGTCAGCCAGTTATGATGTTAGGCATGTCTGCTGTGAGATGATCACCTGCCACTGCCAAAAAAATTGTAAAACTAGCATGCACAAAGAGAGACCAGTGGTGTTTCCAGCTGCTAACAAGCTAGGAAGACGAGACATCAGAAGATGCACCAGAAAAGTAATGGTTGTATCTTTTTCTCTTCCTCCATTTTCTTCATATGTCTGTTTGTGCTCTCTTGCTGTCTGCTGTGTCCCAGTATTTGTCCTCTAAGCTGAGTGATTACATTGACATACAGATAAGTACCTGTAACTCCGATGCAAACACATGTATGTGCACATATAGACAGGATGATCAGACATACGCACATACTGCATGTTAATGAACTCATGCACATAAGAATGCACACAAACACAAACCTACAGGGAAACTTTACCCAGCTATCTGTATCTTGGGTAAATCTGTTTGGCGGAAGTACTTCCTCCACTGCGAATAACACTGAAACTAATGAGTTCATTTCTTCCACTCCTCTTTTCTCTCTGTCTCCTTCTTGCTACACATTTGCTCTCTTGTTCTCTCTGTTTCTCTCCTTAGTCCTACCCTCTGTCTCGATCTGTCTCTCTCATGCACACTCATCCACTTCATTTCTCTGCTAGTGCTACTGTTTCTCTTTCTCTCCACTCCATTGCCCCTCTTGGACATCCTCTCTTTACCTGCACAGATGGTTTCGGTGACTCCTCCGAGTCTTAATTATTCCGTCAATTACTGTGGGAAAATGTGCAATTAAAGTGGACAGTTATTCTGCGCCGTGTGGCTCCATATTTATTAGGGTTACACCTGATTTCAGGGACTCTGGAGTTTTTCGATGCTCCATGCCATCTTTTCTGTCGCCTCCAGGTATGTGTGAGGGACATCTTGGGGGAATTAGCACATTTTATTTCCCTAATCTTTTTCTCTGTAGGGATTTCCACTAATGTATGAAATACTATTTTGAGCATATGGCCTATAAACAATTAGATGACATGGCACAGAATATCATATATTTTTCTGGATTGCTTTACAGCTTAGCATAGTGTTGAAATAAGAAACCATTTCAACATGTAGAGGTTGCTCTTTGTAATGGCATTGATCTGTTTTCTAGATGTGCCAATCTCACTTAGGCTCACTGTGTTCATTACTAGCTTCGCAGCAACCTACAGAGAGTATTTCCCTGGGATTGAGTTTGTCAAATCACGATGGTGCAACCAAACACTTACGTGCTGCGTTAATCCGTTGGAGTACTGTTCTAACCCAACCTTCGGGTCTGTGGCTCTCCCTCTGCTCTTCATTATGAGGCCTTAATCCTGACAGCGACACTCCACACACAGGGCAACGGGGAAATGGACGAACAACAGGAGACCTGCTTATTCGCCCAAAGCCCAAAGCAAACATTGCAGCTGCTACGGGTGGGTGAGGCTGACAGCTTGAGCAGTGTGTGGGGGCTAGAGAGAGGGCGTGAGAGAGAGAGAGAGTAATAAGTGTGGGGTATGTATATGTAGACCTGTACAAAAGTATGCAAATCAGTAGGGCAATCTAGATTAGTATCAAGTTTAATAGCATCCACAGAGAGAGATAGATAAAGATATTTAGAGAAAAGGGAAAATGTGAAGAGGATGCTTGGCTGATGAAGAGCGAGTAGAAAAGACTCAAGAGTGAGAAGTGAGAGGAAGGGGAAGAAGGAGAAGGAATATGAGTGAAAGATTAATAAGGAGAAGACGGAGATGGAGGATGGTGGTGGAGTAGAGTGAAGGGCCCGTGGCGCCACTCTAAGTCATCCTAACCAATGAGGACCTGGATGCTGAGAGAGCTTGTTCACAGCAGGCAGCTGCTAGCACATCATTTTGAAACCTCTCTAACATCTTTCTTCCCCCTGTCTTTGCTTGCCTGCTTCCTTTTGCTTAGATTGCATGTCACTTATTATGAATTGTTTATTTTATTTATTTT
Organism: Lepomis macrochirus; assembly: GCA_024633595.2. Taxonomy (NCBI): domain Eukaryota; kingdom Metazoa; phylum Chordata; class Actinopteri; order Centrarchiformes; family Centrarchidae; genus Lepomis; species Lepomis macrochirus. The sequence goes on along the minus strand of JALXJV020000013.1, from coordinate 17,989,239 downwards.
ATTGTTGGTTTGTTTGTGCCTCAATGTGAAGCTGCTGTCTTGGCTTGTAAATGAGATCTTAGATCATGGTGGGAGTAACTTGGATAAAAATGAAGGTTAATTAAAATAAAAAATAACATTAAAAAAAGACTCCCATCCTCCTCTTCTTTTTCTCTCTGCAGTAAACGTACACAGTGTAACTGGAAGCCTCCTCCTCCTGCTCATTAATGAAAGGATGTGAAGGAAGCCGAGAATAACACAACATGATTTGTGAATAAATTTCTCTCTATCTTGAGGGAATATCAACTTTTAAGCCTTTACAAGTTAATGTTAGGGAACATTAAGCTGCTGATGGAAAACAAAATGGGCTTATCTGCATAACATGGCCAGCGAGGGTATATTTGCTGTCTTCCAGGCATGTTGTGAAGTTTTCTGTGCCAGCTTCAATCTCATCACATTGATTGACAGGTTGATGGGGGCCACAAAATGTCAATTCACTGTGGTGTCAAACATTTAGTCCATACTATCACTCCTTTGAAGTTCAGTGGTGAAGTACGGAGGCAAAACGCATTGCACACTGATAGTGCACAGTTAATGGGAAGCAAGAAGAACAACAGGGAACCTTATCAGCCGCATGATGTAATGTTTACCGGCTTTTTAATTAATTATGAAAATTAGCCGAAGCAGTAGGCTGACTGAGAAGTGAAATCAGATCTTTACGCTTATCGCAGCCTCACAGCACTCACAGTGTGCTATTTGAATGACATCTCACTGTCCCTCACAAGCCCACACACATACACTCGCAAACATACTGCGAGACACATTTAAAAGCATCTACAAATGCACATACACTTGCGCATGGAAGCTTACACAGTTCACAGATGACGTTAAGTCACGTAAACATGAAAAAAACGCACAATACCACAGAAAAACAAAATGCTATTGATTGGATTTACAGTTTTCAACGTCTGAATAAAATTAGATTTTGCCCTTTGATCCTTGAATGATGACAGAGTGCTCCTTATTAACTTCATCTGTCAAAATGGACTGCAAATGTGAGTGTGCCTGGTCTATATTTGTATGCATTGATCTGGGAAGAAAATAGGTGAGCCAACTGTGCACAAACAAGCAATTACTCCAGTGGCTGACATGACATTTCTGTGGTGTTAGTTTATTCAAAAAACATATTTTTCTTTTTGTCTCAAATCAGCATTCAGTCATCCCAACGTTCATTCTTCAAGGAGAGTTTGTCTTTTTTGTGTGGCGTGAAAAAATACATTCACAGACTGGTGAGAATATGTGGGCTGTACACGACAGTATAGTAGTATCACTGCTGTGGTGTCATTGTTTTAGTTTGTAGTGTTTATCATTAACTGTGCAGCACTGTAGTAGGGAATCTCCTCTCTGTTAGGTCTTGATTACTACGCAAAGTTGGTCCCTGCAGGATAGAGATGGGCAACAGGCAGAATCCAATATTCCACCTTGGAAGACAACCTGCTCTGTTCCCCTCGTCTCCAGCCGGATTAGGGAACAGGATATTTTCGGAAATGAGAGAGTGAGGGAAGCTGCGCTGCCAAGTTTCCTCCCCTTCCTCCAAGTGGACGTGTGTGTGGAGAAGTAGTGCAAAAGACAAAACGTGCACAAGAAAGGGAGTTTTTTTTCTCCTGTAACTTTGGATCAAAGGAGTGGAGCCAAGAGACATGAGGTGTCTGTAGGGATAGGCAGGATTAGCTGGATTAGCCCAGACGCACTAGTGATAGGACTGGGCCCTCCAGGACAGATAGGCAAAATCTGGCAGCTGGACCTGTGTGCAGGGACCAGATGAACGGGGGCCCAGCATTGTCTCAGTAAAACATTGCTCAGGACTGGATTCAGCACTACATCTCGCCCTCCTGTGTTTGTTTATCGATGATAAAATGGACAAGCTTTTTCTGTCAGGTGCAATGAATTCTAGTTTGGGTCCATAAGCAGGTCTTTCACCTCCTCTCCTTTAGAGAATTTTCCTGCTTTCAGCTCCAGTGCTCCACAGGGTCTCACTGATAAAGTGTTATGAATGTACATTGCATAATCTGATTCTCAACTGGCGGCCCGAATACTGAGAAGAAACACTGCTATTAATCAGTGAATTATTAGAAATGTATGCAAGGATGAATAATAAAAGAATAAATAAAGTAGGTGGCTTTAACATAAACCAGTAATTTATTTGGTTGATCGGCCATGTGAGACTGCATTAATGATACACTGTCATTGCACCCCATGCTCCTCTGATTTAACACAATGTTTCCCTCTGAGGACATTAAAGTTCTCTTGTTTTTTTAACTTCTCTGTGCATTATGTATATTTCTTACACAAGCATTTAGAGTGCAGATGCTTTGTTGCAGGCATAATCCCCATAAGTCCTCTATGGCAGCCTGTGTGCTGTACACTGCTCAACTTAAGTACTGTATATCTATATGCATCTTGTGTGATATGGTACTGGCATTCATTTTTCTGCATGTTGCCTCAAGGGTACCCCGCGGAACAGATTTCCTGTACTTTATCTGTAACAGAAATCACAGAAAGAGGGAGAAAAAGAAAGTACAAAGCAGAAAGCAGCAAAGAGGAAGCGAGAGAGGAGAAAGAGACCAGTAAAAAGATGGGAGGAGAGCAATTACACAAGTGCGGGAGAGAGCCAAAGTGTGAATGTGAAAAAGAGAGATGTGGAACTGTGAAGAAGGGGGGTGGGGTTGCATGTTATTAGTCATGTTGGTGCCATATTACAGCCCAGCAGAGTTTGTAAAGTGAGATTACCCTCACCTGAGGCCATATATGCCACTGCAGTCACTCACAAGGACAGTCATGCGGGGAGACTAATGCTGCTTTGCCCTCTGTTACCATGCATGCACGCGTTTGTTTGTGTGCGCATGTTTGTGTGTTGCTCTGTGTGTATTCGTCTCTGTCTGGGTTGTTGTCAGTATGTGTGTGTGAATGAATGTAGTGCATGTCAAGGACCAGAGATGCACAGGAGGAGCTCCTGCAAGGAGGCCGCAGCTGCACTGCAAAAACTAAAATCTTAGTAAGATGAGTTATCTTAATTGAAGGCAAAATATACTTGTTTTTTGTCTGACAAGATATTTCTTCTTACCAGGCAGCTTTTATGTTAGATAATTTCACTTGTTTCAAGTTTTTTTGGCCTTAAGTAGCAACTGAAATATTCTCATTCTGTTGGCAGATAATTTTGCTTATTTTAAGTAATTTCCCCCCAATTTTAATGCTTTTTTTCTTGTTTTTGAGAGCTCAGTTTTTGCAGTGTGGTCTTTAGGGCTCGAGGAGCGGCTGCATTGCCGGTGATTAATTCTCTAGTCTGCATGGTGTCCTAGGAGTCAAGCATGCGCTGTTATTTATCTGCTCCTTGGTTAGTCCCTGGGAGGGCTCCCCCTTGGTCTCTGGTGACACCGTGGGCTGCACGAGACCGCGCTCCCATTGTTGTTCACTGCTGTCTTATCTGCAGTCTTGTCAGGAAAGACAGAGGGAGCTAGGGAATAGGGGGAGGAGGTAGAGGGAGGGATGGGGCATGGGGATTGTCTTTACTCCAGCTTTGCAAAGAGAGATTGAAAGTATAGGAATACTGCCTCATCCCCTCTGGCTCAAATACTTCTGGTCAATGGAAACTGTGATAAATTTGAATGTAGATTAAAAATTTTCTCTTGCTTTCTGAGTGATTTGGATGACAACCTTGTTGAAACAGTATATCAATCACTCCAGATGTAATACCTTGTCAGGGTTGGCATATGAAGATTTCATACAGACATGTTTTTGACATTTACTAGTGGAAGTGGGTCTTAATGCTGATTGTAATGGTGTATTGTATGATCTGTGTCTCACGTGTGCAGTATTTATGCATGTGTGTGTTTGAGGGAGACAAGGGAAGAGAAAAGACACACACAGTACTAGAGAATGGCTGTTTGTTACAGTACATTAAAAAACATTGTGGCTCAGGCAGCAGAGCCTCAATGATGAAAGAACAACAACAGCAAAAGACATGCACACTTGCACACATGCACATTTGCGCGCACACAAACCTAGTAATCACTATGTGCAATCACGACAGCTAAAGGGTAATTGCACATAGTAGAAAATGCTGCAGTTCTGTACAGTATGTGGAGCACGTACTGATACAGGAAAAATGACCTCTACCTTCCATGTTCAGTCTCACCTTTTTTTGTCTTTACTCTGCCAACATTATCACCTACCTACTGAAGTAAAGGTGGGCTGTAACTGCTTGTGATTTTGCACAGCGAGGCTCAGGGCACCCTGGAAGCTGCTCACAGTAAAAGGAAAGGATGGAATCACTCCCCCAGCAGGGTAAAACTGCAGACCAATCACAGAATTATGGAGACCTATGGAGCACGACCTGTTTTCTGCTCGTGTTTAAAGAAAAAAGCGTTGAGTGAGCGTCCCTTGGTTTTCTTTCTCCATCTGCAAGTTCAGGATTTTCCTCTTCTTCTTTTTTGATTCCAAACAACCTCTGAGCCTGTTTTATTGTTCATGCCCAGCCTTTCCCAGTGCTCTCCTTCTCTGTGTCTCTTTACTGTAATAACTCGCCTGATTCTAGTGATTCTGGTAAATGGTGGCCCAGTTTGTCCCCCCTCTTCCTCCCCCGCACTCCCGCTAGTGAAATTACCAGTTGGTTACTATAGAGACGTGTTTATAAATGCAGTTTATGACTCCCTTTCTGCCCTTTCTCTCACTACATTTACCTCCTCATTTTCCACACCTGTCTTGCCTTCTCCTCCAAATGACATCTTTCTTTTTTCTTTCCTCCTTTTTTCTTGTCTGTCTGTCTCTGTTTCACAGCTTTCTCCTTCATCTGTCCCTTCCATCCGGTTCTTTTGCCCTTTCTCTCCTTTCTCTTTGTTGAAATCTCATTATTTTGTTAATTTTGTCGCCAGCCGCTGTCAACGTGACTTGATGTGCAAGTCTCATTGCACAGAATTAATACCTAATTTACCCCAATACTGAAATGGGCTCTATTCAAACAGCCTCCCAATCTTGGTGTTTAGAATACCATAGGGCTTTGATATTTGTCTGTCTCAGGGCTTTAACTGTAGTAACTGTAGGGTTCTTCTTTATGATAATACATTTGTGTGGGTATGTGCCATATGTCATTGTTTGCAAAGCACCCTTCTACCTTTGTGACCGGAGAGGTAATGTAAACGAAATAAAAGCGGTGGGTTGTCTCTCTGCTCCCTCATGAAAGTCTAATGGAGAGCTGATTCATACTTGTATCTATCCAAGAAGACAATGGACGTATAGGTGTATTTATACCACTCAAAGCAAAGTGCTGCTGAGGCTACAGTTTTACTCCTACGGGGTTCAGGTGTGGAGGGGAGCTAATGCACAACAAAGGGTTACGTTTTATGTAATTATGTAATAACCAACCTACCTCCACCAGCTCCAAGCTAAACACTTATCTCCAGTTTGAGTTTGTTTAAAAACACATTTACTAGTCTTGTATTGTGACAGCTATGGTGAAAGTCATAATGTGGATTTACCTTTCTCACTTGAAAAACTACTCCCGTATACAATTAAAAAAAACAGACAATTAGCCTAAATTAAACTAAACTAAACTGAGAGGATGCCCTTTCCATTTGTAGGGTGGACCCTCAACTATGTACAACTATGCATGTTTCTTTGACAGATTTTGCTCGGTGATAGTGGTTGGCTATGCTCTGGTCATTTCAGTAAAATGTCACTCTCCCCTGCAGCTTGGGGAATTTGCACCAGAGATTTGGATGCCTCCGTCTGTTGCCTGTCTGTCCGATACCACTTTCACTCTGGCAATATTACAGTGTGCCAGTCTGTGTGTTTTATGCATAGAAGGTAAAGCAAACTGAGCATTGTGGGTATAGACTGTCGCCTTGTAACATCATCAAAAGAAGAAGGAGAAGAAGAAGTGTGTGAAGTAAGTTCCAAGAAAAAATCAATTCTGATTCAAGAAATGTTTTTGATGAAACACTGTAAATTACGTAAATGCTGTATCTGCTTTCCTCTTACATCACCCTTACTACATTTCTAATTTTGGGATGGATTTTTTTTGTTTCTAAGTGTACTTGTCTTAGTGACACATTTACCCTGAATCTTCTCAATTTGTTTGTTTCATAGGTATGTGTAGCTGGGAAAACTGATTACAAAAAGTGAAACATGGTAACAGGAAAAGGGTGAATTCTTACTCTCCAAGAAAGTGTCTTAATCAAATACAACATATTTGCATTGTATTCAAGTTTATTTCCACAATTGTAGAAAATTGCACTGTAGTATACTGTTTTTCTAAACTGAACTTACATAAAAAAATTAAATGGTGAATAAATAAAAGAGAACCATGCTGATTGTCTGATTCTACAGGGCTGATTTAGGGCTGTCTTCAAAACCTAATGAAGTTTAAGTGAAATTTAAAACATTTATGGTTTTAAACTTAGTTGTAGCAGCACTGCAAATTATCGCAGTGTCATTTTATACCAATTATGTTTGGCCATTTGTCTACAAATAGAAGAAAAATATGCCAACAAACTACATAACGGGCATGGAATTTCTGGGAATCCATTCAACAGAGGCCCATAATTCAGTTTGAGATGGGTATAACTGTCTGTGTGTGGGTGGATATACAGTGTGTGTCTGATTATGTCTGTCTGTTTGTGCATCTGCCTGCATCATGTCCCTGATTTTGTCTGTTTTGTCATTGTATCTCCATTCCAACAAGCCATGCTGGCATGGCAGAAAAAGCCTGTCTAGCACCCAGGCTGGTTAGATTATGCCGTACAAGACAGCGGGAATGTGCTGCCATGACATCGATGACACGACATGTGTCACCCCTCCGCTGTCTCTCTGCCATTTAGAGATGTGGCGCTCCGTGTGGGACCCTCACTGTATTTCTTGCCTTCTCTCCTTCTGGGGAATTGATGAGGTGCAGTAATATATAAGAAATGACTTGGTGGCGACTCGTCTAATATGATTTGTGTAGGAGCTCATAAAACCTCGCCAAGCGTAATTTTAAAAGAATGAAATGGAAGGGCCGTGTTGATTCGGCTCCCTCTGTCGCATTGCAGGGATCATAAATGCATTTTGGATCAGGCTGTGGGATGAGAATTTTCTGTGAATTTCTATCATTATAATGACAACCATATCATATTGTCATAAAATGTGAAAGTGCACAATGTGTATCATCCAGCAGCCACTTTGATTACAAAGACCTCTACCTGGGTAACTCTCCTTCAGTCTGTCATCCTGTAAGGAAGCAGTGAGGCGTCTGATTCCCCCTGCTTCTCCCCTGCAACGCCTCTGGAAATAAATAATAAACACTTTTAATTAAAATGAAAATGCGCTGCATTTCTGCGTTAATCCTAATTTATTCGCCTTAATTGAGCTTCCATTTGCTTTGCCAATGGTTGGCAGAAGTGTTAATAAATAAGCCATTGTCTGGATGCCATGAAGCATTTAGCTGAGCAAATCCTAATGTACTGTAGCACTTCACCTGCCTAATCAGCAGGAAGGAAACTCCTCAATGTCATAAACTTCTATGTGCAGCATCACACACAAACACACACATACCCTGGCAATTTCTGCAATAATTACCTCCTTTTCGTATTGGAGACCCACCCCAACATTAATTATAAAACTATAATGCAATCATGGCAAACTGTGTGTTGTATAATGTGCTGTGATAATATTTCCTCACTCATTTATCTTTTTCCTCGACCAACATTCAGTCGGTGGTTGGACAATCGATCTATTTGTCCCTGTGTTTCTCAGCTCTCTGAGTTGGTTATTAGTGTCATTTGGTAAGAGGATATCTCTCTGATGGCAGACTTTACTCCCCACTTTGCTCCTCATCTTTCCCACCTCGTCGTTTTTTTTTTCTTCTAAATGAAAGCTATAGCTTTCGTTAGGTTAAGGCTAGAATAATACATTTTCCAAAGCAAGGATTTAATTGCAAGTTAAAAGTCCTCTTCTGAGTCTTTCACTGTTCTTGAACTATGCTCCTTTGTCTGTCACTAAACCAGCATGGAAGTAAACTCTCTCTCTCTCCTTCTGTGTCTTTCGTTCTCATTAGCGAAGTTTTCCCTTCATTACCCTAATGTCACAATTTTGTCTCTTTCTTCTTCTTTTCAGAAAATGTAATTGGGCCTTTGCGTGTTGGTGATTGTCTCTGTATCTGCTGCATGTAAAATCACCCAGAGTGAAATTTCACCCTGGGCATATTTTCACCATCTCTTAACCTCCCTCTTGGCTTCCTTGGACTCCTGTTGGGAGATGATGAATAATTTTGGGAGAGTGGTGAATGCAGAGAGCATGAAAGAAAAGGTTGAATATGGGCAAATTTCTATCCCTCCTTTTCTCTGCCCCCTTTGCTGCCCCTCCAAATGTTTCCCAATCTAATGCAGGCAGGCCAGCAAAATATTACGCTTCATGCATTCAAAACACTGTTTATTCGGACTATCTGATTAGAGTCCATGTGTTTTTCTAGGGGCGTAGCAGATATTTGGTGTATATATATCAAGTGGCATGGTCCTCTTCCATGTGGCTCCAGGCGAAGCATCTGCACACATCTGCAGAGTGCAGAGTATCCCCCGTTGCCTCGTTATCTTCTCCAGAGCTGCTTAGTGATTTATTTACCTGCCCACCACATGCCGCTCAGGCAAAAGGACGAGGGGAATAAAGGGAGAGAAAATGGTGAGAAAGAGAAAGAGGGGAGGAGGAAGGAGGGAGAGGGACTGGTTGAGGACAAGTGAAGAGAGACAGAGGAGAGAAAGGAGGCAATGAGTGTTAAGGCGATGATAACATGCTGATGATGAGAGGAGCAGGTGGAAAGACACATTCACTCATCGTTTATAGACTGACGGAGCCAATGAAGGGCCGGGTGAGAGGAGAAGAAAATGAAAACAACATGACTGAGATTCAGTGAATTCATTGTGTCTAGCTTGCCACTCTCAAGTGTAATCAGGAGATTTGGTTTGAAGAAAATAAAATCCATGCAAACCCAAAGCATGCCACTTCACATTAGCCTGTCATCCATAAAAAGACATCACTGAGCAGCTGAGAGACACCAGGTGGTGGAAGAGGAAAGGGTATTAGTGAATGAAAAGTGACTGGGTTGTGTCAAGAATTTCGGCAATAATAAACATACACTGATATATAATACACATAATTAAATTTTGTAGGTAATGTCCAGTATACATGGATATTTAGAAAGACACCATAGATACAATATGTGATCCAAATGTAAACATCACTCCACCAGCAATCTAATCATCAGCATCTAAAGGTATGTCAGTTTCAGATTTATTGACGGGTGTTTTAATACAGGGACAACAACAAAATCTAACAAAAATGTTTTGGGTTTTTTTGCGGCTGTTAAAGGTTTGTTTACATCAGTAATTTTTGTATCCATTTGGTGCAAAATTGTCCTATATTTTCAATGATGATTGGTTGGCAAATATACAGAATGCAGATTTTTTTGTAAAAATCAGTTTTTGTTATATATATATATATATATACATACTTTGCAAAAGTTTGCACTTGCCCTCACTCTGTGCACAGAAAGTTTAATTTAATTTAATCAAATCTAATATAAATTCCCTTTGACGCTGCACACAGTAAGTGGGTATAGAAAATGGACAAATGGTTGGGTGCAAATGTCAAAATGTCAGCATTATATCAGCTAAAGACTTATTGCTTTCCCTATATGCTGTGACATTTCATTCAATAGCATTTGATTTTGATCTATGAATTTGTTTGGGTCAGTTTGGTGCATGCAACAGTTTAAACAGATTTTCTAATGACAAATGTGTAATAAGGTACCTCACTTACCACCCTAACCATTACATCTCTATAATGAGCAGATGGGTTGGCAGTGAGTGCATGCTTGCCAAGGTCAACTCCGGGGTACTCAGAGATATCGGTGCCTGTGAGGCAGTACTTTTATCCACAGCCAAAACTCACGCTGCTCCCTGGAGCTCTGCCTCTCTCCCCATGCCACCCTCTGTCCCCTCTGGATCTGCAGGCTTAGCTAACTCAACCGTGTAAGCACATCTCCCCCACCGCTGGAACCAGCCTCCATGTGGGCCCTTGCTTTGCCACACAGCACGCACCAGGCACGCACCGCCAGTTTCTCTAGAAGCCAGACAGACGTTCATGAAGAAATCCCCCCGCAACCACCCTCCTGTGCTCTGAGCTCTTTCCCAACTCGGCATGCTGGTTTTAACCCAGAGGTTCAGTGGCAGTCATGTCACAGCCAAGCCCTAAATCGTCTAGGGGTCTGAGATCTTGCTACCACATTCCACTGATTTCTATCTGCTACAATTCAGGGGGGAAGGCCTTGTTCAGACCAATCAGGGTTTTTGGAGCTGTAGTGCTAAATGACCCTCTTAATGTCACTGGGGAGAAAAATGGGCAATCTCTCAATTTGGCATGAGCCGGTCCGTGGCAGCAAGGCAGGAACTTGATAGAGTGTGGAGGTTTTAAGCGGCAGGAAACCTGGTGACCTTTCCCTGTTTTCTGACGCGCTGACTCGATTGCCCTTTTAAAAATGCTAATACCAAATGGTTCTCTACAAAACAGGTCCTCCGAGAAGGCCCTTGGCGTGTCGAATAAAAGGGTAGAAGAAGACCACAAGCAGTGTGTGTTCAGAGGGCGCTGTGTCAAGTTTTGGGGTTAAAGCCCTGTGTATGTGAAACTGGCTGCATTCATTATCAAGTGTGTGTTGGATTTTTTGGCAGAACAACTTTTTAGCAGCATCTAAGGAACTTCAAACACCCAATTAAGTTCATGCACAGAACAAAACTCAATTGCTTTTTTCAAACTTTCAGCATCTCAAGGGCCAATTTAGAATTTTATGGAACTGTTATGAAATCACCATGAGCCTGCAGTTTATGATAAAGTCAGCCTGATTTCTCCACTGAGAAAGTCTTTCTCTCCTTGTAGCACCTGCACAACCTTGCACATGGCACATAGCTGCTCAGTTTTTTGAGCCCTGCAAAAAACACATAAAGAGCAACTTAATTATTTGCAATTTTATTCATTCAATGGGCCACAGAGGTGTGCAAAGGCAATAGAAAGCATAATTATCTTAATGGAAGACTGAGATGCATGCCCTTTGTAACACAAGCACCTCTTAACAGCCAAATCAATAGCACACTACGACTGTGCCCTCAGCCCTGGAGTGGATCACCTCCATCTCCACTATCGAGCTCTGATGATCATAATAAGCTGCTTTGATGCGATTCACATCACCACAAATAATGAGGCATCCTCAATCCAGAGAAAGCTATTACCTTTTCCATCTCTCTCTTCCTCTCTCTCACAGCAAAGTTCAACATTAATGTAGCTAAACAAGTTTCTCTTCCAACCTCTCCAGGGTTTCAAGTCCCACTCAATCATTTACTTTCTGCCTTTCTCTTTCCTTCCCTTGAAGTCTGAGTGGCATTTTTCAGAGGATTAATTAACATTTGGAAAAACCATCATGTCATGAGAAACTCAGTCTGGCAGTACGATAAAGACGAAAATAGAACAATAGAATCTGATGACCGTCTCCGCCCTTGTTGATTAGCAGCTCATCAGAGAGGACAGAAAAAGAAACAAGGAGGACATATGTCTCCAAGATGGCCGCCATACAACTGGGTATATTGTGCTTAAAAACAGATGTAGTCCCTCGTGAGGCTTGTATAACTCCATATGCGACCATGTCAGCTGTGTGTCACTGTGCTATGAACAAGTAACACTGATTGCTTGGCTCATTACTCCTCCTCATTGGACTACAGACTAACAATACTCCTCTGAGACATTGCACTTGGCCTTTGTACAAGTGCTTACAGCAGAGCGGTCTGTGTGGCTTGCTGAAATAGCTCTCTGAGCATCAGTTGATCCCCATGTGGCTCATACTGGCATTCACAAAAAAAAGGAGCCAGGGTGCTGAGGGAGAAGCAAGAACAGGGAGATTTAAATAGTCATATATTGGTTTGTCGTTTTTAGTTGGGCTCTGAGTGCTGACATGTGATCAGGAGCAGAACAAAAAGCTTGAGACATCCTAGCTTGTTAAAGATGTGTGTGCTGTTGGTTGACCCAGCAGCTGATGTATGTGATGCACTCTCAAAGAGCACCAACATGACTGTGGTGGCATAGTGGATCTGAACATGTTTACACTGACAGTGGAGGTAGAGATGTTTCGGATGTTCTGACCAGATGATGGTAGTTATTGGTTTCAAAGCACTACTGACACTGGTGATAAAACAGGCTTTGGGAAAATTGCATCAATATATCGCTTTTCTCCAGCATCCACAGTGTGGCTAACAGCGAGCCAATTTAGGGGGAAATGAACAAGCACTCGGCATCGACCAAAACAGAGACATCAAGAGATGGCATTACACAAAATGCCGGAAACTCTGGTAAACTCACACTGCAACGTTACAATAATATTTTCATTAGCTTAACGTTAAACTAACCCTTGCTATTAAATGATAATATTACACTGACTGCATTTATTTTGCTAACATGATGCGCCGGTGTTGTGTATCTTTCACCAGAAAGGCTCAGCAATGTCAGAATATCTTAAATGTATTGGATGATAATAAAAACGGTTAGTGAGCTGGACTGAATATTATAAATGAGATTGTTGCCACACTTTAAAACAGTTAAACCATAGTAAGAAGCATTACTGTAGCACTAACACTGTGTGTTGTTGTCCTGCACCGTGAGTATCAATAAAATAACTTGCATCACTATATGCTAGTATCAAATCAATTAACAAATCATTCCACATTTGCTTTATACCATTGCATCATTTATTGCAGGCTAAAATCAACATCTTAACATAGGTGCAAAGTATAATATTACTAATAGTAATAGTAATAGGTGTTAACCGGTGAAGTAATGAGCAAGCCATAACTTTACCACTATAGTATTTTGTATGCAGTAACAGCAAGTGGTCGGTATTAGCCGGCAAGCTAACTTGAGCCAACTCAAACACAAAAGTACAAGTAATTAATTTAATTTAAAAAACCTACATATTTTAAAACTACATTTTAAAAAATGCATGATTTAATACAAATTGGAAACGCGTGATGCTATAAAAGCCGAATTTCTACCTAGTACCAAGCTAGCAAATGGTTCTATGCACACCATTTGTCCTGTTTAGGCAAGTTGCTTGGTCTTTAGCAGTCCCTGGTTGGCTTAGAATGCAAGATAAATACAAGGGTTCAATGGAGATGTATAAAGTAAATTTGATATCATCGAGCAGAAGCGTGTGGTTTTTACTCTCCTATTTTTTAAGTGTATTGTTGACGCAGCTGATGACAGTACAGAAGAGGAAAGATGCCTAGAAACCATGGAACAGGTTCTACAGGATCTCTTGGACAGACTTATTTCAGGTACATAGATAACACTGTTACATGTGCCATTGAGGTACGACTGCAGTAATGGCTCCTTGTCAACTTTTGCCTACAAACTGATATCGTCTATAGCAATAAATGAAAGGCACCAAAAATGTTTCATTTTAGTCCAGCCATTGGCCATCTGTTCTCGCCGTCACTCCCTCTGTTACGTAGACATAAACACTAAAACACACACACCTACACACACACACACACACACACACACACACACACACTCTGATACATTCAAATCAGCCGCATGCCAGACAGTACGGCAATTATTCAAATAGCTAATTAGGTCAGTCAGCTCCTTTGGCTCTGCAGGCGGAGGGTTGTGCAAGATGGTCAGGTCTGACATACTGACCTCATGACGGCTTGCCTGGGCATCACTAGCTGGGATTGGTCTAGAGCCAAAGGGATGAGTGACCCAAGCATCACTTGGACACATGAGCATCAAATCAAGACCTTCTGGGCATCCTGCCATGTGTTGCTATGATACAGTGCTCTATGGATATAAGACAACCAGGAGTAAAGTAATTTTGAACAGTTGGACAGGGTTTAATTTTTTCACCTATAGTAGACAAACCCTTGAATCAACAATAAATGTAATTTTTGGCGATAAATACAGACCATTCACATACGTCTGTGCAGGAATTTACAAAGATCTTGTTTAAATTTTATTTGCAAATAATTCCTAAAGATTGGCTCCAGCCTTCCTGCAACCCTGTACAGGGGATAAGCGGTGGATGGATTGATGGATGGATGGATGGATGGATAGATGGATGGAATAATTACTAACATGCATGAAGTGCCAGATGCAGTGGCACAATATGGCAATGACAGAGATCTACAGTTCCACACTAGCCTAGTTATCCTGCGAATGAAGAATAAGTGAAATGGTCTTCTGGAGTTTAGATTGTTTTGTCAGCAAATACTCTGTGAGGTTTAAATGTTGTATCTGAGGTGACAAGTTTCCCAGGAAGTAGATCCCTATCTGCTTTTAGCTACAAAAGCTGAGACAGAGAGGTCATTTCTGTCTTTGCTTTCATTTGGACACAGAGAACAAGGCCATAGTGAGAATACCCACAGTTATAAGAATAAGTCCAAGATTGAATTTCCCTCACAGCACCTCAGATTTATCTTGCAACCCCTTTAGGGCCCTGACCTGATCTAAGATATACACACAGATACAGTTTAATCTGACATGTTAAGATGAAGTGTTACAAGTAGTTATAATAATAATAAGGCCAAGCTACAGTAAATTGTTGCACGCATTTGATGAGTAAGAGCATATAACAGACTTGTATACTGTAAATGACACTGCATTTTGCTCTCTACATGACAAAATATTAACAATTAAACCATTAATTATCAGCTAGATTAATATTGTACCTAGTGTGCCATCTCGCTCCATAATCAGCCTGTCTTCCTACTTGTCTCATTCTATTTCCTATTCCATAATATGAAGCCATAATACAGCAGTTGTGTTTTTTTGTCTTTCCAGAAAGCACACACAGAGAAAGGTTGATGTCCACGCCAGGCCTTGCTCCGGTAGTGATTGTGACATTTCTCCTTCTCCCTCAGGGCTTTGCTTCACCCCTCCTCCTCTGTACACCCTCTCATCCAAAATGCTCCAATTCCTTGGGAGCAATATCTTCTGCTCACAGAGAAAAAGGTCACATGCTCCATTATTTCAAAGTGAACTTTCGACCTAACATTTACAGAGGAGGCAAAAAATAGCTGTCAGTGTGAAGACGCAGCAGGTTTAGTGGGGCTGTATATTTTTGGATGAAGGATAGATGGAGAAGTGAGTGGAGGCAGTGAGTAAGGATTATCATTGTTTGACAACACAGAGTAAAGTCTCTATGTAGAGACAAGGGATAACAAGGCTGAGATTGCTAAGTGGTCAGACTTTGATCTGGAGTGTTCCAGCTGCATGTACTGTACAAGCTATTATGCCATGTTGCGAGTCGTTTTTATGCTAATAATAACTGCGCCCATTATGGAGCCTGTACATGCAGGATACGGCCAACCCCTGAGGCTGTGATGGCAATGACTAACTCTGCCTTTTGACTCTGATTCACACTGCCAGTCAGTTCTCTCCGCCAGTGCAGTTCTACCTCCATAGCTTCTCATTAGAGCTGTGGGCTAGCACAGGGATGAAATGCAAAGTGAAATCTTTGCCATTCAGGGAGTGTCATTAAGTTTGCAAAGAGACAATGAGAGGGATGCTGTGTTTAATGGCCACGCCCTCCTTCTAGCCAATTACTGATCATTAAAGGATGTCAGGGACACAACGGTACCAACAGACAGCAATGTGAACAGATAGAGGGGAAGAAAGAGGAAGAGAGGACAAGGACAGAAACAATTCTTTATGAATACATTGAAATGCTTGCTTAATTGCTTCCTCAATCGATGCTCGTCCTGTGGTCAGTCGAGGCTGCTGATTTGAGCCTGGTTATCGACTCAGCTGTTGTTTGCTTTGTCGTACAAATCCAGTCCTCTGAGCTTCACTTAGAACAGACTCAAGTGAGAGAACTAAAAAACATTTAACCAGATAGAAAATGGTGAATCATCACCTCCTGGCTTCCAGATTTTTGCAGCAATTTTCATATCTCTTGTGGCTTTCAGCATGCTATCAGGTTCATCAATACTTGTCAAATGTTACTGAATAAGGTTTATGTAGGCATTTTTAATGCTTGGCGTTCTATAACAATGTGTACCTAATTTCCAAGAAACAGCCGCAGTGAACAATCCATCCACCCATTGATCTTCTATCCATCTGTCCATCTATCATCTACCATCATCCATCCATCCATCCATCCATCCATCCATCCATCCATCCATCCATCCATCCATCCATCCATCCATCCATCCATCCATCCATCCATCCATCCATCCATCCATCCATCCATCCATGTGACAGTCCCGGTCAGATCAATATACAGTTAACATACTGTAGTTATTAATTCATGAACCCATATTAATTAGCCAGTCTGTACTGTATATTTGCAATAGATTACAGACACGTTCTTTATTACAGGTCAAACCATATTTTATCAGATTATTTACTGGATTGCACCTGCTTCTATCAATAATGCAATACTACAGTGAAATGTCACCTGCAAATTTTCCAAGCTTTCGGATTACGTCTGTAAATGAAAGATCAACAATTTAATTCTCTTTTACAATCAAGTGTCTTTCATTGAAGCTTAACCTCCCACCTCTGTTTACATAAGTAATTAAATCATACCGGATATTTATCTTTACTTTCAATATTTAATGGTTTGAACAGCCTATATTTATTGTAAAAGATTGATTCTTTTAAAAAAAGCCTTTTTGGGTTCCTGAATTGCACTGAAACACATGATTGTTCTGTACTGTTCTGTTTCAGCTTCCTGAAGGCTCTGTGCAGTGGAAAATATACCTCTTCCCTGTAACAGTCATGCTAATAATTTTCTCCTCTTTTTGTTTGCTCATCAGACACATGCTGCTCGGTTCTTGTTTTTGCTCTCTTCTCCTCAATATTTCATGGCATTGGAAGTGCATCTATTCTCGGCGTTCCCCATGCCCTGCCACCTACTGACTGTCAAAACATAATTTTCTATCATTCGACACCCTTCCACCTTCTTAACCCTTACCGTGCATCTCTGTCATCCAAGTAGAGGCCCCATATGCATTAGGCTGACCTTAGGTGTACTTCAAGAGATTTTATTTATCTTCTGAGCCAAATTTAGGTTTAGTTAAGAGTTTAAGCTTAAAGTGACACAAAACAGGACTTTGTCAAAACAAGGCAGATCACGGTATTTTTGCCCCACAG
This sequence comes from Lepomis macrochirus, assembly GCA_024633595.2. Lineage (NCBI taxonomy): Eukaryota > Metazoa > Chordata > Actinopteri > Centrarchiformes > Centrarchidae > Lepomis > Lepomis macrochirus. The sequence goes on along the minus strand of JALXJV020000013.1, from coordinate 17,972,037 downwards.
ATGATTTTGAGTGCACTGTTCAGCATAGCTAAGGCTAAACTTTATAACCAAATCTTGTGGATTAAATTAGATTAGATATGATATGCATCTAGGGCCAAATATTCTACATTAAATCTTTTTTGATTTGCTGAATAATTGAATACTGAAAGTGTGTGTGGCCTATAAAGAAATCACCATCTAACCAAGATTCAGCTTCTGCTGGAAAATCAGAACTTAATTTAGCACTCTTGTCAAAAGCATTAAAATGCCTCTCGAATTTGATGTGATTCAGGGTGCTTTCACACCTAATCTTATTGTGAAACGAATACTGGAACGTTTGCCCAATCAAAACAGTTCGTTTGCACTGATTATCCCCTGATTTCCAATTAAGATTGTGTGTTATTTCTTGGTGGTCAGTATGTGCGTGTGTTTGGGATCATTTAACCATTTTCCTGGCAAGTTTCTGCTTTTCTAGCATCTAGTGACAATCATTAAGTATCATTGGGATGTTCTAGTCACGTCCATTAGCTTTTATATTTACCAGTTTCTTATTATCTTTAAACACACGTTAAGTTATGGTTGGCATATACAGAGAGCATGCATTTAGTCACTCACGTGGTTTGTTGAGTTTTTGCGATTACATTTTCCCACACATCTATACAGTGGCATCATAAAGGAATCAGTTAGCTTCACCAACTTGCTTCAGTGTCTGAAACTCCCTTCTACCACACCTCTACATAGTCTGAATTGGAGGGGCTGCGTCAGGCCATTTCTGAATTTCTGTAATCTTTCAAATTTGACAAGCACACCCAGGTCAACACAGTAATTGGCCAGGTGAGTGGGGAAAGAATGAAAGCAGGGTTTGAATGTCGTTCTCAACCCCTCTCTTTTTTCTTTCTTCACCTTTTAAAATCCTTCACCTTTTATTATGTACAATGTATGCATGATGACAGGTTTTCCACCCTTTTTTGCTTTTGCCTTCAGAAGTGGTTGGACAACTAGTAATATGAGTTAGTTTGTTTCAAGAATATTACAACCTTTAATTTTAAAAGAATAGGTATGGCAATTTTCCAACCATTTTAATGCATTTCACACTAAAGTAGAGAGTGTATATATATCATTCCTTCTTGGACTTTTAGACAAGTCAAGCATCTCAAGTTTTTGTATAACCTGCTATAAAATATAATGGCTTCATAGACTCAACCCACCAATAGTTCCCAAGCCCGATCAAGCTCTCTAAGAAAACAAGACAAATTCTGCTGCAATGTTATTATTTTTTGACTTCTAAGCCCTCGTATGATGATCATATTTTGAGTGTTGTGCACTTAATTGATGACAATTTCCCCCTAACCTTATTTTGCTATTTAATTTCTTCTTATTATTACAATTATTATTATTATCATCAATCTGTACCTCCACAGATTGTCCTCACAGTTCATCTCCTTGCTCTTTCAACCCTCTGTCCTTTACAACCATTTACCAACACCTCACTCCCTTCCCCAAAGGCTTAACCCTCATCCTAGCATCCATTTCCCAGTGCTCCCTTTTCATCACATCCTGACACCGAGGAACATTGTCCTTGATTGCTTGGCAGATGCCATTATCCTGGGCTTATATCTTCACAATCACATTAGCCATTTTCACAGCGGGGTACTTACTGAAGCGAGGCAGGTTAAGCACCTCACTCGGGGGGACAAAACGGGGGAGGCACACCTGGAGCTCAGGCCAGGACTCTCCTCAGCACCATGCCATTACCAAAAACACTGTGGGCCTTTCTTCCATTTAACTAATGTCGCCATGTCTCCCTCTCCATCTTCCCACTCCACATTCCTTAGCTTCTCAGTTTATACTTTAGTCTTCTTTAACCTTCTCTACCTCTTTCTTGATTCCTGCACGGTACTTTCTTCCTTCCCCCCACCCTCGATCTCTCCATGCCCCCAGGCTTTCTTTGTTTTTGTCTTTGTTTCTCTCACACTCTATAACTTTTTTGTCCCTCACTCTTTTTTTGTATGGGCATACTGGAGTTAAGGGACTGCAAAATGCAGATTCACACTGAATGAAAGAATAAGGAAATGAGGACAAGCGAGAATGGTGAGGTGACTGTGTCAGCACAGTTTGCTGACACAATGCTGAGCACGAGTGGCAGGTCAGAGATACATTTTTACACATGCTTACCTTCACACAGAGGTGTTTATTTGTCTGTGTTTCAAAAGGCTTCTGTTGGTGTTGTTATTTTTGTCACAGTTACTTTATATTCAAGGTTTGACATTTCACTAGATTAACTGATTAATCAAATAAATCGTTGTTTACTGACACCGCCACTGGACATTTAACTCAATCACGACAACCTCATTTTATTCCATTAACATTAAAGATGAGATTACTCCAAAATGAGACTTAGGGAGTAGAGGAACAGATGGGTGTAGGAAATTAGCAATAGAAGCCAGGAGGAAGAGTAAAGAAATCCCACTGAGGAAGAAACACATTGCACATTTTCTACTGGAATATTTCTTACACCAGGAATGAAGTTGGTAGGAAATCAATATCAAGACAACAAGGATATATGAAACTGTTGAGACTGATTGATGATTATAAATTGCTAAATAATCAACACATAGCTGCTGTTTATGAATTAATAACAAACAGAGTCAGAGTCAAGTTAACACGCCTTGGTTACTGTTACTGTAGTCTGTACCGATGCCTATAGCAAAATACAAACTGCGCTGCAGAGGCTGCAGGAGGCAATATGCATTCATTAACAGTGTCTCACATGGCACAAAGGCGAAAGAAGAAATGTGTTCAATAACTTATGACCCTGGGAAGCTTCACTAACATGTTCAAAATACACACTCATACACACAAAGCGCATCACAAATATGGATTTCTGCTGGTTGAGATGGGTCCAGGAAACATATTAAATGTCACTCTCTATATTTCCATCACACTCTCATTGGCGCATTGTGGTTGGTGCACGCAACAGGAGGCAAGAGATCATCAGTTTATGAAGAAATGGAGGAATATGCCCCTTCTATGCAGCACTTTCCTCCTGAGTGCGAGGTGACAAAAGGATGACAAATGTTAGAGTGGATGGAGGGGAGTGATCCAGTGGAGCCGCACAGATAGGTGGTGGGACAGAGAGTGGGAGAGTTGGGAGAAAAAAGTGATGGTACTTGCTCTTTCATCCTCCCCTTTACTCCAGTCGCCACGGCAACATGCCTGGAGGGCACTCAAGAGAGGCGTCATCACTGACAAAAACAACAGAGAGGCAGAGAATGAGTGAGCGCAAATGAGAGCAAACTAGACAGACAGTGTGTATGAATGAAAACTGAGAGAGGAAGCAGGCAGCAGATCTACAGCTGACTTCGGCTACTTCTCCTCACTCCAAGAAGTGTGAATTTGACCTTCAGGGATTCGGCTAAGAACTGTAATGAACATTCATTCATCATTTGAGGTCATTCAGATTAATGTTTGGATCGCTTCAGCTAAAGTTTCACCAACAGCGTCTATGAGCACGTTTAAGGGTGTGAATATCACTGATATCCCCTCCAAAAAAAGGACACTATTATGAGATATGAAATTGGCAGAGTTAATCAAACCGAGGCTAATGCTTAATATTTGGAATTAACTGAGCCATTAATACTGCGAGCCGCCGTTAGGCTAGATAGAGTGGTTAAACCACCACTGGCGAAATTAAACAGGTTAATTAAAGTCTCCAAATTTTCATGCACTTCCCCTCTGTCTGTATTTCACTGTTAAACACACGTGCGCACACACACACACACACACACACACACACACTTACTCACACACATGTTATTACTATACTTTTGATGGACTTCCACTGGCTGTATTTATTTTCTAATATTAATCTGAATCCTAATTGTAACCTTAACCCTTATCTCCTGTTGATTAGTGATTCCAAAATATCCCAAATATTCTTCACTCCAAAGACCTAAAGAATTAAACTCTTTCTAAAAATAAAAAGCCAGCAAACAAAAGATATAGCCTACTTTTGTACAGTACATTTCGTAAATCTGGCATCCAGACTAAGCCTCAGACCAGTTTGAGCATCGCACTTACAGATAGGCATAGGTTGCGCCAGGTGTGGGTTTATGGGGCTTAAACTGAATGTTTTAAGCAAAGTCCCAAATCATCACACATGGCTTTTTTTTTTTACTAAACCCAGATTATAGCTGCATAGGAACCAATTTGCATTTTGTGTGCGTATGCATTGTGTCCATTTAAACATACAATTTTTTCTACCCCGCTATGATTGGACCCTGACCTTGCCATCTTTCCCAATCTCAAGTTGGGCCGGTAAGGCAGTCTGATCCTAGTATTCACTCTTCACCACCATGATGCTGTTTTTTCCTTTACTTTATCATCCATTTGTATATCAAACAGCTTCCATTTTCCTGGCTAGTTGACAGAAATTTCAGCAGTGTGCTCATAATTAAACATGATAATGATTCAATGTGTCATAATGACTCAGTTCACAGCTGGTGAGGAATTTTGTCTTTAGTGTGTTCCTAGCATAATTCCAAAGTAAAAACTGAACCTAACCTATACCCTACTTACAAAACTGACAAAAACAGTAGAACTTATTGGACCTGAGCTTTATCTTTAACGATGATAATATAAAATCAAGCATAAAGATATGGTTTTCAATGGTTACAGGGATGAAGAAGGGGGTGAATAATCACCAAGTGTCTTTTGGGGCTAGTACTTATCTTCAGTTTCATGGTGTTGTTGTTATTTTGTTATATTTTTTGAGCTGCTGAAATTTATAATTTATTCTTTCCTAGTGTTTTTTTTTTCTTTGATTAAATAATTGATGTACATTTTGAATTGCTTTGGGATATAAAAAAGTAGATGTGTAAATATTTGGAATGCGTGTCGATTATTTGTAGCTTTTGATTTGTGGTTAACGGGTGGGATTAAATAATTTTTTTTCTTCTTCCCACTCCTTTTCGAATATTTAATGGACATTGACAAGAGTTCAAAAGTCTTTGGCTGCAACTATTTTAAAAACATTTTCCTTTATTTATTTTTATTGTGTTATTCTAATCACTTTGATTTGTCTACTTGATTTCATTTTCTTGTTGGATGTTTTTACATAAATTGGAAATAAACATTTAAACATCTTTTATGAAAGACATAAAAGATCACTTAAACTAAAACCTAAGATCACTAAAACCTATGTTACTAAATTTCCCCGTACACGCACACACATAAACACGTTGCACGTTTAGAGGAGGCGGGGCAGCATAATAGATGGACATGTGAGCGCAGCTCCTCCATCAGAGGGCGGGCTTGTAGCGTTGTGTGCGCAGCGTGTGGCTGCTGCTGCTGAAGATGATGAGAGGAGCGGCAGGTAGGCTACACAAACATTTCAAGGGAGCTCCAGCGGCTTTAAAGCTGTCTAAAGAATGATAAACACCGACTTCAGCTGTCAGTTGTGAATGTGGTAACCTTTATTGCCTTATCACTACCTGTATTGTTCCTCTCTAATGAAAGCAGAATTGCCAAACAGAGTGACTTGAAAGTGCGCTGCGGGTACAAGAAAGAAGTCCTTAATAGATTTGGCACAAGTGAGTACATGTCCAAATGGGTCTCGTCGCAATGGGATTTGAGTTGAAGAACACGTAACCACTCAGAAGTCACCTTGATTCAACCCGTTGTTAAGGTAACTGGGAACTTGAAAAAGCGTTTCTGACCGCTGGGATGTTGTGAGCCGCACGGCACCTGGGACAGAAGGAGCGGGGACGCAGAAGGAAGAGAGGGGAACCAGGGCTGGACAAGCACCAGAGGGATTATGGCTCTCGCAACGTTTTCTCTCAGCCTCATCACGCTGGCGCTTACAAACTTGCACCTGTCGAGAGCCAGCGACCGGCACGCGGTGTACTGGAACAGCTCAAACCTACTGTAAGTGGCTTTCTGCAGCCGTAACGCAGCCCTGTCCGTGTTACCGCCAAATTAACTTGTGTTCCTCTTTGCTGATGCGCACCTGTGCTGATGAGAACTTGTTTACAAGACAGTGGTCGTCCTATGCAGCGACGCGTTTCTTTAGTTTACAGCATTAAGCCCTTGAAACACCCATGAAATACATAGGCTATAGCCTACCACAAATAAGCCAATTATTATCCCAGACAAGACATCAGACTATCAACACGAGTGTCTGTTATAGTCAACAACTGTCTTATTAAATACTAAATACTAATGCTAAATAAATGCTTATTTTCATCTCTGAAACAATTTTCAGCACAACATTTCGCTTCCCTCCAGTCATTTAATCAGAGTACAGTAATGCATCTCCACAGGGAAACTCTTCCTTAATGTTCATTCTTTCCGCCCTGCATGCAGAGTGGTTAGGCTACTATAAATATTTGATTTCTACCTCACATTTAGTCCATCTACCGCTTTACAATGAGGACTCATTTAAGTAGTCATCTTTTCATTTACCCTGCTTTCAGTTTTGTGTTGTCCATCATCCCACCTGCCCCCATGCAACACAAATACAGCATCCACATGCACTGCTCAAACTTCCTTAAATCTGCTGGAGTATACACTCTCACAATGAATTCTTTAACACACATTCATGTATGCGCACACAACCGAGCCTATCCTTGGACTCCGATTCCTCCTACAATAGTGAGGTTGCTTACCCTCAGGTAAGCTTCCCGGGGCTCTCCTGTCTCTCTCTACCTGTGAGCTATAAAGCCAGCTTGCTGTGGGGCAGAGATCGATGTGGATTCTACTGCCTTTGTCTTCTCATTAGCCAACAGTGAATCCATCTTTCTCAGATTCTTTTATCTCCTCTCCTCACACAACCTCCCTCTTTGCCTCCCCCCACTCCTCCTCCTCCTCCTCCTCTATCTGTGTTCCTTCTCTGTCCATTTGTATTCACCTCAGATACGGGTCTCTCCTATCGCCTCTCTCTATCTCATACTTTGGTTATTTTCTTCCCCCTCTTATTTTTCTGCTCTGTCTCACCAGCCAGCTTGTCCCCCTCAATTCCCTTTTTTCTGCATCTCATTACCGCCCCCCCATCTGCTCCTGGTCCCTCATTCACCTCCTAGGCTCTCAGCCGAGAGTACACATACAGTAGATGATTAGAATTAGAATTTGTGTGAAAGTTATTTGATTGTATGTGGGTGTGGGATAATTCAAATATTTGAAGGTTTCCTCTAAAACCTGCTGGAAACAGTCAAGGTGGTGCTGCAGCACTGTCACATCCTCATTAATGTTAATGTATGAATGGCACAGTCACATTCAAAACTATTTTAGATTTATGAGTGCAGTTAATCCCGCCAGTGTGACATGAATAGAGAAGGGGTATATTAACTGAGACTTACTTGCATTTAGGCTCTGTAAAGGTGTCTGGTTTTTAAGTGTCATAATCACTATTCGCCCTATTTATCAATTTTAATTAGTCTTTTGGCGTGTGCTCCGTCTAAAATTATTTTTACAGCATGGGTAAGGTTGCTCAGTTTAGTCTTTCACTGCAGTGTTAGCATATTTTGTGGCTTTAAATTGGCATATATGTGTAAAAATTACAAATATGTGCTCATATTAATTAATTCAGAATACTGTTTGTGTGTGTGTGTGTGTGAGAGCGAGACAGAGAGAGAGAAAGAGGCAGAGCGGGAGGGAAACAGAGACAAAGTGCAGGTGCGGTTCTACATGCCTGCGTGTGCAAAACCTCTTTCTCCACAGTGAGATACAAATCTCTAAAATAATGCCAAAATTGACCCATTTTTCCAGGTAGCAGACAAATCCTCAGAGGCTATGGCAAGAATATTGATGGCCATCAAGCTTTAAAAGGCCTTAGGCTCGCAGCCACTTCTCCATACTATGTCTACATGCATACAGAACCTGCTGAAGGCCTCACTTGTTCAACGATGCAGCTCATTTTCTTATCCAGTTCTGGTTATGGAGACCAGCTCAGGAGGGAGCAGTAAGAAATGAAGGCAGCGACAGACAGCCAGAAACCAGAGGCCTGTAGGGGTAAGCTCTGTTTGAGGCCTTAATGTTTTACCCTTGAGCGCAGCATTTAGCGCAGATGGTTACGGCACAGCTGCAAGAAATGGGATCACTTGGAAGCCAAGCTGTTTGTGCCAAAGCCATGAAAATGGCTTTTTATGATAACGCTCAGCTAGAAATGTCTTGCTCTGGTGTATTGAAAGTCAAAAGGGGACTGTCACACAGTTGATAGCCAGTAATACTGTGCTGTTTGATTCTTTGCCGCCTTTCTGAGGTAAACAACATCAAAGGATTTATCATAGCTTTTCCCTCTGCCACGGACAATTTGAAACGAGATGTCTCGATTATCATAACGCAAAGAAATAGCTCAGAGTGCTTTGATTACCACCCAAGTCCGTCACGATCGCACTACCCCCCATTAGAAAGTGTTGCTCTCAGCTTCCGCTCTCAGCAGTGTGCCTGGCCAACTCGTTACAGATGTCCCTGCTAATGGCTGACTGAGGCAGGAAAAAACACACACGCAGGCCATTAAATCATCTCGCATCTGAGGCCATCTGCCAATTAGAGGGGGGAGATGTGGAACATCTTGAGAGCACGCGGGAGCAGCGGTGCACTGCAGTGGCCTCGCCTACTCACAAGCGCCGTCCCTTGCTCCTGCCACCTCCTCCCATCAGGTGTTTGGTCTCACTGGTTAGACAGGCCGCATCACCATAATTGGGCACCCCATGCTAGCATGATCAAAACAACAGCGCTGCTTTCATTCACTCCCACTCCTTCCCTAAGTCACACAGTGTTTCTACTAATGCCTATAACTTAGCAGGACACTGGAGCAAAAAGTGTGGGAAGGAATAGAAGGGAATTGAGTTGAGTGAGAAAATGTGCCACACATTGCTTTGCTAAATCGCCATTCCCTGGCGTGCTCAGCAAGATTACAGTTTTCTTTTGCTGTTTGTGGCTGATCCTCAGTGAGTTACAACTCTGCGTGTTTCATGCCACAGATTATGACCCTGATTTGAACCTGAAATAGTGTCTGTTGGGCCCCTGGACCACATGAAGAAAAACCAACCCATATCTTGTGCTACAACATATATGATCATCTTGACAAATATCTTTCCTGAGAGTTTGAGGTGTAGAGGCCTGGTGATCAATGTTGAGTCGAGGGGCGGTCTACATAACAGGCTCATTAGCCACCAGGTCGGTCTGTGTGGGTGTGTGCAGACCTACCTATATCACTGGAGAAGGTTCCCTAGGGGGCAGAGGAGAACCCTGACACCCTACAGGGAAAAAGTTTGTTGATATTAAGTTGCAGTAAAGGGAATTGTTACTGAGAAATGAAGAAAACATAAAGAAAGTGATGTAGAAAGTGATGGATAAGGATAAAACCAAAAAATGGATGGAAAGAGACGGATGCAAAGTGTGAAGAGAACTACTGTAGGGGAGAGGTGAGTGTAATGGAGAGATTGTGGTGGAATGGAAGGAGAACACGCTGGAAAGGTGGAAAGTGGAGCAGTCTGTCAGGAAAAGAAAGCGAGGGAAAGATTGATTGAGTTGGCCAAAAGTCAGGAAGGGTGAAAGAGAGCGCGGGTTTTACTGGATATGGAAGTTAGGTTATTTGGCCGAATGTGTTGTAGCTGTTGTTTTCTGAGGAGACGATACCCTCAGGAGTTGATCCGTGCTAATGTGGACACAGGCTGGGTCATTCATGTGGACCAATGCTCAGAGACAATAGCACCCGCCATTCACCTGCCCCTCTGCCCTGTGCAACACGGCACAGGCAGAGCATACAGGAGACGAGTTGATTTGATTCCTGATTACATGCACGTCCGTCTGCCTGCAGTTCTGTCTCTGGACTGCCTCTGCAATTTGGCATACAAATGCATCTTACTCGCTGGCATTCAATTTCTTCATATTCTTTGTACCAAGCGCCTCAAACAGCATTAGATAGTGTGTAGTTTTTTTCCCCTGGTTGCAGTTGTGTTAAATGAGAATGTGTGAATAACACTGATTAAAAAGTGCAAATTGACCTTTTAGACATTTTTGAATTCAACATGTCAGTCCACCTCTAATGAAGTATTCCTCTCTCCTCTCCTCTCTCCTCCTAACTATTCAAAATGTTAGTATACATTTAACTGTTTTATATTTTTTATCTCTCTTAAGATCCAGAAGATTAGTTTAGATGAACAGTGCTTTTAAAGGGATAGTTAACATTATCACCTGGCTTCATTACACTGTAGACCTGTAGTGGTGTCTGCTAAGAGGCCATTTTTAGCTCAGTGGAATCTGCTCTGAGTCACATAAATGGACGGAGAAACACTGAAAGGATGTTTAATGGTTCTTATGGATCCAAGAGTGGCTGTGTGGATCAATAAATTTATATGGGATGGGAAAGTGAATGGACCCTGGCCAAACAAAAACACAACAAGGTTGCTTTCTGAGTAGCAATCAATCTGAGTGATCAATGTCCAAATGCATTTTTGATTGGATTTCACGGTGTCAGTAAATTGCCATGAAGTATTCGGAGCTGAGCTCGGGAAACTCAGATCAAGGATTGCCTTGGAACAGCATGCTTGAGAATTGATTATTACAGGCCTGTCAGTCACTGCTCCGGGGTTCATACGCCATGGAGGCCTGAACTATGTCTACACTAAACATGGCCTTGCACCACTACAGAGAAGATAAAGGTTAAAAAAACATAGATGAAAGATATGTTTGTGAGACTTAAACAAACTCTAAGTTATTCCTCTAC